>VDFB02105785.1:455167002-455913327 GCA_007258455.2 Sequoia sempervirens
GAGAGATAGAGGGTAGAGGGTAGAGGATAGAGAATAGAGAAAGAGAGAAAATAAATCTATAAAAAATCAACTTTCTCATAATGCGAGCTCGTTTTGAAGTAGTAGAGATATGGCTATTATTTTAGCAAGACATAACGCGCTCACATTATAATGTGAGTGCATTATAATGCGAGTGTGGTTTGTATTTCTCTAAAAATGGTAAAAAACTCTATATACACGTGATCGCAAGGCCCACATTCTGTATATTCTCCTCGTTCTGCACGTGTTCCGACAAAAAATAGCTTTTTGATGATTTTGTGAAGTGTGCATGCATGTTTTTCACATTCCATCACCTTTACATGAAATAGCAGAGTTTTCATGTTGAAAGGCATATAATATCAATTCAAGTCTGAATTCCATTCAAGAGTGATATACAATTGAATTTTGGAGGGGAACAAGCTTTTAAAAAAGTCAAATTGTTGAGAATTTTGAAGAAAGAAGAAGCAAAGGCTACATAATTGGGTAGAACTCCTCCATTTGAAACTTTGGTTTTTTAGGTATGTGAAGTTTTTACACATTTTCTTTCATTCTATTTTGGCTTGCTTTGATTTTTGTTATTTTGTATATTCCATGTTGATCATTGTTTGTTTTTCATTATAACCTTAGCTTGTCAATGCACATTTTAAATTACACAATTCTTTACACTTGCCAATTACATTTTTAAACCACATCTCTTTGAGGCATTTTGTTAAACAATTGACTTACCTTGTGTATGCTTCCACATTTTTTATACACATATATATGATAGAAGTTATAAGGAAGTAAAATAATACATCATTTCTCAATCCTTTACTATGGATGTGCATACCACTCTCCAAAACTTTCATTTTGGTATAGGCATGGGGGATGTTGGAAAATGTAGTTGAATTTGGTTTTACACCTAAAATTTGCATATGCTTGAAATTTTCTAAAGCCTTTTCAATACATCTATTTTGTGCACATCCTACAATCATTCTAGTCCACAAGGACATATCTCATTGAGGTATTTTTTCAAACAGTTATACCAAGCAGTTGATTGCCTTGTCTATGCTGCCAAATTTTCCATACATGTCTACCAAAGCATTTTATCAAACAACATAGACAAGGCAATCAATTGTTTGAAGAAATGCCTCAAAGAAATGGGGTCTCATGGTGATGTGAATTTTATCAACTAGCTGATTGCATTGTCTATGCTACCAAATTTTCCATACATGTCTCTACAAAATTGGAATATACACCTCCCACATTGATATATCTTTGAATCTATTTTGGTTTTCATCTCTATTTCTAAATTTACCTCATCACTAAAATTACCTCATCACTTATGTTTTGATATATTTTAAATGTCTCCATAATTATTCTACCTACAAGGGATTCTAACCCTTCTCTCCACTATTTCAAGACTCTTTATTCAAGGCTAAGTTAACAACATGGGGAAAGGTGCAGCCTATCTTGCAATCATGGCATGCCACGAGACAATGAGGTAGGGTTTACAAGGTAGGGGCAGAGTGAGGAAATGCCTCATAGAAATGGGGTCTCATGGTGATTTACATTACCGTGAGTCCCCATTTCTATGAGGCATTTTCTCACACTACTCCTACCTTGTCAACCCTACTACATTGGCAAGCTAGTGACCTCACTAGCTTGCCAATTCAGTAGGGTTGACAAGGTAGGGGCAACATGAAATTGAGACCCCATTTCTATGAGGAATTTTTTCATGTTGGCCCTACCTTGTCAACCCTACTTAATTGGCAAGCTATTGAGGTCACTAGCTTGCCAATGTGATAGGTTGACGAGGTAGAGGTAGCGTATGCCTCATAGAAATGTGGTAATGTGGCATGCCATGATTGCAAGATAGGCTCAAAATGGAAGCATGGACAAGGCATTTGAATTGTTTAAAAATAATGTTTTCGTAGAAATGTATGCAAAATGTGGTAGCATTGACAAGCTAGTGAGCTCAATAGCTTGCCAATTCGGTAGGGTTGACAAGGTAGGGGCAGCATGAAAAAATGCCTCATAGAAATGGGAACTCACAATAATGTACATTACTATGAGTCCCCATTTCTATGAGGCATTAGGTAGGGGTAGCGTGAAAAAATTCCTCATAGAAATGGGGACTCACGGTGATGTACATCACTATGAGTCCCCATTTCTATGAGGCATTTTTTCATGCTACCCCTACCTTGCCAACCATACATCACCATGAGTCCCCATTTCTATGAGGCATTTTTTCACACTACCCCTACCTTGTCAACCCTACCAAATTGGAAAGCTTGTGAGCTCACTAGCTTGCCAATGCTCACATGATTTTTTGGATGGAATTCCTTAAAGAAATGTGGTAATGTGGCATGCCATGACTACAAGATAGGCTCAAAATGGAAGCAGTACATTATCGTGAGACCCCATTTCTATGAGGCATACACTGCCCCTACCTTGTCAACCCTACCGCATTGACAAGCTAGTGAGCTCACTAGCTTGTCAATGGTACCACATTTTGCATACATGTCTAAAAAAAATTATTGTCAAACAATTCACATGCCTTGTCCATGCTTCCATTTTGAGCCTATCTTGCAATCATGGCATGCCACATTACCACATTTCTTTAAGGAATTCCATAGGAAAAATTCATGTGACCTTTGTCTATGCTAGAAATACTCTTCTACTAGATGATTGTACGTATTTTGTATGAAGCCTTGAATGACATATATTTCATTTATTTGTATGGATTCATTTTTTAGGAACTAATATTTGTCTCATTACTGGATGCTACAAGTAAAATTATCCACCATGTTAAGGAAAAAAACAAGGAATAAACCAACAAACGAAGAGTATGAAACCAATAAAGCAAAAAATAGAGAATCAATGAGGGAATATTGTGAGAAGAAGAAATTGGATACAATTGATGAAAACAAGCTAGTTGAAGAGGAACCTCAACCATCAAAAATAGAAAAGCATTGGCAGCACAAAGGGAACGAATGTGAAAGCATCATGCTAAGACAGAATTGGATACCATAGTTGGAGACACACCCTCTACCGCAAGTGAATACGAAGGGACACCATTAAGCACAAGTGAATATGGAGGGACACCATCTACCACAAGTGAATATGGAGGGACACCATCTACCACAAGTGAATATGGAAGGACACCATCTACTGCAAGTGAATATGAAGGGACACCATCCACGACACCTCAAGTTGAGAGTACATCATCACTCATATTTGAATAAGAAGGCACGCCATCATCTCCATGTCAACCTCAAGGTATGTCATCTATTCCACCCTCGATCGGAGGTACATAATCTAGCCCACCTCACTTAAATATTGATCAAATTCCTAATGTTGAGATGTATGTACCTAGAAGAACACCACCTAGAATTTTGTGTAGAAAGCCAGAGTATTTGATTAACATTGATGAGGATATTTTACAGTACATGAAAGGTAAGATTCTAGCACACACTTGTAGAAGATGTGCTAATAAGATTTGTAAATTATTCTTTGAAAGGCTAAATGAGACCGCAAGATGTCAACTATTTGTTTAAATGATGTGAGGTCTAAAGTATAGAAACATCATGAAGATTCTTGGGTTGAGAACATCGAATGCTTCAAGTGAAAACACTATTGTGGAGAATCTAATGGATGCTTATGAAAGTGTGGGTAAGACTTCACGCTCAAAGGATAGTAATGTCACCTGACGTGTCATTACATCGACTTTGGTAAGTAGTCAAACAAGGAGATCTTGTCTCATTATAAAAACAAGTGAACAATTGAAAATTAATAGAAAAAATTTATCAAGAGCCATTCAAAGGTGGCAAAGAATTGAGGGAAACGATTCAAATGAATTATGGGAATTCTCGAGGAGACTTCCATGAAAAGATAAGTCAGTTGTTGAAGCATTGAGAACACTAATTGAATACTATTGGAATAATAGCACAAGGCTATCTCTGAATCAAAGAGATGTGGTAAGAAGGAGAAATGGTAGTCGGAACCATGAGCCACATCCAAAGCATTTTTTAGATGCAACTCAAACCCAATTTTTTCATAAATTTCAACAGGATTATCCTCAAATTCAAATTTGTCAAAGATATTTTGAAATGCTTAAACCTTTTTATGTCAAGATAAATCACACACGCACTACTTGTTGTTGTAGACTACATATTGAATTCTCTAACCATTATGATGTTTATCATTCTATATGTTTAGATTTGCATACTAACGATGTTTTGCAGGATTTTGGAATACATGCCCCTCCAACATCTTCAAGAGAGTTCTTATGAAAAAAATTATGTGAAATAGAGGATGTCCAAATATTCTACAAGATGGCATGCTTGGATAGTTCATGTCAGCATTGCAGTGGCTTGCAATGTATGCCAATATGTCAACATATGGAAAGCACACATGAGGTGGGAAAGCAACTAGTAGAGTTGGGGAAGTATAAAATAGTGGCATAGTTACAAAAGATGGTAATCAAGCAAAAAGGTGTGATTTGGTTATTCAGATGATTCTAGTGTATCAGTTTATGTCTATGTTTCATGACAATATAGTGTATGAGTATGCAAGGCATACCCATAGAGCCCGATGGTTGGACATGTAATTCAAGTTATGCAAGGACACCTTTCCAATTGGTAGCATAGTTTTAGTGATCGACTTTGCAAAGAACTACACTCTATAGCCATAGTGTGAGGTGCAGTCACAATATTATAACTCCACACAGGTTTCAATATTTGTGCACATAGCATTCATTCATGCAACTGATAGTATAGAGAACCAAAGGAAGGTATTAAGGGAGTATCAATTTTATACTAGTGATGATCACACACATTCTCCAGATTTCGTGAAGGTTGCTTCTAGATGTTCTACAGTGATTTGGCTCAAAGGGGCATAGCATATGGTCAACATATTATATGGTTGGATAACTGTATAGCACAGTTCAAGAACTCGCACATGTTCTATTGGTCGAGTGGGATGCATGTCATTATAGGTGTTCAGCATATGTGGAAATTTTGTGAGGTCGAGCTTGGAAAGGGGGAGCATGATGGTGTAGGAGCATGTGTGAAGAGAGAAAATTAGCACAAGAAGAGTTAAAGTATAAATACAATGCAAAGTTGACAGATGCAAAATCAATCGTCGAGTGGTGTAATGCTTCGATGGGTCCAGGTAATGAAGTTACATCTTCAGTTCATAGATTTTTTGGTTGATGGATGATAATAAAATTGCACCATATGAGGATTATTGTACACTGACAGGATCAAGTGAGATTCACTCTTTCCTTAGCTCAAATGCATGTTCATGGAGTATAAATACACAGAAGATGGCATGCTTTTTTCTTCATGTAAAATGCAAGCATGGGATGATTGTGAGTGAAAGGAGTGGGTTGATAAATGGTCATTAAGTTATCTTAGCCCACTTCACATGTATCACCCTCCAACAACATTAGAACTAACACATATGGATTCATCAGTTGACTTTGACCACATATCAGATCTAGTTCAACCAGGTAACATATCTACTTGCATAGTTTTTGAAATTCTTACTGTTATCTTACTTTGTAGTGTATTTGTAATGTAGACTAATTTCATCTAATTTGTCTCACCTATCAATGCAAGGCATGTTTATGTAGTTATTACAAATGAAGACAATGAAGAGGGAACAAACTATTAATTGTGGCATTGTGTTGAGGCTAAAAATAAATTGGAAGCCCCAGTTATAGATGGAGAAAACATCAAATACCCTATAGGATTAGTTGTTGTTACTGGAGAGTGGCTTAGAAGGTACCCACATAAGAGTGTTAAATATTGGTTGTTTCAGGACTTTGACACACATCAGAAGATTCTTCATTACTCGAACCTTGTTGTGGAATCCAATGTTTGTTTGACCAAATATGGGGGTAGACTTTTGAACAAGACCTTGTGGAAGGTTGGTGAGTCTGACCATGAGGAAATACTTGATAAAATAAAGAGTAGAGCAGACCCAGATGGTTCATTAGATTAATTTGTAAGTATGCATATTGGTTTTTATTAATTTAAACTTGTATGCACAATAATCTTTATGATGCCAATGCTATGATGCAAATGCTATCATCTAATGTTTATATCATGTATGTAGGTGATGGATGAAGTTATCAAACTTGCAAATGTAGCACACTTTATGTTTAGAACTATGGAAAAGGATACAGAGTTCAATGATATTTTATTTTTTCTCAAAAATATGCAAGAAAAATGATGTAAGATATTCTCAATAGATTAGTAAACTAAGTGGAAAATTAAATTATGTTGTTTTTATAATAGGTTACAAGTTTCCAAAAGGTTGGAAAGTAATACTTTGGTTACGTTCTATTCATGAGAGGTTGTTGTGTGCAATAGGTATCTTGGAACTCCCAATGAAGATGTATGGCCAGGAGTGAAGATGTATGGCTAGGAGTGACTAAGTTGAGAGACTAGCATGTTTATCCTCAATGGAAGCATCAAGATTTAAGCCTTGTTGTTCCCGAGTTGGAACCAAATGGTGTGGATTTGTTGTCTATAAGTGTCTTCCATCTATTTTCATTTCATTTCCATTTTGGATGCTCTTTCTTTTTCTTCTTTTACTTCTCCTATTTGTAAGTAACCTACTAAAAATTGATAGGTGTCCCTTTGCAAAAAATGTTGATTTATGAGCCATCCAAGAGAGTCTCAGTGAAAAAATCAATGCAACATCCTTATTTTGATGATCTTGACAAATATCAACTATGTTTTTAAGCCATTATAAAAGTGTGTGTGAAGCTTAGCAAGGGAATTTCAAGTTATTCATTTGAAGTTAACCTCATCATGAGCACCTATGATGTATACATTATAAGAGAATCTTGAATTTAAAGTTATTATATTCATGAGAGGTGTTGTGTGCAATAGGTATCTTGGAACTCCCAATGAAGATGTATGACCAAGAGTGACTAAGTTGAGAGACTGGCATGCCTATCCTCAATGGAAGCATCAAGATTTAAGCCTTTTTGTTCCAAAGTTGGAACCAAATGGTGTGGATTTGTTCTCTGTAAGTGTCTTCTATCTATTTTCATTTCATTTCCATTTTGGATGCTCTTTCTTTTTCTTCTTTTACTTTTCCTATTTGTAAGTAAACTACTAAAAATTGATTGGTGTCTCCTTGCAGAAAATGTTGGTTTATAAGCCATCCAAGAGAATCTCAGCCAAAAAATAAATGCATCATCCTTGTTTCGATGATCTTGACAAATCTCAATTCTGATTTGAAGCCATTATAAAAGAGTGTGTGAAGCTTAGTGAGGTAATTTCAAGTTATTCATTTGAAGTTAACCTCATCATGAGCACCTATGATGTAGAAATTATAAGAGAATCTTGAATGTATGAGTGACATTGTAAATATCTATGAGAACCAAGTACTTAAAGCATCCTTGAATCATATTTTTGGTTATTATGAGAGAATCTTATAAGATGAGTTTATGTGCATGAAAATGGGGCACATTGATTCAATATTTGATGTAAGTGGGGTGTTGGAATTCATGTAGTTTGATTTTTTTCTCATGATTTTTTATTACCACTTGATAGTTTTGAGAAAGCATTGTGCCTACAAGTACAAGCACTTGGGTTTCAGAATGGTGTATGAAGCATATTAGATAATTATAGCACAAACAAAAAAATTAGGACTGCCAAATTGACTAACTTATTATAAAAACTTCATTTATTAAAACAAATCAACCTAATGATTATATATCAATATCAATATAGCATACCATCTATTCAAATAAACATTTGTAATGATATTTACTCAAATTTTAAAATTTATTGCTACCCTCAAACATTTGTAATTCATGCAACATAATCCCTTAACAGTCCAAATTACAAAAGGGCAACAATCTTTGACGGCCTGTTACCCAAATACCATGTCAATTATGGAAATTTTTTATGAGGCATTGAGATCACGTAGGGCATCTCTACAATAACATCTCTTGGTTTTTTTATCTTGAAGTCATTTTTTCGTGGTGTCCAATTTTGACTTGAGGGAAAAAGTGTCAATTGCAAGCAATGTAAAGTTGCAAAGTGGTGCAACTTTTGTTCTGCAACTAATGTGACCAAAAAAACTATTCTAACACAATTAGATTGGTAGGTTTATGCTAGGAATGGTCCTATTTTGCATACAAACACGCCAAATCACTCTGAGCTACGTTCAATCGGCTCGATCCCTTAAAGGTCCAAAGTGCAAAAGAGCAACAATCTTTGACGGGTTATTACTCAAAACTATGATGCTTACAAAATCTTTGTCTAAGCCTAATGGATTATGTTGGGCCCCTCTATAATAACCTCTCTCAGTTTTTGTTCTCTCGGAGTCATTTTTCCGTAGTGTTCAATTTTCACTTGATGGAAAAAGTGTCAAATGCAAGTAGTGTAAAGTTGCAAAGTGGCACAACTTTCGTTCTACAACTCATGTGACCAAACAGATTGTTCCAACACATCTAGATGGAGACGTTTACACTAGGAATGGTCCTCTTTCACACCCAAACACACCAAATCGCTCTGAGCTACGTTCAACCAACTCGATCCCTTAAGGGTCCAAAGTACAAAAGGGCAGCAATCTTTGATGAGCTATTACTCAAAAATCGTGATGCTTATGAACTCTCCATCTGAGCCTATGGGATCATGTTGGGCCCCTCTACAATAACCTCTCTCGATTTTTTATTTTAGAGTCATTTTCACGTGGTGTCCAGTTTTCACTTAATGGAAAAAGTGTCAAATGTAATCAATGTAAAGTTGCAAAGTGGTGCAACTTTTGTTCTACAACTCGTGTGACCAAACAAACTATTCAAACACGTCCAGATGGGTATATTCATGCTAGGCATGGTCCTCTTTCACACCCAAACATGTCTAATCGCTCTGAGCTACATTCAACCGACTTGATCCCTTAAGAGTCTAAAGTGCAAAAGGGTAGCTATCTTTGATGGGATATTACTCGAAAACCATAATGCATACGAACTCTCCTTTTGATCCTATGAGAATGTGTTGGGCCCCTCTACAATAACCTCTCTCATTTTTTGTCATCTTGGAGTTGTTTTCTTGTGGTGTCCATTTTTCACTTGATGGAAAAAGTGTCAAATGCAAGCAGTGTAAAGTTGCAAAGTGGTGCAACTTTCATTTTACAACTCGTGTGACTGTTGATAGGTGTTTTTTCACTTCTCAACACAGGTAATTTGTAGGTGCATCACCTCTCTTGAAAGACAATTTTATACAAGTAAATTACAAAAAACTATCCCAAGGTCTCTCAGGTGTCAGGTCATGACTTGCTTGGAATATCTCAATTGGTTCATGTGATTTGCTAGTAATCACAAGGAATCCTTACCTATATTAAGTTGGAGAGGAATTGGTTCTTTAAATGGAGTTCTTGAGATGTTGGGATTGATGTGCAATTGCTGCAAGTCTAAAACAATAGTCTAAAACTCCACTTTTATCATCAGATTTGGCTTTACAATGATGCCTGAACTTTGCCTAAATTTCTATTTAAAAGAAAGTTCAAAAGGGCAGGGAAAGGAGGAAGTTCCTAGACCTTTAACTACCAATGAATAGTGATAATGGAGGATGCTACAGTGGATAGCCTTTATGAAACTAAGTTCCACTTAACCAAATAAGCTAACAGTCTCATGAAACTAGTGTTATCTTCTAAGGTTTGCAGATTTTCAACTATTCGTTCACCATGAAACATGAATAAAAGGTGAACTTTAAGTGCAGCAATGAATCTATGTTCAAACTAGCTTTACACTACTATTTATCATCAATAAACAACAAAAAGCATGAACAAGGAAAAGTATCAACACAGTAGAGTTCTTCAGTATCAATGAACAACATTTACTAATTCACTAAAGCATGATAAACATATAAAACAACAAAGTAAATATACTCAAATCTATTTACTATTACGAGATGAATCATGAAACATGAAGGAAACTCAAGAATCCACCAAAACTAATGAATTCCTATTAGAATTTTAGTAGCATGTCTTTACAACAACTCAACTCTCTCCTAAAAATGAGAGGATACCCCCTATTTATAGTTTTCAAAAAGAAAAATGAATGGTCAAGATTTAATCTTATTGTGTGGCCAAGATTCACTACAAATTAGGGTTTCACCTACCCCTTAATATTTTACAATTTAAAATATATTTCTTGTCTTCTAGCCTATTTTTTCCTCTAGTGCTTAGTACTATAGCACTTTGTCTTCTAGTTGACTGCCCTTTGCTATAGCTACACTGTGAGAAACTCATCATCAATGACTAGTTTTCCTTCATTTTTCTTTGCAGTGGTGTATCCCATGAACTTTCCTATTAACGCCTGAAGTTTATTCCATTCTAGGATGTTGGATTAGAGCACTTGGAAGGTCAATTTCTTGGACCTACTGGTGATTAGCTCCCAATTCTTTGTCCACTTCAGCGTATTCTTGATTACTTGCTCTAATTGGGAGAAGGCTTAGGCAGAAAAATCCATAAAATCTAGCATCAGAGAGTACGTAGTTCCGTTCTCCATCTTCTTATGGAAATAAGACCTTATCTTTTCAAGATCTAGCTCGATGGTTGGCATGTCATAGTCTATCATGAGCTTTAAATATTCCTCACAATCTGCCTAATGTTCTTTGACCCACTCCAGGTTGAGCTCGACTTCATGGAGCACCCACTCCAAGACTTCTCTTTTGTTGTCCAAGTCTAGTTTCCATGTCTCAACAAGCCAATAGTCATCTTTTTCTAAGGCCAACTCCTTCTCCCAAGTCTTCTCGGGCATCTTGAGGATAGCCTCGAGCTTAGGGTACGCAATCCTATATAGCTCTGGGAAGTCAATACAAAATTTCTCTATTCCTTCAAGTTGTGTTTTCACCTCCCAAAACTTATTAGTTGTTCTAACGGCGTGACCAATGCCCATATCTCCATTGTAGATTACTTGACGGAACTAGTCTTTCATGGCCTTAGTCTAGTTCTTTCTCCTCTCTAATTTTCTTATGTGTTCCTTTGATAGTAGCAGCGGTGGGGTCGATAATGTCATTGGAAATTCCTTGGTAGAAGACCATTTTTGTATATAGGCAGTGAGATCTGCCACCTATGTCTTTAACTCCTCCTTGGAGGATTGATCCTTGTTCATCTAATGCACAATCATGGTGACAGATCCCTCGAGATGATCAATCTTTTGTTCCCTTGTGGTTGTACCTAGGTCAATGGTGGAGATATTGTAGCTAACTCTTTCTCCCTAATCCATTATAGAAGTAGAAATTTCTATGATTCTTAATCTTGATGCATCCATCATGATATGGGATCAGATCCTTGGTTTTTTCCCCTTCTTTGGTCCTATCTGAGCTCATGCTAGGATGGCCTCTAGCCTTTCTTTGGGATCCATGGGGGGGTCTTCTTTTGTATTTGTTTCTCCAGCCACTCAAGCATCTGATATCCCTCCTTTGGTGATTCATGATCTCCTTCTTTGCTTTGAACATGTTGGATCTCTCTCTTCTCATGATCTGAAGCTTCCTGCTCTATTTTCTCCTCTTCTTCTTCATCTGATTCATAGATGAATATGGTCTTTCCTTTTGGTGATTCAGTAGCAGCTATGTTTTTTTAAGGGCTATCTTCCCCTTCAGATGCATTTTCTTCTTCTTCTTCTTTCCTGAGCATTGTATGACGTTCTGCTTCAAGGCTTCTTTTCTTTTTAGCCTCCTCTTTAGGCTTATCTTCCTTTTTAGCTTCATCTTCTTTCTTTTCTTCTTCCCCTGTGGGAGGAATTTCTTCTTCTTGAGTGAGGCCCTCATCTTGTTCCTTGGTTAGAGGTGTTGAAAATACCTCCATGTCTTCATCTATTTCTTTCTTTTCCTTGGAGGACTACCTCTCAATATCCTCTCCAACGTCTTTGAGTTGTTGGGACAACTCTTCCTCAAGTTCTTGGTCGGAGGACTCTACTATATATTTGGCACCAAGGTCTTCGACATCTTCCTCTAAAGACTGTGACCTTTCTTCTTCATGTACTACCTCATTAATGACCAACTGATGATATTCTAGATGAGCATGGTAGTCATCCTTGAATGGATCCTTCAGTTCATTGACTCCCTCTTTGGCTACCTCCCTCTATTGTCTCTCTAGCTCTTCAGATATTTGCATGGTCACCTCCATTTTGGGTGGTTCTATCAGAGGAGGGATAGGGAGATTGACAATAGCTTGAGCTAGAGCAGCCTGCACTACAGGGTTCATTAGCACTCTAGAGAGCCCCATAGGTATATTTTGCATATGTCAGGTGAAAGCTTCTAGAAGATAGAGGGTAGGCATTGTCATTGCAGAGGCTAGAGGAATTGCAGCTGATGGAGATATCGAGGAGGATGAGAGTGGGGAGGTTGTGGCAGATGAGGAGTATCTTACCATAATGGGTGCAGTTGGTGAGGTGGAGGCAAGATGAACCGAGATGTCCACTATGGGTGGAGAGGAAGCAAGTAATGCTTGAGATGTCGGGAGAGGAGTAATAATAGTGGCAGTGGTGGTGGCAGCAAGAGCAGAGGTGGCAAGTGGATACTTTGGTTGATCATGGGCATCTCAGAGAATCTACCTGACTTCTTCACTTTCTTTGAGGTCTCACCCTCTAAATCCTTTCTCAAGTATACCTTATGCTTCGGTTGGCATTTTGATACCTCTTTTCTTTTGGTTGACCTTGTGGCAGGAGGAGACTTAGGAGTTTCTTCAGTTGGGGTAACAGTGGTCCCACTCTTTTTTTCACTCTCGAGCTCATCTTCGAGCTCACCATAGGTTAGAGTGACTCCATGGAGCTTTAACTATGCAATATGTGCATCAATCCATTTCCTTGTTTTGTGCTCTATTGGCTTCGTTAGAAGATCAAGGTCATTGATCTCTTCTTTATTCCAATCAATCAAGGGTAGCGGCAGGTTGGCGACGACATCAAATATCAGATCTATGATAGTGTTTTCATCCTCCAAAATTTGATCTAGGACTAGGAATAGTTTGTCTTGACAAAGTATGTAGTCATGCGCATATAGTGTCTCATGCGTACCTCCTTGTCATCTTGGCAGTTAGTCTAGAATTCTTCAACATTGTTCAAGTGGGCATATTCTCTTCCAACCATCTTCTTTAACTTTCCATATGGATCCATCCTTCGTCGAGAAGTGTGGAGACCCAAGTTGTACTCAATAATTTCCTTTTTGGAATACTCTGCACATTGGGATGTGGGAATAGCATACATGCACTAGCCAAAGGGGAGAGGATAGGGGATGTTTGGCCTGTGTTTGTCACTCAGGAGTGTATGTGCATGTTGCAACTTCCTAGAGACTTCCAGCAAGATTAGTTGGTCATTTGGATATCGGGGCAGCTTGAATGGCCTCTTAGAGAAGCCTTTTGTTCGGATGTAAGTGAACTTGGGGAACTGGATAAACAAGAATCTGAACCAACGGATGAATGTGCAAGCACTATGTGTAACTCTCCTCTCGAAGTCCCCTTTGAGAAGTTTGATGATGTGCCCAATAAAGGCATCATTTACCCAGCAGTAGTCCTTAAAATTACGGTATTGAAGTTGTGGATGTTTGTCATATACTTTTACCTCCCTCCCCAGAGTTGGGCTCTGTGCTACAAATAGATCTTTGTATGGAAAGGGGTCAGCCAGAAGATAGACCAAATAGGAGGTCATGTAAAACTGAGAGGTATTCCTTACCATTAGGAATTGCTCATGTAAGTTGTTGCTAATCATCACAGCCTAGTGAAACTTTGCTTTTCCTGGGATGATCTCCTCTATGAAGTAGAAAATCCAGTCCTAGAAGTAGGTTATAGTTGGGATGCCCATGACCCTACTTAGCAAGGTCACCAAGTCATGGTACTCTTCATAGAAATCACTTCTAAATAATTCCTGAGGCACTTTTTTTGCACTGCCCCTCTTCTCTTTCATCCAATATTGATTAATCATCTTCTTACATCTTAGAGGGTCAGCCTTCCATGTGCTTTTTCCATATTCCTTCATTTTTTCCTCCATTGGATCAAAGGTGGGGATGTGGAAGGCTTGCCCTATGGACTTGGCAGATAGGTCAGCCAATACTTTTCCATCTCGGTCAACAATTCTTTTGGTTTTCTCTTGATAGGCTTCTCTACAAGTCATCACCAATTTAGGGGCCACAAGAGTGGGTAGGAAATTAGATGCCCTGGCCAAACCACTCTTTCTAATCTTCTTTGCATTTTTCGTAGTGGGGTTGGCAATGACCCTCTACTTGAATTCATCTATATCAATTTGTCCCAAGTTGGTGTCTATAACAATATCCCACTCGATGGTAAATTGGAGGTGACCTCCACTCCCTAGAATTTTTACTTCATCTGATCTTTGTCTTCCTTCCCCCTCAGTGCTTTGGTGGTCTTCTTCCCTTTTTCCTTTTCTACGGATTCCCCCGATGGTCCCGCAACTGATTCCATAAATATTGCAAGCAAAGATGTAGTAAGCATATTCATGTGCAAAATAAGGGGAGCATTAACAAAATCCTACAAAACCGAGGTTAGACCAAGTAGTTCATCTTTTAAGGATCATAACATTCATCACAAATCATCATTTTCCTTTCATTTGGGGAAGATACAACAATGCGGGCCTATGGAAGAGGGCACGATGGTCTGCATGCGTCCACCCACATCAATATTTTTGCATCTTAATGGGGCCCACCAAGGTGTTAGGTCATTTGGACGTGTAGGTTTGATCATTCTTGAGGTCTCCTAGAGTGCTCAATTCAGTCATTTTGGTCATGCGGGTCGAGAGGGCACGAGGGTAGGTGATGCTTTGGCTATTTGCAACTCCACAATTAGGAACAACACTGGCAAGGCGGAATCCCCCAGATGGAATCCCGTAATGTGGGACCTGCAGGCAAGAGGGAAGCATCCCTCTATCTTTGAAATTCAAGTTATTCAACATGATGTAGGTGGGGACCTATGAGATGTTGTTATCAACCGGTCATTTGAGATGGAGGAGATAGGATGGTGGCCCGCAGGCAGTAGTCTGTGCCATCGAGCCCACAAAAGGCATTGGCATGGGTTGTTTGTTCATAGCTGGCAGGACAATGGTAGAGGGGTCAGATTTTGCATGGTGGATGGCAAGATAGACTTGGCTATTTGAAAATGGAGGAGCCAAGATGGAGGCCCACAAGTGGCCACCCACAACAGAGGGTCCGCAAATAGTATACTTAGTCATTTTCATCCTCAGCGCCCAAATGGAAGTGGATGATGCGAGTTCTGCAAGGTGGACATATGGCATGCCACAACCATTAGTGTTTTAGTTTCCATGGAGATTAAGGAATGAGAGCCACGAAAAGCTGCTAAGGAATGGTCGTTCTCAAACAGCGGTGGCAAGGCGACGTCCCATAGTGGGCGACCCACAATGCGGGATCCACAGGCCAAAATGTTGGTTCAGAGTTAACATTAATGCTTAAGTCCCTTTGAATGATGTAGACAGGCACCTACGGGTGGATGCTAGGGTATGGCCATTTGGAACGATGGGAATTGGACGACGATCCATGGTTGGTGGCCTGCAAAATCATTTCACTTAGGAATTTTGCATTGAAGGACCGAATGGAAACAGACGGTGCAGGGTCCGCAAAGTGAGAGGAATTGAGGGCCTCACCATTTAGGATGGTCAACGAGATGATGGCAATGCTGCAACTGAAGCCCACATCAGATGGCCTATAGATGGAGTTTAATGACTTACTGGATGGTGGAAAAGGGTCGAGCAAAACCTACAAGGAGGGAGGTCGGGGTTAGACAATCGTTGAGAAACAGTGAGAGGAAGGAGGCCATCCATGTGCAGAAATCCACACTCACAGACCTGTAGGGGTCATGAGCATCCCGCTTGACTTATGATTTTCATTTAGTTCACTAGTGACAATGAGGTGGTGGCATCTACCCGTATGAGTGGGCCTACCAAGGTGATTACCACAGTTTGGAGTTTTTTGTTTGAAGAGCCAAGGTAACAATGGCAGAGGACTTGTGGGTTCAAGGGCTCAACAGCCTTGGTCAAGAACAGCGAATAGGATGTTATGTTCTGCATGGCCCCAATGGGCCAATTTTTGAGAAGTTTTCAATTTCTAAAATGTGGGTTTTGTGTGGAATGTAGTTTTCTAGCTAGTTTTAGGGTTTTTCTCTTCAATATTTTAACAACTTTGTGAAACTCAATGAAAAACACATGACATACGTAGTGGCGGAAAACCTACCTGGCAGACCCGATGAGAGGCAACAGAGAAGGCTTTGAATTCGTCCTCAGGGCAGTGCAGGCGCGAAGGCAGTAGAGGCAGGAGGAGCTCTGACAAGTTCAACAAGAATGTTAGTGAAATGACTTGTCAACTTCATGATTTATAGAATTTGAGTCATTAAATGCCTGCATTAAATTCCAGTATGACGGTTGGCAAGGTTGGTGGACATGGATTTTAAAACATCCAACGGTGGGAAATGTGAAGTCTGCAAGGCGGACGACCACTTAGCGTTGGTCGTTTGGAAAATCGGCGAGGGAGCGACAATGAAGGATACAAGTCCTACGGTGTGGGTAGATGCACTGACTCAACCATTGTAGAAATGGCGAATTCATAGCGGAATTCTGCCAAGGGCGGCCCGCATGGGTAGACCCACAAAGGGAAAAAGACATCAATTTTGAGGACTTAAGGAGAGCTGCTAGAGGAACTCTGCGAAGGAAAAAGACTTAAAAATTTCAAAGCTGGTGAAACTTGGTCAACTCAAGATGATAGCCATAGGACTCATTGACCACTTAAGACTCAAAATGGGGGGCACACAAAATGAGGCAAAGGAAAAAGTGAAAAAGAGAGGGTCCCCGTTCTGAATGGGGCGTGTGTGCTATAGGCACAACAGTGACCAAACAGACTATTCCAATGCATCCGTATGGGTATGTTTACACTATGCATAGTCCTCCTTCACACCCAAACACACCGAATCACTCTGAGCTATGTTCAATCGGCTCAATCCCTTAAGGGTCCAAAGTACAAAAGGGTAGCAATCTTTGATAGGCTATTACTCAAAAACAATGACTCTTACAAACTCTTTGTTTGAGCCTATGATATCGTGTTGAGCCCCTCTACAATAACCTCTCTTAGTTTTTTTATCTCAGAGTCATTTTCCCGTGGTGTCCAGTTTTCACTTGATGGAAAAAGTGTCAAATGCAAGCAGTGTAAAGTTGCAAAGTGGTGCAACTTTCGTTCTACAACTCGTGTGACCAAACGGACTGTTCCAACGTGTTCAGATGGGTATGTTTATGCTAGGCATGGTTGTCTTTCACATCCAAACTCGTGGAATCACTCCAAGCTATGTTCAACCAGCTCGATCCCTTAAGGGTCCAATGTGCAAAAGGGTAGCCGGTCTATTACTCAAAAACCATGAGGCTTACGAACTCTCCGTTTAAGACTACAAGATCGTGTTGGGCCCCTTTACAATAACCTCTCTTGATTTTTGTTATCTCGAAGTTGTTTTCTCGTGGTGTCTAATTTTCACTTGATGGAAAAAGTTTCAAATGCAAGCAGTGTAAAGTTGCAAAGTGGTGCAACTTTCTTTTTGTAATTCATGTGACCAAACAGACTGTTCCAACACGTCTGAATGGGTACGTTAATGCTAGGAATGGTCCTCTTTTGCACCCAAACATGTCAAATCACTCTAAGCTATGTTCAACTGACTCGATCCCTTAAGGGTCCAAAGTGCAAAATGGCTACAATCTTTGATGGGATATTACTCAAAAACCATGACACTTACGAACTCTTTTTCTAAGCCTATGAGATCACATTGGGATCCTCTACAATAATGTCTCTCAATTTTTTCTATTGTAGAGTCATTTTCTCGTGGTGTCTAGTGTTCGCTTGATGGAAAAAGTGTCAAATGCAAGCAGTGTAAAATTGCAAAGTGGTGCAACTTTCATTCTGCAACTCATGTGACCAAATGAACTATTCAAATGCATCCTGATAGGTACATTTACACTAGGCATGGTCCTCTTTCACACCCAAACACAGCGAATCACTCTGAGCTACATTCAACTGGTCAAATCCCTTATGATGGCATGCAAAAAAATCAAAAAGAGAAACATTCACATGACAGTTGAGAAGTCTGAGTTTTCCACACCAAAAGCATATGATCATCTTCAATTCTAGCAAGTGTAAGAAATGTTTTAATTATCCTCCTTTCCCTTACAACAATATACAACCTGTATATGTCTAAAAATGGTCATGATTAAGCTTGTTAATTAATTAAATATGAATTATTTAATTAATTCCCCTAAAGTCATCTACATATAAATAAATTTAATTATTTATTTATATTGTTCATTTTCTAATTCTTCTACCTTAATTAAATAAATAATTTTATTTAATTATTGACATTTCCCACATTCTTCTTAATTAAATTAAATAAATACAATTATTTATTTTAATTATCATATCGTTCTAAAGTTTGAATATTTGAATATTCAAATAATGGAATATTCTCTTCATCCTCAAATTAAATATTAAATATTTAATTTAATATTTTCCTCTCATTTCTAAAACATAATTAAATAATAATTTGTTTAATTATGCGATTTTCCATATCCATCTTCACTTGCAAATTAAATAAATTTATTTTATTTAATTTTAACTCATTCTAAACTCACTCTTCGAAACAGAAATTTCCCTTCGGATCTCAATGACGAAATTGAAGGAAAAGGGAAACCTTTTATCTCCCTCTCCACTTTCAAAAATCTTCCACCGTCCATTCGAACAAGCTTAATCTAGGTCGTTAAATCGAATCAGCCAATCGAATCCTCTCGAAAACTCTATAAATGTCGGTGCAAATTCAAGCTTTGGTTACCTACGCATACATACGAAAATGCACGAGCATACATGCAATCAGTTTATGCAGTCACAGCCTTTTAGCATCATAGCAATACTTTCATCTTAGCATAGCCTTGCATTTAGCATAATATGCATTTTTATTTATATCTCGTTCTTCAGCTGTCCATTTTGTTGAAGCTTAATCTGCTAATCTGAGAGCCATTGGGAACAACAAAACATTGGAGTTAGAGAGAGATAAGACGATTTTGAGGAAGCTACAGTCACAGTTTGTTCATTTTGTTTTTCTTTTTCAGCTTTCTTGATTTAATGTTTTATTAATATGTGTTTGAATTCATTTACATTGATACATTTTTCATTCACACATAAAATGGCACCCACCATGGGGCTCAAACCCATGAATTTAACATTCTTTGCAAGTTTTTTTTACAGCTTCCGCGTTCTGGAGTCAACTTTCGAAAAAAAAAAATTGGGGTTTAAGCGCATTCGATATTTTCTGCAGCGCATACGAGGTTTTTGACTTTTTTGTTTTGCAAGATTCTGGAGCACATATAGTAACTGTTTAGGCACATATAGTAACTGTTTAAGCGCATATAGAATCTTTTCTTTGGCACACAGTAACTATTTTAAGAGCATATAGAATCTTTCTTGCGACGCATATCCCTTCTCTTCCGGCGCATACACCTTCTCTTCCGGCGCATACACATTATGTTCTGGTGCATATACTTTATGTTCTGGCGCATATACCTTCTGTTCTGGCGCATATACCTTATGTTCTAGCACATATGGATTGTAACAAAAATACATAATTCTAAGTCTGACGCCTTCCGCAGACATAAATCTTTTTCTTTTTTTTTGGATTTTAAAATGAAATAATCCTAGGGTAGACACATCTAGATAAAATGAAGCAATCTAGGATAGTCACCACACAATGATCTTGCAAATAAAATTGAACAACTTGTTTTTGTGAAGCAATATCTTCACTTAGATTAGATCATTGTGATTTGGGTTTTAAAATGAACATTTATTTGCTTTATCTGTGGCAATAGGTCTATGCTCTCCCCTTAACTAGGTGATCAGAATACCAGACTTGCCTTTTCAATTTCATGAATTTTACTACTTTAATTACATCCTTTAGAGAGCCTGCCATAGTGGGAAAAAGTACTCACCCTACGAGAACGACTCAAGTGGGTTCAAGCCAAAGCCAGGCTATTTCGCCCCACTATAAAATTTAAAGCAAATCTGGGGAAACCCTCTTTTTCCGGTAGTGTGCAAGATAACCATCCCCAAAGCCTTTGTTCTAAAGGTTGGGAGGTCTCCTGAGGGAGTTTATTATTTCCACACCAAACAGAAATCCTTACTACAAACCTAGTGTAGTGGCTAGCCGAAGTCAATTTCCGAACATTCTAATAATCACAGTGCAAGGGGAGGGAAGAATCTGCCCCCAAGACACTCACCATATAACTGCCAAGGACCATTTGCTTAGGGGATCCGGTATCCACTTCTTTAACTCTGAGTATGCGCCTGGAAAAGACAAAAACACGGGCACCCCTTCGGGGGTGACACGGCTGTGTGAGTCGACGCAGTTCTAAGATGTGGGTTGTTGATTACTAGAGTGACCTACTTCAGCATTAAGAGTGAGTCTGCCTAAATTGTCTTTCATGTGCAAAACCTGTGAAAAAATTTGTTGAAAACATTTTCTTGATCAAACACTTCATGTTAGTGTAGGGCCTTTAAAACTATTGTTTTCAAAAATGTTTATTGTGTCTTCCATCACATTAATTTAGATAAAGAGATCATCCAAAATAAACATGAAGAACAACAACTGAAAGCACTCAAAAAATTTCATACCATTGGTCCAATAACATTCACAATACTTTTCCCATGCTTAGAGATTGGAAATCAACAAAATTTCCCAAGAAATCAGTGTCCAAAAGGATCAAAAAACCCAAGAAACTGTTAGGATACAAGAAAACGTTGCAAAAGAGAAAATTCTTGTACAAAATTCAACACGTGTTACTTCATTACCGAGGATTTCCTCATAGATACCAAGACTTTGTTAGAGGATTCACTGATGAGTATGTTGTAGATCCCTTAGATTCTTGAGCTTATTATCAGAGATTAGCTCTATCACAACGGCATAATCATATTCAACCTCTTGAATTTGACAACATACCACAACCTTCTATAGAATATCCTTCGCATCCCAATCAAATCCTTCAGTGATTTTGGAACCTTTCTTCAAAAACAAAGATCAAAAACTTTAAGAGTGCATCTCTCAAACAAATTTCTAATTTTTGGTTCAACTTCCCCAACAGGATTCTAACATCCTTCATCTTTGGAAGCCACAATCAAGAATTAGGAGCATCCTTGATCATATCATAAGATTTTGCATCTTATCAGATCAAGATATCATCATCATCGCACTTGTCAAAACTAGGATCTAAGTTTAGAAGAATCTTTCAAAATCATATGCCTATCTTCACAAGATCCCAATTAAATAAATTGAAGGACGAAATCCAACTAGAAGGTCATACTCAAAACGTTCAAGAAGAGGGTGAAAGCAGCAATCCTCTTTACATCATGAATCGTAATCCACTTTTTGACCAAGATACGGATAACAGAGAAGAAAATCCATTCCACCAATACAAAGACATGAACAAAACACAGGTAGATAGTGATGAGGAACAAGATGAGGAACATCTTAGAGAGGCTGAGCAAGATCCAAAATTCCATAAAGCCATCGAAAAGATCTTGCAGCGAGATAAGGAAAAATATTTTCGCTATCTAGCCGAACAAGGGGCTAAATTGCCTCATGACTTTAATACTGAAAATTTGAAAAACAAACCTGAAGAGACACACCTTTCTGATCTTAGTGCTTTGACCCAACAAATCAAGGCACTTCAAGGACAAGTTAAAGAATTACAAGGGGGAACAACCACAAAGAAATATACTCTAGAGGACATTTGTCCTTATCCTTTCGATAGAAGTCTTAACATGATTCATTTTCCCAAGCATTGTGAAATGCCAAAATTTGATCACTATAATGGGAAATTGGATCCAATTGATCACCTTAGAGACTTTAGAAACATGACATTGGAATTCACTCACGAAGATACTTACTTGATGCGACTATTTCCTAGGAGTCTTGGAGTTCACTCTATGGAATGGCTATCTAAGATTACACCTCCCGTCAAGACATTTGAAGAATTGATCAACTTATTCATATCACAATATGCCTACAACATACAACACCAGATCACCATGATAGATCTTTGCAAAGTTGCACAAAAACCTGGCGAACCTTTCATTACGTTTCTTCAGAGATGGAGAAGAATGCTCGCCAGATATCCATGTCCTGTTCCTGAAAAGGAAAAGATGGTTACCTTCATTAACAGTTTAAATTCAGAAATGAGCTATCATTTGAACTTACATTGTCCTTCTTCTTTTGAGAAAATGATTGAAGATGCCATAACCATTGAAAATGCTTTGGTCAAAAGAGGAATAATAAAACATGACAAAGTAAATCCTAGCTCATCTAACCATCACAATAATCAAGACAAGTCCAAATTCTGGACTCGCAACAAAAATATGGTGAATGATGGTGTTGTTGATGCGAATCATGCCTCGACCAAGCCATTTGTCCTCAGTACTCCAAACATTCGCAACAACAATGTCAACTCGATTGCAAATCACGGAAATAATCATCCTCCTCTGAGGAACAATACAAATCAATACTCTACTCCCAATCAAGGGACTTCCAACAACCAAGGTTACCGAGGAACCAATAACAATCACAATTCCTTAGGGAACACCTTGAATACAAATCCACAAAGGTTTTCATTCTTCTCGAATAGAAGAAATTTTACTCCATTGGGTCAATCTTTAGAATCCGCATTCAAAGAGTTGATTGCCAAAAATGTCATTACTTTTCCGCCGCAACGAAATTATGAACCTAGTGTAAAGCCTCCATCATGGAATGAGGCATACTATTGTGATTATCATCAGTGTAAAGGTCATCGCACAAATAATTGCCAAGCCTTGAAGAATGCCATTCAAGACTTAATCGACAATGACATCATTACAATAGAAGGACATCAACAATCCAATGCAAACCACCAAGCATTCTGCAATCCTTTGCCTAATTATCAAAAGGGTGAGTCTTCTGAAAAAAATGTGAATCATATCAATGATGATCATATAATCAATCATCTCTACACAGACGACGAGCGGGTGAATGTCATTAAAGTCAACAAGAAGGTGGAATATAGAGAAGTCAACGCAACAACAAGAGCTCAAGCTAAAGTTGTCTTAAAGGGGGCCTCTTCAAAATCCACTGAACCTCCACCTCAACATCAATATGATTTGGTCAATCAACTTCGTAAAACCCCCGCTCAAATTTCTATTCTGGAACTATTGAAGATTTCCCCGGCCCATAAGGAAATTCTTGAAAAAGCCCTCATTGAAATTAATGTATCCACTGACCTAGATGTGAACCAATTTCAAGCCATGGTAGGACACTTGTCCTCACCCACTTTCCTTTCATTCTCTGAAAAAGATGACGTTTCCATAACTCATCCCCATAATTCATCATTGTACTTAGAAGTCATGGTTCACAAGTTTCGTATCAAACGAGTTCTAATAGATGGAGGTGCTGGTTTGAACATTTGTACCATGAAGTTGGTTAAGGCTTTAGGATTTTCTGAGGACTCCATTGACTTCAGAAGAAAGATTACCATAAAAGCTTATGATGATGAAGAAAGAGCATCCAAAGGTCTAATCATGCTACCAATCAGAGTGGGCCTTGTTATAAAGAATACTTTATGTCAAGTACTGGACCGTGATCTTGCATATAACATCTTGTTGAGTCATCCTTGGATCCACGAAATGCAAGCTGTCCCATCAACCTATCATCAATGTCTTAAGTTTCCTTATGATGGACAGGAAATCATGATACCCACTGATAATTCCAATATTCAAACTTGTGCCAACATAAAAGCTAGTCAAGATACTTTGGTCCCTAACAATCGAGAAGCTCATGCTAGGACTTCTCTAAAGATTGACACACAAATCAGTCAATTGACCAATAGTTTTGACAAAAAAATGAAATTCAAGGATCATGGAGTTGGAGAATACTCTATTTGTCTTGCCAATTTACCGACATCACCTTGATCACATGGACAACCGTCTATCAGGGAACATCAAATATTAGCAGCATCAACATCAAAGCAACCACCAATAGAGCCAATCACAAAGTTTAATGGACAATTCATAAAAGAAAAATTCCCCATGGAAGATCCTGAAGATACAGAAATTCTAAACTGGCTCTATAAATATGAAGATGAAGTAGTCTTTAATGTCAAATTGCCCACGGACAAGTATGGAAAAGGGTATTCAATCATGCAAAAGATGGGCTATGATAAAGGTCCTATTGGAAAAAGGAAGGAAGGAGTAGTTGAACCTATTCACCTCTGAGGACTCGCTGCAAAAGAGAAAACTAGATTGGGTTATGATACTCACTCCAAAGAAAGCACGTCCAAACAACTACATGACACTGTCTTCGCATTGCAAGAAGGCTCAGATTCACGAGAAGCATGTTTGACAACAGTTCAAAACTTTTTGGATAACAATTCTAACACAGACTCTGTTGAATATGAATGGGACACCATTTACAATAATGAGTTCTGGAGGGACAAAGAGGTTGATGTAATACACCAGTACGCCCCAACTCTAATTGAAGGTCAAGGTTCAGGGTCCCAACCGCAAGAATCTGAACCACAAATTGACTATGATTCTAGTGATACTGAGTCAGATCTAATCGAACAAGACTATCATGAAGACAGTATCATCATTGACCCACCTCATACCTCGGATCCTACCGACCACTCCGTTATGACCATAACCATAGCCGATTTCACACAACCTGATGATCCAATACCTTTGATTTATCCTGATCTCATTGATTGGGATTCATCTGAACCTATTGATATACCTATGTTTCCAAGTGATGAAGCTATCGTAAATTTCCTTTCCACAGAAGATACAAATGATTGTTCCACCAGCGATTTTTGACATAGAGTTTTTGATCAGGAGAGTGTCAAGTCTCCTAGCTGCAAAAGTAAAAACAAAAAAGAAAGATCTAATGGTGAAAACTAGAATCTGGCAGTATTAGATCAAACAAAAGATAAAATAAAGAGCGTATCAAATGGTGAAAACCTCTTTGAGGCACCAGATGATGGGAATCTTGACACTCTCCCGGAACACTACCATGAGCGATCTCCTATTTTGATTGAGCCTACAAATGTTGTCAATCTTGAGACTTCTGAAAAACCAAGGATTTTACAGTTAGCTGCATCAATGACAGAGAAAGAAATACCAGAATTCATGGAATTCCTGAAAGCAAATCAAGTCAATTTTGTGTGGTCTTACGCTGACATGCCTAGTCTTGATCCTAATCTTATCATGCATCACTTGTCTATCAAACCAGGGGCCAAGCCGGTGAAACAAAAACTCAGAAAGATGCACCCTCATGTTGCATTATTGGTTAAGGAAGAACTAAGAAAACTCCTTGATGTGGGCTTCATAAGACCAATCGACTATGCAGAATGGATCTCCAACATTGTTCCTGTATCCAAACCAGATAAAACTGTGAGAATATGCACAGATTTCAGAGATCTTAATAAAGAATGTCCTAAGGATGACTTCCCACTGCCAAACATCGACACCATAGTTGATCTGATAGTTGGCCATGCCATGTATTCATTAATGGATGGTTTTTCTGGCTACAACCAAATCAAGATTGCACCTGAAGACCAAGAGAAAACAGCTTTCACATGTCCGTGGGAAACTTATTGTTGGAACATCATGCCTTTTGGTCTAAAGAATGCTGGGGCTACCTACCAAAGAGCCATGACTACAATCTTTCATGACATGATACATATCTTCATGGAAGATTATGTAGATGACATATTGGCAAAATCATACACCAGAGAAGGACATCTTGAAGTTTTATCCAAAATATTTGCAAGATTAGAGAAATTCAAAGTTTGCCTCAACCCCAAGAAATGTGTTTTTGGGGTCAAATCTGGAAAACTCTTGGGGTACATTGTTTCAGAAAAAGGAATTGAAGTAGATCCTGCAAAAGTGAAGGAAATTATGGAAATGCCTCCACCAAAGAACATCATTCAATTAAGATCATTGCAAGGATGACTGCAGTCTATATGAAGGTTCATTACACAATTGGCTGACAAAAGTTTACCTTTCACACATCTACTGCACAAGAATGTTCCTTTCAAATGGGATGACAAATGTGAATTGGCGTTTCAACAAATCAAACAGTATTTAATGACTCCACCAGTTCTCATACCACCAAATCCAGATAAACCCCTAATCTTATACATTGTCGCAACAGAAACATCTCTGGGGGCACTGCTAGCGCAAGAAGACTCTACAGGCAAAGAACATGCAATTTATTACATCAGTAGAACACTAACAAGTCATGAGCTCAACTACACTTCTATTGAGAAGGCTTGTCTGGCAGTAGTTTTTGCTTCACAAAAGTTTTGGCATTACATGTTAACCCATACAATCAATCTGGTTTCAAAGATTGATCCACTCAAGTATTTGTTAAGCAAAGCATCATTGACATGAAGGTTAACAAAATGGGTAATGATTCTGAGTGAGTTTTACATCCATTATGTTGATCGCAAGGCAATCAAAGGACAAGTTATCGCTGATCAATTAGCTGAAGCACCACTACAAGTAGACCATCCCTGTACATTGAATTTCCAGATGCTGGTGTCTTTACTACAGAATCTAAACAACCATGGTCCTTATATTTTGATGGTTCTTTCACTCAACATGGATCAGGGGTAGGCATAATTTTCATCACCCCTCAAGGACACACCATTCCTTAGTCATATAGGTCGATGTTTCCATGCACCAACAACATAGCCGAATATGAAGCATTGATCACTAGGCTTAAAATAGCACCAGAATGGAGAATTACAGAATTACAGGTGTATGGCGACTCACAGTTGGTCATTTATCAGATCAATGATGATTATCAAACCAAAGATGAGAAACTATTACCATATAAAAAGATGGTTGTTGACTTCAAGAAATATTTTGTGGACATCAAATTCACACAAATTCCAAGGCTTGATAATAAAGCAGCTGACGCCATGGCTACAATCGCATCATTGTTACAGCTCCCAGAAACTCAGAATCGCTATGAATTTCTAGTGGAACAATCATTTACACCCGCTTATGATACACCTGAAAGCCAAATTATTTGCCACTTGGTAGGATCTGATTCACCTTGGAATAAAAAAATTTATGCCTACCTCAAAGACGATATCTTGCCACCCGATTTATCCCGTAACCAAAAACACAATTTTATCTGCCAATCTGATCGCTACACTCTTATTGCTGACAGCCTTTATCACCGTGGTCTTGATGGTACTTTACTTCAATGTCTTAAACGTGAGGAATCTGACAAAGCTTTACAAGAAGTTCATGGTGGCATCTGTGGTACTCATTCGAATGGACTGACCTTATCCAAGAAATTGATTAGAATGGGTTACTATTGGCCTACAATGGAGAGGGAATCATTCACTTTTGTGAAAACATGCTCAAAATGTCAGATTCATGGGAATCTCATTCATGCTCCTACATAGGAACTTCAACCATTCACCCCAACCTAGCCATTTTCTCAATGGGGGTTAAATCTAATGGGCAAGATTCATCCTTCTTCATCGAACGGACATAAGTTCATCATCACAGCTACAGAATATTTTACCAAGTGGATTGAGGCAGTCCCTCTTACTAAAGTTACCGACAAACAAATATCATCATTCATACTCAACTATATTATTTGTCGGTATGGCATTCCCAACTCCATTATTACAGATAATGGACATCCATTCAAAAATCAGGATGTTGATGAACTTTGTGAGAGATTTCACATTTAGCATAGATATTCAACACCTTACTATCCATAAGGGAATGGCCAAGCAGAGGCCTCAAATAAAACAATATTAAATTTTTTGAAGAAGACTGTGAATGATTTGGGGAAGGATTGGCACGTTCAACTCAATCCCGCTCTATGGGCTTACAGAACCAGTATCCGCACACCAACAGGAACAACACCATTCGCTCTTGTCTATGGAGCAGAGGCCATACTACCTTTAGAAGTTGAGATTCCCTCACTCAGAGTGTCATTGAAAGGTCTTACAACGGATGATGAATACAGAGTTTCCCGACTCCAAGAGCTTGAACTCCTAAATGAAAAGAGACAAAGAGCAGCTGATCATTTAAAAGCATATCAACAAATGATGTCTTGCAGCTATAATCACAAAGTAAAGCCACGTACCTTTCAGGTGGGTGATCTTGTTCTGAAAGAGAACCCACACAATCAGCAAGACAGAGAGAAGAAAGGAAAGTTTGAACCAAATTGGCTAGGTCCTTATGTGGTTATCACAGTCTATGGTTCAGGAGCCTACAAGCTATCAACACTAGAAGAGGACCTGTTTGAGGAACCTATCAATAGCATGCACCTGAAAAAGTATTATGTCTAAAGCAAAAATACAAAAAAAAAATCAGAAAAAGTCCTGAAAAAATACCAAAAAAATCAGAAAAACTCCTGAAGAAATACAAAAAAATCAGAAAAAGTCCTGAAAAAATACAAAAAAATCAGAAAAAGTCCTGAAAAAATACAAAAATCAGAAAAAGTCCTAAAAAATACAAAAATCAGCAAAAGTCCTGAAAAAAATACAAAAAAATCATAAAAAGTCCTGACAAAATACAAAAAAATCAAAAAAAGTCCTAAAAAAATATTAAAAAATCAGAAAAAATTCCTGAAAAAATGGTTACTCTGGTGAAAACCTGGCAAACAGGCATCTCGGTAGCAGCAAAAGAAAAAAAAAATGTCATAGGGTGAAAACCTGGCAACAGGCAATCTATTGACATGAAAAATGCAATAAAAACAAATAGTGAAAATCTGGCAAACAGACGCTATTTAAGGCTCTTCATCTATTAGTTCATGTTCTGCATTTAACTGTTCAGCCTTCCTTTTCATACATCTTTTTCATCATCTTTGGGCCACACTAGCACCATGCTATCATCGTTTACCTCGAGCAATAACGTCTTACCATGGCTTGATTATTGTACATATTCATTTCAGCAAGTTGTGTCAATACCAAGGGAAAAATATGGGCATACTGGGGGCAATCAACTTTCAAGTTTTACCAAAATAGTGAGACAATGACATCGAAACCAATCATGCAAAAACAAAACAACCAAATCAAACCAAAACATCCAATCATTGATCCATATCACAGTAGCTTTCAGTTGCGTACCTTATCATGACTCATATCTGGATGATCTATAATCTGAATAATGTTTGGAATAACAGTATTTCATTTTTGAACAATGGTTGTTTAATTTTCGATATCATTTCTCTGGAGCACACTCGATGATGTACTGAACTAGAGTGGCAAGGAAAGAGGATGATTTTTCTTTGTCTGTTGTATTGAGGTCAATCATTCATCTGTTGCAAATATGTCGCGAGACATGATTTCCAAAGTTTATCATTGATGACAGTTCCAAATTTGCATCAGATGATGGTTAGTCTTTGTCTGTTCACGCAAGAAATGCTCAGGTCATCTCGGTTCAATTATACCTAAATGCTTGTGTTCACTTGCTATATCAAAAATCATGAAAGTTGTACTCAGGTCATCATTGGTGCTAATTTCCCCTCTGATGCTTGTACACACTTCCAACATTTTTTAAACGCTCTATGATGATTTAAGCAGGCTACCCAAAAGGCTCAACAAAATGGTCGGTTTCATTTAGTTGCATTTCATTTTAGGTCATTGTATATTACTGCATATTGGATTTGCATCAAAGTTTTGAAAGGCCAATGGTTGTCATATTTCTTTGGACTATTTGTGGAGGACAATGCAAACATTTTTTATCAGTTCATCATCATTTCATTAGCATTATCATCTTATCATTGCATTTTCATTATCATTTCATCATCATTTCATTATCATTTTATCATTGCATTTTCATTATCATTATCATTTCATCATCATTTCATTAACATTATCATATTATCATTTCATTATCATTATCATTTCACCATATCATATTATCATTTCATTATCATTATCATTTCACCCTTTCATTTATCATTATCATTTCATTGTCATGTCATTGTCATTTCGCCATTTCATTTATCATTTCATTGTCATTTCACCATTTCATTTATCATTATCATTGTCATTTCACCATTTCCTTATCATTATCATTTCATTATCATTGCATTTTCATTTTCATTTCATTATCATTATCATTATCATTTCATTATCATTGCATTTTCATTCTCATTATCATTCATTACATTTATCATTCATTCCCATTATCATTTCATATCATTATCATTTCATTATCATCATCATTTCATTATTTCATTATCATTATCATTTATCACATCATCATTCATTTCCTTTATATCATTATCATTTCATCATTTCATTCATTATCATTCATATTATTATTATTATCATTTTATCATTTCACTCATCATCATTTCATATTAGTTTCATTATCATTTTGCCATTTCATTAATCATTTCATTATCATTATCATTTCACTATTATTGTTATTATCATTATCATTTCATCATCTTCTTATCGTTACCATTATCATTATTTATCACATCCTTATCATTCATTTCATGGTTGTCATCATTTCATTATTTCATTATCATTATCATTTATTGCACCATCATTCATTTCATTTATATCATATATTTTATCATTCCATTCATGTCATTACCATCTCAATATCGTTATCATTATCATCTCATTATTTATCACATCATTATCATTCATTTCATTATCATTATCGAAGCATATCATTTCACTATCATTATCATTCATTTCATTCATGTCATATCATTATTATTCATTTCATTTATCATGTCATTTTTATTACAAATCATTATATTATTTCATCACATATCATTTTACCATACATCACTATTTACTTATCTCACTTCATATTAGTATTCATATCATTTTACATCTTATCATATCATTTTATCATACAAATTCATAATGCATATCATGAACACAACATTCATTTTTCATCATATTCTCATATTTTACCTACATTGAAAAATCCAAAAAATAAACATTCCCATAATCATTTCATAAGTCATCCACCTACATGACATCATTAGTACACATTATCAAATCATCATCACCATAATAAAAACATCATATCAAATCACCCTGCATATCATGTTAGTCATCAAATCATTCAAATGCATACCAAAATCCACAACGCATAGAAATAAATGCATATCACATCATCATATCATAAAGACGCATCACATCATCAAAAAAAAAACAATCATCGCCGCTGCATATCATCACTCATCAAAAAATGATACAAATGTTCAAATTTCCAATGAAACTAAAATGTCCAAAGCAAAATACAGCAGATATGATCAACAAATCAGTATACATGCTCCAAAAATGGTACACATATGTGCACTATATCTGCTAATTGGTCGATGCCCTTGATGGAGCTGGTCCAGAAGGAGGTGGCCTGCCACTGGTACCTGCATCTGGGTCCCGCCGAGGCCCAGTCACTCCCATGCTCTGTGTATGTGTCTATGATCTACTCCTTGTCCTGCTGCGAGACTAGGGAAATGGCTCTCTACACTCTGGAGGACACATCTCCTCGTATCTGACCCTGTAATACTCGGCCTCTCTCGCCATCTCCATGCCCTCTACAATGGCATCCCATAATGATGCACTCTCTACGGTGCCCATCAGCCTCTGCGCAACACCCTCAGCCTCTACTGCCCTCCATCTGAATGCATCTCTCTGTCATCACCTGGGCTAACTGTGGGTCTGGGGCAGGTGCCTGTGCCTGTGCCTGTGCCAGTTGTATCTGTAGTTGTACAATAAATCCCTGTGCCTGGACCAGCTGACTCTGTAACTGTCCATGATGTCCCTGTAATGTCTGCACCTGGGCCTGAAGCGTGGCTATCTACCCCTGCTGAGATGAGGATCCCATTCAGATCTCTGTTCGTCGCCCAATCCCTGTCCTCAGCCGCCATATGATCTAGATGCCCCTCAAAATATCCAGCCTCGACCTCCCCAAAACATGTCCCTCATCCCCGCCATCATCTCCATCATCCCCATTGGAACTCTCCTCCTCATCTCCGCTCTCCACCTCCTCTCCTCCAACTGCTCCCTGCTCACCGCCGACCACATCCTCCTGTCTCCTTGCCCCTGGCTATGGTGCTACTAGAATGGGTGCTGGCTCATCAGGACTAGTAAATCATGGAAAGGGATGTGTATGGTAATACAAAGAGTACTCATCAGACATGTCGGCATCAATAATGTCTCGCCTATCATCCCATGCCTCAGGTGCTAATGACTGGAACTCTGTATATGCTATCTGGTAGGAAATACATGGCCCCCATCCGACCTCATCTCTGCTTCAGGCGTAGTGTGCAACCCCCTGTGGCATCCCCTGCGTAAATCCAAACTGTCTATGTACCCGCAACACTAGAAACCTCTCAAGAATGAAGGGAGTCCTCCCTATCAGAAACTGAGGAATGCATACAAATGGCATCTCTATATTATCTGTAGCCCATGGCTCACAATCAAGATATGGTCGCCATACCACTGCATCCATATCATCTAGCAGTCGTCTCCAGTAGTCCACCTTGCCCAGCTTGGGCTGGGTAAGGAACATAGCATACGTATATATATAGGGCCTACCTGGTGGCCTAACTCTAGGGCACGTCGGTCTCGTCACAGCAAAATGCTCCCATGCCCAGATCTGCAACAATGTCACACACAAGACAAACTAGAGGAACCCCTGTACACCACTTGATGCAAATCATGATATAGATGCGCTAACATGCAACTCCCCCATGCATATCTCCACGGTTGTAGTAACATCTACTCCAAAATCCTACCCCATCCTATTAATAATCCCTTTGCCCGGCGATCTGAACAAAGGAGTCCTCCAATGAACGCACCCAAAACCACAGGCAAGGCTGGATATCCTTGAAAGTCAGCCCACGGTACCCAGTACCCAGCTATATGTGCATCACCGTACACTCTCCTCTAGGCATCTATACCCCCGAGCTCCTTGTGATCATAATACACAAGGGCACCAATCACTGGGATACCTAATATCCTATATACATCCTCTGGAGTCACCGTCACCTCACCAGTCGGCATATGAAAGGTGTGCTCCGAATGCCATCGCTCTACCAGTATCGTCAACAATCCTCTATTGACCTGAATCGGTGGCATCGCCAACAAGGATCTCAAACCACAAGTATCTATCAAAGCTATATCAGCAGGTGTCAACTCGGGTATCCTATCCCATCCCGCTGAGTGTCGCTCTCTAATCTTGAGGCTTTTGAAAACCTCCTATTTTCATCACAAGGATAATTCATCAGAATCATACCAATCATTCAATCTCAATCAATCAAAATCAATTAGACTCATATCTATCAGTGACCTATATCAGTGACCTATATTAGTGAACTATATCAAACCCATATCAATGACTCATATCAATGCATCAAATCAACAACCCATATCACACAATCAATCATATCAAGGAAACCAATGCACAATCTATCTAGCTGGATATCATATCAAATCTGTTCTACCATCAATTACTATTTGTTTTCTATCACAGAAAGCAAATTTATCAGAAGTCATATCAATCATTTGTCTCACATTTACTCTTTGTTTTCTACTCTAGGAAGCAAAGTTATCAGTTCAATCTACTTTTTGTTTTTGAAGCAAAGTTATCAGTTCAATTACTCTTTGTTTTCTACTCTAGGAAGCAAAGTTATCAATCAATCATTCGATTATTCTATCATTTCTATCCATATCAGCATGATGACATGACAATTTACCAATCTATTGACTAAGGAAGCAATATATATCATCATTTTCACTTTCCTATCATCAAATCATCAATTTTTCCTATTTTTACCATATGCGCTACTCTGTGGACTCTATGCGCTAAAACCCGTATGCGCCGTTTTTTTCACAGGATGCGTTAAAACCCGTATGCGCCATTCTTTTCACTCAATGCACTCAAATAGATCCCCTATGCGTGTTTTACCATATGCGCAACTTTAATACACCTAAGCGCTACTTTAATCACTGGATGCACGTTTTCTCTCTATGCGCCACTGTTTTCCATATATGCGCTTTACTCCTAAATTTTCCTATCATGCCCTATATGCGCGTTTGTTTTAATCGAAAGCGATAAACTAGTTTTTCCTAAATCTTCAACATCTATCCTATATGCGCTCTTGTTTTTACTCTAAGCACCGGTGAAATTATCGAAAGCACGAAAACTATCCTAAAAGCGCTAAAACGTCAATTTTGAACACAAAATCTGCAGAAAACAGAAAAATTTTGATTCAAAAACGTACAAATTTGAAAGGACAGGTGGTTAGATCGACTCATCGGTGGTCCGTATGCTGCTGGCCTCTAGTATCGGCGAGATCTCTCGAATCGGTGGTGATGATAAGGAATCTCCATGTCGCAAGGTCACTCTCAGAGCTACAGTATTCACCAAGTTAAAAAGTGCAAATAATTTGTCTCTTTCTCCTTTTTAACCTTTTAAAGGTCAAACAAGGGTAAATTTGCTGCCTTTTGACTTTATTTTCAAAATGAGACATTTCTTTTTCATTTTTCAAGAGCTAAATCACTCTCTCTCTCAACCATAATTTACCTCCCGAGGGGGCATCATCAGCAGAAACATCGAAAGCATATCAGGGGCAAAAATCTTATTTTCTTTGAAGCAATGTGTTTTACACATCACTTCAAAGAGGGGCAAAATGTATATGTCTAAAAATGGTCATGATTAAGCTTGTTAATTAATTAAATATGAATTGTTTAATTAATTCCCCTAAAGTCATCTACATATAAATAAATTTAATTATTTATTTATATTGTTCATTTTCTAATTCTTCTACCTTAATTAAATAAATAATTTTATTTAATTATTGACATTTCCCACATTCTTCTTAATTAAATTAAATAAATACGATTATTTATTTTAATTATCATATCATTCTAAAGTTTGAATATTTGAATATTCAAATAATGGAATATTCTCTTCATCCTCAAATTAAATATTAAATATTTAATTTAATATTTTCCTCTCATTTCTAAAACATAATTAAATAATAATTTATTTAATTATGCGAGTTTCCATATCCATCTTCACTTGCAAATTAAATAAATTTATTTTATTTAAATAAATTTATTTTATTTAAATAAATTTATTTTATTTAAATAAATTTATTTTATTTAATTTTAACTCATTCTAAACTCACTCTTCGAAACGGAAATTTCCCTTCGGATCTCAATGACGAAATTGAAGGAAAAGGGAAACCTTCTATCTCCCTCTCCACTTTCAAAAATCTTCCACCGTCCATTCGAACAAGCTTAATCCGGGCCATTAAATCGAATCAGTCAATCGAATCCTCTCGAAAACTATATAAATGTCGGTGCAAATCCAAGCTTTGGTTACCTACGCATACATACGAAAACGCACGAGCATACATGCAATCACAGCCTTTTAGCATCATAGCAATACTTTCATCTTAGCATAGCCTTGCATTTAGCATAATATGCATTTTTATTTATATCGCGTTCTTCAGCTATCCATTTTGTTGAAGCTTAATCTGCTAATCTGAGAGCCATTGGGAACAACAAAACGCTGGAGTTAGAGAGAGATAAGATGATTTTGAGGAAGCTACAGTCACAGTTTGTTCATTTTGTTTTTCTTTTTCAACTTTCTTGATTTAATGTTTTATTAATATGTGTTTGAATTCATTTACATTGATACATTTTTCATTCACACACAACCAATTGTAAATGTGTACAATGGTGGAACTTGGAAACATTTTATTTTTCCTCAATTAGCAACTTAGGTTGTAAAGCTTTTGTCATTTTCATTTGAAATGATTTGCTATGCTTGAAAATTGGAGTCTAAGAGAAACAAGTGATGCTCTCACGTACATTTATTATTTGGCATGTGATGAGTCCAATTTATGACTCAATTTTGATAGTGTTTAGTATCTATTTTATATAGTTGTCATAGGCTTTGATACTTGGATGCTGACCTTTTTATGATATTTCCTCAAAACCATAGACATTGGGCATAAGCTATTTTTGTAACCTTTAAATGGCATTGACATGCTATATGAACTATCTATGTTAATTTTACATGTGGATTAATGAAAGCTACTTTAATATAGTTATAGATATGCAATTGTTGTGCATACTAATATTGTTATGCAGATAATTAAAGCCTACAAAATTGAGGAAGATTTTTCCAGTTGATCATTCGCCATGAAGGTCAACAAGATGATTTTTCATAGGTCAATGGAGGGAAGACTCTCAGCAAGAGGGAAATTCCTATTTTAAATAGAAGGATTGTAACCACCTTGTAAATGATCTTAATTGTTTATTGAGAGAATATAGGAGTTACTGTTGTGCTAGATCTACGTTAAGTCAAACATGTTTGACCAAATTCCATGCATGCATAACCTCCTCTCCACGCTTTCCCTAAAATGGCATCCTCCTAATTTGATGGAGTTGACTGCCTTGCTAGGTAGTTAGTTAGTAGTCTTCTTCCTATAAATAAGACTCAAATGCTCCTTCTCAGAAGGTTGATTAATCTGATGATGTACTCACATTTTTAGTTTTTCAAGTAATACAGTAATGTTTCTCTATTGTACTTTTGTTTTCCAATGAATAAAATGAGGTTATAATTTGTGCATCTGAGTTTACATTTGTCTTAAGGGATACTCATCCAGGGGGGCCCACTTGGTGAGCATTCCATCCTTTAGTTAGTTGTTACTTTTTGCTTAGTAATTAGTTAAGAATCTGGCACGATTTGTTCCTGCAGCCACTAGAATTCCATTATGTGACTGTTCCTATAGCCAAAGCAGATAGAGTAGTTTCCTATTTGTTTGCTCATATTTTTATTCCTATCATGCATTTCAGCTTAGGATAGTTGTTGGTTGATGTTCAACACTTATGCCATTTCTTTCCAAGTAATTTACTTTTAGCATTATGTTTTTCTTAGTTATAGAGTGAAGATGGCTACTTTGGATTCCTAGTGCACATACTATGCTGACCCATTTCAAGTCTACGTCTCTAGGATAACAATTTAAATGCACCTTCATGATGATTGAGATAGCTATTCAAATTAGATGTCCAATCTCTGAATCACAACTGTAAGGGCTTAGTTGTTAGATCATTGTAGGAAGCCAACATTTTTGGCATCGTTGTCAGGGATGGTGTCAAACTAGGGAGTTCTTTGGAGTCATTTATAGTTTTTCTCTCTGGAGTATTTCTGAAAGCTTGTTCTTATTATACCCCCTCATTTAGGAAAGTAATGATCCACTATTCTTTTGCCAATTCTTTGTGTGAGCTGGTTGATAGTGAGTTGATACCATATGCATAGAGGAAGGAAGAGAGATGCTCATGGGAGATTCCTTCCTAATAACCATGATCCATTCCAGCTAGATGAGCATTTGAATCTTCCAAGAGAAGAAGAAGAAGAATAATTACACCCCTTTACTGATGCATTCCCCAATTTGAGCAGTTCTGAAACCTCTTATGAAGACCAAAACCAGCTTGAGAATCCTTTTACTTTGGAACTACATCAGGCATCCATGGGTGATGCAAATAGAAACATACCTAACCAACAAGTTTTTCCTTTCCCCATTGCTCATTAGAATGAAGTTGACAACCTCAAAAATATCCCTTCTTCAGTCCTTCCTAAGTTCTATGGACTTGTCATAGAAGATCTTGATACTTTCTTGTTCAAGTTTGACATAATTTGTGGGAGTTATGACTATACCACTGATGCCCATAGGCTTAAGCTATTCCCTACCACCTTGAAAGAGGTTGCATTGAGATGGTTCATGAGCCTAGGCATAAATACTATGGAGACTTGGGAGGACATGAAGAAAAATTTCCTTAACAATTACAAGGAATATTGCAAGGGTAGTGACATGTGGGGAGATGACATTTTTAGGATGCAGCAAAAGGACGATGAGAGTCTAGAGGATTACATTGCAAGGTTTATGTTTTTCCTACAGAAATCTCCACACCATACACTCAATGAAGAATCACAAAAGTTTTTTTTCCTAAGAGGAATTAATGACAGTTGCACTAATGCCTTGGACCTAATGGGAGGAGGAGATATCACCCAAGTTCCTTGGGAGGACATCAAGAAGATATGTTAGAACTAATCTAGGGAAGCTTCAAAGAAAGGAAGAGCTTACCAATCCTCTATGGGTAAGTCATCTACTAATGGAGTTTCAAGAATAGAAATTACTCACTTGCTAGCAGACTTCAAGCAAGACATCATAAAAAATCTAGGGTGAAGATGACCAATTCTACTACATTGCAAGATGGTAGCTAATATTGAAAGCAAGCAGATTCCACCTGAGTACAAGCCAATCTAGGGTGAAGATGACCAATTCTACTACATTGCACAAAGGAGGCCATGGGCTCCAAGACAAGGTATGCCACCAGATCCACTATCTTTTCTTGGGCCTTATTTTAATTCTCATGCATCAAGTAACCAATGGAAACCCCCACATCCATCCAATTATGGAGGATATCCACCCCAACCTTAGAATAACCCTTCAAATGTCTGGCCCAACCACCAAAACTCTCCACCCCAGTGGCAGCAACCTCTGGGTAATTAGCAACAGTTTCAAGGAAATTGGCAGCAAACATCTCAATGGAGAGGAGGGCAGCAATTCCCAAAGAAAACAACTAGCTACATGCAGCCACCTTCCCAACCTCAGCAATCTGTTATAAAGCCTCCTCCTGCTAGCTCAATTTAAAATACACCTAAACCTACTCAGCTACCAGCTCATCCCACACCTAACCCAAATAACAAACCACAATAGCAGCCAGTATACTCTGCTGATCCAAATCAATTCCCTATATATGTTGTGAATGTAAGTGACATCCACTTGCATTTAGGAACTACCTTGCCAGCTCCTTCCACACCCATTATCACTGAGCTTTCTATGGAAGAAGAGGAGCTTTGGAATACCCCCATTTAGCCAAATGTACCTAAAAATCCTAAACCAATCCCAGTTAAGCAGACTAAACAAGAACCACCATTTCCTCAGAGGTTGGAAATAACTAAACAAAAAGAAGAGAAGGAAGAACCAACCTTTGACATTCTAGACTAGTTGAAGTGTGTATGTTTCAAGATCCCTCTATTTCAAGCCATAAAAGATGTCCCAATCTATGCCAAGGAAATTAAGGAAGCATGCCTTAAGAATCTAGGCAGGAAGAAGAAATACCCCACTATGGTTCATGTGGTGGGACAACTAGCTAACATCATGCTTGGGAGAGTGATTGTTCCCAAATATAATGATCCATGGAGTCCTATGGTAGGATTTGTTATAAATGGGATCCAAATAAAAAATGCTCTGATTGATTTGGGAGTAGCAATAAATGTAATGACCAAGGATATCCTGCATCAACTAAATGTTGCAAGCATGAGACCCACTCCTATTGTCCTACAACTTGTTGATAGCTCAACTATTAAACCTGATGGTATAATGGAGGACCTTGTGGTAACTCTAGACTCATGGGAGTACCCAACCGATTTCATGATTTTTTCTCCTAAAGCTACACTAGGTAGGTACCTTATCATTCTAGGAAGGCCATGGTTGGCAACAACAGATGCCTATATTGGATGCAGGATAGGAGACATGACCATTTTTGATGGAAAGAGCACCAAAAATCTTGTTCTCTACCCTCCTGCTCAGCCATCTCACGAAATGGATAATTCCATATGGCCACATGTTGGTGAAGAGGTCGAGGAAGTTAATTCTATGGAACATATTATGATGTTAGGTAGAAGCTCTTTCATGTAGCTTCAAGAGGAAGATGAAGTATTGTATAACATAATTCAGAATCATTGTGAAGTAGAGGAAGCATCATCCACTCATTTTGTTGATCCAGTAAAGACACTTCTGCCCACACTTCCTGCAGGAACAGGTATGTCTCATGCATTTCTGCCACATGAACTCAAGGTACCAAGCATTAGTGAAGCAACTATGGTAGAGATAACTACACAAGTGCAAGTGTCAAAAGGAAAATATCTAAACATTAATAGCAAATTAAGTGAAGAACAAAAATTGTCATTAACAAACTTACTGAAGACCCACCAACATGCATTTGTGTGGGACTATCATGATATGAAGGGATTGGACCCTAAGCTTTGCACTCATAGAATATAAATCAGAGCTACAAAAAAAATTAACCCTAGATTAAGATAAATTGTAAAAGGGGAACTACAAAAATTGCTAGATGCATGATTTATCTACCCTGTTTTAGATAGCCAGTGGGTGTCTCTATTGGTGATTGTTCCCAAAAAAGGAGGGAAGTGGTGAGTTTTTATTGATTACAAGGAACTCAATGTTGCGACCAAAAAGGACCATTTTTGTCTACCTTTCATAGATCAAGTTCTAGATTCACTTGCAGGAAAGCAGTACTTTTCTTTTTTAGATGGATGTAGCGGCTATAACCATATCCAAATTGCACTTGAGTACCAGGAGAAGACCACCTTTACCTATCCATGGGGGAATTATGCCTACTCATTCTTTCCATTTGGCTTATGCAATGCACCTGCAACTTTTTAGAGGACAATCACTAGCATATTTTCAGACATATCTCATGATTGCATGAAAATTTATATGGATGATTTTACCATCTATGGTGTTGATTTCAATGAAGCATTGGAGAATATCAGGAGAGTCCTACAGAGATGTGAAGACCACAATCTATCTCTAAACAGTGAAAAGTGCTTCATGATGATGCAAGAAGGTGTAGTCCTTGGCCACTACATCTTTCACAAAAGAATTCAAATAGATCCTACAAAGATTGAGGTAATCACAAATCTACCTACACCTGCAAAACAAAAAGATGTTAGGAGTTTCTTGGACATGCAAACTACTATAGGCATTTCATCAAGGATTTCAGCAAAATAGTAGCACCATTGTATACTCTTCTAACTAAAGATGTCGAGTTTCAGTGGATTAAAGACTGTAACAAGGCATTTTCTTATTTGAAGGCAGCCTTGACTCATGCTCCTATACTCAAAGGGCCTAATTGGGAGCTTCCTTTCCACATCCATACAGATGCATTAGACTATGCTATAGGAGCAATCTTGGGGTAGAAAGAAGGAGCTATTGAAAATGCTATTTATTTTGTTAGCAAAAACTTGCAAGGAGCTGAATTCAATTATACAATGACAAAAAATGAAATGTTGGCAGTAATCTATGCCCTCAACAAATTCAGCACTACATAATAGGCTATCAAATCTTTGTGCACACAGATCATGCAACCATTACGTATCTCATGAATAAAACCTTGATATCAGGTAGGTTAGCAAGGTGGTTGTTGTTGATGCAAGAGTTTGACATAACTATTGTGGATAAGCCAATGAAGGCCAATGTTGTTGCAGACTTTCTTTCAAGGCTGACTACATTAGAGGATAATCAAGTCACTGATGACTCTTTCCCTAATGAACATCTATTCTCCATCAGTGTGCATACACCCTGGTATGCTAACATAGCTAACTATTTGGTCACAAGGAGAGTTCCTCCTCACTTCTCTCCAAAAGAGAGAAGGTTGCTCATTGAAAAATCTTTTCCTTTTTCATGGATTACAGGATGTTTGTTTTACACTAGGCCAAACCATGTCATGAGGATATATGTGAGGGAAGATGAGACATATGATATTTTTCATGTATGCCATAATGAACCATGTGGAGGACATTTTGCAGCTAAGAGGACATTAATGAAAATTCTAAATACATGATATTATTGGCTAACACTCCACAAGGATGCAAGGAGATATGCAAGAAAGTGTGATAGATGCCAGAGGATGGGCATGGCAACCAAATCTGATGAGATGCCCCTTTACCCTTAGGTAGTAATCACTCCATTTGAAAAATGGGGATTGGACTTTGTAGGACCAATTGATCCTCCATCAAATGGTAAATCCTATATCTTAGTATGCACTGATTATGTAACCAAGTGGGTAGAAGTTAAGGCCATGAAGCATTCAAGAGATAATAAGGTTGTTGAATTTCTTTATTAGGATATTTTCACACAGTATAGGTTTCCAAGAGAAATAGTGACTGATCAAGGGGCTCAATTCACCTCAACCATTGTTGTAACACTGGTCAATGAATACAACATAAGGCATAGGAAGTCTACTCCTTATGACTCTCAGGCCAATGGCCAAGTTGAGGTGACTAATAGGGAAATTGAAGCCATTCTGACCAAAACAGTGGTTGTTCATAGGAAGGATTAGGAAAACAGGCTGCCAAAAGCTGTCTAGGCTTATAGGACAACTTGGAAAACAACAACAGGATTCATTCATTTTGAGTTTTATGGAAAGAAAACTATGATTCCCATTGAATTTGAGCATAAAACTCTTTGGACTACAATAGACTTGGGGATGGATATCTCTGAGGTGCAAAGGGACAAAATCATGCAGCTCAATGCTTTGGATGAGATGAGGAAGGAAGCCTTGCATCACACTGAGGTAGTGCAAAATCAAAGAATAAAGCGGCATGATAAATTTATTAAAGACAAGAAATTCTACCCAAGTGACTGGGCACTGCTCTATGAATCAAGGTATCAGGATAATGCATTAAAAATGCAGACAAGGTGGCTAGGACCATATGAGGTTATTGAAGTCTTTCCCAATGGTGTTGTTCAGCTCACTACTATTGACCTAGTCAGATTTAAGCTGCTTATCAATGGTCATTGCCTCAGGTTGTATCACAAGCCAACTTCCAAGGAGGGATTCCTGTAGCAATTCACTCAACATGCAACACCTGAACTTCCTGAAGCCAAAGGAAGCAGACCTAGTGTCCCTCCTTCTGGCTAATTAAGGTATGTCACTTGCCATAATAAAGACTTCCACTTTTGTGGGAGTCCACTTCTTCATCCATTCATCCATCTTCCCATCCATATCCACCTTTCTCTCTCTTCCATCACACTGTTATAACTTCACTTCATTCCACTTCACTTCATTCTGCTCCATTCTCATTAATTGGTCAACTAAATTTTTAAAAGGTGACCGGTACTTTCTCCATAATCTTTGCAACAGATCTTCAACAAATTTAGGTACGTGCACATCAATTTTTTATCTCTTAATTATCTTTTAGTACATTCATTTAATTGTTGTAAATTAATGTAGATGCTCTCCATAGCATGTCATTATTCCCTATCCTATCAAGTCATCATTACCATTGTGCATGTGAGGACACATGCTCAAATTTAGGTTGGGGGGAAGTGTGAATACCATGTCCACGTGTCAGACCATGTTGGTTCATGTTAGCAAGTTTAAATTGAGCCAATTTGAATTCTGAGTGAGATGACGACTCGCATGTATGAGATGACATCGACCGCCACCATTTTTCTCAACCATAGCCTTCATTTATTACTCCTTTACCACCTTTATTGCTCTTGTCATAATCCTAAGTCACCAAAAAAGGTAAAATTTAGATGATACTGGCATTGGAAATTTAGCAACATTGCAAGAAGGAGAAGTTTAGCTATCAGATAAATATTGTAGGAAGGGAAACCTTGTAGAGTGATTGTTTATTTGCAGGAAGCTAAACAATGGGAGGTGGGTTAATTCGAAATGCACCCACAGTTCATGACATATTACTACAGGATGCACCTTTCCAGGCCAAGTTCAGAATGTGTAGGTGGTTAGATTATTTCCTGAAGCTTAATGGTTTTGATGAATACATTGCATTGGAATTTTCCCAGACATTTTCTGAAGGAAAGGGCACAGTAAAAGTGTTGGAAGTAATGGATACTGAAGAAATGATTATAGAAGTTATAGGGTTACCTGCCGATGGTGAGAATTACCCTACTTCTAGAGATGCCAAGTCAGCTAGGGTTGAATTTATAGAACCTAGTGATCCTCCATTGAGTGTGGACAAGCAAGGTGTGAAGAGAACCTCTCTACCTGAGCCATGGAAGCAATTAGTTGTTTATGTTGTGAAGTACATTACCTGCAAAGGTCATCATTTGAATCTACATTATGTGCACTTCAAACTCTTGAATCATATGAGGCATGGGAAGAGAACAAACGTGCCAAACATACTATATCATCTTCTTTCAATCATGGCAATTGGGACCCAAAAAGGTAGGGATAATTTTGTTTCCCACCATTGTCTGATCAAATTACTGGTAGAAAAATCTTTGCTTGATGTGTCTGAAATAACTTGGGAAGAATTCTTAAAAATTGATCAAATTAGACCAAAGCATTTGCAACCTAGGGTTTTTCCTCAACGTCGTAGGGCTAGTAGGAGATTGAGCACAGTTGAAACCACTCCTAGTGCCTCAACTTCTAGTGTAGGCGCTAGTGTAAACCCTCCTACAACTAAACAAACCATAGAGATTAGTTCTTCTAAGGCAAAGCATTCAGACAGAGAAAGTTCCTCTTCAAATTATGATGATGATGTTCCTCTTGGCATCCTAATTTGAATTAGGGAACAAAAGAAAGAGGAAAAAATAAGGAAGGGTAAAGCTAAGAAGCAAACTGCAGGAAAGAAAGTTCCAAGCTCTAAGAAATGGAAGGTTGACACTGTTCTTCCTATAGCCAAAGAAGAACATGAGAGCCCTCCTAGAAAATCAAGACCAACTAGGCCAGCCTTTAGTGTGTCTCCTTTGGGAATCCCTAGGACTAGAGAAACATCACAAGAGGACATAGAGGCCTGAATGGGGAAGGTGAACATTGGAGAAAAGGATATATTTGAGGAAGCAACAAATGTAACATTGGCAGACCTTACTGCCATTGTTGAACAAGTTGAAAGTCAAGAGTTTGAGGAAAATCAGGAGCTCCTACAACAAGAGCAGAAGCAAGAGTTCCTACAGCAAGAGCAAGAGCCAGAACAAGAGGCCCTACAACCAGAACTGGGAAAATAGTCAGCACCCTTACAACCCGAATTGGTTGAGCAATCAAAATCCCTACATCTAATGCTACATGAAGAGCAAGCATTAGTGCTACAGAAAATTTTGGTAGGAATACATGGGCCCTCTAATTTTTCAATGCATATGGTAGTCATGAACTTATGGAGAGAGATGAAAAGGAGGGAAGAGGAATGGAAAGAGAAGAAACATAGGTTAAAGAAGGAAATTCAAAAGAGAGATGAAGAGATTGAGGACACGAATGCAGAAATTATTGCTTTAAAGGAAAAGGTGGACAATATAGCAGCCTTCGTACCTTGGATATTAGAATGTGGGACTCCTCCAAGGGTCTATGCTCTGTATCTAAAGGAGAAGCATCTTTCTTTTAAACTAGCAAGGGTTATCTCAGGTTTGAATCCTTCCATTGAGACTCCTCTTGAATTTTTCAATGCTTATCAGATTGCTCCTCCTAAAATGAAGAATTTATTGTGTGAATTCTATTTGCATAATTATGTTGTGACCCAAGACCATGATTGGAATCCATTGTTGTATGTTGGGGATGTCCAATTAAGGGAATTTATTTCTTGGATACAGAATGAGATTAGTTGGAGACAATAGTTCAAGACTTATAGACAAATAGAATACAACACTCCCCTGCCCATCAAGGTTGAATCTAGAAATTCAGGAGACATTTTCTGGGATTGGCACAAAATTCTTTACAGACCAAGCTACGGCAGTAGGATCCTACATGAGAGAGAAGTAGCTTATAAAGAGTATGAGAAGATGGCAAAAACCATAGGGGAAGCTGTAATGTGCAATTTTTCACAAAGGTGGAACAGTCTAACTAATGAGTTAAAAAAATATGAGCCTCACTCTCTGTAGAACTATGCTACAACATTGAAGAGGGTTGATAGATATATATAGATTGGAAGGACAAAGGGGCAATTATGGCTTCCATTAAATTTTCATCCACCTATCCTATTATGGCATGTGCCAAATTTTAGGTGTTATCAATATGATATAGCTATAAAGAGACAAAGATGGAGTAGATTGGACAAACAACAAGGGTTCTATTGGGACCCTAATTCACACACTGCAAGAACTGATGTAGGACAGTTGGAAGTTGCAAACTTTAGGGCATTAACTAAGCAAAAGAACAACCCTTCTACTTCTACTGGAGGACCAACAAAGTCTTAGGTTGGGAGGAGTGATGAGTCTAGTTTATGACTTAATTTTAATAGTGTTTAGTATCTATTTGTTATAGTTGTCATAGAATTTGATACTTGGATGTTGACCTTTTTATGATATTTCCTCAAAACCATAGACATTGGGCATAAGCTATTTTTGTAACCTTTAAATGACATTGACATGCTATATGAACTATCTATGTTAATTTTACATGTGGATTAATGAATACTACTTTAAGATAGTTATAGATATGCAATTGTTGTGTGTACTAATATTGTTATGTAGATAATTAAAGCCTACAAAATTGAGGAAGATTCTGCCAACTGGTCATTCGCCATGAAGGTCAACAAGGTGATTGTTCAAAAGTCAATGGAGGGAAGACTCTCAACAAGAGGGAAATTCCTAGTTTAAATCGAAGGATTGCAACACCTTGTAAATGATCTTAATTGTTTGTTGAGTGAATATAGGAGTTACTGTTGTGCTAGATCTGCATTAAGGCAAACATGCTTGACCAGATTCCACACATGCATAACCTCCTCTCCACTTTTTATGCTTTCCCTAAAGTGGCGTCCTCCTAATCTAATGGAGTTGACTACCTTGCTAGGTAGTTAGTTAGTAGTCTTCTTCCTATAAATAAGACTCAAATGCTCCTTCTCAGAAGGTTGATTAATCTGATGATGTACTCACATGTTTAGTTTTTCAAGTAATACAATTATGTTGCTCTATTGTACTTTTTTTTCCAATGAATAAATGAGGTTATAATTTGTGCATTTGATTTTACACTTGTCTTAAGGGATACTCATCCAAGGGGGGCCACTTGGTGAGCATTCCATCCTTTAGCTTAGTTGTTAATTTCTGCTTAGTAATTAGTTAAGAATCTGGCATGGTCTGTTCCTACAGCCACTAGAATTCCATTCTGTGACCGTTCTTGTAGCCAAAGAAGACAGAGTAGTTTCCTATTTGTTTGCTTAGATTTTCATTCCTATCATGCATTTCAACTTAGGATAGTTGTTGGTTGATGTTCAACACTTATGTCATTTTTTTCCAAGCAATTTACTTTTAGCATTATGTTTTTCTTAGTTGTAGAGTGAAGATGGCTACTTTGGATTCCTAGTGCACACATTGTGTTGACCCATTTCAAGTCTACGTCCCTGGGATGACAAGTTAAATGCACCTTCATGATGATTGAGATAGCTATTCAGATTAGATTTCTAATCTCTGAATCACAACTATAAGGGCTTAGTTGTTAGATCATTGTAGGAGGCCAACAGTGTGATAGATAAAGTTTTCACCCAAGTCCATTTATTATTTGTATTATAAATTATAAATCTTTCTCCCAAGTCCATTTCCTATACAATAAATAATATTGCAAAAAATTGACATATACATCTTTCGATATGTTTATATGGTAATGGATCAAGAACATAACAATTCATTTTGTACTATGAGGATTATGTTGTGAAAATGTTTAAAGACTATTCAAGATAAATGTATGTATGATAATGTGTCAATAAGTTAACTAATCATCATCTACTATGAATATTATGTTTTGAAAGTGTTCTGAATATTATGTATCATTTGCTTAATTGAGTTGTTTCAATCAAAAGATTAAATATTCTGGAATCTTTTTATGAAACATCTCATGGAATACCAATTGAAAATGTGTTTTTTTTCTTTTAGATAAAGCATTAGATGGAACTCTTTGAATTTATAGTTAATCTTTTCTTTTCAATTTGTGCAACTTTGTAATTTGTAAATCTACTAGTATTCCTAGAAATATTGAAGTTGCTTAGCATAAACTAATAAAGTTGTTTCGCATCAATCAATAAATATTCAAGACAAACCATGAAGGACATCAATGATCAATGCTAGGGCTAACCAATTAATAAGTACACACATGAATAAGTCAAGTATACATGTGAATAAGGGAAGCACAAGTACTCAAATACACGTAAGCCTTGAAGTATACACACGAATACATAGTATATGTAAATTAATACAAAGTATATGAATGAATACAAGGTATAGCATGAAAACACATAAGTCACAAAGTATACACGTAATTTGTAAAGTATACACTTGAATACACGTAACTCATCTATTGAACCGTGGATTTATAATGCAAATATGGACACCATCGATAAAAAATATTTTTATTAACCAAATAGCCATGTAGGCATACATCAATATATGTCGATATAAGTATAAAATATATACAAAATAGCGATATAGACCTATGAGAATGCCATATAGGCATACAATGTCAAATATATCCAATACAAAATATGTACAAAAATGCCATATAGGCATACAACAAAGGGCTCTGGAATCAAAAGTCATTGCTCTCCATGCCCTAGAAAAAAATTCTTCCCTTTTGCTTATCAACTAGATGGCGATAAATCTGTCACTCGTTTGTTCAGAGGTCGAGGAGTGCTCCTAGTGCTCCTCCTAGGGTTTAGTTCCAGATCAAGCTACATCTGTTACAATAACAAGTAAAGACATTAATATATAGAAATTACATTATAAAAATGATATATTTAACAAAATAATCACTTACCACCACTAGATGATCACTCTCCTCGAGGGAAAGGTTTGTGTGCCCATGCTAAGGCATGTTAAAGCCCTGTAGAAACCATCCAAAGAGAAATTAAAATATGAATCAATAATGGTTTGATTTTTCACTAACTAATAGCTATAACAATGAATATAAATTGAAATTTAGTAATCTTCCCCATACCTCCATGAGGGGAATTGAGGAGTCTATAGTAGACGAAACACCAAGCCCCATTTCCCTATGAACATTTGGAGGTGTATCCACTTCCAACATCTGAAAATAAAACAACAAATTATTCAATCACAAAAACTACAATAGTGATGCACATCATGGTTTATAATGTATGCGATAATGAAAAAAATCTTGAGTACTTATTAAACTATATATTTTTTATTATCATGCTTGCTATTTTCCCTATCCATAGCTTGTTGGAAAGCGCCCATTTTTAGGCTTTTATCCATAGCAGCAAGGCAGTGAACCATTTGATAAAATGCTTTGGTATACATGTACGATAATTGTGGTAGCATAGAGAAGGAAGTGAACTATTTGAAAAATGCCCCAAAGAAATGGGGTCTCATGGTGATGGAATTCCATTACAAACAAATGTGTCATGGCATTCCATCAGCATGAGATCGCATTTCTTCAATTCATTTTTTCAAACTACTCACTACCTTGACTATGATATTGCTTACTATTATGCTTTGATAGATTTTTTCCAAGCATCCATAGTTTGTTGGAAAGCATCTATTTTAGGCTTTTAGCCATAGTATCAAGGAAGTGAGTAGTTTGATAAAATGCTTTGGTAGACATGTATGCAAAATGTGGTAGCATAGAAAAGGTGGTGAGCTATTTGAAAAAATGCCTCAAAGAAATACGGTCTCATGGTGATGGAATGGCATTCCATCACCATGAGACTATATTTCTTTGAGGCAGGCATTCCATCACCATGAGACTATATTTCTTTGAGGCATTTTTTCAAATAGCGGTGCCATTCCATCACCATGAGACCGTATTTCTTTGAGGCATTTTTTCAAACAGCTCACTGCCTTTTCTATGCTATTGCTTACTATTATGCTTGATAGATTTTTTCCAAGCATCCATAGTTTGTTGGAAAGCACCTTTTTTAGGCTTTTAGCTATAGCAACAAGGAAGTTCAAGTAGTTTGATAAAATTCTTTTGTAGACATTTATGGAAAATGTGGTAGCATAGAAAAGGCGATGAGTTGTTTGAAAAATACCTCAAATAAATGTGGTCTCATGGTGATGGAATGGCATTCCATCACCATGAGACCACATTTCTTCGAGGAATTTTTTCAAACTACTCACTACCTTGTGTATGTTATTGCTTACTATTATGCTTTGATAGATTTTTTCCAAGCATTTGTAGTTTGTTGGAAAACACCTAATTTAGGATTTTAGCCATAGTAGCAAGGAAGTGAGTAGATTGATTAAATGATTTGGTAGATGCGTATGGAAAATGTGGTAGCATAGAAAAGGTGGTGAGTTGTTTGTAAAAATTCCTCAAGGAAATGTGGTCTCATGGTGATGGAATGGCATTCCATCACCATGAGACCACATTTCTTCGAGGCATTTTTTCAAACTACTCATTGCCTTGTCTATGCTATTGCTTACTAGTATGCTTTGATAGATTTTTTCCAAGCATCCATAGTTTGTTGGAAAGCACCTTTTTAGACTTTTAGCCATAGCAACAAGGAAGTTCAAGTAGTTTGATAAAATGCTTTGGTAGACATGTATGGAAAATGTGGTAGCATATAAAAGGCAGTGAACTATTTGAAAAAATTCCTCTAAGAAATGTGGTCTCATGGTGATGGAATGGAATTCCATCACCATGAGATCACATTTCTTCGAGACATTTTTTCAAACTACTCACTACCTTGTCTATGTTATTGCTTACTATTATTCTTTGATAAAAAATTTTCCAAGAACCCATAGTTTGTTGGAAAGCACCTTTTTTTAGGCTTTTAGCCATAGCAACAAGGAAGTTAACTATTTGATAAAGTGCTTTGGTATACATGTACGAAAAATGTGGTAGCATAGAAAGGGCAGCGAGTTGTTTGAAAAAATGCCTCTGTAGTGTAGAAAAATGGATCTTTCGACATTTTCACACTCATTTGGGTCCTTCTTGTGGATTTTGGCTTAGGTTTTCCTTGATTTAGTGTTGTAATGTTAATAACACATTCACATTAGGTCTTGGGCCCTTGTAAACTGAATAAAATACATGTCTTATAAAGGTGTTATAAAGTGTTGTAAATGACTTTCACACTTTTCTAGACTTTTATTAAGCATCTAAGTCTAATGGACCTATTTTTTCCTTAATTCAATGTTATAAAATGTATTTAATTTCATTCTCACATAATCTAGAAGGCTTGTAAATTAAACCTAATCTTAATCTAGTGTTGTAATGTGTTTTACACATTCACATTGGACTTTGTGCCTTTCTAGGCTATGTGGACCTCATTTTAATGTTGCAAAGTTTATTTAATCACACTTTCACATTGAAATTTGTGTCCCTAGCCCTAATCACCCTTTACATCATCATTAATAGACCCCTATGACCCCATATTGTGCATCCTGAGGCTTATTTTGATCAAAGACCTCACAAAATCAACATATAAACCCAATTTCTTCACTCCCCAACATCCCAGTTGGCAAAAGAGCCCCTGTGGTTCCCATTCACCCAAGATGGAAAATGAGTCCTATTTGAGCTATTTTTGGGGTTTGAGCTGGAAAAATAGGTTTTAAGTTTAATTTTCTTCTATATCAGCCTTGAGGATCAAATTAACAGGCGTTTGAGTGGATTTCCTATATAAACAAACTTCTAATCATTATTCCATTCATTCATCATGCATTCAAGTCAAGCAAGCTAGGGTTAGGTATTTCAAGTCTTCACAAGGTCATCAAGATAGCATTCAAGATTATTTTTTAGACATTCAAGGGTAGATTCTTCGTCCATTATTGCAGAAATTCAAGATCCATCATCATGGCAAGTTTCTAATTGCATTAATTCATATTCATGCTTCATTATCTTGTTTCATCATTTTGGTTTAACTACCTAAACGAGGTTTGACCAAGGCAAACCCCTATTCCTTAACAATCAACATTTCTCTCTTTCTTTGTGTAATTGAATATCTAGGTACTTGAAGGATTGGAGATAATTGAAGAATAGGTTGCAAACTTGTTGGATTCATCTCCCTATTGGCAAGGTCAAAATATTCACAAAAAGTCACTTACAGTGCCAAAAATCAGGGTTTCGAATCCGAACACCTAGAGGAACAGAAAGAGTAGACTGAGAGCTTCCTATTCCACATTTTTAGTTTTTAGAAAATTCAAAGTGGACTCATTCACCATTAGTGGTGAATGAGTCCCATTGTACCTATTTTTAGAGATTTATGTGGATTTAGATACCCATTTGGCTAAAACAGGCTCTGGTAGTGGTGAATGAGTCCCATTGTACCTATTTTTAGAGATTTATGTGGATTTAGATACCCATTTGGCTAAAACAGGCTCTGGTACAATTTTCCATATCTAGGACTAATTCGCTCAAAATGGCGAATGAGTCCCAATAGGTCAAAATTTTAGGATCAACAACACTTCCACTCTTCATTCTAGCCTCTACAAGTTTCTAGGTGCACATTTTTTATTTTACTTTCCTATTCTATTTTACTTGTATTTTTATTCATCTTTTTAGGTATTTTTGCATTTCACGATGTGTTTTCAAGCATCTTGCATTTTTCAAGTTTACACTTGGTGGTGAACCTCTCCTTTATTAATTTTCAGCCTTTAGGATAATCCCCTTTTCCAGATTTCAATCTCCTTTGCATTGCAATCTCAAGGGTTTGTTCTTGAGTGAGCCATTAAGATTTTTGTACCTCTCTTCTTTTAGGTTCAAAACACTAGAAGTGTAAGAGACACCCCCACACAAAAATATTTGGTTCATTTTGGTGAACCTACATTTAGAGCATCATATTTCTGATTTGGAGTGCATTTACATCCTAGGAATAGCTTACATTAACATTGCATTGCATCTTACATTGTTTAATTTGCATTCTAGGGTTTCAAAATTTTGCATTAGTGAAAGTGCATATAGGTTGCATTTTTGCATCTCAAACCATTGGAAAATATCTGAAAACTGTATTTGCATTTAGTATTCATGTCATACAACATAAAAATCATCAAAAACAATTGAAAATTTCCTTTTTTTTTTGAAAAAACCCACACTAGAACTCATTCGCCATCTTGGGCGAATAAGTCCCTATAAAGATCTGAAACATAAATTTTACAGCACTGAAAACCTTGTTTTTAAGCTTTTGTTTGCTGCCATTCGTTAGTTGTTTCACTGGGTTGACTTTTTGTTTCATGCATTTTACAAAATCTAGCTTAAATTGGTCCATTTCATGCATTGCTTAATTTCAAATTTGCATTCACAATATTTCATTTTCAGATCATGGCATAGTGTAATCAGTAAATTACCTTGTTGGAAATCTAAAAAATTGCATTTCATCCTAGGTCTTTACATTGCATTTTAAGTTTGCATAGCTTCTATTACATTAAAGTCATTAGAAATAGTATTATGTACATTCATGGCAATTATGGATAGCCTTATATTTTTGTAATTTTCATTTTCAGCATTAGTTCCTAGTTCAATTAAATTAGATTCATTAGAAAACGAAAACTAAAAACTAAAAAACATCAAAAGAAACAATTCAAAAAATGCTTACATTTAGAAAAAGCATATCATCCAATCTCTTTAGTAGTGATGATTTAGAAATGTTAGATGGATCCCTTAAGGACTTCCTCTCACTAAGATCATCCACTAAAGGTTTGACACAAAATAATGCAAGCATCGATAATCATGATAATCATAATTGTTCTTATCCCGATATCTCTCCCATTGGTGACGAAGTTACCTTGGTGCAAGAAGATACAATCATTGACAATCATGAAAGTCTTCCTTGTCCCTCGCCTTGCAAAGACATTATGACACATGAAGCTAAAATCATGGCCACTACTTTACCTAGTCTCCATTCATCTCCCAAAACCTCCCCTACTTGTGAAAATGCTTTAGTGAATAAGGATACAATCGTGAATGATCATGACAAATACATTTGTGTGGAGGATATGTTGCTATTTCAGAGCTATGACAATCCTACCTCTCCTACTCAAGAAGACATTATAGGACACATGGATGTAAATGTAGATAATCATGACAATCAAACCTTTTTTTCTCCTAATTTAGTGTTAGAAGATATCCTTATTGAGACTCGTGAGAATCTTATTCCTCCCTTTCTTGATGCCCCTACCATTTGGGAAGACCTATTTGAACAAAATATTCCAATCATTGGTAACCATAAAACTACTATTTATCCTTCTCTTAATGCCTCTCCTATGAGCGATGAAACTACTTTAAAATCAAACCATGAAATGTGATGAACCTATTGTTTGTCACTTTCCTAAAAGCTCTCCTACTAGGGTAAATATTATGGCACAAGAGAATGAGACCTTAGAGAAAAATGATGACATTATGGACAACAATCAAATTTCCCCCTATCCTAATATCTCTCCTATTGGTAAAGAAGATATTATGGTGTTACAAGATCCCATCAATGAGAATAACGAGAAAAACATTATTGAACAAATAAAAACCATCATTTCCAAGCAAGAAAATCCAACCATGGATCATTTCCTTACTTTTGATGAAGTCAATATGGAAGAACCAAACATTGAATGTCTTGAACATCTAGTTTGTAGTTCTCCTAAAAACTCTCCTAATAGGGAAGCTATCATGGTGCAAGCAAACAACAACACTATCATGTGCAAACCAGAAATCAACCTCACTTTGCAGCATCTTGAATTACTCGATATGGATCAAGCCTTGAAACAAATGTTAGGATTTCATGAAAATTATCCTTCTCCTCCTCAAAACTAAAAGGTTACATGTGCTATGATCAGTACCAAGAAAAATGATATAGAAAGACAAAAGAAAATTGAAGAAGCCACAAAGTTATTGGAAGAGGCTTCAAAAACCTTTGATTTCATTTCTACATCCATGGGGGAATACATGATCATAACAAAAGAATCTAAAAAGGGAAGAGAAAAAGAGGTAGTGTCAAAAATGTCCACTTCAACCCCCTTAAAAGCTAAGACAACATCCAGGACAAACTTTGAGGAAATTGAACAACCACCAAATCCAACAAAAGTGACAAAAAAATTTCAAAGAGGTTTTGAAATTATGAAGCAACCTGGAAAAGGATGTGATGCTATAAAGCCTAATGATCTTGGTTATTGTCCCTCAAAATAAAAACCTTCATCCAATTTCAAAACTATCACAAACAATTCTTCCAAGAAAACTCTAACCTTGGTACATCCTAAATTGATAGACATCTCATTAAATATGTATCAAGTAGAAACTTTGTTTACTTATCAAAATAAATAACATTGGTTGCTGCTCTTTGCCATGTAATAGTTGTAGGATCATAGCATACTCACTATTGCAAGGAGTAGCATATCATCATCCATTCTAGGCTCGCCCTTGTCCTGCATTAAGTGGGGGAAAGTGGTTAAGTAGCCTTTTCCTCGTATGTCACTTGTTGTTGTCTCTTTTGGCTAGTCGTTAACCTTTCATGAACATATAAGAGCAAGCTTGGGATGTGTATGACATGCCTTAAGTTGACTCATTTGTTACATACTTATTCATGATGTAGCTTCATTTGGAAACATATGAATTGGCATAGGGCTTTCCAAGTTGGCTCTCATGTCTTCTTTCATTTATCATTGGCTACTTTAAAGCAATTGCTTACAGTGATGGTATAGCAACCACTTTAAAGTGGGGGCATACATAGACGACATCTTTTGGAAAAAAATTCATGGCGTGATTTTTTTTTCTTGTGATGTGTCCTCTTCTTGGTGGTGTCATTGGGTTTGATGTCATCCACGAGTGTATGATCTACTGACATGGCATGATGCAAATGAGGCATCCCATGGGAAACAAACTGACACCTTGACTTGTCCTCTCTTGGAGACATTAGGTACAATGCTCCCTAGGAAGAAGACCTTACATGAACAAAACAAAATCCCCTTTAACAAAATCTTTACATGACATTCAAAAGCATTTACAAAAGCATTTTCATGGTTTGTATAATGGGAAGCCGACACAATAGCATGACTTTCTCCTTATACGTGGGAAGCCAACATAATGGCATGCTTTCTCACTAAACCACTTCTTTGGGACAACTCACCCCGTGGACGACCTGATGTTTCGTGGCCCCAAAGTGAGCACATCTTTGATCTGTGTCTCATTTTTCTTTCTTTTAATTCTTGGCATTACATGATTGCATATCTTGTTTTACTACATATTATACACCTTGTGTGTGTCCTTTTGTGCTTATGTTGGTTTGACTTAGGATCTTGGATCCTAGGGGCTTGACCGCTGCCTTGATCTTTGTCATCCACATTGGTATGATTGGAACCCTCTTGAATGTCTACTTTAGTGTGAGTTTGAAGCAAGTTCATCCTCTCAGTAAAGTGGGGGCTAAATGTAGTGTAGAAAAATGGATCTTTGGACATTTTCACACTCATTTGGGTCCTTCTTGTGGATTTTGTCTTAGTTTTTCCTTGATTTAGTGTTGTAATGTGAATAACACATTCACATTAGGTCTTGGGCCCTTGTAAACTGAATAAAATACATGTCTTAGAAAGGTGTTGTAAAGTGTTGTAAATGACTTTCACACTTTTCTAGAATTTTATTAAGGATCTAAGTCTAATGGACCTATTTTTCCCTTAATTCAATGTTATAAAATGTATTTAATTGCATTCTCACATTAATCTAAAAGGCTTGTAAATTAAACCTAATCTTAATCTAGTGTTGTAATGTGTTTTACACATTCAAATTGGACCTTGTGCCTTTCTAGGCTATGTGGACCTCATTTTAATGTTGTAAAGTGTATTTAATCACACTTTCACATTGAAATTTGTATCCCTATCCCTAATCACCCTTTACATCATCATTAATAGGCCCCTATGACCCCATATTGTGCATCCCAAGGCTTATTTTGATCAAAGACCTCATGAAATCAACATATAAACCTAATTTCTTCACTCCCCGACATCCCAGCTGGCAAAAGAGCCCCTGTGGGACCCATTCACCACTTTGGGTGAATGATTCCCATATAGGTGGGACCCATTCACCCAGGATGGCGAATGAGTCCCATTTGAGCTATTTTCAGGGTTTGAGCGGGAAAAAATAGGTTTTAAGTTTAATTTTCTTCTATGTCGGCCTTGGGGGTAAAATTAAAGGGAATTTGAGTGGATTGCCTATATAAAAAAACTTCTAATAATTATTTCATTCATTCATCATGCATTCAAATCAAGCATACTAAGGTTAGGTATTTCAAGTCTTCACAAGGTCATCAAGATAGCATTCAAGATTATTTTTCAGACATTCAAGGGTTGATTCTTCATCCATTATTGTAACAATTCAAGATCCATCATCATGGAAAGTTTCTAATTGCATTACTTAATATTCATGCTTCATTATCTTGTTTCATCATTTTGGTTTAATTACCTAAACAAGGTTTGACCAAGTCAAACCCTTATTCCTTAACAATCAATATTTCTCTCTCTTTCTTTTGTGTGATTGTGGATCTAGGTACTTTGAAGGCTTGGAGATGATTGAAGAATAGGTTGAAAACTTGTTGGAGTCATCTCCCTATTGGAAATGTCAAAATATTCACAAAAAGTCACTTACAATGCTAAAAATCAAAGTTTCAAATCTAGACACCTAGAGGAACAGAAAGAGTAGACTGAGAGCTTCTGATTCCACTTTCGAGTTTTCAGAAAATTCAAAGTGGACTCATTCACCATTAGTGGTGAATGAATCCCACTATACCTATTTTTCAGATATTTATGTGGATTTGGATACCCATTTGGCTAAAATAGGCTCCAATACAATTTTCCAAATCTAGGATTGATTCACCCAGAATGGCGAATGAGTCCCAGTAGGTCAAAATTTTAGAATCAACAGAATTTCCAGACTTCATTCCAGACTCTACAAGTTTCCAAGTGTACATTTTTTGTTTTACTTTCCAGTTCTATTTTACTTGCATTTCTATTCATCTTTTTAGGTCTTTTTGCATTTCACAATGTGTTTTCAAACATCTTGGATTTTCCAAGTTTACACTTGGTGGTGAACCTCTCCTTTATCAATTTTCAGCCTTTAGGACAATCCCCTTTGTCAGATTTCAATCTCCTTTTCATTGGAATCTCAATGGTTTGTTCTTGAGTGAGCCATTAAGATTTTTGTACCTCTCTCCTTTTAGGTTCAAAACCCTAGAAGTGTAAGAGAGACCCCCACACAAAAATATTTGGTTTAGCCTCAAAGAAATTGGGTCTCATGGTGATGGACATCACCATGAGACCACATTTCTTTGAGAATTTTTTCAAACAACTCATTGCCTTGTCTATGATATTGCTTACTATTATTCTTCATATATTCCTTCCAAGCATCCATAACATAGACAAGGTAGTGAACGTTTTGAAAAGATGCCTCAGTAAAAAGTGGTCTCATGGAATGACATAACAAGAAAATGCAATTGGCAACTGCTCCTAGTTATTAATTATGCTATGTGAAGTAATTGCATCACTACTTATGTTGACTTTCTAAACAACTATATTGTAGTTGAAATTTTGTCATCTATCAACATCTAGTTATTAGATATGGAATGTGAAGTAATGCTTCGAGTTTGAAAGATGTGCAATGCAATGTAATCAACGATATGAATATAAGCTACGAAAATCTATTAAGTATAATTCATTAGTTAAAATCTTTATTCTATTACCTATATGAAGGTTTGTCTAACTCCACTGGCACTAGGAGGTGTTCCCATGAAACCTCCAAAATTAGCCTATTCAACATCCAAAATCAGATATTAGAATACCATTCATATAACAATGTTATTAACATGTAATAAATTTATAATTGTTTACTAGTTACATATCTCAATGGTAGATGCAGTGGAGTAATAAGCAGGTGTAGGGCTGGTGTATCAAGTATCGACACTATGACCCTAAAGTTTTATTAAAATCATAAAACTAAATTGGTTAATCTTGTATTTCAAAATTGAAATTTAATAAATTAAATTCAATGAACATGCTAACATTTACCTGAGTATCAATGTCATAAGCCTCATTCAAAATGTCAGTTGCCCTCACCATATCTATAGTTGTAGATGTATCTTGTGTAGCAACCTCCTGAGTGTTGGTGGGGTCATATGAATAAGTTACCTCGCAAGCCTGACATGAATGAGGTGGAAGCCTACCACTCAAAGACTCCGCTGGATGGTGTTGTAGTATAGGATTGGCATGCTGGATGAAATTCTTGGTCAAAGAGGTGATAGTCTACAAAGTGTCTACCTCAGCACTCTCCTTTGTGATGGAAGGGATAACAATGTGCTCATGATCCGACCTAGCGAGAGTGTGTCTTGCTTGCCACCTAGGATCCTATTGTGCACCGAGTCTATCTTGAGCCGACCCCCCACCTCTCCCCTAGAAGTCCCTCATATCAAAATAATTCAGGATTTTATTCAGGATGAACTCACGGTATAGTTTCCTCAGGAAATATTGTGGGACTTCACAATTGTTGCATGGTGGGTAATCAAAAACCATGTACCACCTGTCCCAAAAAAAATTCCTAATCCCTTGATGGTGGCACCAATGGATAGGAAATCTCTTTGCATTGAGGTCAAGATTTTGATTTGTGCATGGGTCAGTGAATAATAAGCACAAATCTAATTTTGTAATTTTTAGATCTTTTACATCTTTATATGATAATTTATCCTGATAAAAATTCCTAGCCTCCTACCTCCTATCTTGCCAACTACTTAATTGTTTGTTGATTGCATCTACATGTTTTAACATTTCTTTAAGTGAATTTGCAAGTGTTCTTCTCTCCATGGTTGAACCTATAGGATCATCCAACCTCGTGATTAACTCAATTTATTTTTTATTGTTTTCAATCACCCCCATTAAATTTTGTTGAGTGCCAAGAGGATGTTGAGGGATTGGTGGAGGAGATTGATGTTGTGGTTGTTGAACTTGAGGATTTTGTTCATGTTGTTGTTTTGGTTGTTGAGGATTTTTAGGAGGGTTTTGAAAAGGGTTTCTAGGATCATTATCATTTCATACAAATTCAACAAATAAATATCAAAAACAACCTAAAACTAATAAATTCACAACAAAAAACAAACAATCCTTACCTCTTCGACCTCCCCGTCGACATGGCGGCATCCTGGTGATGAAATAGCAACAAATTGACGAAAAAAATGCAAGATTGTCTCCTCCCAAAATGTGGGCGCACAAGAGAAGGGTTTTTGGCCACATGCAGCAGAAAAAACAATCAACATAAAAATGAAATCAATTTGCCTTTTTTTTTGTTTTAATAACTCATAACGCGAGCGCAAAATAGGCTTGATGTGGCCGAGCCTTAGGCTCAACACACCAAGCCATAGCACGCTCGCATTATAGCCTATCAATTTTAAAAAAAAAAATTAGCCACAATTTGGCCCCCCATCCTTTTGCACCCGCCTAGTTAGAATATATTGATAGAAAAATGGAATACAACTTTTGAAAAGAGAAATTTAATGTGGTGGATTCTAGTGTAGTTCCAAACCAAAGCCATTCAAGTATTTTGGTGATGAATGGCCATCTAATTCTATCATACAATTTCTGAAATAGAGGCTTGATTATGAGTGTCTTGAGCTATATGTTAATCCCATTTAATATTCTCTTTAGAGCAAGCACTAAATTATCTAGGATGAGCCCTTCATCAAGGAAACATATTTTTTTATTTTTTTATTTTCTTAACCCACAACTTTTTTCAAATTTTTATGGTTTTAAAGAAATGGTTTTATAAGAGGCGTTGAGAAGAGTGATTATTCTCCAACCAAAATTGGTGCCCTTGTGATGCCTTTTGGAAATGAGCTTAATGAGCCTTTAGTAATACAAGCTCCATGTTATCCCTATAGTTCAACTTACATATATATTTGATAAAATTTAGCCCATATAGAAGACCACATGGATTTAAATAATTTGACAGGGAAGCCATCTAGTTTAACAATATTTTCATTGGCCATCAAGAAGATTTTTTTTGAATTAATCAAATATGAGAAAATAATCTAGTAAGTGTTGTAATTCCTTGTTAATCTTGGTGGGAATGCATTTTCTAACAAGGTTCTCCAATTCTTCTTGAACAATCTCATGAGTAGTATCATCCATGAAGAGTTATTTATAATTGGAGTAGAGGACATCCATAAAATCCTTGTTAGAATAATAAATTTTACCACTTTTATCAACTAGTGACAAGATCTTTTTGTCATGATGTTTGTGTTTAAGGAATTGGAAAAATAATTTAGATCGTTTACCACCCTCTTAGATCGGATTGAGTTATACTTGAATTTGTGCTCCTTTTTCATGTTGTAAGTGTCAAAAACTTGAAACTTATTTTCAATAGCCCTTGTCTTTTGAAGGCTTCCATCTATAGGTTTGGAAAAGAGTATTTTTTCATTATTAAGTTGACCTAAAGAATGTTTTGTTTTCATTTTCTTTCCCATACTACCCTCTTACCAAACACTCATATGAAAATAATAAATTTCCAATAACATGTTCTAACAAGTTTATCTAACTTTCTTCATTACATAATTGAATCACATTTAATTTGAAGGAAATATTTTTCTTTCCCAAACCACCCTCCTACCAAATACTCATATGAAAATAATAAATTTCCAATAACATGTTCTAATAGTATACATTTTACTATGATCTTATATAATATTTGACAATTTATAATAAAAAAAATCCTGTATTGTCCAAGGGGTTGAATTTAATTGGTTAAAGCATTGAATTCTCAATGTGGAGACCCAAGTTCAAATCCCAAAGGAACATCTAAGATGGAATTCTAAGTTGTGAGTCTTGGTCTTCTATTGGTTATTTCTAGTAGTAGTTGTTCGAAATGAGCTAGTATTAATTTTATGGTTGTGTTCTTAATGAAATTGTGTTGATCTCATATTGATGCTTGAATGAGCCAAATTTAATAGTAAACAATTATCATTATTTTTTTTATTTTTTTAAAAATCCTATATATTACAATCTTCTAATTTCAAAAATATTTTTTTGTCACGAGAACACCCTTGTTGTATAAAAAAAAAAAAAAATTACTAAATACAGCCATACGACCATCAAATTTAAACTACGGTTGAAGAACACAGCAAAAAGAACAGAACAGCTTGCGCGGGAATTTCCTTTTATTTGAACTCAAAACTGAAAACTGAAAACAATTTATATGCAACAAAAACTTGGAAAACAACGCCGCGGACCTTATCTTAATCCTCTGCCAACTCGCTTTTCAGAGGAATTCAGGCGTCGTCGAATTCCATGTCACAAGATTTGACCCACTTCTATAACAACTTCACTTTAGGGTTTAGGTACCTTACCCTCACAAATTAACACACCGATTCTTCTAAAGCACTCTATGCTGCACAAGTCCGTGCAAACTATTCAAGATTACACTTGGCTTATCTCACGCTTTCCCGGCCTCCATTCACTACAGCAGTGCCGTTGCTTTTATTCTGAAGGTCCGCTATTTTTAGGGTAAGTTCTACGATTTGGGGAAACAATGGGGGCAGATACGCTTGTGCAGTACAACAATCGACAGAAGCTTCTCAGAAAAAGAGAGTGTAAGCTCTGTTTTCTTTTTGGCTTTTCTGTTTTTGTTTCAGGCTGTATATACATTGAACTAGGGTTTTGTGTTTTTTGTTTAATGGAGCAGGGGAGTGTGATAGTTATGCGCAGTATGGTATAGCAGTGGAGGAGATTCATATGAGTGGTGGAAGGAAGGAAAAGAGGGCGGGTGAGGAAGTGGTGCCATGTCCAGACTTTGAGGAGATGATATATCCGCGCGGGTGGTCTGTGGGGAAGAAAAGAAAGCTGGTTAATGTCGATGTTGTGGAAAGCATGCGGCGTATTGCCATTCAGGAAATGAACAGAAAGGTTCCTTCTCTTTGCCATTCTTTTTAAGTTTTTTTCCTCCTTATTGGCACTGTGTTTGTTCTTCAGTATGTATGATACATTGGGTTTTTAATGCTCACTATTTTGTTCCCATAAAATCCACTTAATCCCTTTCAGACAAATGTACGCTTGTTAACTATAAGTTTTTTTTTAAATTGATTTGGTTTAATAATTAAAAAAATTTATTTATTTTTAAATAAAATGAATAGTATTTTGAGATAATTGATGAAATAATAAATTTTCTTATTTAAATATCTTTGAATAATATACACTTAATTTAAAAATATATCTGCTTTATGTAGATTATAATTAAAATATTTAGGAAAAAAATTCTTATCTTGAGATTATATCTGCTGTAGTATATATATATATATAGAGAGAGAGGTAGTTTCAAAAGTTTGAAAAATGTTCTTAAGAATTAGGACAGTAAAATGAATTTGTTTAAAAAATATATTATTTTATTTAAATTTGGAGTTTTATTATATAAAATTAAAATACTTTCAAATTAGAAAATGTTTTAATTTTATGAAAAACTTTAATGATAATTCAAAAATTGTAACAGATGAAATGTTAACTTCAAATTTAGAGTGTAATGGTGTTCAGATACTATGTGTCATGAGTTCACTATTTATAATACTGGTTGTATTAGTCCTCATTTATTTTGTAACAGATGAAATGTTAACTATTCAAATTTTGAGTGTAATGGTGTTTAGATACTATGTGTCATGAGTTCACTATTTTTAATATTGGTTGTATTAGTCCTCATTTATTTTGTAAGAACATTGTTGGGTTTGTAAGCAGGTTATCTTTGTGAGTTGTTGTTTGCTTCTTGTCTTTATTCCTCTTTGTTCATTTTTTTTGCAATCTTCCTTTGGGATTGCCCTCTATTTTTTTGTGAGTTGTTTGCTTGTTGTCCTTATTCCTCTTTGTTCATTTTTTTTGCAGTCTTCCTTTGCAATTGCCCTCTAGACTTCTTTGTAATTTTTTCAGCTTTGATCAATACAAAAAAAACAAATTATTTACTATATAATAAAATAATTATATAGTTTAATGTAAATATTAGTCTTTCTTATTTAAAAGTAAAATATTATAAATCATTAGTTTTAGGAGTGAAGTTTGGATGATTCCTTCTATTATCATATAATAAGTTTGATTTTTTTTAATTTATAAGTTGTCATGATTAACACGTCCTTTATTAAATGTTCTCATTTTTTCTTGATTTGGAAAGAGATGTAACATTCTAATAATAATAGTGTGTAACTAAACAAGTAACTAAACAATGGATTGTTTTATCTTATTTTTTGTTGCAGGATAGAGAAATTGATGGTTTAAATGAACAAATAGAGGAAGATTGCAAAACCATGGAATTATTGCAACTTCAACTTCAACAAGAGCGCGCTAAACGATTAGAAGCAGAACGCCAAAATGCTTGGCTAAATGAACAAGTTTCTACACTCATGGATATGATACATGACACTCCACAAGAAGATGAAATCCAAGAGGGAAAAGTTCCTCATAATGCATAGTAATGTATAATCAATGTTTGAAAGAAACTTCTCCTTTCCTATCAAATGTCCCATTTATATGGAAATGTTAACTCAATAGTACATACATACCAAAAGCTCTTAACTATAGATATAATGGCATCCAATCTTCTTCTTTTTCAAAATACATTTGAAATTACAAAGAAAGAAAATAATCATTAAATATGTACGTTGGACTTTCATTAGTGATTTAGAAATTTAATTCAAAGTATAATATTCATTATTGTAATTTATAACTCATGGAAAAAAGGGACTTATTATCAAGAAAATTTTATTAAATAATTCTTACTAATAAAAATATATAATCATTATATTATCTATTAGCTCATATGCACACTTATTAGTGGATCTTATAGTAAAAATTTGGGTATCTTTTAACAATAAATAAACATGTGAATTAAAATGTTTGGCATATAATATAATAGTATTATTTTTTAATTGGAGGAATTGGAGGCAAAAGAGAAAATGAAGATGAGCTAGTTATGGTAACATGAACTTTTCTTCATATCCCAATTTTTGTTATGTTCGACGTTTCCCAAAATTCATCGAAACAATCAATATCTTTGCAAAGCCTTTTTTTGCATTGATGGATTCCACACGAACCATTGGTTTTAAAATATCAATATTGCTCCATGACCTTCAAGGAACTTATAAGCTTCCTTTGGCTTATAGCTAAACTAATCAAAAGGAAAAATTATAATATATATAAAAAAGCCTTTATTTCTAAAAATAGGTGTAGGTTCATTGCATGGCTTCGATGATGAAGCAGTGGAGTATGAATATAAAAGGGTTGGTGTTGTGTCAAAACAATTTATTTTCAAAGTTGTCAAAGTCCACAAGTATAATTCACTTTCAAAAGTCATGGTCTTAACTCTTTAACACTTACAATTCCCATTGAACATTAATTGTAATCAAATTTAAAGTCAAAGGCTTGTGTAACCTTTTATTGAAAAGTGTGATGAGAAAGGCATCATAATGTAAGGAATCTAAGGTAGAGGAACAACTTCCTACACTAATTTTGAGAGGAGGGTAATGCAAAACTTTATAGATCTTTAACAGTTACAAAAACTTAAATAGAAATAAACATAAATATCATACATACCACAACATAGTGATTTACGTGGGAAAAACCCTTTCAGGAGAAAAACCCCACACTCCAAAAGTTGCCTAATATATTATTCAAAAATCACAAAGATTACAATATACTTGCAGAGCAAGCTTCCAATAGGAGTATCACCATCAAAGATCCAGAGACAACACGACTGCTATTAGACTCTCAAAATAAATCACAATACCATAGTTGTAATACAACACCATCATAAAATAGGGTTAGCTTCTAGGGCAAGATAGGCCAACAATATATCTACTATCAGATCTAAAGCCTAATAATGAATGGTTCAAATTTAAAATGTATCATTAAGTTAATGTATGTCGGCCATTTAGGAGTTTTTGTTAACACGCTCACATTTCACTCTCGTGCTCCCAATGTATACACCTATTGGTGTAACTAGGAAATATATATATTTATATATCTATCCTATCAACAATAAACCTTATATAATTGCAAGGTTGAGACACATTTTCCCAACAAATCTCCCACTTGTTGAGCACCTTGCAAGAGCAACGAGAGGGAGTAAACATCGTCTCTTAATTGCTAGGGGCCGAAAGGCCCATAGTCTCTGAACACCATCTGAACTTCTCTGTGCTCACAAGCTTAGTTAAAGAATCAACAACATTCATTAAAGTCTCTACCTTAACAAGCTTCACCCTGCCATCTTCGACCATACCTCTAACAAAATGATACTGTACATTAATGTGCTTGGTCTTGGCATGAAATGTCGAGCTCTTAGCTAGACAGATCACACTTTGATTGTCAAAATAAATTGTCATTGCACCTTGTTTTATTCCAATATTTGAACACAATCTCTTAAGTCAAATGACTTCTTTACAAGCATGAGTAGTTTCCATATACTCTACTTCAGTAGTGGACAAAGCAACCACAACTTGTCGCTTACTCCAACTAATTGCACCACCAAATAAAGTAAACACATAAGCACTGGTGGATCATCTGCTATCAATATCACCTTCCCAATCTGAATCCACATAACTATGAACATCAAGGGAAATTTCATCTTCATTCAAATTACTATGATAACACAAGGAATAATCTAAGGTATTGTGCAAATATCTAAAGACTCTTTTAACTGCATCCCAATGAACTCTACCAGGATTAGACACATATTTGGAAAGAACTCTCTACCAGGATTAGACATATATTTGGAAAGAACTCTCACTACTTGGGCATTGTCTAGTCTAGTACAAACCATAGCATACATTAAACTTCCAACTGCACTCTGGTAAGGCACTCTGCTCATGTCTTCCATCTCTGATGGAGATGTTGGAAAATCTGAAATAGATAACTTTGTTCCAACTGAAAAAGGAACACACAAAGGTCTACAATCCTGCATGTTAAACCTTTGTAAAATTGAATTAACATACTTACTTTGTCCAAGCCATAGCTTTTTGTTCTCTCTATCCCTTCTAATTTTCATCCCAAGAATGTGTCTAGCTGCACCAAGATCTTTCATTTCAAATTTAGTAGCAAGTTGAAATTTTGAAGTTTTGAAATCATACCTTTCCCTTTGCTAATAAATAACATATCATCAACATATAATGCAATAAACAAGAAATGATCACCATCAGTTTTATAATAAACACAATGATCTAATTTAGAATGCTCAAATCCCAAACTCAACACATATGTATCAAATTTTTGGTACCATATCCTAGGACTCTGTTTTAGGCCATAAAAAGATTTCTTCAATTTGCAAACCAAATTACTTTTACCTTTCACCACGTAGTGCTCTAGCTATGTCATATAAATATCCTCCTCTAAGTCACCATGAAGGATGGCATTTTTCACATCCATTTGCTCAACCTCTAAATCAATAAGCAACAATAATAGCAAGCAAAAATCTAATGGATGTCATTTTTGCAACAGGAGAAAATATCTCACCATAATCAACACCCTCAACTTGAGAGTAACCTTTTGCAACCAACCTTGCTTTGTACTTCTCAATACCTCCATCTGAACCAATCTTTTCCTTGAACACCCATTTGCAATCAACAGGTTTTTCATCCTTCAGGAAATGGTACAAGATCTTGTGTATCATTCTCTTTCAAAGCTACCATTTCTTCATCCATAACAAGCTTCCAATATTTTGCATCATTCATACCTAATGCCTCTCTACAGATCTAGATTCATCCATGTTAGTATTCAAATAAAAAATACATCTCCAATCATTAGGTGAATACCTTTCAGGTGGTTTTCAATGCCTTGTTGACCTATGAACAATCTGAGTTGGAGGTTCTTCCTCCTAGATTATGAAGATTCAGAGCTAGATGAGCTCTCCTCAACTTCTTGTCTATCCATGGATCTCGATTCAACTTTCTCAGGTGTAGAAGGAAATTGAATCACATCTTCCTATTTGCTTTGTTCTAGTTGCAATGTAACAAAAGAAGGCTTAGTTTCTCTAAAAATAACACTTCTACTATATATTACCTTCTGTGCAACAAGATCCCAAAGCTTGTATCCTTTCACACCATAGTTGTATATGATGAAGATACATTTTACAGCCTTGTTCTCCAATTTTGTTTGCTTTTCCTTTGGCACATGTGCATATGCCTCGTAACCAAAAACTCTAAGATGTCTTAATGAAGGCTTGCGACCCGACCATGCCTCTATAGGTGTCTTATCAACAAGAGCTGATGTAGGAGACCTGTTAATCAGGTACCAGGCAATGGCAACAACTTCAGCTCAAAACCTTTGTTCTAGACCAACACCACTCAACATACTCCTAGCCTTCTCCATCAGTGTCATGTTCATTCTTTCTTCAACTCCATTATTTTGTGGAGAATACGAAGTTGTCTTTTGTCCATGAATACCACAATATTTACAAGATCTATCAAAATCATTAGTGAAAAATTCACTAGCATTATCAAATCCTCATACATTTTATTTTATTTTCAGTCTGCAACTCAACCATTTGTTTAAATTCTTTAAATTAACTGAAAAATTCAAATTTACACTTTAGAAAGTATACCCATGTCCTTCTACTATAATCATCAATAAATGAAACATAATATGTGGATTTTCCAATTGAAGGAACATCTATAGGACCAAACACATTAGAATGAATAAGATCCAATACACCACAATATTCATGAGAACTCGAGTAAAAATGAATGTGGTTTTGTTTTCCATAAATGCAATGCTCACAAAAATCAAATTCAAGATTACAATCAGACAAACCTTCAACAACGTTTTTATTTTTCAAGGTCCTTAGACCCCATTCTCCAATGTGGACAAGTCTCTAGTGCCATAACATAGTTTTCTCTATAGATAACTTTGATTCAGAAGATAGAACACCCTTGGGTACCTAGAAGCCATGACCATCTACTTAAGGTGAAACCCTCACCTCTTCCCACAGAGTAGCCACAGACTTGCTTTTCACGGAAGTACTATTGCACTCAACAATGCATGCATCAAGCTTATATAATGTGTCATATTTGACACCTCTAGAAATCACCATAGCACCTCTAACCATCTTACATCCTACATCAAAAAATACTACCTACACACCCACATCTATTAGTTTTCTCACAAATAATAAATTTTGTGCTAATCCAAGGATATGCAACACACCATTAATCATTTTTATTCTACCATCAGGAAACCTAATTTTAACTTTACCATGACCAACAATATTTAAATAAGAATCATCACTCAAGTACACCTTACCTCCATCAAATTCTTCATATTCAAAAAACCAATCTCTATTAAAGGTCATATGGAAAGATGCACCTGAATCAATTAACCATGCATCATTACCTACACGAGTTGCCAAAACTGCAATGAATGCATCACCATCTTCCTTCTCAGACTCAGAATCAAAATCAAATCTCTTTTGTTTCTTCTTATTTTCTTATTTGCAGTCCTTACAAATATGTTTAGGCTTACCATACAGTTCCAAGAAAAAACTTTGGACTTTCTAGGAGATTTAGATCTCCCCTTGGACTTGGATTTGTCACACTTCTCATTCTTCTTGCCTTTTTTCTTAGGTATTCCAAAAACATTCATAGCCTCCTTGGTAGTGATGGATATCATCCTCCTCATCTCTTCAGAAAGCAAAGAACCCACCACATCTTCAGTCTTCAATATAACAGAAGTACTCACAATAGCCATAACAAGAGAATCCCATGAATCAGGAAAAGAACAAAGTTCAATATCTAACATTTCTCCTCCTCATCCATTTTGACACCAACTTATGCCAATTGAGCCATGCCAACATATTGAATGCTTCCAAGTGGTCTGTAATTCATCCACCCCCTTCCATTCTCAAGGAATATAATTTCTTCCTCAAGAAAATCTTGTTCACTAAAGATTTGGCTTGATACATCTCACCAAGCTCCTTCCATAGTTTTTGTGCAGAGGTCTCTTCATGGACATTGATTAAAATAGAGTCTGCCAAGCACAATCTAATTAGACCCTTGGCTTTACAATCCATAACATCATATTGAATAGCCTAAGCATGATCTATATGCCTTGAAACATTCTCATCAACAGCATCCCACAAATCTCAATCTATCAACAAATCCTCCATCTTCATCTTCCACATTTCAAAATTATTTCTAGAAAATGTGTCTGCCTCTATTCTTCTTGATGAACTTGCCATCTGAAAATTCCTGCAACAAGATCACAAAGTATCTTCTGCACAAGATCCCACTCAAATTTGGATTAGTTCAAAAAACCCAACAACCCACAACTGAAACCAAAGGTGATCAAGCTCTGATACCACTTGTAAGGAAGATAAGGTAGCAGAACAACTTCCTAAACTAATCTTGAGAGGAGGGTAATGCAAAACTTTACAGATCTTTAATAGTTATAGAAACTTAAACATAAATATTGAATGCATACCACAACACAGTGATTTGTGTGGGGAAAACCCTTTCAAGAGAAAAACCCCACACCCCAAAATCTGTCCAATATATATTTCGGAGATCACAAAGATTACAATATACTTGCAAAGCAAGCTTCTCAAAAGAGTATCACCACCAAAGATTCAGAGACAACACGACCGCTATCAAACTCTCAAAATACATCACAATACCACAATGGTAATACAACGCCCTCATAAAATAAGGTTAGCTTCTAGGGCAAGACAAGCCAACAAAATATCTACCATCATTTCTAATACCTAATAATGAATGGTTCAGATTTAAAATATATCATTAATTTAATGTATGTCGACCATTTAGGATTTTTTGTTAACATGCTCACATTTCGCACCCATGCTCCCAATGTATACACCTATCAATGTAACTAGGAAATATATATATCTTATCAACAATAAACCTTATATAATTGCAAGGTTGAGACACATTTTCCCAACACATTATGTGTAGACTATTAAGCAAAAGAAATTAGAGAAATGATGTAAGGCATGTGATATTTGCAAAGGATTGACACATTGAGAAGGTCCACAAAATGTTCATTATGTTATATCTAATTGATTGGATGCAAAGATAGTTTTGTAAAGGTTCAATCAAAAGAGGGTGAATCTTTCACATGTTTATAATATCATTCATGTATGTCATTGGATCAATTTATAGATTTCCCAATCATTTGGATTATAAACTCCTAATGGAATTATCTCGAATGTGTCATAGAAGCTTAATCTTATTGATCAAAGAAAAGGTTGTTGGGGCTTGCAAGACTAATGTATTGTGAGAAAAAAGAGTTAAGGCATAAAACTTGATATAAAAATTAATATAAAAGGCTCAAAATTCATATTCTAACAAGATACTCATTTGGAGACTAACAAAGGATTATCAAATATGTAAGGCTCATAGACCATTGCTTTTGATGATGTGGTATTTGATTTTATGGTTCATAATTATCCTAATCTTGAAGGAAAATGGTAAGATATTGTGCATAAAAATGATTAAGAAATAAGATATTTGTCTTAAGAACAATACAATAGAGTAGGATACATCCATTAATTTGAAAAACATATTAAATTCAAAAGGTTCATGTGCTAAATGCAAAACACCAAGAATAAGAGTTACATGAATAGATTACATAAAGATTCAATAGTAACTCATGACAATTGAAGAAAATTAAATTAAAGTAGGAACAAGAACATGCTCAAGATGTAAGTGAGATGCGTGTTTTTGCACACCTTTTCTTTGGTTCTAGATGTATTAATTATTTTAAATTTATATCGGCTAATCACCTTAAAAATTTGTATAAATAATTATTTATATCATTGTAAAGGGATCTAAAATCCTTGAATGTTTATTATTTGATTCAATCTAGACCATGGAGCCCAATGAAAGACAACCTAATCTAGTAGCCCAACACACACTTAAACACCCATATGGAAAATAAAAGCTACAATGTAAAAATATGACAAAATTATTTAAATATTTGTAGCATAATAGACCTTTCTTACAAAATTACAAAGAGTTACACTAATGTAGAAATTGGTTATAACCAAACTATTCTCTTCAAATGAAGCTTTGAAACACAACCTCCATCCTCTTAACCTCCCCTTCTCCCTTGTAGAATCTCCATTTTATTCTTCTTTAACTCTACTAAAACAAACTTCCACTTCCCTCTTTCAACAAAAGTTGTATATCCCCCTTCTTTCTTTGTTGAAAAAAGATTTACACCTCTCATGAACAACTAAAAAAGAAAGAAATTGGTCCTCCTAATAAAAATAAGATCCAATAATTGTAGCTGAATCAAGATGTTCCAAATCCTATAGTTAGTTGTAAAAGAAAATACTTGTGGCCTATATTTTAACCACCTACTCAATATTGAGTCTTCACACGAAAGAAACAACTAAGGAAAAGTGTTATGTAGTCAAAGAATAGCTAATAGTCTTGAGTAGAAATGGAAATGGCTTGTCACATGGGAAAAAGATAGAGATTTGTGCCCAAGGGAATGCCATTTCTTGACAAATAGGAAAACACCTCAATCAAATACCAGCCAAAAGTGTTACACCTCGTTTCATAGTTACTAAATTACTTTTACCTTCATGATTGAAAATGTTGATAAATACAAATTGTGACTTTAATATGTTTAGTAGGAGAATGAAATACTGAAATATGCATTAAGATGTTATTGTTTTTAAAGGTATGTTATGAAGAAAATGAAATGTATGAATATGTATTGTTTTATGAATACTTTAATGATTTGATGATGCAAATGTGTTATGATGCTAATATATTTCATGTGAACAACTAACTACTATTATTAGGTGCTAAGGTGAATGTAGGTACAGGTTCAAGCCTCTGAAAGAGAGGGGAAGTATCACTCAGGAGAAGAACTTGGTCTAGTAACCCTTAATAAGACCTAACTGAGCTTACGTGCGCACTCACTTTTACTTGGTCGAGTCGAGTCAGTGGTTTCAAGAAATGGTAAGTTACCTTAGTCTTGTTTGTGCATGAATTTTAAGAGGATATGGTTTTAATTGTGGACATTCTTGATTTAGGTTAGGTGCTTAAGTCTCTTTGGTATGTGTGAGTTCTTCCTTATGTGTTTATATTTAATCAATGAGTTAATATATACACTTTGTGTATATATGTTAGTCAATATGATTGCAAATATGTGTTTAATTATGGAGGCAATAATATATATATATATACAAATGTATATATACGCATGCATTAATACTTTGTGAAATATGAAAATATGAGAATATACATTTAATGAATTTATGAGTTGATGAGTATATATATACATACATATATAAACACATTATGTTATATATATATATATAATGATTTGTTAAGTGTTGGTTATTATTTAAAGCACGTAGATGATTATGAGTGCATGGTATACATAATGTATAAAGCATAGAAATTAAAGGTTGCACATAAACTATAAATGCTACGCTAAACCATAGGAAATGTATAAGTAATTAAATTGTTGTGTAAATAAAAGAATGCAACACTATTATATGCATGTGGATATTTAACCAAGTTAATACGTGTAAATAGAATGCAAGACACAGTCAAATGTTAAGAAGGAAATAATAATTTGAAGCATATAAATGAATTTTGACTTAGTCTTTAAGCTAAATTGCAACCCAAAATAATAGGGCATGTGATGTTTTGGTGGCACCAAACTATGAATAGTTCAAATCAAGTAGAATTCTATTTTGCAATACAAATTCCATCCTTTGAAGTAAATTGTAATGTGAGAAATAGTCAAATGTGAAGCTGGCTAGAAAGCAAGTCGATCTATAGAAACAATAACCTTGCATTTCTGATTAAGATTCTTGTTGTCCATTGAATGAATCAACTCACTCCTTATGAGGAAATCTGACTATGCATGTGTCTACTGTGCAATGATTTTAGCTACCACCTTTTCTTTTCCTTGTTGAGTCAAACCTTTTGGATTGAGAAGTGTCATATTTGATAGCTTGTTTCTATCCCGCAGTTGCTCACTTTGGTGTACAAAAAGAGGTGCTTTCTCCCTCATTTGGTATGCATTATGCACACTTGATGCTTATTTTTTGAGTTGTTATTATGATTTTCTGAGTTTGAGTGTTTGTGAGAGGTTTTGGGAGTAAGTTTTTGTTGAGTGGAAGAGAGATAGTTGGGAATAGCTTGCTGATTTGGGAAGGCTGAGCTAGGAATCCAGTTTGATCGATTGGAGCTTTGCATAAATAGGCATGTTGATTCCTACTCTTTTATGTTTTGTATGAATTTGAAAAGATTGTGTTTTTTTGAATGCCTTGTTGGAAAATATGTTTAGTTGTTATAATGGATAGGTTATTCTCTTCTTTATGTGGAAGTAAAAGATTCTTTATGAATCTAGTCTAGGAATCTCTATTGATTGAGTGTATGAATATACTCCATATTAAGGATTGGGTGTTTAAATTGGTATTAAATATTAGATTAAGTTAGAGCTTATATAGTAGAAGCTTAATTTGTGAAGTTGGGTTATAGAGTTGCTTTGAACTACTTAGTGGAAATGTCATCATTAAGATGTTATGTAACCCTCGATTGATAATCTTTACTTGATTAATTACTCATGTCCCCTTGAGATAGGAAGAGAGTCTTAACCCTAGTGTAGGGTATAAACTTGAAGGATATATTAATATTCAACAATAGGGTTGAGAGTTGTACTTACTAGTTATGTTAATTTGAATTATAGTATTTTTCTATTCATGGAATTCTAAAAGAGGAAACACGTTTCGGTAACCCAAAACCATATTGTGAGAGGACTATGGATGTAAAAGCACCAACTCCTACAAGTTGATTATGTCCTCTAGATGATATAATAGTAAACATATGAATGTTTGAGGTATTTGAAAGAGAAGTTTTATGACGAGTTTATGTTCATTTGAATGTTACTTTACTTTTGATTGAAATCCTAGGTTGAGATTAACCTATTTTTTACGGTTGCTATTTGATTACTGATTGAAGCAAGTAGGTTGAAGATAACCTATATGATTCTTTTGATCATTTTATTGTTGATTGTACTTTTAAATAGAGTCGATTTATTGATGAGTTTGTACTTTTATGTGGATTCCTTTAATGATAGAAATGTCTTTTTTGATTGAGGTCATTTATTATTGAGATCATACCTTTGAGCTAATATCATTTATTGATGAGGTTATATTTTTTATGAGAACCATTTGTTGTTGAGATATACATTAGTTTATTAAGCTATTTATTATGAGGTTATTTGTTATTAAGAGTTCATAGATTATTCCTAGGGTTAGATAATACAATGAAGGGGATAGCCTATGCATAGGTTATGAATGGTCAATAAAAATTGAGCTCGGAAGGTGGGTGAGTGTGTGATGCCCATTTCAAATTAGGGGTGATGAATACTTTGGCCAAAGTAGTATAAGTTGCCACTGCTTACACTGTCAATTCATTGTGATCCGGGTTTACATTCTAGGAAAGTAATGTCATATGGTAGGTTGTAGCCACTGTGTGATAGATCTAGACATGTAGGAAATAACACCAAGCTTAGGGAAGGTCATTATTGTTATGAGGTTACCAATCCAACCTCTTTGTTGAAGGGTAGGTCCATCTTACCAATTAGGTAGATGTGCAGGGGACCGTAGTAAGTCCATGGTTGGCAAAAAAGTGCTTGAGTGATGCTTCTCCTCATCAATTGGTGGCCAAGATTTGGGATGTAAGCACCAATATTGGGGATAACTAGAATGTGTGCACCAACAATGGGGACTTCTAGAATGTATGCCCAGGTAGGGACATCTAGACCATTTGTATCTCTATTGTTGGTAAGCTCTTAGAAGCTATGTATTGATGTATCCATCTCCATGGAAATTGTAAAAATGAAATTTCATATGGAAATTATGTATCATTATTATTTGATTCAATGAAAGGAATTATTTTGTATGCAATGGGACAGTTTGATCTATAGATTCTTTTGCCATGAATAGGAATTCATTTCCCTCAACCACAAAGGCACAATCATGGTCATCATCTGAGCTATCACTAACATCAAATAAATCACTTTCCTCTTGTGTGTATAGACTCTTCATTTTCTTTAAAAAGTTCCTCTTCTTGGGGAAGTAGGGTTTCTTCTTTTTACTATCCTCTTCTTGCTTAGAGTTATCCTTTTCATTGTAGGGGCATTTAGCAACAAAATGTCTAATCTTACCATAGTTAAAGCATTTAAAGGGTAACTTACCTTTGTATTTTTGAGAGCCTCTTCTCAGCCTCCTGACAAAGTTAGCTTCTTCTTCATCAATATCCTCTGATCTGAATGTAGATGCTTCTACCTTCTCCTTTTTGGCTTCTTTGAATACAACTTCTCTCTTGGATGTATCTGCATCTCCCATTCTCACCTCAAAGGCAATAAAGGTGTCATGCAACTCATCAAGAGTGAGTTTTCCAGATCTCTTGCTTCCTCTATTGCAATTTTTTTTTAATCATATCTAGATGGTAAGGATTTTAAAACCTTTTTGACAACCACTAACTCTTTCACTTCTCCTAGGCCTTTAATTGCATTAACTATTTCATCTACCTTGAGGAGGTAGTCTTTAATCTTCTCTTCTTCACTCATCTTGATACTTCCAAATTTACCTTTGTAAGTTTGTATCTTGGCCTAATTTACCTTATCATAACCTTCATATATGCTCTTTAACTTGCCCCAAATATCATGGGTTGTTTGATAGTGCATAACTTTGATAGACTCTGAATTGGACAACCCACAAAGAATAGCATTCTTTTCCTTAGCATTATTTTCATATGCTTTCTTACTTGATTGATTTGTAGGAGGTGTAGCAGGATTAACATAGTGTTGAAATGAACAAGACAACTGAGAGGGGGGGTGAATCAGTTGTAGAAAATTAAACCTTCAAAACCCTCAACAGTAATCAAATCCACAAGCATTCATTAAGCCCTTATTATGTTAGATTGATTAAACATGAAATGCAAATAACAAAAATTAAAATCACAACACTATACACATGAGAACACCAGATTTATGTGAAAACCCCAATGAGGGAAAAACCATGGTGAGGATTAGCTCATAATATAAATAATAGCAAAATTGGTACAAAGGGGCTCACTGCCAGAAAAGGACACACTATCCAAAAGGCTCACAGTCAGGGCTCACTACCACAAAAAGAATACAAGAAGATAGAAGAAGAATGTTACATAGAGAAAACACTTCTCAATGCAACAAGGAGTCCACCACAATTTCTCATACACTTTCGTAGTCTCACATGAAAGATTTTGGATGCCTTCAACTCACTGCCTTCAAGAACCGTAACATGAAATTCACACTGCTTTACTCAATTTTGCATCACACACATCACTTGCATCAATCTCGCATCATTCTTGCTTCTTACTCTTTCCTTCCTTCCTCTTGCATCAACACCATACATATTTATATCAAGTTCTACCTGGAAAAATTTCTCCAATGTCAACCACTAGCCATTATACATTCAAATTTGAAATAGGTCAGCACCTAAACATTCCTACTGTGGATAGGAATGAAAGGTGACCTACATAAATCCTTAATTAGGAACCAAATAGATCTCAACACACTTCAACACACTTCCACAAGCCTCGCATGTAGTGTTTAACATAAGGTCCGCCAACACCCGTGCAAAACACCATAGACATTAATTACACGCTTCCTTAAACCAAGCCAAAAATTTTGGACAACATAATTCACTTGAACTCAATCTAGAATAATCCATGAACTAATTAAGATTCATAAAACACTTCATCCAAGCTTGCATCAACAAATACTTTAACTCGGAACAACTGATAATCCTTAATTGCATATTGATAAATGAAACTCTCACTGAACTGCACCAAATCCAGTCAAAACTTGAATATAGAAAGATAAAAATATTATAAGCAACTTCCCAAATCTACACAACCTGAAGATAAACAACAAAGAAATGTGAAGCAAATACATTTCTCCCATACCACAAAAAGCATCACTGAACAATTGGTTCACACACTAGTGAAAATATCTCGCACTATACAATGATCTAGAAACCCAAATTCTAAATATAGCTTCTCTGCAAGCATTTCCTCTAACTCTATTGCTGTTGCAATGTCAACAACTCATCCCTCTCTCCTCTCTTATCTCCTTTTATTTGCTCTAGCTTTTTGCACTACACACAAAATGCATACCCTAGATGATGTTCTTTGTTATTTAGTCTAGGTCTCCTTCTCAGTACATTCACTTGGTCATCACATAGCACAATACCTTATGCTATAATTTTTTACACCTTTTCTTCATTGACAAGTCTCATCTCTTCGAGCTATGCACCATCAACCTCATTCAATGAACTTGTTATATTTATAATTTTGTAATCTTAGGGTTTTCTTTTTATTTAATTCCATACATGCTTGATTGACTTGTTCCATATTTCGTGATCATCTATGCATTAATGAAGTCATCCATTCCTTCCAATCATCAGAAAAAATGTAGTTGGATTAGTTACTTCATTTTTTGTGCCACAATCTCATTCACCTAACTAGGAGTTTTATCGTTTTACCACCTAGTCATTGACCAAATCAAAATATTAAATATTGGCCATATATTTTGTTCTCCGCACTATGATTGGACAATTATCTCTTGATGAGGTCAATAGTTTTCTTAATTATTATCATGATTTTTCTGGTTTTGTGTCCATAATAGTTTACCCCTTTGGCCTATTGTTCCTTTATTGCCATAATATTTGTTAGAATCAAAGTGAATCGATATAATATAAATGATATGCAAACTCTTAGGCAATCAACCGTTTATAATCACTAATCACGGTGGTTGTGTGAAACAAGTTAAAAAGGGGCAAAGCAAGAAGACAATAATTTCCATGTGATTTACTGGTTTTCATTCAGTGGTTGTCTCCTAGTATAGTCTTAGCTAATAATTTAGTGACTAGGATTGATATGGGTTAATAGCTTTTGAAAAATAGTAGGTTGTAGGCCATATTACTATTTTTCATATATCGGTAAACATTTTTTATCCACGTATGATCGGTGGACATGATATTCTAAGCATTCTATTTTGTATTAAGACTTTTATATATGCTCTTCTACGAGCATGAGAACATCCTAATTTTTGTTCTACAAGTTTGAATTAATACATAGTATTGTTGAAAGACTAAGCTGCGAGTATCTTAGTGTTTCCACTTCATTCAATTAGTTGGGGGAAAGGGCCCGCTCCCTGCCATTGCTTGGAGTTATCTTATTTACTGTTGTGTGAGGTATTATTTGCATTTGTTCTGTGTATTAGCAGCTATTTGATTTGTATGCAACTTCAATAATATTAATAACATAGTATGTGTGTGGTAATGAATGAGTTTCAATTATATTCATAATGAGTGAAGCATTTCAAGCATTACTAATGTTTGATATGGACACAGGCCACGAGATAGAAACATGACAATGGTATATAATCTATTTTATAAACATTGCAAATAATCTGTTAGGCTTATTGTATCATGTCACCTGGACATAGAGGTCATGTCGCCCGAATACACAGCTCCTATCGCCTACATTACATTAGTGTGATTTCAGTAATTAATTCTAGTTTTTTTATCACTGTTAATGATGTTATGAGATAAATCATGTATTAGTAGAATTGAGTTAAGATTGCTAGAGTAGATAAGAGTTTAAAATAGGTCTTTCTATTTTAATACAATTTAAGGAAGTGTGTTTTAATCTTTATTGGTTTATTTAGACTTGTATATGCATACATTCTCACTTGACTTACCACCTTCATCCCTTGAGCAAACAACCACTATACCTTTCATTAGTTTACAACCTCGGATTGACACATCTAGGTAAAAACTGAGGGACTCCATAAACCAAATACAAACACGAAATTCTATCATAATCTTAAACCACAGTTTTACCCAATCATTTTGGCATTGTTGTCAAGGAAAGGTATTAAAGGCGTGAAGTTGTAGTAAGATAAGTTAGGACCAATATGTCTTGAAGAAAACCTGTACAGTTGTCAACCTTGTTTAGGTGAGTACTCTTGATTTGTGTTGTTGTAAGTCATTTAGGTGTATAAATCATAGTAGGGATAGTAGAGGAAGATTCATTAGAAAAGGAAAGGGAATTAGTTCACAACCCGAAGAGCTTAAAAACAAATCAAAAACATCCATTGAGGAAACACAAACTGAAGAATTGCAAAACAAGTCAAAACCATCCATAGAAGGAAGTAGCTCAACTCAGGAGAATTTAAAAACTAAGTTGCAATCATTAGAATTACCCAAACCTGATCTTGAGAAGTGTGCTATTGAGACCACTATTTTTCAGACACCCACAAATACTCATTCAAGCTCTTGTGAGATATTACACAAAAAGGTTGAATTTTTTTTCCAAGAGTCTTATGGGGCTAAAGCTGGTACATTCTCAGAAGAAACCCACGATCCATTTAGAACCTATTTTACTCCTTGGGCATTAGACGTCATGGATCCCAATAATAACAACAACAACAACCACAACAACAACAACGATAATAGGGCATTGGCCAATAATAATCTGGTTACTTTTGAGTTTCCTATCACATATCCTGAGCGAGATACCCCTATGAAGAATATTCCTCATTCAACTTTACCTATTTTTTGTGGCCTTTCTACTGAGGATCTTGACATGTTTTTGTTTGAATTTGATGTGTTGTACAACAGTTATGGTTATCAGAATGATGCACAGAAGCTCAAACTGTTCCCAGCCACATTGAAGGATGTAGTCCTGTGTTGGTTTATGAACCTCAGGAACGTTAGGACATGGAATGTCATGAGGGATTTTTTCTTGGACAAGTACCAAGAATACTGTAAAACCAAGGAAAACTAGAACGAACTCTTCCATATGACATAGAAGGAAGATGAGTCTGTGGAAGATTATCTTGAACACTTTATGTTCAGTCTTCAATGATCTCATCAACAAGGGTTGAATGATGATACTGTTAAAATGTTGTTTCTTAGAGGCATAAGAGATGATGTCATGGAAGAATGAAATTTAATAGGTAAAGGGAATATTTCTAAGATGGACTTTGATGATATTTGTGATATTTGCAGGAACTATTCTAGGTTGTAGTCCTCGAGAAGGAACTATCTAGGCAAGCTGCATTATGTGGGAACTTCAACAGGTATCACCAAGCATGAGATATGTAATTTACTCGAAGACCTTAAAACTGATTTATTGAGTCACATGGGTAAATAGATAGATACATTGTATCCTTGTAGAAATCAAGAGGAGGCAGAAAAGGCCCTAGCAATATTTTGTCCTATATGTAAGAAGAAACATGGCAGTGAAGATTGCCCTTATAATAGGACAAATATCTCATCCCTAGAGGAAGCCAGTAAGAGCTCTACCCTAAGACCTCTTCCTGTAGATATGAATGATATGGGATATTCCAAAGAATCTGTCTACTATATGGCCCCTAGGTGACCTTTTCCACCTCGTTCAATGCATCCCGGAATGTTAAATGATTATTTCACCCCAAGACCTAGCCAAATCAATTCCTTTTCCAATCAGACTAGATAGTACGGGGGTTGGAAACAACCTCCTGCTAACCTTCAATGAATGCCACAATATCAGTATGCTTCGCAACCATGGCAACAAGCATGGAGGCCACAAATGCCACAACCCCCACCATATCAACAACAGTAACCATCACAACCACAACCTCCATCTCCTCCAATTCTCAACCCATATCAGTAGCCACAACAATATCTCCCACCTATACCACCATCTTTGAACCAATCAGCCAATCCACCTCAATCACCAAAGCCCACATCAATGCCAATCCAACTGAATCCAAATCCCAACAATAAGGCAACACAACCTATATATAATAATGAGGTGGCAAGTTATCCTACTTATCTTATCAATAATGTAGAGGTGGAAGGAGTTCAATTGAGGTTAGGAAAATCCCTTTAGGGACCTACTATCACATAAATTAATGATGAACCTGAAGATGAGCTTGTCAAAGAACCCCCATTTCCTAATATATTTCAATCAAATCCAGTACAAAAGGAGGTTCTGCAACCCCTATTTGATCTTGTTAATGAGCTTCGTAATGTTAATATCAAAATTCCTTTATTGCAAGCCATAAAAGACATTCCAATGTACACCAAGACAGTGTGAGAGCTATGCACTTGGAAGCAAAAGAAGAAGCAAGACCTGAAGACCGTACAATTCATTAAACAACTGGCAGACCTTATGCTCAAAAATCTAGCTATTCCTAAATATTCAGATCCAAGGAGCCCTGTCATCAAGGTAAGCATTTGTAAGGTTACTATTCCTAATACACTCGTTGATTTGGGTGCTGCAATTAATGTCATGAAAAATGAAACAAAGGAAAAATTGTCACTTGAAGGACTTAGACCCACTCCCACAGTTCTCCAAATGGAAGATCATTCTTTAGTCAAACCAGAAGGTATGATTGAAGATGTAATTTTTTCTATCGATTCGTGGGAATATCCAACTAACTTTATGATTTTGCAACCCAAAATAAAGCTAGGGGGATACCCCTTGATCTTGGGATGACCATGGTTAGCTACTGCAAATTCATTTATCAATTTTTGGTCAGGTAATATGGTTATTTCTAACGGGGAGAAAACAAAACAGTTAACTTTGTATCCACCTGCACAACCCTTACTAGAAACATAAAATGTAGTTTGGGTTGATAGTGACCTAGATGAGTCGTTACCCATTCTAAAAATTGAGCAAGCACAAGACATTGTAGAACCCACAGAGGATAATATTCTCCTTAGCTTGCTCCAAAATAGGTATGAGTCAGACCAACTCTTAGAAAATTTGGTTCTTCCTTCAAATGTAAATACATGTCCTTTTGGGAAATTTCCATTAGTAGTAGGCAGCTCGTGGTCTGTTCAACACTTCATCACATTACATCAACTGCTACCTCACCATTTCCTATACAATCCATTTTTTTCTTCAAGGAATCATGATTCTTGGGTTCTATCCATTGATTCACCTGCCTCATCAGAAGCCATGGAAATCTTACCTAGTCGCACACTCAATATCAATCCACATTTAAGCCCTGAACAGATACAAGACCTTATTGCCATACTTAGAACTAATAAAGATGCATTTTCTTGGGAATACCAAGATATGTGTGGCATCCATCCAGACACCTACACGCACCATATTTATATTGAGGAAGGTAGTCATCCAATTAGGAAACCACAACATAGACTTAATCCCACCTTGCGTGAAATAGTTAAAGAAGAATTACAAAAATTGTTAAATGTTGGGTTTATATATCCTATTTCAGATAGTCAATGGGTGCTCCTCTGGTTGTGGCTCCCAAGAAGAATGGTAAGTGGAGAATTTGTGTTGATTACAGAGCTCTCAATAAAGCTACAAAAAGATATCACTTTCCATTACCCTTTATTGATCAAGTGTTGGATACTCTTGCAGGTAAGCAATTTTTCTCCTTCCTAGATGGATTTAGCAGATATAATCAAATTTGCATAGCACCAGAGGATCAGGACAAGATTACTTTCACATGTCCATGGGGCACATTCGCATATAATGTCTTGCCTTTTGGGTTGTGCAATGCCCCCGCTACCTTTTAGAGGGCAGTGTTAAGTATTTTTTCTGACCTTGTAAATGATTGTGTTGAAGTTTATATGGATGATTTCACGGTACATGGTAATACTTATGAGGAGGCTAAAATAAATTTAGAAAAAGTGCTTAAACGATGTATAGATACCAATTTTTCATTAAGCCATGAAAAGTGTCACATGTTCATGAAGGAAGGCATAGTGCTTGGTCATTTCATCTCCTCTAAAGGTATCAAGTGGACCCCAAGAAGATCAAAATTATTAAAGACCTGCCTACGCCAACTAGTCAAAAGGATGTACATAGTTTCCTTGGCCATGAAGGGTATTACCGAAGGTTTATCAAAAAATTTAGTAAATTTGCATCCCCTTTATTTGCCTTGTTAGCTAAGGATGTAGCTTTCACCTAGACAACGGAATGTCAAGAAGCCTTCAAAGCTATTAAAACCAAACTTGTAACCACACTAGTACTTCGAGGGCCAAATTAGGAATTGCCTTTTCATATCCATACTGATGCCTCAGATTCCTATATGGGAGTCGTGCTTGGATAGAAGGAAGACAATCTTTTCTACTCCATCTACTACATCAGTAAGAACTTCATGGGAGCCGAGGTAAATTATACAGTAACTGAAAAGGAGTTTTTAGCTGTTGTTTATGCAATTAGTAAATTTTGTCATTATATTACTAGCTACAAGGTGTTTGTTCATACAAATCATTCAAAAATTCAATTTTTAATGAATAAACCTGTTGTCATTGGTAGAGTTATTAGATGGTTTCTCTTACTTCAAGAATTTTATGTAACTATACTTGATAAGCCTGGTCGAGAAAATGTGGTTGTAGACTTTTTATCTAGGTTGCAACAGCCGAACAATGAACCCACTCTAGTTGACGATGCATTTCCAGATGAACACCTCTTTTCCATATCAACAAAGAGTCCATGGTTCGCTGATATTGCAAATTACTTAGTCACATGCAAGTTTCCACCACACTTTTCTCCAAGGGAACGTTGAAAGTTAGTTGGACTCAGTGGCTAGTACACATGGATCAAAAAATTGCTTTTTCACACCAGAATTGATAATATCATGCGGCGATGTGTACCCGAAGATGATTTCTTCGATATACTTCATGCATGCCATACAAAACCATGTGGAGGACATTTTGTTGCTCAAAGGACTGCTCAGAAGATCCTCACTGCAGGCTATAATTGGCCTACGATCCATAGGGATTGTAAGCACTATGTTCATCATTGTGACAAGTGCCAGCATATGGGCCGCCCTACACACTCCGATGAGATGCCCTTACACCCATATTTTTCCATAGAGCCATTTGAGAAGTGGGGCCTGGATTTTTTTGGCCCAATCAACCCGCCATCAAGAAACAAGGAATGCATCCTTGTATATACGGATTATGTCACCAAGTGGGTCGAAGTGGTAACTTTGAAGCATGCCCAAGATACAAAGGTAGCAGACTTCCTATATTCTGAGATCTTCACAAGGTTTGGGGTGCCATGAGAAATAACGATGGATCAGGGCCCGCAATTCACATCAAAACTCATTTCGGCCTTGGTTTGAGAGCATGAAATTCGCCATCACAAGTCGATGCCTTATCATCCTAGAGCCAATGGGAAAGTGGAGGTCACCAATAGGGAAATTGAGAACATCCTCACCAAGACAGTCACTCTTCATAAGCATGATTGGGATGCACGACTTCTTGAAGCTGTGTGGGCCTATCGCACAACATGGAAGACCACCACTAGTCTGACCCCCTATGAGCTTGTCTATGGTAAGAAAGCAGTTCTTCCTATTGAGTATGAGATCAAGACCCTATGCACTACACTTCAATTGGGAATGAGTCTTTCTGATACCCAAAAAGAATGCATTGATCAACTACACTCCTTAGATAAAATGTGCCAAGTAGCACTCTTTCACGCTGAGTTTGTCCAAATACAACGTGCTTTATGGCATGACTGTCACATTCGACACCAATCCTTTCAGCCTGGTGATTGGGCGCTTTTGTATGATTTGCACTTTTAGGACTTCAAAGGAAATTTTCACACGCAATGGCTTGTACTTTATGAGATTAAGACAGTATATGATAATGGCATTGTCTGCCTATGTACCGTGGACTCCGAACATAGACGTCTCCTCGTCAATGGTCATAGACTGAAGCTCTACAAAAAGCCTCTTTCCAAGGAAGCCTTATTTTTGGAAGTAGCTAGGGAATTCCCTGTCATTCCTTTTTGCCTCCTCCAAGAATGATTTGACTAAATAAAGGAAAAAAAGTAGAAAAAAAAAAAAAACACCGGGCCAACCCACCACCACCTCACCCTTCCCCTACCCCATAGCCGGCCCCACCGCCACCTCACCCTTCCCCTACCCTATCGTCGGCCCTGCCACCAAATCCTTCCCCTACCCCATAGCTAGCCCCCCCGCCAAACCCTCCCACCTACCCCATAAACCCCCTAAACCCCTTACCATCTGCCACATAATCCCCACCCTACCCCATAGCCTTCCCTCCCTCCACACCTTAACACCCGCCATGCCGGCCTCTCTCATTCCCACACCACCCTGGTGTTGGTTCCACCACCGCTCAACTTCCAATCATTCCCTCTCGTTCGTGCGACCTATCCCTGTTGCCTTCTCATTGCGTTCAAATCTATGCACAATCTCTCATTCTCCAGTCACGTGCCTTCTTCTCTCCACCAAGTTATGTCCTTTTTGTCGCCATCCCAATGACTGCCTTGGTGTTGATCATTGGTTGGATCGAATGATTGTGATAGCACCCTCATCATCCGTCATTGTTTCCTCACCGACTCCCGCCGATGTGCTTTAACGATAATCCAACTGAGGTTTGTATGTTGTTTATTTTATATTGGTTTTCTTTTGTTTTTAGCAATTATTATGGAAAACCGCAAACACTTTCATGCATTCATCTAGGGGGGTGTTGTGTCACATGATTATCCCTGGTCATGTCATACCCTATCGCCATTCCATGTATTGATTATCCCAGCAAGGCAACCCATTTGAACTGTAAACTCATTTTTAAAGTTCATTATTGTCAACACATCCTGCCAAGTTTTCCTACTAATTCTTTTGCCATGGGAGGTATTCACAGACACCAGGAGCCAAAGGATATGAAAAATGTTAAATTCAATGCATTAGTATATGGTGTCTTTGAAACCACAGGATGGCTTGTGTTTTTCGAAAAGCTTTGCGGGTATCATGATGGGGTGGCTCTTGAGTTTTCCATGACATGTAATATTGCTAATAGCTTCGCAGTAGTCTAAGGATTTTCCTTGCCAGTCATGCCTTAGGTCATAGCAGAGGTAACAAGGTTACTAGAAATAGGGGATGAATATTTTCTTGCAGCCACAAACAAGCATGTCGAGCTTCAGCTCCAAATCCAAAGGTTCCTGCAACAGGATGAGTCATTGTGGTCAACTCCTAAATAGGGCACTATACGGACCTCCCTTCCTACACATTGGGTGAAGTTGCTAAGGTATTTATCCAGTATGTCACAGGTGAAGGAAGGTATGCTTATGTTTTCGCCCACCATTTTCGGTTGGTCTGTCATTTACGCCATAGTGAGTTGGTTAATCTTCCATACTACCTTTTCAATTCCATTAAAAAGATGAGTTTAGAAGTCCAAAAAGGTCACAACAATTCTCTGGCTCACCAAGGTCTGATTAAATTAATTATTCTAAAGGGTTTAGCAAGTTCTGTACCCCCAAGTATTTGGGATGAATTTACAAAAGAAAAAGGTTCAAATCCCTCTTTAACCCCACAAAATGAGTTGACAACTTCTAAAAACCCCCATAATCTAGGTGACTCTGATAATGAAAACCCTAATCAAGAATCTGAGCATTCCTAGGGAACAAAACGAACAAGTCCTAGGTCACGACCTCACACCAAGAGGGATAAAATTGTCATTGAAGTTAGTACTCCTTTGGTTGTAACTCCTTACAACACTAGGTTCAAATGGAAGTATGAAGAAGTGACCTCTGGCTTGTACCAATCGGCTTCTACTGTTTGCATAGTGAACCAAGAAACTCCTGAACTAGATGTTGAAATCCTAGCCACAAAGAAAGTAGGGAAAGATAGGGTGAGTCGAGAACTACGACGCCATAATCACCAAAAGAAAATGGGAAGAAATGCAGTATCTCAAACCTCCTCTGAAGAACAAGATGAGGAATATATGTCAGAACTGTCTATAAGCTCTAATGATCAAAGTCAAGAGATGGATACAGGTAATCAAGAATCTAACCCTTCTGCAACCCCTTCACAAGAACAGCCAAATGTGGAAATTCATAATCTAGAGGAACACTCCTATGACATTTCCCAAGATGAGGAATACTCTGTTGAAGAATTTAGAGATCTGCAAGCCAGGGTCCAAAGATTGGAAGCCCAAATACTAACTCTTTAGCCACAATTTCAACAAGCTTTAGATGCCAATCAATAGCAAACTGAGGAGATTAAGCATTTGAGGGGTCAGGTAGAACAATTAGCCACACAATTCACACCAGTTATACTGGGATACATAACCTTGATAGAGCATAGGAATAGAATTGACAAGTTGAAGGAGTCATGGGAGGACCAAATTGTTGAGAAATGCATGACTATGGAGCACCACCAAGAAAAGGTCAATGAATTAAAAATTGAAATGGAACAAAGGGTTTCCACTGATTACATCTCCAAGGTTGAGCACCAGTAGACTAAGCAGAGTCTAAAAGACCAGTGGGGTAAAGAGATCTTGACTACAGTGCAGCAATGGACAAACAAATCATCTTAAGTTAGTGTATATTGCATGAGGACATGCAATGTCTTTAGATGGGGGGGATGATGAGGTCAATAGTTGCCTTAATTATTATCATGATTTGTCTTGTTTTGTGTCCACAATAGTTTACCCATTTGGCCTATTGTTCCTTTATTGCCATAATATTTTTTAGAATCAAAGTGAATCGATATAATATAAATGATATGCAAACTCTTAGGAAATCAATTGTTTATAAGAACTAATCGTGGTGGTTGTGTGAAATAGGTTAAAAATGGGCGAAGCATGAAGACAATAATTTCCATGTGATTTATTGGTTTTCATTTGGTGGTTGTCTCCTAGTATAGTCTTAGCTAATAAGTTAGTGACCAAGATTGATATGGGTTAATAGCTTTTGAAAAATAGTAGGTTGTAGGCCATATTACTATTTTTCATATATCAGTAAACGTTTTGTTATCCACGTATGATCGGTGGACATGATATTCTAAGCATTTTTTTTTGTATTAATATTTTTATATATGCTCTTCTACGAGCATGAAAACATCCTAATTTTTGTTCTGCAAGTTTGAATTAATACATAGTATTGTTGAAAGACTAAGTTGCGAGTATCTTAGTGTTTCCACTCCATTCAATCAGTTGGGGGAAAGGGCCCGCTCCTGCCATTGCATGGAGTTATCTTATTTATTGCTATGTGAGGTATTATTTTCGTTTGTTTTGTGTATTAGCAGTTATTTGATTTGTATGCAACTTCATTAATATTAATAACATAGTATGTGTGTGGTAATGAATGAGTTTCAATTATATTCATAAAGAGTGAAGCGATTCAAGTATTACTAATGTTTGGTATGGACACAGGCCGCGGGATAGAAACATGACATTAATGGTATATAATTTGTTTTAGAAACGTTGCAAATAATTTGTTAGGCTTATTGTATCTTGTCGCCAGGACATAGAGGTCCTGTCGCCCGAATACACAGCTCTTGTTGCCTACGTTACATTAGTGTGATTTCAGTAATTAATTCCAATTTTTTATCACTGTTAATGATGTTATGAGATAAAGCATGTATTAGAAAAATTGAGTTAAGATTGCTAGAGTAGATAAGAGTTTAAAATAGGTCTTTCTATTTTAATACAATTTAAGGAAGTGTGTTTTAATCTTCATTTGTTTATTTAGACTTGTATATGCATACATTCCCACTTGACTTATCACCTTCATCCCTTAAGCAAACAGCCACCATACCTTTCATTAGTTTACGACCCCGGATTGACACATCTAGGTAAAAATTGAGGGACTCCATAAACCAAATACAAACACAAAATTCTATCGTAATCTTAAACCATAGTTTTACCCAATCATCTCTTAGCCACCTCAACCATAAAAACATGACCGTTTGATGTGATTGCATTAAATGAAGTTCGTAGATCTTTATCGCCCAATCATAGGATTGATTTGTGTTTGAAGAGAAATAAATGTGATGCCTTGAGATACTTGATCCAAACAACAATTGTAAGCATCACTTCCCACATTTTTGCATCGCCCAACACTAGGACCCACCAAGCTTCAAATTTCATTTTCTTTTCCGACCTTCTTTTTCTTTTTCATCGGGGACCAGGAGTCAGCCTTACCCTTTACCTTCTACCAATATTCCACTTCATTTATAAACCTTAACACCAACCTCTAAAACATCAATAAATCCTTTGAGGCATTGGGTGTCGGGCTTTGCATTTACCATTTACCTCTTACATACTTTTCAATAAGACATTAAGGCTTCCTTTTGCCTTCCAATGTCCAAATAGTTCCTTCACAAGTGTTGGTTGAATTAACTCTTCTAGTGTCGACCCTTAGGCTTTCTTCATATCCCTTTCTTAACTTTCTATTAAGGCATAAGCCTTTATGTCAACCTCCAATCCCTGAAACCTTTTCAAGTATCAGCATACAAGTTTCCAACATACGCCTTCACCTTTTGATAATTCATAAGACTTATCACCGACCTTTGACGCCCAACAAGGTAAGGAGTAAAGCAACTTGTTGAAGCCTGATGTCCGACACTTTTCAAACTTCCCACATTCTACCTTTTTTTCTTTGTGCATTTGGTATGAGGTATGACTGAAGCCCAAAGTCCAAAAACTTACAGTAGTGTAATCCTTAAGCACAAATTCTAAAACCCAATCAAACTTTTCTCAAACACTCTAAATATTTTATTTCTTCTTGCAAGAGGTATAAGGTAAGCCCAAGGCCCGAGGCCTAAACTTTTGTAACTCTTTGGGACTTGCACTACAACTCCAAATGCATCATTCTGAGTGAGACCACTTGACATCAATGACCATCATGACTAGCCACAATCTCCCTTTTGACATCCTTGTGATGCCCTTTTGACATCAATGACAACTTAATTCCAATAGAGAGAGCATTAGGATTAATGAGAGATGTATCTACATTGATCTTATGTAAAAGAAATGCTACAAACATTAAGACCTAATCCATTATCATTAGAGTAAGCCTAATTCTATGATCATTAATGACAACATAAATCATGAGAGTATCATATTGATTTTGAATTTCAGGAGGTAACTAAGATTGATGGAACATAATATCCAAGTTTGATGAATGCATATAATCAAACAAGGTTACTACATCATTCGGTCTAACAGAAAATGGTACCACTATCTTTTGTAAGGCCTCTTGGAGCATCATGTGGTATGTATGTGAGGTTTACTTTAAGTCCCAAAGAGAGATCTCAGCCATAGTATTATGAAGTTTTTCAACAAGATCATACTCTTTGCTTGTATGTTCAAGAAGATGAGGTATGAGAGAAAGATAAGGTTGAGAAAATAGAATGGAAGTGGAAGTAGTGTGTTTTTTTTAAGGTTTCTTGTTGTTTTGATTGTTGTATGTGTGAACAACTGCATGATAATGTGGTTGTTGTGACACATTTTGGTGTATTAATTATTTTGAGTGAGTTAGTTTGCAAAGTTTAGGATGTGACCAAGAGGTTTAGGATGGTTTGAAGTGCCTCCAATAGTGAGAGCAGATTTATTTTGTGGTTGAGGAATATGAGAAGGGGGGTAGATGATAAGTTTTGATTTAGTATACATTTTGGGAGTAGTGAAGGGAAACATCTTGTAAAGGTAAAAATTTTAGAGAAGAAAAATTGTTTGACTATTATTCCTAAGGGAGAACCAAGAAGGTTAGGTAATATTTTGATCAATTTTGGTATGAGGAACAAGAAATTTTAGGGTAATGCATTGAATTTGGTGAATTAGGATCAAACTAGAAATGTACAATAAAATATAGAAGTTTCAAGACAAATTGTCAAAAACCATAACCAAATCTAAGCAGAGGCTACAAAACGGGATTTTACATAGAAAAATGAAGTGAAACTAGCTAGATAGGGGTGAGGGCACCCTAGTCTAGAAGTAAAAATATTTAAGATTTTAGATCATGCACAGGTAAAGTAGATTCTATAGGTTATTTTTCTATGAAAAACAAGGTTTGAGGTCTAGTAGGGTTCGAGAAATCAATATGCCCTAATTTGACGAAAAGGGGGACATGAATGCATGAATGAGGGATTCTAAGCATTCAAAGGAGTTGATAGATGAAATCATCTTCACACATGAGTGCCCCTAGGAAGTAGGAGGTAGGGGAAAGTGGTGACAAGGTGGATATGTCAATGAAATGGTAGAAGAATTTGTTTATGTTTATATTTATATTTTTGCAAAAAACAAAGTTTTTTAAATGCTTTATTTTTCCAAAGTATATGTACAAAATTTTCCCATGAAAATGAAATAACTCAGATCTAAAGCCCTAAACAAGAAAAAATCTACTAGTACACAAACAACAATATATGACTAAATAAACTACTAAAAATTGCATATAAATGACTAACTTTAGTCACTTGACTATTAGTGGTTTATTTGTAGTCATTTATAACACCACTAAATTTATGACTAAACATTTATTTAGTCATTGATTTTAGTCATTAATTTAGTCATTGATTTGGTCATTGATTTAGTCATTGATTTAGTCATTGATTTAGTCATATTTTTTAGTCATTAATTTTAGTCACGTGACTATTTTAGTGGTTTATTTGTAGTCATTTATAACGCCGCTAAATTTATGACTAAACTATTTTAGTCATTTATTTAGTCATTGATTTGGTCATTGATTTAGTCGTTAATTTAGTCATTTATTTAGTCATTTATTTAGTCATTAATTTAGTCATTGATTGTTGTTAACTGGTCATTTATTTAGTCATATATTTAGTCATATATTTAGTTATTAATTTAGTCATATATTTAGTCATTACTTTAGTCATTAATTTAGTCGTTAATTTAGTCATATATTTAGTCATATATTTAGTCATTAATTTAGTCATATATTTAGTAATTAATTTAGTCACTACTTTAGTCATTAATTTAGTCATTACTTTAGTCATTTTTATTTAATGGTTTCCATTAATTGGTAGTAAATATAGTCATGAAATGAATAATTTATTAAGTACCATAAATTTCATAATGCAAAACTAACATAATATTAAACTTGAACTAAAACATAACACCAAATAAAAATATTACATATACGAACAAGCTACAACATGCTAGAATTAAAAGATTGATTCAACATCATGATAAATAAAGATAATGTACAATAAAAAATTTAATACAAATATATATATATATATATATATCAAGTTACAAGATGTCAAAGCTATCTAAGAGTATATATGTAAATATAATAAAAAATGTCAAAGTTGTCTAAGAGTTTCCAACTCTTTCAAATACACAATGATAATTAAGATCCCTGAACAACACATTCAAAATACTGCATAAAGCAATGAGCCAAGATGTCTAACATTAACTAGTACACGATAAATATGTTCAACTATGTCATTTTCTACAAATATTTTAGTGGCCATCGTGTGAAGGTTCCCTCTTTCTCTTTCAGACGAACATCTCCATCTATTTTGTCTTCAAGTTGACTCCCTAACTTTATCCCCTTCTTTGAGTTTATCAATACATTTCTACAAAAAAGAAAAAAAAAAACACATTATATTACATAGGTAATGATTACCCTTGTTTGCATAATAAAAAAACTATTACTTACTTAAATAGTACTTGCATGTGTGTGTTAAAATAAGTGCAAAAGGAAAATTTCAAAAATCATTGCAATGATCAATCTAATTTACTAAAAAACCATTACAATGTTACTATTAGCTTCATGTTAATCAGATACAAAGGCCACAAATATAAACACTACATTACCATGCACAAAATATGAGCACTACTAACATAACCCCATGCATTCAAAAATCGGAAAAAAAAATTGGATTTAAAAAAAAAGGTAAAAAATTGTAGAACAAGAGATAAAAACTTTTTTTTTTGAAATTGAAAGGCATTTCCATAGCCTAGAGATATAGAGAGCAAATAAAATAAAGAGTTTAACTAATGATTTGTAAAAAATAGATTTATGTAGTTTATATTTGTATCTTTGATTGCATTGCATTACACACCTTTCAAACTTAAAAAATTACTTCACATTGCATAACTAATAACTAGACGTTGATAGATGACAAAATTTCAATTACAATAATATAGTTTTTACAAAGTCAACCTAAGTAGTTATGCAATTACTTCACATTGCATAACTAAAAACTAGGAGCTCAGCTACCAATTGCATTTGCTTGTCATGGCATTCTATGAGACCACATTTCTTTGAGGCATTTTTTCAAATAGTTCACTGCCTTGTCTATGCTACCACATTTTCCATACATGTCTACCAAAGCATTTTGTTAAATAATTCACTGCCTTGGAAAAAATCTATCAAAAGCATAATAGTAAGCATGAGACCATAATAGTATGAGGCTCCATAAATCTTTCCCCGTCCCTAAATAAAAATTAGTGCTATCGGCCTAACAATTCCTCATTGGAGGAACCCCCATTATAGCCTCGCCGATGGCCCGATGAAAGTAGCTCATAACCTAGTATCGGTGTAACAATACCCTATCGAGCTAACTCCTAAGGCGCTCTCCTCGATAGACCGACAGATTCAACAAAAGTAAGCACATCACTATGACACATGAACATCGGTGGAACAAATGTTTGCATTCCCCCGATGGCCCGATATAAGCATGGATTATCAAGTGCATAATGTATATCGGTGGAGTTGGGGTGCATCGGGGTGACGTTATTTGGCATCCTGCCTATAGACCTAAGGAAATTTGTTCATTGGTGGAGAAGGTGGCTATTGGTGGAATAAGAATCGCAGTCTCACTGATACGGTGATAATGATTATTCTAACTAATGTGACATCCTGAGGCATCGTCGAGATATTTGAATTTAATGTTCTCCCCCGATGACAAGACTAAAATGAGTGGTGCATTTAGGGAGCTCTAAAATGGAGTACTTGCAGGTTTTAATTCTTGAAATGAATGAGAGAAGTGTGTGGAGTTAGGTGGAGGCGATGACTGACGTATGTCGAGCATTTATTGAAAGGAATGTGAATAAAGTTATTAAATTATTTCATTTCATTATTTCATTATATTCTTGAGGCATTACTTACTCGATGCTCCTCTACTGTGGAAAACAATAGGTGTGAAAACAATGTACAGGAGGTGGTGGCTCTATTGCTACAGAGGTGATGGAGGTTGGTTTCACGCTTAAAATGAAGAAACAACTCTCACACTTTCATGGAGAACCATTGGCAAAGAGACTGATGGGGTGTTTCTTGTACAACAATGAACAATTAGTGCAGTTAGTGCAACTAATTCTGGGAAGAGGATTCGGCTAGCTCACGCATAGGTACATAACTAATTTGGACATTTATTCGCTCGTAATGGCTTGGGGCTTAGATTCTGAAGAGTCGATTGAAGTTGTGAAAAAGATCATGAAGACACTAGTGCATAAGGATTATCTGAACAACTTGGACTCACTGTTGGAATGGACAATTTTGGGAGTTGGGATGGATATCGGTGAGGGAATTGAAAGCAAAGAGGATGAAGAAACATTCAAATGCTTACCCTTTGTGAAATGGCCAAAAGGAAAACGTAAAGCTAGATGGAGAGAGGGAGTAGCACGTGGGTGAGAGGCTCTGAAATTGATTGTGGAATTAATAGAGGTTGAGGCAGTGGTAAAGAAGGCAAAGGCTGAAGCGAAAAGCGAAGCGGCTGAAGTTGGAGCAGAAACCTCAGAGGAAGAGGAAGAATAAAAAGACCTCTATGGAAACTATGGCGAGTGGCTCGTCTGTAGCTCTACAGTTAACATAATCCTTTGCCATGAATTTGAGTTTTTTGGCTGTTTGTAGTTAGTTTTGGGGGGTTTTACAAAAACTGTGGGCAACGAAAAGGAGTTTTGGGTTTGCAGGGTAGTTAGTAGTTATTCGTAAAAGACGGTGAATGTAATTTTTAGTGAAAATTTTGATTCTAAAATAGTTGTTAAGGATTGGCAGTGAAGTCACTGCAGATAAACTGTGAATTTTGAAAACAATGAATATATAAACTCTCCAACCATACAACTATAATCTCAAAAAAGATTGTAAATAAGGAAATTAATAGTTTGAATGCAAGTAATCTATGTCAATTGTCAAACATTAATATTCTCCAATTGTCACCTAAACCTAATTTAATAAGTAATAAGCACTTACTGGTAATCATTCCTACCCACCAAAGTGGCTCATATAGGTAAGAATAACCTCCCACTCCTGCAATAATTTTTTCATGGTCACTGTTAGTATGTAAAAATAAATTTGGAAAGAACAGAGTTGCAAAGATAGAATAGAATGAAGACTCTAAAGAAGCTATTCTCACATTGTAGCTTTCAGACAATCCAACATGACACTAAAGCTTAGTGTTTGATTTTTGTTCAACACAAAAACAAGAATTGAGCCATGGGATAGAACACTGAAATCAATTTGTTTTTCAAAATAAGTTAGTATACTCAAATGTGAAAGGAGATGAAAGCATAATCAAAGAAATGTGTTAAAAGGGTGCCTCCATTTATGTGCAGTGTAGGTGGAAATTGTCTAAATTTTGAAGTTCAATATTGAAATTTTATTTAAAATTGAAATATGAATGTCCTTAGTTGATCAGAAGTAACTAGTAGATAAAGCTAACTAGTTCAAGGTATTCACTATCATGTTTACACATTCCCTAAGTATCTACTAAACCAATAAATCTTGCGTAGAATGTATATATTTCTAATTTGAAGATCATATTTACAGTCATGGAGAGTTACATGAGGTATAGGTCAGGTCTCTAGCTGATATATAATTGCTGCAAATCTAAGGTCTTAAGTTGTCTTGCCCAATAATCTTTATTCTATCCTTTGTTGTTCTCAAATTCTCAATCAAACCATCTTAACCATATCATACTAAAATTCTATTGTCAAGACCGAAAAATGTAAGTTTTGAGAGTCCCACTCAATCTCAAGGCCAAAAGCATAACATCTAGCTTAAAACAGGTACAGACCAAAATCTTCAAATAGTATAGTGATATCTTCAACAAAACCCTAAGTACTTAAATCCTTCCATGGTTTTTTGTTGATGTAATTAAATTATCACAGATGATCTAAAAGGTCAAAGGGCCTTCATTTTTCTTGTAAGCTATAAGCCCTAAAAACAAGTTAGTCAGTCATCAAGGTAAATACATAACTAGAACATGGGTGAGGTAATATTCATCAAGGTGATTACATAACTGGAATAAGTGTGAGGTAACATAAGGCATTATACCTCTGTCCTCATCACCCAAATCAAGATTTGAGGCAAGCGGAGGAATGTATCCTACTCACTGCTTCTGCACAACAAAATTTAATCTATATTTTCTTTATAAATGTTCTAAAAATGAATGTCATATGACCACCAAAATAATTTCAACTATCACTGTTATATGATTTGTCATTAACACCATCTCATCACAAAACCATCAGTAATAATTTAATCCTAATTGAGAAAATACATACCCGGTACATCCTCTTCAATACAAGGAAGGTGAGCTCAGTCACTTGTTCAAGACAACAAGTAATCCACAACCTCTCTCCTAGCAAGTAACACCCCTTGAGTTCTCTCAATGGACCCTTCTTCCCATCAAGCTTCAATATGATGGAAATTTTTTGATGCAAAGCAATTTGGATTTGAAAAAATCATCACAAAACAAGCTTATTCAAACAACCAATTGATTCACAAAACTCTTCCAAATCACTCCTTTGCAAAAACTCTTCAACTCATCTAGTAGGTTTGCAAACCCATATTTTTGACTTTATCTCACAATGAACCACTCAACAATCAATCAACAATTTTTAGATGGGAAAACTCTCATCTAACCTCTGTAACTAAAAACCCTCACTTTACACTTGGGGTAGGGTTTATTGAAAAATGAAATTACCAACCTCTCACAGCTCTGCCACTGCCTCCAACACTCTTCATTATGCCTACACATGCTTACAATATGAATTGGTCAATCATAACCTTATTAATGACTTCTAGACTCAAAACTCAAACTAACCTAAGACCTCCATGAATCAACATTTCACAAATACCTCGGTGCTCCTACACCAGTTTTTAAATGTTTAATTCAAGAAGAAATAGAGCTATTCAAATATACAAGTCAAAATCAAATACATTTTTACATTTATGTATTGGTATTGCAAACTCTTTTATGAAGGCTCAGACTAGGGTTTTCCTAATTGATGCCTCTAGATTTCATGTTAGAATCTTACAAGACTTAAATAGTGTACATACCAACCTCCACTTTACTGTCACAATAACCTTTGTTACTATTTGCCCCCTCAATCCATCACAGTACCATTGTTAGGAGTCACCCAAAGGTCTCTAGCAGATAATAAGGTGTAATCAACAAGAGGGGTGTATACCTCTATCCCAACCACAAAGGTTTTCTGTGGTCAGGTAAAACCCCACCTTGAAACCCCAAACCATATAAACTCAATGCTCCACAGGGACCCATCCCCTACCTTGGTACCCCCGTCCCCATCCTAGAAATGTTTCGGGGACTTAGGGGACCCAAAAACTTCCCCCTGCCTTTGCATCTAACAGTGACACAAACTTGAGCTCCAATTTTGATATAGACCTACCAGTTGCATCTGCTGATTAGGGACGACCATATATTTTCTATGTTTTTGTCATTTTATAGTTGAAACTTGAAGCCTTTTGGAATTTTGTTATAATTCTTATTCAATATGTATGCACATTGACAATAAAAGAATTTGAATTTTGTTACTTTGTTTGTCAATTCTCATGTGAAATCTCAATTCAAGTCTAATGTTATGTATTAATCTTCTACAATGCCTATGATGAATGCTTTATCAATGTTCTAATATGAATATTTGAAATTTCTCTATATTTTTAAAAATTACCCTATTTTTTATAGCCATCCCCTACCATCCCCTAAAAAATGACCCAAAAGTACCCCTGTACCAAAAACACCTCCCACCATCCCCTGTCGTCCCTATCCCCGAAACTTGGGGGAGCATAGTATAAACTTGATTTTATGAAAAAAAGACATTCAGGCATATAGGAAAATCTGACTCTACAACATTAAAAACACCAAATAACAATAGCTATAGTAAAAACTAGCTTAAGTAGACAATACATGCAAGATGTGGAATCATAAACAAAACACCTAAATTGTTTGAAAAAATGCCTCAAAGAAATGTCATCTCATGGAATGAAATGATTGATTGCAGAATGTGCACAAAATGGATTTTGCAAGGAACCTCTCAAAATATTTGAATTAATGAAGCACTCTAGAACACATCCTAACATTGTAAGCTTTGCTTGGGTTCTAGGTGCATGCAATCATGTAGGTTTAGTGGATGAGGGCTGCACATACTTCACATGTCAGTAACCCTTATTGCATTACAATTTACATATATAGTTGATCATTAGGTGTGCATGGTTGATCAACCATTCATATTTTTAGTTGGATCCTAAAAATGTTGCAACTTATTTTCTTCTCTAAAACATCTATACAAGGTTCAAATAGTAAAGAGATTGATGAAAGATAGAGGAATTAAAAAGATACCTGGATGTTATAGTTGGATATGCTCTGGTAGACAATATATGCAAGATGTGGAATGGTAGACAAAACACCTGAATTGTTTGATAGAATTCCTCAAAGATATGTCATATCATGGAATGAAATGATTGATTGCAGAATGTGCACAAAATGGATTTTGCAAGGAACCTCTCAAAATATTTTCCCAAATTTGAAGATCTCTAATGTCTAAGGCACATTTTTCCCAAAACAACCTGACACATTTTCTGCCCATGCCCTGTTGTTCTTTATCACCATTTTGCTTCAACTTCCTGGCTCTAAACCAAATCATGATGATCAGAAAAGCAATCCCACTCTTCTAAGTACACTTGTCTTCATGTTGGGTTGTTTTAAACAAGATTTGATTGAGTTTGAAACACCCATTCAGCTCTATTTGGTTCCAAACAAAATTTTCCATATCATCTGAAACAAAACCCCTGAACTCCATCTGCTTCATTCTAACAGAAATGGCTAGAATACTTCACACACCAAGGGTTCTATCGGCCAGACGTGTCTTCTGGTTCCAGTGATGTGTTGACGGTTTTGTTTTTTCATCGGTGTGAGGATCTTCTATCAGTGGGACGAGGTCTCCTGTTCCCGTGATGGTCCGATGGAGATGTCGTCGGTGGATGGTTCTATTTTTTCATCGGTGTGAGGATCTTCTATCGGCGAGACAAGGTCTCTTGTTCCCGCGATGGTCTGATGGGGATGTCATTAGTGGAATAGTTCTATTTTTTCATCAGCGTGACGATCTTCTATTAGCAGGGTGAGGTCTCCTATTCCCACGATGGTCCAATGGGGATGTCGTACAAGGTATCCTATTCCCACGATAGTCCAATGGGGATGTCGTACGACATCCCCATCAGACCATCGCGGGAACAAGAGACATCATCCTGCCGATAGAAGATCCTCACGCCGATGAAAAAATAGAACCGTCGACACATCACTGAAACCAGAAGACATGTCTGGCCGATAGACCGATAAGGTGGGGGAAGTCAGTTCCATTTTATATAATGTGGTAAGAGTCATACAGGTAAATGTTAAAAACCAAGATCTGAAATGCAAACCAGAAAATCACCTTCCACATAAGAGAAAAACAAAAAAGCAGAGATTGCATAAAGATGTGCAAATTGATATATTTGAAGTACAATTAATTACAAGAGATAATTTTCTTTATAAAAGCAAAGATGCATAAACCTAATCTTATCTTGAGAAAAAAGATAGCTCAACAAGATAAGGATAACAACCTATAACTTAGGAATTAAATATGCCTAAGTAAACTTATGCAAAGTGTAATTAAATATTAATTACATCAACACCCCCCCCCATAATCGCAACTTAGGGAGAAGCAAATAATTATGCAAATGATGTGAGATGGGTCCCGGAAACAAAGGCCTGATTAGGTACCCATGTACAAATGCAAAGAGAGAGAAAACCCAATGGGAAAAACCCCCCTCAATGAGATGAACTACTACAAAGAATCACTGGAAGAACTCTGATGAAGCAACACTGGAACCCCAAATTCGGAAAGAAAGGAAAGATACTTCTATTTGCAAAATACCATATCGGAATCACAAATGTAACAACAGACCCAATGCCAAGGAACACTGGAAACTCACATACTGGATCAACCCTGGAATCTATAAGCAACAGTAGATGAAGGATGAATGAAGCCCATAATGATGACAAAATCTAGAAGTTGTGTCTCTTGAAGCCAGTGCCAAACTGAAACTAAAACTATCCATAAGATGAGTACCATCAAGATTCTGGAACATTAACCATAAAAACATGGCCCTCAAACTGAGAAGGATCTAAACCAATGTGGATCAAGAAACATGAACTGTCAATCTAAAGTGTGAACCGATACAAACCAAAGATGTGTCCAGCTAAGCAAGAAATAAGCTAAAAAGAGACAACAGGAAACCAGAAAAACTCATGCGAGTTGTCACCAATATGAAGGATGGATGCAAGAACCCCCCTTTAATGGAACTTTATTGCAGTTAGTTATTACAATACCCAATGATTGCAAAAGGAGAGAATGCAAAACTACAAAAACATAAGCGAAAATGCAAACCTAGTGCACGAAACAAAAATGAATGCATGCATAAAATAAGGTACACATCTTCTGTAAATGACCTCAAATCTGCAGAGGCTGAAACCAGCTTTCCAACGCTGCTAAAATCACGAAAAACGGATAAGCGAGTCAAAAGATACGTCTCTCGGAGTGAAAACAACAACATCTGACTTCTGAGGCTAAAAAAGACATCAAAAAAACAAAACCATAAAATAACACCTACACCATTGTGTAGAGCATCAAAACAGCTTTCTGATGATATCTCATTTGCAAAACAATGATGTCGTATGTGAAAGTTATGCCCGATTTGGTGAAACTACTCCAAAAAGGTCCAATTTGGTTGCCAGAAGCTCTCAGGGGCTAAAAAAATAGAGCCCCTAGTCGCCTGGGCGGACCAGGGGGCTAGCAGCAAGTTCTGGACCCAAAGTTCCTGGTCACCCACATGACCACCATAGGAGCTGGTGGGCGCAAAAGGGGGTTGGGTCCTACGGCGGAGCCCCTAGTCCTCAATAGGACCACTATAGGGGTTGAGGCGGCTGACAGGGGCTGGGGACTGGCTCCCGGTCCCCAAATATGCCCATTGGCTGTCACAGTGAGCCCGTGGGGGCTTAAACATTGAGTGGCGGTGCATTGGAGAATTCCGCCGGTGGCGGTGGTGGCCCGGTGGTGCAGTGGTGGCCCGATGGTGCGGCGGTGGCCGTCGGGCAATGCAGCGGCGGCGCTACCTTTTTGAACTGGCCGTGCAAAAAACCTGCACATATTTCAATTTATTTTTATTTTATTTTTATTTTTTCTTGAAATTTGAACCTCGAAAACTATGCCTAGGGGTCGTACGGCCCTCGGACACAAATTTTTTGCCTCCCCAGTCGACTGTGTCCAAATCGGACAATTTTATATCAAAATAGGGGTTTTTGGGCGCTGCGAATCCAACGGCGAGGTCTGTTTGAGCCCAAAGTGCTCTGAAAATCAAGCAACCCCCAGATCTATCAAAAAAATCACCGAGCTTGAAACCCTCATAGATCTGGAAAACAGTGACCAAAACGAATGAAATAAAAACCATTTCTGACTTTTCTAGCACTCTGAATCCAATAGAAAACCCCAATCTAATCCAAGATGCTACTAAAGATGCTCAAGGAATGAAACCCTTGAGGGACCCCGAACGAGCTCTACAATGTATTCCTCTGAAAAAGCTGAAAAGGGGCTACAAATCGAGGCTCTAATACCATGTTAGAAACCAAGATTTGAAATGCAAACCAAAAAATCACCTTCCACAGAAGAGAAAAACAAAAAAGCATAGATTGCATAAAGATGTGCAAATTGATATATTCGAAGTACAATTAATTACAAGAGATAATTTACTTTATAAAAGCAGAGATGCATAAACCTAATCTTATCTTGAGCAAAAAGATAGCTCAGCAAGATAAGGATAACAACCTATAACTTAGGAATTAAATATGCCTAAGTAAACTTATACAAATTGTAATTAAATATTAATTACACCAACAATAAATGCTATGTCAGGTTGGGGAACTCTTCTTAGAGGTTCTAAACAATTTGCCTCTTTTTTATAAGACTGTGTTGGTAGTGCCACCTGAATCATAGTTGTTTGGTGGGATTCCAAACCCAAACAATGAGGTGCAGTTGTGGAAATCTCATAGAGAGAAGCTACAAGCTACCATGATTTTTCCAAGTGAATTTATATCAGAGTCTTGCTTAGCGTGGCTTAAGACATGTGCAGATGATATTCTCTTTGCAGATAGGCTTGGGGGAAAGTATTTGCTTGATCTTGTGAAAAGTGGCAAGGAACTTGCAGAGAATGAGACATTGATCAGAGAAACATTGGACAGTCTGGATGCATTTGAAGGGAGCTTGGAGTGGCTAAAAATAGTTTTTGGTTCAAATGTTGAGTTTCCATGCAATGTGTGTGTGAGATTGTTTTGAAGCACTCAAAGAGTCTGTGGGATGAACTTTTTGAAAGCATGTTTGTTAGTAGGATGAAACAAATAATAGTTGATGGATTTGCATATCTGCATGAGAGAGTTAAGGTTGGTAAATGCCTTGAAGCCATAGTTACATCTCTGGCAAGTTACAAATATGTTGAAACGCATTTACACAAATTAACTACTAGTGAGGGTTGGCTTGTCAAGAGAGGGGACCTAAAAAGTGTCAATTTACCTGGGTTGAGTTTTAGATTTATGATGACAAATGATGAAGACTGGTTTGGTCATCTTAACGCTTATTTTGGAACTGAGGTTAGTCAAATAAAAGATACCATAAATGAGTGGTCCAAGAATATTCTGGAAGACCTCCTAAGTTTTCTTCATGCACATAAATCTCCTTCAAGGATAAATGATTTAGCACCTTATTTTCAAGAGAAATGCTTCCATTTTATCTCAACATTGATTGTTGAGATTGAAGAACATCTAGCACATCTTTCAGAAGCTCTCTATCAAGAAATGAAAAATGAGGAGATGCCAGAAAAAATGAACAAGGAGACACTAGAACCGATAGTTATAGTGGAAAGGGTACTTTTCTTAGGAAGGCTTTTAGTTGCTCTCAATTTTCATTCAACTTCCCTTCCACTAGTTCTTGGCTCGTCTCAGCTCTGGTTTGTCGAGAACAAAGCTTCAATTTGAGGGAAAGGATCTTCGACTTTCAGATATTCTAGTACTAATTTTGATTACCCTCTTCTAGACAGTTCTGGAAGACAAATACTAATGAGATGGGTTGGTTTGAAGCCTAAATCACAGGATAAAAATAATAGCACCAAATTGAATAAACTAAGAAGAATAGCACCAAATTGAATAAACTCAGGAGAACTATGCACAATCTTTGTATCAAAGCTCATAGAATGTGGATATTGTGGATAACGGAAGAGTTTTTAGGCATTCTCACAAGAGATCTAAGGGAGGATGATTCTTTATCCATGACAACTCCTTTGAAGGCCTGTATTCTCATTTGCATTGCATATTTTGTTTGTTGTGGCTTATGGAGTTGGTTTCATTTCCATGATTCATCTAATCACTGACCTCTTCTTGCAATTTTCATGAGATTTATTCTAGTTTTGATTTAAATCATCATGGTTTATATCTAGATATATTAATAACCAAATGAGAATAAAGCATCTAGAGTAAAGAGCTACATTTGATTCTTCCAGTCACTTCAAACTCTTTATTGCCCAATAAATGGAAAATACTAACATGTTCCCTTTCAACCCTTCCAATCCATATTAATCATGGAGATGTAATCTGTAAGTATGCAGAAAAGTATCAAAGGGGATCCAAAAAGTTAGATATTTTCATACGGCCTATGAATCATCTCTTGTTGTTGGCGTCATTTGGGAACTCCTATTTTTGGGAATTCAGTAAGAGTTCTCAAACAAAGTAGGATGACATCTACTGTACAAATGAACATTAAATGGAATTTGAAGCATGATTTTATTTAATTTTTAATTTGCTTCCTTAATGAAGCCTCATAAAATGCCCTTTTCTAATTGTATATCAAACTACCTACTGCTTCTTTTCTTTTACTGCTGCAAGTCACAATTTTAATGTTGTATGCTTGCTCCATCTCTTGTAGTTTTTTGTTCCATGATTTCAAGGCTTACCATTTATTATTATGTGATTTGTAGGGTTGGGAAGAAACTGAATTGAAACAAGAGCATGAGGGTGGAGGTCAACTAGAGTTAAGGTTGGTAAATGCCTTGAAGCCATAGTTACATCTCTGGCAAGTTACAAAGACGTTGAAACCCATTTGCACAAATTAACTACTAGTGAGGGTTGGCTTGTCAAGAGAGGGGACCTAAGAAGTGTCAATTTACCTAGGTTGAGTTTTAGATTTATGATGACAAATGATGAAGACTAGTTTGGTCGCCTTAATGCTTATTTTGGAACTAAAGTTCGTCAAATAAAAGATACCATAGATGAGGGGTCCAAGAATATTCTGGAAGACCTCCTAAGTTTTCTTCATGCAAATAAATCTCCTTCAAGGATAAATGATTTAGCACCTTATTTGCAAGAGCAATGCTTTCATTTTATCTCAACATTGATTGTTGAGATTGAAGAACATCTTGCACATCTTTCAAAAGCTCTCTATCAAGAAATGAAAAATGAGGAGATGCTAGAAAAAATGAACAAGGAGACACTAGAACCGACAATTATAGTGGAAAGGGAACTTTTCTTAGGAAGGCTTTTAGTTGCTCTCAGTTTTCATTCAACTTCCCTTCCACTAGTTCTTGGCTCATCTCAGCTCTGGTTTGTCGAGAACAAAGCTTCAGTTTGAGGGAAAGGATCTTCAACTTTCAGATACTCCAATACTGATTTTGATTACCCTCTTCTAGACAGTTCTGGAAGACAAATACTAATGAGAGGGGTTGGTTTGAAGCCTGAATCACAGGATAAAAATAATAGCACCAAATTTAATAAACTGAGAAGAACTATGCACGATGTTTGTATCAAAGCTCATAGCATGTGGATATTGTGGATAACTGAAGAGCTTTCAGGCATTCTCATAAGAGATCTAAGGGAGGACGATTCTTTATCCATGACAACCCCTTTGAAGGCCTGTATTCTCATTTGCATTGCATATTTTGTTTGTTGTGGCTTATGGAGTTGGTTTCATTTCCATGACTCATCTAATCACTAATCTCTTCTTATAGTTTTCATGATATTTCTTCTAGTTTTGATTTAATTCATCATGGTTTATATCTGGATATATTAATACCTGAATGAGAATAAAGCATCTAGAGTAAAGAGCTACATTTGATTCTTTCAGTTACTTCAAACTCTTTATTGCCCAATAAATGGAAAAGACTAACATGTGAAATTTCAACCCTTCCAGTCCATATTAATCATGGAGATGTAATCTGTAAGTATGCAAAAAAGTATCAAAGGGGAGCCATAAAGTTTGAGATTTTCATAGGGCCTATGAATCAGCTCTTGTTGTTGGCGTCATTTGGGAATTCACTAAGAGTTCTCAAACAAAGTAGGATGACATCTATTGTACAACTGAACTATTGTTCCACTGCATTGTAAACATTAAACCCCTACCATCCCTGCACTCCTTTCATTGTACTCTACATGGTTGATATAAGAAGAGCCACTTTTCACTTTATTATTATTCATCCTTTTTCTTTACGTGCTACTCTATTTTTTACACTCAACTTCAAAAGTGATTTGCATGCCCCCTCAAAAAGTAGAAGCTAATTTTAAGAGTTCAAATTCTAAAATTTGTATAGACAACTCAATCTACATGTCCCTTAATATCATTTTTATAGATAAAAGTAAGTTCTCCTGTGAACTATGCAATTTGATAGTGGAAACTTCGAAAAGAAAATATCACTTTTAACATCTCATAACGAAAAAGAAAAGAATAAATAGACATTGATTCCAAGTTCTCTATATAAATCCTTAACTTCTACAACACAAGATGGATCTACTTTTCCATAATTAGCCTAAAAAAGAAGATAATCACTATTAGTCAACAAGCAGCTAGTAAAATTATTAAAAAGAATGGATCATATGGATCATATGGCTTGACCGCATACAGATTTGAAAAGTAAAATTAATTGAAACCATGGAAAGTGACTTACCACAAGATTATGCACAAATCATGTCTGATGCAAAAAAATGGGCAAAGGTTGCAATCCAAAATCAGACGTACTTCTCCATTTTGGCGGGCTACCTTGAAAATAAGGTTTCAACTCACTACTCCATTTTGGTGGGATACATTGAAAATAAGGTCTTCACAGAGGTTTTAGAGTATGTTTATTAAAATGAAAATTATGCTTATAAAAAAAAAATTGGTCCTTTTTCCTCTTAGATTATTTGGCTGCTTATTCTTATTTTTTGTTTTTTCTCTTCCTTTTGATTATTTTTTTATTTTCAAGGTTTTTGGGTTTTAGTTTTTTAGGTTCTCTTATGGTTTTCATTAATTTTTATAATTTGGTGGTTTTTCGTCAATTTAGAAGAAAATTTGGTGTTCGTATGATGACACCACAAAACAAAATATTTATTCCACAAAAAATATTTATTAGTAATTTTATTTGTAATATTTTATTATTAATTATGGTGGGCTATGATTGAAAATAAGGTCTTGACGAAGGTTTTAGAGTATGTTTATTAAAATAAAAATTATGGCCAAGATTTTAATAATGAGCACATTTATTTAGCTATTTATTTATTCATTTATTTAGTCATTTTTATTTGTCTAATATTAGTCATTTATTTAGTCACTTTTATTTGTCTAATATTAGTCATTTATTTAGTCATTTAGTTGTGATTTTACCCGATGACCAAATTAGTCACTTTTAAATGACCAAATTAGTCATTTATTTTCCAAATACTACTAGTGTTAGTCACGTGACTAAAATTTTTAGTCACATAGTCATTTATTTGCCAAATTCTACTAGTGATCAAATCTAAAAAAATGCAAATAAATCCAAATATTTTTTAATTGTGATCTATATTGAATTTATCAAAGTGTTTAGGGAAATTTTAGTGAACAATAAGTGTAAATGCTTGATTTTAAAAATGAAATAAATGTATATGATCAACTAGATATTTAAATAACTTAATGCTTGACTAGATTACAAAATTTATGCTATAAAAATAAGAAAAATTGTAAGTGTAGGATATGTCAAGTTCACCAAAATGTTAAGTGGGAAATTGATCTAGATCTAATATGTGAACTATCCTAGATCCAACTTTCCCTAATTTGGACTTAACATTGGAACACAAACCAACTAGGGTTTGATGATTGGCTAAAAACCTCAAGGGAGAGCCAATATGCTATGGTATGGTTCCTTTGTGTTTCAAAGGGGTGGATTTGATGTGTGGTTTAATTGACCTAATTGACATAAAACTCTAGATCTAGAAATGCAATTTATCACATAGATGAAAACAAAAATGATAGAAACATGTACATATATGGAGCGAGTAGATAGAGAGGCACTTGTGTATAAAATGTGAGCCTAAATTGGAGGGACAAGGGTGAGGGTTCCCTTGTTTAGAAATGAGGGTTTTTGAACACTTGAAGTAGGATATAGAAGCTATAGGTATGCTCTGTACTTTTCTGCAACTTATAGTTGACAAAAGCTTCAAATCTAAGTTGCACCTATGAAAAAAGGGGGAAAGGTTGTATTGTACAATATTTTTCCTCAATCAAACCCTAGTTTTTGTGTTTCCACCTCCACAACAACAAATGATGATGGTAAAGAGTGCTTACCGATGTCAAGAAAAGGAAAAATAAAAAAATAAATGGTTGTAATAAATAAATGATAATTTTTAATGTTACCTTAGGTATGAAAGCCTTGCCGAAGTGATGTCACACCATAAGTTTCCACAAAGAGTTGATTGATGGATGATTGGATTACCTTGATGACTTGCAAGAGGTTAGTCCACAAAACACAATAGATTGTTGTAGCTAACATACAAAGAATAGACTGCATGCATCAAATAATAATTATATAATAGTTCATGATTGATCATATGGTGCCTAGCCATTCAAATGAGAGGGAAAAATTATTTATATACACGTATCTCAATTAATTTTCTTTGGCATAGGCCGACCTGAGGTCATTTTACAATACTCAAGGCTAACACTAAAAATGACAATTATTAAAATATGACACCTTTAGGACTAGGGCACCCTTGCCTTTGTCCAGGTGATTTTAGCCCAAAACTCTTGGGATGTCAGGGATTTTAATGTATTTTCCCCATATGGGCTCAAAATGAACAAATTATTAATATAATTAATTCTATAGGAAAAATGGGGTGTCAATATAGTGTGAAATTATTAATGGTGACAACTTATGATGCTACAATTGTGTGTTATAGACTTTAGGTGAGATAAGATTTTGATGTTGTCAAAAATGGCTCTTGGAATTGATGTTGACCTTGGGTGAATTTGGTATGTGTAGCATCATAAATTGTCACCCTTGACAATTTCACACTATGTTTTTCTCTCCCCTAAGTGCATGGATCTAATTTTACACCTAATTTCCTAAATTATGCATTCTATAGCCCATTTGGATATTTATCAGTAAAACCCATTTAAAAAAGAAATGCATACATTTAATATTTTATTCCTGACACTTTATACTTTACAAAATTGGGCTAGGATTAAGTCGCCCTAGGCGACTTGGTCCTCCTATTTTACCTCCAAACTTTAGTATGTTGGAGTTACCATTTTATTATTTTAATTTTAAATGTCAAATTTTGGCTATCGGGATTTAATTTTCAAGAAATTAGATTAATTGCATATAAGTACCTAGTCATTGCATCATTTGAAATCTATCTAGCAATTACTAGAAATCAAGAGCACTATCAAGCAACTAAGCAAGTCAAGAGAATTCAAGAATATATTTATTACAATATTGAAGCATCATGTCAAAGTGTATGTGAGTTTTTTCATATTTATGTTATCATATTGTTTGTGAGGTCTAACCCTTGTAGATCTTTCAAGCAAATCAAGCAAACAATGATCAAGAATTGAGGAGATTTGTATGACTTCAATCCTTCAAGGAAGCCAATTTTGAGTTGTGAGTTGCAATCCATTGTTGATTTATCATTCATTTATCATTTTTCCATATCCATTAAAGGATAGACTCTCTTCCATTGGCATTGCCATTTTGGAGGTGGAAACACCAACACAAGGTTTGATTGAAGCAAGCCCCTATATGGCACAACCCTTCCTCTCTCTTTGAATGTGCAAGTTTCAGATTTGAATAAGATTGGGAGAAGTTGGAAGGTTAGTTACTCATTATTTTGTTCAAACCCTACACATTAACAATATACAAAAACTCAATTATCTCGACACCCGATGAAGATCCAAGAGTGTGACAACTAGGGAAAGAAAGCTCTGATTTGGCTCTAGAGGACTGTGAAATCATATCTAAATTTTAGTCAAAAGGACAGGGGCACCTTGGGTGACTTATTCCTCCATTTTTAGTCCCAAATTTGAACCACAAGTGCACAAATCTCTACTCAGTATATTTTTGAAGTCTGAATTTATCTATGACTTTCTAGACTTACTATTTTTGCATCAGAGTAGTTATTTTCATCATTAGCCTAGTCAATTCATTGCATTTCATCCCAAAACTCATTCCAAGTTTGGTCAAGGGCAGGTTGACTCACCTTTCAGGTTGTAAGCTAGTCCTGTACCTTGTCCAAATCCATCAAACCTCTACTACCTCAAATCTTAAATAAAATGTTAGAAAAGCAACACACCACCATTGAAATCCTAGAGTGAAATCTTTAGGGTTTCACCCCTTTTTCTACATTTAATTTTGGTAAACCCAACCTGTTGGCATTATAGACCTTCTAAAATTTAATGCCCAATTCATCTAGATCTAGGTTTAGCACTACATTATGTTGCATTTTTCATTTAGGTATTTATTTTTTCATCATAAAAGCATAAAAATTCAAAAAATTGCATACAATATTGTATTATAGGTTGCAATAGGGTTAATATCAGTCATCTTAGGTCAAATCTACATTCAAATTGCATTTACAAGTCTATATTAGGTCATTTAAATCTAAAATAAAATTTGAAAAATGTTCATTGCATTCATTTAGGCATCTTACATATAGCTCAAAAAGTGAAAAATTACATTGTTTCATTTCAAAAAAGGCATTAGCATCATCCTTTTTAGATTTTGGCATATTATAATTAGTCAAGTGTTGCATCTTAGATCTAGAAATTACATTTACAATTATATTTTATTACTTCAAAATTTTACAAATTATTACACACTTGCATTTTGAATTACATAATCATAAATTAGGCAAATTTGGGAAAAATATTCACTGTCATATCTACATACACACAGAAAGAAAAAATTTAAATAGTATTGAACATAGCCCAATTTTGAAGTTTTCAAAAATCTTTGCTAGGCATAGTCACCCTAGGCGACCTTGTCCAAGCTACTTTTACTCATATTTTTGTGACAAAACCCTCTCAGGATCCTTTTTCTAGATCTACTTTTAGTGTTTTAGTTAATTGTTACATAAAAGTCTAAACCTCATTGAAAACATATTATTGTCATAATAGCTAGATATTTTAGAAAGATATTGAATTCATTGAAATCCTTAGTTGATTTTCATGTTGTGTGTTTGGAAATGACCCTAATTCAAAGGATGAAATTCATATTCCTTTATCTCCCAATGTACATCTTCTTAACGAAGATATCTTGAGGCAAGAAGAAGAAATCATGAATGAGTTCATAAACAATACTTTAACTAACCTTTAAAATAATGTGGTCTTTTACCCTTTAATAGAATGGCCTAATCACCCATATCAACAATCAACATCACCCACCAATGACAATGGATAGGCTACCTCAAAATTTTAGTCAATCAAATATGCTTTGTCCCTTCCAAATCCATTTGACATAGTTAAATAAGATCTTATCAAAAACCTCAAATGAATCATTTGTATGTTATCTTTTCATTATTCCTCTTTCTTATTTTTTATGGGAAACCTATTTTAGTCTTTATTTTAGAAAATTTTATGTGTCCTTCAATGTATTATGCTTTATCTTTCTATCAAATTCTAGATTAAAAGAACCTATAATTGAAAATAGATTAATTCATCTATTTTTATTTTACAGTCCCAAATAAGTGGATTAAATTATTATGTTGTTAAATAAATCTTTTACAATGTAATGTTCCCTTTTCAAAATGAAACCAAGTTGAAATTCAAATGCTCATCATTCATTTCTATGGGCCTTGGGGATTTTTCTTTTGGAAAATAGGAGTTAGGTTTGGTTAAAGCTCAGGAAGCCTAGACATCATCATCATATGGATCATCTTCTCTCAGACTTTATTTTTGCAATGGTTCATCATCTTTAGAATTAGAGTATGCATGTCTCCTTCATGATTTTGTTGAAACTGGAGAATTTATCTTGCCGTCATCAAAGTCTTCTTGACCTACAACTGCAAGATCTTGGGAATTTTCTACATCATCTTGTGCCTTATCACTCATATAATTTGCCTCATCTTCCATGGCAACATTAGGTTCCTCCATATAAGAATCATAAGCCTTGTGGTCCTTATCCTTCTTCTCTTTCTTCTTTTCCTTCTTTTGTTTCTTCTCAGACTGACCAGCCTCATCATCATCATCCCTATCCTTATGCTTACTCTTTCATAATTCCTTCACACGTTCAAATTGATCCTCTTGTTGCATCACCCACCAAAGTTATTCCTCTTACTTTCTCCTTTCCATCTGAATCCTTCGTTCTTCATCAGCTTTTATTTTTGCTTCAACATCCAAGACAAGTTGGCATGCTACTTTAATTATTTCTATTGCTTTAAGCCAGTCATCTATTTTTAGTTCCATGTTGTCAAGCATACATACAACATTTGATGAGTTTTTATCCACCTTAAGTGCATCCCCAATCAATTCTAGGCTTGGTGCATTGTAGAAACAGATTCCAAGAGAAGACGATGCATACAATGATGATGGATAAGCTACCTCAAAATTTTAATCAATCAAATATGCTTTGTCCCTTCCAAATCCATTTGACATAGTTAAATGAGATCTTATCAAAAACCTCAAATGAATCATCTGTATGTTATCTTTTCATTTTTCCTCTTTCTTGTTTTTTATGGGAAACCTATTTTAGTCTTTATTTTAGAACATTTTATGTGTCCTTCAATGTATTATGCTTTATCTTTCTATCATATTCTAGATTAAAAGAACCTATAATTGAAAATATATTAATTCATCTATTTTTATTTTACAGTCCCAAATAGGTGGATTAAATTATTTTGTTGATAAACAAATCTTGTACAATGTAATGTCCCCTTTTTGAAATAAAACCAAGTTGAAACTCAAATGCTCATCATTCATTTCCCATGGGCCTTGGGGATTTTTCTTTTGGAAAATAGGAGCTAGGTTTGGTTAAAGCTCGAGAATCCTAGACATCATTATCATATGGATCATCTTCTCTTAGACTCTATTTCTGCAATGGTTCATCATCTTCAGAATCAAAGTATGCATGTCTCCTTCATGATTTTGTTGAAACTGGAGAACTTGTCTCGCCATCATTAGATTCTTCTAGAACTGCACCTGCAAGAAGATCTTGAGCATTTTCTACATCATCTTGTGCCTTATCACTCATATAATTTTCCTCATCTTCCATGGCAACATCAGGTTCCTCCATATAAGAATCATAAGCCTTGTGGTGCTTATCCTTCTTCTATTTCTTCTTTTCCTTTTGTTTCTTCTTAGACTGACCAGCCTCATCATCGTCATCATCCCTATCCTTATGCTTACTCTTCCATAATTCCTTCACACGTTCAAATTGCTCCTCTTGTTGCATAACCCACCAAATTTATTCCTCTTGCTTTCTCTTTTCCATTTGAATCCTTCATTCTTCATCGGCTTTTCTTTTTGCTTCATCATCCAAGACAAGTTGGCATGCTACTTTAATTGTTTCTTTTTCTTTAAGCCAGTCATCTATTTTCAATTCCATGTTTCCAAGCATACATACAACATTTGATGAGTTTTTATCCACCTTAAGTGCATCCCCAATCAATTCTAGGCTTGGTGCATTGTAGAAAAAGATTCCAAGAGAAGATGATGCATACAATGACGATGGATAAGCTACCTCAAAGTTTTAGTCAATCAAATATGCCTTGTCCCTTCCAAATCCATTTGACATCTTTAAATGAGATCTTATCAAAAACCTCAAATGAATCATCTGTGTGTTATCTTTTCATTTTTCCTCTTTCTTGTTTTTTTATGGGCAACCTATTTTAGTCTTTATTTTAGACATTTTTTGTGTCCTTCAATGTATTAAATGCTTTATCTTTCTATCAGATTCTAGATTAAAAGAACCTATAATTGAAAATAGATTAATTCATCTATTTTTATTTTATAGTCCCAAATAGGTAGATTAAATTATTTTGTTGTTAAACAAATCTTGTACAATGTAATGTTCCCTTTTTGAAATGAAACCAAGTTGAAACTCAAATGCTCATCATTCATTTCCCATGGGCCTTGGGGATTTTTCTTTTGGAAAATAGGATCTAAGTTTGTTTAAAGCTTAGGAAGCCTAGACATCATCATCATATGGGTCATCTTCTCTCGGACTCTATTTCTACAATGGTTCATCATCTTCAGAATCAAAGTATGCATGTCTCCTTTGTGATATTGTTGAAACTAGAGAATTTTTCTCGCCATCATCAAAGTCTTCTAGACCTGCAGCTGCAAGAAGATCTTGGGAATTTTCTACATCATCTTGTGCCTTATCACTCATATAATTTTCCTCATCTTCCATGGCAACATCAAGTTCCTCCATATAAGAATCATAAGCCTTGTGGTCCTTATCCTTCTACTTTTTCTTCTTTTCCTTCTTTTGTTTCTTCTCAAACTAACTAGCCTCATCATCATCATCCCTATCCTTACGCTTACTCTTTCATAATTCCTTTACACGTTCAAATTGCTCCTCTTGTTGAATTACCCGCCAAAGTTCTTCCTCTTGCTTTCTCCTTTCCATCTGAATCCTTCGTTCATCGTCAGCTTTTTGTTTTCATTCATCAGCTAAAATAAGTTGGCATGCTACTTTAATTGTTTTTTTTGCTTTCAGCTAGTCATCTTTTTTCAGTTCCATGTTTACAAGCATACATAAAGCATTTGATGAGTTTTTATCCACCTTAAGTGCATCCCCAATCAATTCTAGGCTTAGTTGGATCTCATTCTGAGCCTGAGCCATGGTTGCAAGACATAGATATGCATCCACATTGAACAATTTTAGCCTGTATAAAAGATTTGATTTTTCAGTATCATGTAGTTGTTCAAACAACCCAGCAAGATTAAATAGTGTTGTGACTTTATCCCATGGTAACTCAAGCAAAACACCACCTTCTTCTAGTTGATGGAAGAATTTCATATCCTTAAAGCACACAGAAAAAACTACAGAATTGGCACTAGAGCTTTTATTTATGAATTCAACCCAAATGCCATTTCCTCATGCCTCCATAAAAGTTTGTTGAGCCAACTCTAGTTCATCACGCTCAAAATGAAGAACCCCAATTTTTTTTAACAATTCAATGGGTAATTCTTCTCTTTTATTCTTCAGAAGAGACTTTGTTGTCTTAAGAGAATCTAAGGCTAGATTGGGGTCTATTGATATTAATAACTCACCCATCTTGATAGATGCATGGGAATCACATGGATTTATGTGAGTTTCCTTTCTTAAAATTTTTGAAGCCTTCTCTGCCTACCCTTGCTGAGCATATATATGGCCTACAGCTTTTAAGAACTCACATTTCTTAAGGTGGACCTCCAGAACCTTTTCAAAATTTGAGAGAGAACTCTTAAGATCTCCCAGCTTCAATTGAACATGTCCACAAAATCCTATGGCCTCTGGCTTTCCTTGACTGATGCCATGTAGTAGCACCTAGTGGTGTCATAATCACCTTTACTATGATAAGATCATGTAAGATTATAATATGAATGAGATTTCATTAGAGGGTGGTCAGTTGAAACAAGAGTTGTCTTAGTCAACTGTTCCACAAGAAAATGTTGCCTTGTGCAAAAAAAATGGTTTGCTAAATGATTCAATGTCATTGCACAGTACGGGTATAATTCAAAGGCTCTACGCATCTTTTCCATTCCTTCATGAACACTACCTTTTTCACTAATTGTGAGAATCCTAAAATTAAAAAATGCACAAAATTCACCACATAGATTTTTCCCCATTTCAAATAGCAAAATTGCCAAAAAAAAATGTGTTTAAAACCTACAAAAAAATGAAAATAAAATCATGTTGATTTTCATGCCAAAAAAAAAAACCATGAGACCATAGCTTGTTGCTTACTATTATGATTTGATATATTTTTTCCAAGCATCCATAGCTTGTTTGAAATCACCTATTTTAGGCTTTTAGCCATAGCAACAAGGCAGTGAACTGTTTGATAAAAAAAATTGGTAGACATGTATGAAAAATGTGGTAGCATAGACAAGGCAATGAACTTTGGAAAAAATGCCTCAAAGAAATCTGGTCTCATGGTGATGGAATGCCCTGAAGAATTCCATGACAAGCGAATTGTTATGGATTTTCATGGCATTCCATCACCATGAGACCACATTTCTTTGAGGCATTTTTTCAACCAGTTAACTGCCTTGTCTATGCTATTGCTTACTATTATGATTTGATAGATTTTTTCCAAGCATACATAGCTTGTTTGAAAGCACTTTTTTTAGTATTTTAGCCATAACAACAAGGCAGTGAACTATTTGATAAAATGCTTTGGTAGACAATATGTATGAAAAAATGTGGTAGCATAGACAAGGCAATGAACTATTTGAAAAAATGCCTCAAAGAAATGTGGTCTCATGGAATTCCATGACAAACAAATGTAATTGGCAGTTGCTCCTAGTTATTAGTTATGCAATGTGAAGTAATGCTTTGAGTTTGAAAGATGTGCAATGCAATGCAATCAACAATGTAGATGATTATGAACAAATAATTGATACCAATTCATAATATACCCCTATATTCCAACCTAAAATACATTAAAAAAATCCAATCATACATAGAATAATCAACAAATAATTGAGACAAAAATTCGAGCACTAGATTAAATCTTCTTGTCCATTGATTGCTTCAAACAGATATTACAATATAACATAAGTCTCCTCATATGTGTTTCTATAAATTCCTATGATGATGATATCAAAATTCGGTCTTGGTTTCTCTTTTATAAGAGAGGCAACAAGCTTTAGACCGTTACAAAATATGGCATCTTTTCAAAATTCATGCATCTTCGTATAAACTAAACTAAACATTAGTTTTTCTTAAAACATAAAACAGAGAAAGTAGATAACTAATGAATTCTACAGCACTCGTGACACCATAGTCCGTTAATCTCTATAAGGCACTTGTGATCACTAAAGATCTGTTCAAGGTGCTTTCTCCATATTAGTGTATCTGAATGTGTGGTTATTCCACTGTGACGGCCCCCAGGCCTACTATTCGAGAGGACCCAAATACTTATGCTCCTACTTGTACACTATATAATCATGTGGCCAATTGTATTCTTGAATTTTCAATATATTTGCAAGGTGAATCTTTCATCAGTTGTCTAGTAACACCTTGCCATCCATGATAAACTCAAAATATCCAGCATCCAACGCTATTACTCCATCAATGATTAATTAAAACTTGTCAAGACTCAACTCATCATCCTTTTGTATGTGAGTGATGCACTATGGAACAATCTGGCCAAATTCACTCTTCCATTCATTGAGGTCCTTCAAGTGGTCATCATCTTTTAATATTTTTGGCACAAACCACTGCTTCAGAGTATGAAATGAATCTATTCTTGTTCTAATCTTTTGGTCCTCTCCTTGTATATATTGGAATTCATCTATAACTATTTTTTCCATCTGCTTTGTAGGTTTTAATGTTGCAGGAGCCTTAGTACTCCTCTGTAATATTTTGCACAAGGTTACCAATGTGTGGTGTATGGGTTGCCAGTTCTTAAAAAGGGGATCTAGTATGGGTACATGTGTTTTCATTTGATCAATTACTTGTGTCAATGAGTTGTAGCAATCATATGCACTTTCCAACTTATCCATAATTAGCTTTATCCTATGCTCGAGGACCTTCTCTAAAACATTGCAGATTTGATTATTCACTCCTTCCTTACCCTCATTGTTGGATTTCTTTAACTCTTCAATCTCCTATCTAAGAATGCTTACTTTCTCAGTAGAAGCACTTTCTATATCAACTGGTGGAGTAGGACACTGGTATAACATTATTTCCTTGTTCTGTGAGAGGCCTACTCCTTTCAATTGTTCCTTCAACTTCACATTTCCATGAACAATTTATTGACTTCATCATTTAAAAACTTTTGTTCCTTTTCGTACTCTCCCAATCTAGCTTCCATCTCCTTAACTACAACTCGAGTGAGCATAGCTAAATGCATTGTCATGGTTGCAGCTTCCAAATGAGATGTATCCTTTAATGTTTTCACCATAGCTATCCCTTTCATTTCTTGCACTAAATCTAGTAACCTTGGTTTTTGTGTACTCTTTTGATTGGCCCAGAATGCCAAGGTTTCAATCTTAGGGTTATACCCTATGCCACTTACCCCTTCATCTGAGTCAAACTCAACAATCAACATTGGGTCTTCCTATGTTCTCACTTGATCAAGTAAAAAAAAATTCTTTAATTCCATACCAAGGACAATAAGTATATTACTTTTCAAAATCATCTCTTTAGCCTCTTGTGGGCTAACATCAATATTATCAATCCTTAATTCATTAAAATTTTGGGCTACTATTTGGTCATGTTGGGATTCCTCGGCTCCCATCTTATTTATTTCAACCATCACTTCAAACTCTCTCATTTTCATCTTAATCTAAAAGTCTCTCAATTTAGGGGTGGGTGATGCCACAATAGTGTGTCTCACTTTTGGGACATGTTGATTTTTGTCTGAAATTATTTTTTTTAGAAAAAATAATGATTTAAGCCTTGAGAGGTTTCATCTAAAGGTATTTAATTAAAGAGGGATAGATAAGACCCCCTTAGATCAATCCCCCTTGGGTAGAACCCCTCTAGTATTAAATCATACCCACAATGAAGTCTCCTTCGCACCTATCAAAATGCTAGCAAAAAAACACTTTTTCTTTACCTTTTGATGGATTAAATAATGCCATTTAGAAATTATATTTTACAATATTGTAGCCCTTGAAATGAGCTTTCCAACAAGTATAGTTTTGATATGTTTTCATTTTATCATGTATTTAATTTTCAATTTTTACTAAACATAGGTTTTTCTTCGAACATCAAGCTCTTCATTTTGCAAAGGTGGAAAAATAGTAAACCATTGTAAAAAAATTCAAAAAATAACCTTTCCCTAGGTATTGATGTCCTTGTTTCACCAAAAAAATAAAAAAAATGGATTTTGATATATACACAAAAAGTTAGGTTGTACACAATAAGAATAAAATCATTAGGTTGTACACAACAAGAAGAAAATCATTGGATTTTGATATATACACAAGTTAGGCTGAATCATTTTCGTCATAAGAAGAAAATCTCCTTTCCTTTATATCTTTTGACTTCTTTGCAGTATGGTCTTAAGGATCATAAAAGGAATCCTAAGAATCATGTGTTGCATGTTGGGTTGATTTTGCTAATAATAGATTATGCTAGGGCTTTTGTGGTTCCTAAGTAGCCTGCAAAGGCTCCTAAAGGTAAGCAACAGAAGCCAGCCTTGGAATATGAGATTGTGTCGGAGGAAGAACTGATGAGTCTGAAAGGGAAAAAGAAGAAAGTGGTTCTAGATGAGGAGTCTGAGTTGGATGAGGATGAGGATTATGTTCCTAATTCTCAAGCTTCTATGGAAGTGTTATTGCAACCTCCTGCTCCGAGTAAGAATGTTCCTGACCCAAAGGATTATGAGACTTGTAGTGAGGAAGAGGTTGGTGAAAAACCTTATAAAATTGGGCCTACTGCTCCCTCTTCCATCTTGAAAGATTTGATTGATGCTACTAAAGATGTGTCTTTGGTGCTCCCTATTTTGGGATCTAAGAGAAAGAAGGGTTTGAAAGAGGGTAGCATAAAGAAGTTGGTTATAAGGTCTAATAGCCCTGTAGCATGTTGCCTCTTCTCCGAAGATTGGTGGTGGGCAGGATGCTTTGGAGCCCCCTAATGTGGATATGGAGAAGCAAAACAAAAGGAGGTTGGTGGCTGAGGACATTGTTAGCTCTCTTCGCAAAATTCAAATGCCAGTGGTTGGGGATAAAGGTAAGGAGGTTTGTGAAAGCCAGGATAAGAATAGTATCTCCCAGGAGGATGATATGGAGGGTAGGGATGTGTTTAACTTTAATCGAAAGGATTTGACCAATGTTTTGGGTCTAGCTAAGGAGGGCACCATTTCCCTATTTAGATTGTTCAAATGGGCTTTTCATGAGCTCAACATTACTAATGTGAGGGTTCGGGGTGTTGTGAGCAAAGTTGGGGAGGATTTGCAGTCTTCTGTTCAGACTCAAGTTGATGAGCTGTTTGATTCCTTGAAGATTGTTGTTGAGGAAATGTTGAAGATGAAGTGGATATTTGAACAAAGAATTCTAACCTTGGAAGAGCATATGGAAAGGGTTAGCATGAAACTAGATAAGGTCGTTGAAGGGACTAAATCTGCTATGAGGTATGAGGGAGCTCCTAGTAAGAAAGATGTTGTTGGGGAAAGATAGGTGGTGGAAGAAGCTTTGGTTGATAAGGTTGTTGGTTTGTAGGATGTATTGGTTAATGAAGTAAATGTTTTGGGGCCCAGTGTTAGAACTCGCAATAAGACCAAGATGCAAGTTGGGGTCCCTGCTAAAGAAATTTCTGAAGTCATGGATGCACATTAGAAGACTTTTGAGAGCGACATGGAAGCTACAAATATTCTGAAGAATATGTAGTTTTTTGCTTTTGTCCCTCCTTTTTGCCAGCTCACTTATTGTTGTTTTTTTGTGTTTTGGCTATTGAATGCTTTGTTTAGTTATCTTTTGATACAATTGTCCTTTTTTGTAAAGGGTTTTGGGGGCCCCTTCAAAACCTATTTTACCTCTAATCAAAAATAAGTTAGGTTGTACAACACACATGTATGTCCAAATTATAGTTACAATGACTTCGAAAATTAATTAAAAAATATATATGTAACAAAAAATTATGGAAAAATATCCTTTCCCTAGATATTGATCTTGAGAATCTATATTTCAAAAATTATAATTTTATCCTTTATAGAAAACAAGTTATGTTGTATGACACAAACATTACTTTCTGAAAATGTTGTTTTCTGTTTAAAACTATTTATTAAAGGAGATGTTGAAAGATTCATGATTTATTTTAGAAATTTTCAAAACAAAAAAAAATAGAATCTACACAAATTTCCACAAATCACTAGTTTACATCATCTTCAAATTCTTAACGGTTTAACTGCTATAGGTCTTAGAAGATGAAGATTCAATTAAAAATATTGGTGTGAATGTCCATCTTGGGAAAAAAGTGAGACACATTATTGTGATTTCACCCAAGTTTTGATAAATTCATCATCTTCCAAGAACTTGAGAGCTACAATTACCCTCTCATCCTCATGCATTTCTCTTTCTCCTTGTACCTGAATATCGACTCTAGATTTAGGCCTGTGGTCTTTAGTTTCAGGCATAGGTTGGTCCACTTCAACATCATCCTTCAAATTTCTTAACACATTTAACTACTTCTTCTATATCTCCAACCTCCTCACTTATTTCATAGGAAACAAGTGGTTTTATCTTCTTCTTTTTTAGAAGGTGGTTGTTCAGGAGGTGATCCTGGAGAAGCATGACATACTAAAACAATATATGAAGTTGGTTTTCTAATTTTAATACCCCTCGTGTTGTTGATACTCTTAGATACTCTTTTGTGTTGGTTTTGTACTTAGTTTGTGATGGTGATTAGTTCACTGTTTTGGTTGTGTGTGGATTCATAGTTTAGTTGGTTTGATGCACATGATATTACTTATGATGCTTGATGATACATTACGTGGTGATCATATTATTTGGTTATGTTATGGATTTCTTTAATAATATATGTGGTGATGTTGTGGTTTAATGTTGCTATGGATTTTGATGTGTTTTCTAGTGAGTCTTGGTGAAAGGACGGAGTAGCATCACTTGCTCGCGAGTGCCCTTCTACCCTACGACTACCTTTCACGGTGTGTCTACATTGGAGATTTATATGCTACTTGACATTTGTTCTATGTAGGGTGTAGGCACAGTACACCGACTCCACCTGCTTGACAGGTTTGAGTGTGTCCCATAAACCCAACAGGTATGAAGTTGAGAAAGGGAGTTGATAAGGAAGTGTCCCCATCCCAAGTTCGTCACCTTGTTGTGAGTCTTACGGTGTCATTGTTCATGACCCCATCTTTGTTTCTGTACGGATTGGTGTCGGTGATTTATTTTAGTTTGTGAATGTTTGTTATTTAATTAATCTTTATTTTATGTGTGATTAATTAATGTTATTTAGTTGATATAATTATTTGAAGGTAATTGTAGTTAAGTTAATTGATTAAATTTTCTTGATTGAGTGAATAGTTTAAATATAAATATTAGATGCTATTATGTGAATTGGAATTTTAAATTTGCTTAAAGTAAATAATATTAATTTTTGAATTTTTAAATTAATTCAATAGCATAAATTCTTTATAATTATCAAAAGAAAATATTTGAAAGCTAGTTAAAAGATATTTTAGAATAGCCACATGTGTGAGTATAATTGAATGCAAAACTCTTGTTGATAAAATATTCTCAAAGAGAATATTTTCCATAACCGTGAAAGGTAAGAAGTCACTTCAGGGAAGAGAAAAAAGAGGAAATTGGCTGGGAAATTGTTTTGGTTTTTGGTTAAAAATTGGAAGAGGTTTTCAGGAATATTTTTGGGCTTAGTATTTTGCATCTTTCTAGAAGTGGTCTTTTGGTGTTATGTTTCCTTTGTGTTCTCTTGCTTGTCATATTTGGAGTTAAGTCTTGTGTTTTATGTTTGGATGTTCTTGGTCAGGGATCCTTCGTTATTTACTCCTAGCACAGGGGTGGTTGGGTGGAACATGCTACGCACCCCATTGGGTCCCTTGTCATGCAGTTGTACCATTCAGTGCAGAGTTTTGCAGATACAGCTTGATCCAGAGTTCACATGTTACCAAATATGCATTTTTACTTTAGTTGTACTTATTGCATTGATGTATTACTCCCACATGTGTTGGGAAGACTTATGATGTAAACTTAGGTATTTGTTCAATGAGATGTACTAGAAAATTGATGTAATACATAATCACACTATGTAATTCATTCTTGAACTATAATTATAAACACCGTTAATGTTATGTTGTATCTATGGAAAAATGCACATTATATTTCCATGTTTTATTTATTATGAATGCATGTATGGCTTTCATATTGCTTATTCTTGTTATATTACCTTTTCATTTATGAATGTTGAAAATTGAAGTTATGTGAATGAATGGGTTATGATAATGGGATTGGTAATTACATTTATCAATTTTTGTTAAGGATTAGTTTGTGTAATGTCACCTCATGTACCCCAAGGGAATTAGGTGTTTAATTTGCAATCATTAGTTATGTTATATGCATTGAATAAATTAGTGTTTATTCTCTATGTTTTTTTAAAAAAATTGTTGCATTTTTAGTTGTCCTTTGGGGTTTGCACGAAGGGGCGTTACAATAATTACAACACAACTCAGCCTTTTGAGAGACAATTTGGAAGGTCTTTCCATCCCCAAGTCCACTGCAGTCTTCTATAATTCATGAAACCTATCAATTATCATTTCAATCCTCTTCAGAGGATCTACTTCCTCTATGAAATACCCCAAGAAATCATTTTGCTTCATCTTTCTTTCTTCCTCAAGCCTTTTCATAATTTCCCATTTTCTCCTCCTCTCATATACCTATTGAGGAGTGAAACAATTTCTGATTACATCTTCATCATAATCAATCTGGTGAGTAACCATAGCCTTGGTAAGGATGGTGTGTCTTACAAAATTCATGTGACCCTCAAGGTCAAAAGCTCTTTCCTTTCCAGACTCTAAAGAGTACCTTGTTTTTAGATAATTTTGCAACTCTTTAAGTGTATTAGATCCCACTGATAGTTACCCACATGTTATCAAATTGGGTAGAAATGTACCCTTCCTTTGTTTATGCATGACATCCTTTTCCATCCATAGAATCTGCCACATGAACTCTAAAAAGGCTAATCGAAGGGGGACAAACTTTGGAAATATATGTGGGGCCTGTGGGCATCCATAAATCCTAATTATTGTGATATCTAGTAGAAAAAACTAGTCACCAAAGTTATGAGTATGGCCTTGCTCGGGTTTCAAAGCCAAAGGTCTTAATAGTTGTAGCACAACTTTGTATAGTCTTGGTGGTTGGTGGCCAAGAAGTCTCATAATTCTATACACAAAGTTATTATGGAATACCACATAATTTGAATTCTTACATCTGTTGTCCCATATATAACACCATCGTTGCACTGGCAGAAAATTCCCTTGCTGGTCAATCTTACCCAAACACATCCTGTTGGTCCATCTATCTTTATCTGGTATAATATCAGGTGGCACAACAAAGAATATTTTATGAATGTTATGGGGGTTGTATTTTCCCTAACTTGCAGAAATCCTTCATGCAATGCTTTCTCAAGATATGAAGCAAAAACATATTCAATGTTTGTCTCAGGGTTTTCGATCCTCATAGCCATCATTAAACTAGCTGGCATTCGATCTTGTGCATCTATGCCAAGTACTTGACAAAGAGCAAAGTAGGTTTTCTTGAAATAGAATTGGAAATCTGTGATAGAAAATGATTCGGTAGCAGAAGGGAATATAGGAATCACCCTATTGTTCACACCCTTTTTCATGTAAATGGGGATTTCATCACTTCTATAGGTTCTACTCAATCTAGTATATTCTTCTTCACTTCTTTGAAAATCAATTTTAGTCAGGGCTTGTTTGTTTAGGTCAAAACATTCAATGATGGCTGCTTTAGTCAACACAACTAATTGTGAACCATCTGGAAATCTCACAGACCTAGTAGCAGGATGATAACTCTAAGCCAATACTTTTATGAACTCTAAATCTATAAAAACATTTGGGACAATTAACTTGGACAAATCTAATGCCCATGGATTTAACACCAGAATCTTGTCCTCCCTTTTGTCATAAAAGTACTAGAACAACTCCCACCCAGAGATAGGAATAAGGGAAACTCTACAACAGTGAGCCACATCTTTAAAAACTTTCTTAAATCCTCTATCATTTGATTCAGAGAGTATATCCAAGATAAACTGTTGTAAGGACCTATTTTTAACCTTAAATTCTTCCTTTTTAGTTTCAGATTCTTTCTTCTTGGGTAGCATGATGTCCTTTTTAGCTTCAGGTTCTTTCTTCTTGAGCGGTATGATTTTTAACTATCTTACTACTCCTATACTTTTGAAATGCAGAATTCCAAACAATCTTGTACTCATAAAAATTAATTCACAATTTAACTATCTTACTTATCCTATACTAGAACGAAATGCAGAATTCCAAACAATCATGTCTCGTAAAACTTAATTCACGACGAGTTATGTGCACTTACCCGTGTTACGATGGTTGCAGAGCTTAACCTCCTCGAACTTCCATCTCCCTGCATGATAATTTTTTCAAATGAGTGCAAAGAGAATGTCAAATTATTGGTTTAATGGCTTCTAAGCTTAGTCATGTCAACATTAATATCAACCTTACACCAAATATTTTGCTCATAGTTCGGTTTTGAACATGCACCATTGGTTTTACAAGATCGGACGGTTGATGTGATTCTTGCATTTAATACTGCTTTATCACCACCACTTTCTATAACTGCCATGGGATAGAGGGGTATAAACCACTATACCACATGCCTCTTTGCATTTCACCATGAGGTAGCGGGATCCTTACCTCTATACCACAAGCTTGACTTGTTTAACCCACGGTACTCTGGTTTACATTAACGATCATGTATGGCTTATCGCCATATCGTACGCTTCCCCACATCCTTCCTCAGTATAGCGGTTCATACCACCCTACCGCATGCCTTTATGATCTTCCTTGTGGGATGGTGGGTTACCCCGCTATACTGCACCCTTCATTTTTCCTTCTCGCGGTATAGCGGTTTATGATGTATTTAAATTCTCTCATACTGCCCAACCGTATCCTCATCATAATACTTTCGCAGTATGGCGATAAATATCTTCATGTTGTCTATTACACACCACTAGCCCGCCAAGGGTTTAGATTACTGCTGAGGGATTGTGGTAACAGACTATTAAGGGATTTGGAATGTTTTTAGCTAGACATGTTTTTGCTTAAGTATATATGATGAATTTTTGGCTTTTTATAGGTCTTTCAGTGTCAATCAAACCTAAAAAAATTATATGTTTTTTTACAGTGGGGAGGCTTAATCAAAAATAAAAAGGAATATAAGGGTCAAGGCTTGGGTCATGGAGCTCAAGGTTAATTGTGATGATGGAACTAGGCAAAAATTTAAGTTTCTAACACACCTCATGATGAACTAGACTATGTTTTTCCTTCATCCTACTTGTGTTATGTTTTTATGAGTTTTTCTCTTGTGAATATATCCATAAGGAAAATTTGTGTGATACTTGTAATTGTAAACATCTTCTTGGTTTTTGACTGCAAATTATTTTTAATCTGTAAACTAAATTCTATTTTAAGTTTCCATTTGCAGTTATCAGCGGATTGGAAAGTCAATAGTTATCAACTTATGAACTCAATAAAGTTTTACTGATTCAAGTTATTGATTTATACATTATTGTTTATTTGGACTTCAGGAAATGAAGACAAGGACTGTAAGGCACACATTAGATGATAGTGATCATAATGCTGAAATTCCAATGACAAAATATGAGCGTGCACATAGTGAAAAAGTGGCCAAGAATATGAATATTTATTAAGTCTTGGTTTGACAAGGCAAGTTGTAAATCCAATAAGTAGTATATTATTTGTTTAATAGTGTTTAATGAAATTTTTTAGGCAAGAGATTTATGTATATAAGACATAATATGATAAAAAAAATTGTTTTATAGGCAACAAAAAGAGTGCAAAGAAAATTTAGAGAAAAAACAAAAAGAAAGAAAAGATACAGTGTTGTCATCTCGTAGAAGCTGATGCTTTTATGATTCAACAAATGCAGTTGGTGAAAACAATAGTTGTGATGATGTGCAGCCTGGTATAGCACATGGTGATGTGCAGCCTAATATAGTACATGATGATGCGTAGTCTGATACAGCACATGGTGATGTGCAACGTTGTGATGATCTCTTAGAACTAAGTTTAAGGGAGATTATTGAAAAACATCAAGGCAAAGGAACAACAGGTCTATAGATGCTTTTTTCAATATTATTAAAGGATACGTTTAATGATGTGAAATATGCGAAGACCGGTATTAATCTACCTACTCATGCCACACCTGATGTGGCCAAGGAGCATGAAGTTCTAGTTAATGAAAGTCATGAAGAGAGACCGCTTGCATTTGTTGTGCCTCAAAGTGCACCTTTTACATCTAAAACTTTTGATGGAACTAGTGGATCAGCCAGAAATACTGGTAGTGGTAATTTAATAGAAGATGTGGATTCTTTTGTCAAAATACAAAGATTGAGTCAAGATTTGTACAAATATACATAGAGTAATGTAAAAGAAAGAAAATTAAAAAGCAAGAAGCCATTCTTGCTTGAGGTATCAAGAGATGGTGAGCCCATTGGGCCAAATACTGCAAAGTGGGCCACCGAGTTGGGTGTAAGTTGTAGGGCCCATTTGGATATTTGTAAATCAAGTTTTACAGAGCAAGATCCATGAGCTGTGGAAAATGTTATAGAAAAAATGGAAAATGCTTTTGAGACTACTAGTGGATAAATCTCTAGAAAATATTACAAGCAAAGGATGAGAATTTTGATGAATAATTATAGATACAATTGCAGAAAATCAATCATGGGGGAAAAGAGAGGTTTGACTCCAATCTATCTCCCAAAGAGTGGGAGGAATTGAGAGAAAGTATGCATTCTGAAGAATATTTGGCAAAGAGTAATCGAGGCATGAGAGCAAGAGATAATGTGAGGGTTGGATATACATTTGGTTGAGGTGGGTTGCACGCCAAAATGGACAAATTTACAGTAAGTGTATGGATTTTTGGTTCAATTTACATTGTCTTATTTATTTCAATTTTTTATTGAACTGACTATATGTTAAAATTAACATTGTATTTTAGGTGGAAAATAGTAATAGAAAAGCAGGTGTAGAAGATATTGTCAATTATATGGCAGCACTAGATGCTAGTAAATCTAAGAGTAGGATGAAGTGGAAATCTAGTTTGTCAATAGAGATTTCACAGCCATCTGTTCAATTCCCAATAGGAGCCTCTGTAGATCATGTCAACTCAAATGAACTACTAGGGTACCAAAAGGTAATGAGTTGCATATTTAGTCTCACTCAGCAAGTTACATAGTTGGTTGAATCCATTAACCCTGTAGTTTTTGCATGGAATGAGCATAAATCCATGGATTCCAATGAGGTAAGAGGCTCTATTGATCTCATTTCTTCTTGTTTGGTAGTTCTATATATACAAATGCCTCTTAATATGTAGATTATTGAAATATGAGCGTAGGAGAATCCAACCTAGTTTCTTTATTATTGGAGTGATCTAGAAAATGTTCTTTTGGAAAAATTTATAGCTTGCGTTCTTTACTTGACTATTGAATGCTTTGCATACTTTTTTTCATGATGGTTAAACCACATGCAAAGCAATTTTATCAAAGCAATAGGAAAAAAAATGCCTTCATGGTGTCAACAAAGCTATCGTTATTGATAGTGATGAAGTGGACAAGAATGCACAACACAATTGTCTTAGTTGTCCTAAAGTTGAGGTAATTAATATAATAGTTGTCAGTTATTTTTCCTAATGTTTTTTCATTCTTCATGCTTAAAATTTTCTTTTGTGCGAGTGAATTTTACCTACTAAAGTGCAAAACTAAACTAATGCAAAGATCAAAACACAAGACAAACACTCAAAATTAGGCCTAAGATGAACTCAAACAAAACACAAGAAAATATGGAACCTTTTACCTTGTTTGAGTTGATGACTTTGGTTGGCCCATTTATCGCTTGAATGTGTGCTCCTTTGTTGGAAAAATATCATAAAACCTAGCTCTAAATGATGGTGATGAGATGGTGAATGCAATGATGCAAACGGATATTGTAATGGATGCAAGATGTGAGCTCAAATGATGTTGCAACAATGGTGGATGAGTTCTTTGATGCTTGGATGAGTGCTAAGTGTGCTTGGATGCAAAAGTGGATTGTTAGTTGAAAATGAGGGAAAATTCCACCATTTTTAGGGGAAGTTCCTCTAGACAATGGAGGGCCCAAATTGAGCCATGGTGGACAAGATCAAGGGTTGGGGTGAGTTGAGAACTCACAAGCCCTCACATCTTGACATGTGGCAGGTGAGATGGAAAAGAGGAGGTGATGTGGAGGTACCACATAGTACTTTGGGATTTGGACAAGATATCCTCATAAAGGAGGTCCTTATCCACATGTGGATGATATGACATATGAGGAATTAAAAATTCCTCAAATATCCACATGGGGATGAAAGAAAGAATTAAAAATTCTTTAAAATGCCTAGGGGGATTAAAAGTGAATTAAAAATTCACATGGGGAAGAGGTTTCCTTCTCCAAAAGGAGAAAGCATTTAATGAATTTGAATTTGGACATATGCCATAAATGGCATGGAGATTAGGTTGACCTAATCAAGTGATTAAGGTTGTGCAAACATGGGATTAGGCAGGTTAATGAAGAATTAGAGGCAAGTGGGAGATTATGGAGGATGTGACCCTAATGATGATTAGGAGTGTGCACATCCTAATCATAGATTAATTAAATTAACTTGGATTAGAAAATATTATGGAGGAGAGAGAAATAATGAATTTAAAATTGATTTAAATTCATAAAAGAAAAATGAATAAATTAAATAAACTAGAGTATTTATTTAATTTAGAGAGGAAAGGGGGGATAAGGTATTTAATTGATTTATTAAATACCTTAGGGACATTAGTCTGCAGGGAAATATTAATCAAATAATAAATTATTTAATTAATGTAGATGAAGGGTGTGGGACAGAGGAATAAAAGGAGTGAATTTGACCATATGGGGGTGGTCAAATTCACATGTCTACATTTTTCCCTCTTCGAAATACTATTAGAATAATAGTGTTTTGAAGAAAAATAAAATGTAGATGGCTCGATAGAGGAAAAGAATGTTAGACAATGCCCCAATGTAGGAAAATTTGTGTAGGTTGTCTAATCATAAAAAAAATGAAGGAGAATGCCCTGATGTCGCAGGGAAGTGGATAGGATAGAAGAATGGAGGAAAATGGCAGGGTATTCCCCCTCGAGAGGGGTGGATGGGGAAGAAAAAGGGGCCCCAAGCGACCTCTTGATATGGAAAAATGGAGGGTACCATGCGATAGAGCAGGAAAAACCATGAAGAATGGCTTTTGAATGGAGGAAAATGGACAAACAAGGTGCAAATGGCAGCCCAAGGAAGAAAAGGGGGTGAATGAATTAATAAAGAGGTTAAATAAAGGGTAAAAATTACCCAAAATTTAAAAAGGATAAATAGGTGCAAAATTTCAAAATTATAAATAGTAAATTTGAATATTACTATTTACCTTTTGCACATTTGGCAGCTGACTAGGCACGAGAGAGAGACAGAGAAAGAGTGATGAGGATGGCTAATGGGTCGAGTGAGGACGAGAGATTCGTGGATGATGAGCTCATCCACCAAGGTGAGGAGGTGTGCCAGTTCTATTATTACCAAGCAGCACCACGCCAAGTAGGATTCTAACCCCACTTCGTGATTTGATTTGAATTTTTTATACATAATTTATATTTGGGATCGGGTAGAGCTAGGGCATGGGTTTGCCACGGAAGATCAGATTCACCCATCCGTCAGGAAAATTCAACCATTCGAAAGGGCTGGCAAGGAAAGGGGAGAGGTCACGATTCGCAAGGGCAGTCACATTAGGGGATGGGCAATTGCGAAATCTCCTCTCCCCGAAAAGGGCGGTCGGACATGATGCAAGGGTGAGGGTGCAAAAGAATAGGCGATTGCAAAATCGCCTAAGATGAGAAAGGATGAATATGATTTTTCCTAAAAGGGAAACGAACTCACCCGTCAAGGATAAAAAGACACAAGGGTGATTGTGCAGTCACCCCTCAAGGGGAAAAGGTGAACACAAATTTTCCTCTAAGGGAAAAATGGGCAAATTCGCACCCAGACAAGAAAAAGGTGAATTCGCTAAGAAAATAGGCAAATTCACAGAAGAATAACATAGGAGCGAATGCGTGAGCTAGACAAGCGAATGCACTAGGGGATGGAAAATGGGTGAATTCACCCTACAAAAGGGCGAATTCACCAAAACCCAGGGCATGGGTGAAAATGATATAAAAAGAAAGAAACTTTTGAAGACTGACAGAATGTTTTGTGTGGATGCAAAACTTTGAGACGCTGAGGACTCGCGAGAGGCACTCAGTGGTTCTGTAGGTGATAGTCAGGGAAATGAATGCCCATGACCATGGAGTGTTAGTAGAGGCAGGGCTACTACACACATTGGGGTATCCCAATATTAGAGCACACTGAGCACTCTTGACAACACTGATGGAGAGATGGAGCTCGGAGACATTGACATTCCATCTCCTGATAGGGGAGATGATGATGACGTTAGAGGATGTTTGGAGGATTTTGCGGCTACCCATCGGAGGGCATTTGATTAGCTGGACACGGAGTCAGGACCTAGATAGTAGGCTACAGGGGATTTTTGGACTAGTCGAACTCCCCATCCAAGGGAAGGAGTTAGATTTGGATGCATGCCTAGGACTAGAGGTGCCTGCATTACCATTATACCTCTATGGCTTGATTAGCGGGATCTTGCTGCCAGACAAGAGCGGACTCTTCTACAGCCTCAAGGTTATAGAGGTTGTTAGACATATTGTTGAGTGGCAAGAGGGGGATTTTTCATGGGGGGCATGCGTGTTAGCCCAGTTGTATCAGGAGATGCATGTGGTTTGTTACAGGAGAGCCCTCATCATAACACATGTGACCCTGCTCCAAGTATGGGCCTAGGAGCATATTATCATTGTGAGACTAGGGATTTTGATAGCTAGGATATAGGACAAGACACTATCGATAGCATACTAGTATGTCACAGAGTATGGATGGAGACTCCACTACCTGGATGTGAGCAATTTGGAGGGATGGAGGAGGAGATTAGATGATTTGAGGGGGGAGGACATCATATGGAGACCCTACTAGAGGCAACAATTTGTCGAATGGAGAGATGATGAGAGGAGGCACAAGGGCTACTTCTTTAAAATGTGCTACTTGATCTGCCGATACCCGTTCATTGCTAAGATCCACAGGCTAGATAGGGTCATGAGGCAGTTTGGGGTACAGTAGGATATCCCTGTGGGACCTCAGAGATTTTTTCAGATTAGCCTAGAGCATTTATGGGGTGATCAGATCATGGCAGAGTTTTCATGGTAGATGTGGGAGGACCTACAGATGGTACCATATCCCAGGGGAGGAGGGATGGAGGATGTAGGGACGACAGTATGATACTCAGCATGGTGGATAGAGCACAGGCTAAGACAGATCACGATAGTGCATCCAAATTTAGGTGCACTGGGATACGGGTCAGAGGATGAGAGGAGATTAGCCACACACACTACTGTATTTGACTCCACTTTTCGATGAACGTTTGTTGAACTGTTGACAAACTATTGTCAGAATTCTGACAAATATCTTGGAAATTTTTTGTCGCTAATTTTTTGTCGGTATCCCAATGAGCTTCAAAACATTGAATTCATGATTGAACTTCGTCGGTTTCTGCCACAAAAAAGGGACCTCCTATTCGTCAGAATATCGATGAACATTGCATCGATCTAGCGAAAAACAATAGCCATAACACACGTGGCATGCCTCTGCCAAATCATCGAAACAGCATGAGATGTTTGTTGAAATTGTGACCAAGTTTCATCAAAAGTCGAACAAACATTCATCGTTTGTTCAAAAATCTCATGATCGAAATGAGATCAAAATTGCATCAGAGCTATAGATATATCGAGAGGATTGACTTGTGGTCTCATTAATGAGCACGAGGAAGTATATCAGCGAGACTTATACCATCGGGGTAAGTTCTGAATGTTTACCCGACCCGCTATGTCTCGCTGATATATTCCTAGTGCTCCTGTCAATGAAATAAATGATGGTCTCGCCGATGAATCTTCATCGGTGAGACTTAAACGTTCAGGCCAGCATATATTTTTCATGTCGAGATGACTTATCTTGTTGATAGATTATCTTCATCGATGAGACCATAAGCCAGTCTCCCCGATATTCCAACAAACATTTTTCATTTGTTCGACGATCTCGCCATTGGAATGAGATCAAAATTGCGTTAGAGTTATAGCAACCTCGTCGCACCTTTTTTTTTTCATCGGACTGTGACGTCAAAATTTTGATGAAACGTTGCAGTTAAAAAAAAAGATTTATCAGGAGGACTGACTTGTGGTCTCATCGATAGAGCATGAGGAAGTATATCGGTGAGACTTATACCATCGGGGTAAGTTCTGAATGTTTACTCGACCCGCTATGTCTCGTCGATATATTCCCAGTGCTCCTGTCGGTGAAAGAAATGATGGTCTCGCCGATAAAACTTAATCGGTGAGACTTAAACGTTCGGGCCAACATATATTTTTCATGCCGAGATGACTTGTCTTACTGATAGATTATCTTCATCGATGAGACCATAAGCCAATCTCCCCGATATTTCTTCTTTAGTAATCTTGATCACTACAATAGTTTTGATGTCTCATCGATGTGCGAAAAAGTGCTTGTAACCCATAATAGGTCGGGAGGACCCATACTAGCTCATGCTGATGTGACTTGTTTGCCACAATATCTTTGATCAGAAGGATTTTCAAGAGTAGAATGAGGTGACCATGGGTAATTATATTCTATAGGGACAATTACATCCTTTTCTGACTCAAAATGTAGTTTTTATTGAGAAATTTACATGAGTAAATCATTATATTATGTAAGGCCAATTCACATAAACTACTCAGAACTAGGGAAATGCATAATCAATGATACCTCAATTGTTGAACCAATCATTTGAATGATACAATCAAAAACACTTGCTCTTTCAACTTCAAATGAACGCCATTGGAGAAGTGACTTATAGATGATACATGCGGCTATAGGTCTTCCATTATTAAAGCCAACATCTTCTATGATACACTTGATCAATGCATCTTGATTTTCCTGAAGCCAAAATAACAAAAAAATGCAGTGTAAGGGAATAAAAAAATTGCCAAAGCTTTATAATATAATGTGCCTAAGCAAAAAAGTGATATAACTGGAAATACAAATAGAAGAGATAGATACTCCTCCAGAAGGTCAGAATCATATACTTGTTTCCTGTCAATGAGAGTCTTTTTTGGCCTTTGCTCTCCATCAGTGAGCTCTTTCAAGGTAGACATAGGAGTCTGTGAATTCTGCCAGACACATCTATTGGTTAAAATATTATTGAAAAATAATATTACTTATTTAAAATCAGGAGAAGGAGATAACTAAAATTATACATAAAAAGATATAATTTTTTTATATTGGACAACCATGAGTGTATGATCATGATGGCATTTACCATTTGAAGGAACAAAAATGGACAATACATAATGACAAGTGGAAACTTAACCTCCTTGAGTTAACAACACAAGCCAAACTAGCTTTGGTCTCTACTAAACAATGTTGCAAGATCATTTCCCACACACAGAAATTCGTGCTTCTGACAGTCCACAAATGCACCTATGCAAGCAAGTACACACAATAATAGTGCTCACAAATATGCCAACCCCATTGCAGCAAGGTTCAACAAGATATTGCAGCAATACGAAGACATCTTTCTATCCCTCTCAGTCCTCTCTCTATCTCTTTCTATTTTCTGATATAAACTTATATTTTACGAAGAAAACACATAAATGATAACTATTTGGTGGTATGACCATTTGAAGGATTACAAGTTAGCTTCACATGCATTACAAAACACCATACATGACATGTATTTGTCGATATAAACTTATATTAAGTGTTGATCATAGAATAGATTGTTATAGCACTCCGGAATTGAGCCAAATGTCCTAAAATAACTATCAAAGTATTAAAGGACATAAAAGTACCTTGCAAGAATAAACAGGAATGTTGGTGCAGGTTTGTGAGATAGTATTTATCCATCTTGAGGTTGCAAGTTCTGAAACATGGATGAATTTGTATATTGAATTGTAAATTCACTTTTACAAAATATTCCAAAAGTTGTAGTATAGGAAAATAATTGGAATTACAAAAAGAACAATTGTACGAGAGTAGACAAAATGTTGCTTTTGTTTCAGAGGTAGCTTTCAATACAATGCTAGCAATATAGAGAGGACCTATAATAAGATCAATACCATAACAACAGAAGGGGGGGCATTGAAAAAAAATCACATCTGTGTCTATATCCATGTCCATGCAACTCTTATTGAAACTAGTGCATTGTTATTTATTGTTACACGTACAAGTCTTGTATTGTTATTCTTCCAAAACTTCTCAGACATCCAATCAACTACTTATATACATGCAACTCCTTTCTTGGGCCTTCCTAGATATATCCAAGATCATAGAGCTTGGATACAAAAATATATGTAGTACATACTCATGTATTGAATAGAGTTCTCTTCCTAGTCAATATATTTAAGAATTTTAGGAATAATGAATAAATATAACATAGTATAAAGAATGATTGTTAATGATGGTTGTTTTAACTTACACGCCCTTTTTCACCCCCTATTCATTGTAAACTATGCATAACTTGAACATATTAAAAAAACTATAGCCCACATTGACATTGTATGCCACATTAATCCAACCATATGACAAAAGATAAGCCATCTAGCCTCTTGAATGAATGTAAGTAGAGAAATTTTTGCATAACTACAGATGGTACAAAATTTCATGGTTAAGTGGAAGCCTCCCATCAACAACAAGATCCAAATATCCGTGTATCTATCTCAATTGAGCCTCTAGACCCTTCAAAGCTATCAATTTTTCCACTAACCTATTATGGACAAAAGTCAAATTTTAGAGTTATGTCACCACTAAAAACAAAAGAAACAAATATTTGAAACCAAATCCACACACAACACAATGTGGTATTCATAGAAATCCATACAAACAAACTAAACTCAGAACATTGGAATGGAAACAACTTCAAATTATGATACAGAGCATGGATTCACTTTACTCAACTGGGGGCACATTTCACAATAATGGGTTCTTCATCTAAAACATTTGTACGAGGTTCAAATAGTAAACAGATTGATGAAAGATAGAGGAATTAAAAAGATACTTGGATGTAGTTGGATTGAAGACCATAAACTGGTACATGTTTTTTGTGTAGGAGTCATATCACATCCACAAACATGGCGGAGCTATGCAAAGCAGGAGAAATTGGCTTGGAAAATGAAGGCATCAAGGTATAAAGAATCATTTTTCTGCCACCATAGTGAAAAGTTAGCACTTTCTTTCATCTTTGCATATTGGTTTTATGCTTCAAATGATGCATTTCTTATATTCAAAAGTTCATTATCTTATTGAGCTTCTCTTTGTTTCGAGAATAGTTTAATATTCTCTAATTAACAGGGCCAACCACGTGACGGTGGAAGCTCATTTGGCCCTTCCCCCCCCCCTCACATCACTCTCAATTCCCCATACCCGATCATATAACATTAATCATTCATTCATCCATTAATAACATATAACATTCATTCATTAACATATAACATTCATTCATTAACATATTCACATTCATTCATAATATGATTACAATCACTTTTTTTTGTTTCTTTTTTGAAGCTAAAAAAAGCTTAAGTGGAGTATTGCTTTCTAAATCATTTGTCCCCCCTTCATTTGTTTTTCCCTTTTCTTGTGATCTTAATGTATGCCTACTCGTGTACTCACGACGTGGATGCTGCTGCAAGGGGGGTCTGCTACAATAACAAAGAAATGTTAAATTGATATGTTTCATTAATTAAAAGAACGTTAGAGTGGTTCTCTTTACCTGATGGGGCCACATCATGTTCCTGATCTTCTCTTATAGCCTCATGCTCAACATGTTGAAAACCCTCTAAATTGTGATATGGAGTTGAAACACGAAAGGTTACATTAATTAATACACCAATTGCAATTAAATATGTTTAAAAGAACATTACAGTAGTCCTCTTTACCTAATGGGGCCACATCATGTTCCTAATCTTCTCTAGCTTGATCATGCTTAACATGTTGATCATGCTCTACATTCTCTAAAGTTGAAACACGAAAGTTTACATTAATTAATACACCAATTGCAATTAAAGATGTTTAATTGTATTAATACATACTGTGTTTTGTATAGCACATGAATACATCCAGTACTAGGATGCACACCATGACCTTCATCTGCAGGTTGTGCTCCACCCTCACCAAGCTGCATTCCAATGTCATGTGCAATATTATCATTGCTTGTTTGTTTAAAAAAAATAGGCACATAATTACTTTATGGTGGAAATTAATATTGAATAGATTGCACAAGTATTCAATTTTAAATAAACTTTATTGAGTTTATTTACCTGCGTGTCGAATGTAGTGGAAGATTGTGTTTTCCTAGTCAAGACTCTTAAGCATTCAGCCACGGCTCCATAGCCTTGCTGGAAGGAAATCTTCAGGTCCTCTTCTGTGGGCACTCTATTGAATTCAAAGCCCTGCATTTTTGCATAAGATCATGAATTTTGCTTCTATGGTGGGATAAAACCAAAATTGTTTACAATTTATTATTTGGATGCAATATTTCATTTATTGATACTTAGAATTCATGTGGCTAATGTCATATAACCACCAGAGCCAAGTTTGTGTTTCCCGTGTTTTTCTAGTCTTTCCTTTGTTGTCTTTGATGTGTCGAGCAGCCTATGAAAAGTTTGAAATACGTTAGATTATGTAAAAAGAAAGAGTAATCAATATATAATTACATTGTTGATAGTATCACATACCTTCCTTGGTCTGGTGGTGTCTTTCCTTTTTTCTTTTCAGCCTTCTTCTTTCCATTCGACACCAAGTCCTTCCACTCCCTCTCTGGAATCATGGGGGGACACTCGTACTTTTTGTTCTTCTCTAAATGTGACCTATATTGGTCCCTCACATACTTTATATAGGTATTGGCTTTCTTAAGGACCTTCGTTCGGTTGAATTTTTTATCACCGAACAGCACAACTAAACGGTTAATGAGCTCATCTTTTAAATCTTCATTTTGGGCATTCCACTGTGTACGTATGGTGGGCCCGAAGAGCTCCAATGTAATATCACTTAGATATTTATAAAAAATATCATTTCTTGCAAAATGATCATGGGATCATTAGTCTAAAAAGAGTGATCAATAAGTAAATTTCAATTGGATTATATATAATAATAATTAAAACATTTTAAAGTACCTAGGACCTTCTCTATCTTTATGGGAACGAAATCCTCAATCACCACAAATGTGACCGGAAATGTTCCCGTACTAGGAATATGGGAAGATCTAGGAAATGCTGCTAAAACATCACCAGTACTAGTTGTGGCCTTTGCATCCCCAGGTACATGTCCTGACGCATGTTCTGGTATGTGTTCGCTACGAGAGGGCGCACTACCCGATGCCTGTATGCTATGTGTTGCCAAAATTTGAGACGACAATATAGGCCCGGATGATGGGGTTGGATAATGTGATGTATGTGCAAGAAGATCAGGATTGACACTTGTACCAACCCCTACTCCTCGGGTAGCACCTGCAGTACCCTAATCATGGCCAACAGCATCATGAGGACGCAAATAATCCTGTAAAAACAACACATATTTTAGTTCATGACATAAAAGAGTACAAAATATAAAACCATGAATGAACTTATGTTATAATTAAAGACCTCATGACAACTTACTTGCAAGTTTTGTGCTCTCTTAGTCAATATTTTAACCCTCTCTTATCTCATCTATTTGAGGCACTATGAATATCAACTTAAGGATTTCTTCATTGCATTTTTTTTGGGTCTTCCTTAACATATTGAGAGGGATTCCTGAATATGCAATGTCATCATCATATAATATTGACTACACCTCCCTATGGATGTTCTCCTCTACTGCTGGTTCCTTTCCCCGATCAGCCAACTGCATCAAGAATATTAAAAACATTATCAAAATTAATCCAAGGAACTTATGAAAAAAGAAAAAGAAAAAAAACATTTTTCTCGTATCTAATTTGTACAATTACAATGAGGTAAACCTGTCAGGTAGAAGCGGCTGAAGATGCATTGTGATCTATGCGCTGGGCCGGATCCTTCCCCGTATGATCAATATTCCGTTGTGACAAAAATTAAATATAAAAAAGTATTACCGAAATGAAACCAATAGACTTACGAAAAAAAACATAAGAATAAAATGGTATATTGGAGCCATTAATTGGAGGTTGGGTAAAATGGTACATAGTACGTACCACCCCCATTGTAACTGTGTTTGTAACTAAGTGATTCAAATTGTAATTGATTAGCAACTCTTCCCCTACAATTATTGATTTTATCACACATACGAATATACGGTTTCCCTCACGCGCCTCGAATATGCAATTGAGTTGCTTATTTGTTGACCCAGGTCATGTACTATTTATAAACCTTGCAATATTCCCTGATGCTTTTGGCCTTCCGTCAATGTTATACATAGCCACTCCTTTATTTTGATCCTTATCTTTTAGTTGTATATAATTTGCTAACAGTGCATACCTATGCATACTTCATGTATATCGAACCAGCTGCATCCAATCTTTGTAACTGTAACAGGGTCCAACATACTCCATCAATTCAATAACTTTTTCATAATAGACCTTTGTGTTGTCCATGCAAAATAAGCCCAAACCATGTAATGACGATGGTGCTATGCGATATATCCTCTCGTTGACACAAAAATCAATGTTTTTTGGAGGAAGTTCCTTGGGTACCCATTGTTTCCCTAGATGTTTGTACCTCAAGGGTGCCTCAATGTCACATATGCTCTCATCATCATAAGAACATGACCCCCCTTCAGCAAGAAAAAATTCCATGTGTTTACGAAATTTTCTTCTAATCTTTTGACCTCTAGTTGATCTCACTCTTTTAGACATACTACATGTCTCACTTTCCTCTTCTCTTCTTGAATATCCCTCGCTTGAGGAAGACAGATCTGAAAAATACCTATTTGGTGGTACCTGCACTCATAAGGATGTTGGATGAAGTTATTTCACGGTGATGTGATCCCAAGGTGACATTATGATAAATCTATCATTTCATCGCTAGAATTTGACAGGTTATAAGGTAATCAAGTCTTGATAGATTGCAAGTTATTGTTACTACCATCCAAATGTGTCCATCACAAATCAAATCTACTTAACATTTTAACTCCCAAACTTTGTAATAAGTGTTAAATGTGACTATGGTCCACCAGTTACACAACCAAGGCCTCAAATGTATTCTCTAATTGTAATCAAAGGACTTTTTCTCTTCATTCAAGTAAATAAACTTGAAGGGAAACACCACCAAGTGGTTTATTGGACACCTACATGACTAAAAATAGCAGCAAATTTACATTTAATTTCCATATGTCTAAGTGGTTAACGGGGAGGGAGTGTGTACTAGGTCTAGTTAAGTCATCATAAGTTTATGCTTTGGCAATAAAAATTGTTTAAGTCATCTTAAATCTTCCTATGTCTAATTGTTAGGATACTTTTGCTATGTTTTAAGGTAGGATGAGTGGTTGCATCAATGTTCTAGTTCTTTATGACAAGGTTTCAACATCTTCAAATAGTGAAGGTTAGTGCTCATAGTCATTTGAAACAACAACATTTTCATTATGTATGATGGTAGGATTTGATAACTTAAAAGAATTGGCTACCCAACAAACTTAAAGTTAAAAGAAACTTTTTTAGTTTAAGGGGTTAGCACTTTATTTCATCTTTGCATATTGGTTTGATGCTTCAAACGATGCATTTCTTATCCCACTTCTATCATATTGTATTCCCATCCCATTGCAATTGTTGATACCAAAATTTCATGTCAAATACCACGTTCTTGAAGCAATTTTATGTGTTTTTACTATTTTTATTAAGTTTTTTTGTGTTGTATGGATCTGTACAAGCTTGAAATGCTCTGAGATCATTGGTGTAGATAAATATATGTGTTTTTACAAGCTTGATATGCTTTGAGATCACTGTCTTGTGGGAGAAAACAATCAAATACAGGGACTTCCTTGTTTTGCCTGTGTAAGGTTTTGAGGGCTAAATAGAAATGACATCCACCAATCCACCCACTATCTTGGAACTGTAACTCAGTGGATTGGTGTGCAACATGGTATAATAGAGGTTCATTGCATTTAGGGGTATGTTAAAGCAAGAAACTTGGCATTGAATTGATGCCCTAGGGCTTATAGGGGCAATTTTCTTGTGAATTTGTGGATGTTAAGTCAGGGTTTGTCAATTTGATGGATATATTGGTAGAGTCATGGTGACACTATTTGATGGTCCAATCTCTACTTCGAAACAAAAATATCTCTAACAACTCTAAGAGCTATAATGGGATGGCCACCATCCTAGGAAAGATTCTTCATTCTCACTTTTAGGTGTTAAAATTTAACAATACCTTGATTGATGAAAGAGCCCAAAGAGCCTTTCTCCATGGTATCCAAGTACACATAGCAGCGGTCTTCTCTTATACGGTTGGACATGATTTAAAGAACTTAGCTAGGAATTATTCATTTAACCTAAGGTTTTCTCATAATGCCATCATTGGAAAAGTATGATCAAATTCTTCTATTATGAAGAATTGGTCTATGTGCCTCTAGTAATCACTATAAATGTTTGTAAGGATAAAATGACTAATTGCATCAGGTAGGAGAGAATCAACTTTGAGCTCTTCAAAGATAATATTCCTCTATTCATAATTTTTAAGGGTTGTGTGTGGAGGAGGTTATCACTACCAAGAAGGGAGGAGACATTTCATATGTTTGTGGTGGAGGTATTAAAGAAGAATTGTATGCCTCTATTTCCATTCATTAGATCTTGCTTAGCCTAGAATATACTTGGAATAATTCTACAATTGCTTCAGAATCATGTGATGAAGGCTATGTGTGATGAAATCCTAGAACTTTGGGGGTGCCAATGTACGAGAAGATCTTTGGAAAATAGGCATGAAAATTGCAAGTTAAAGAGAATGGGGGTGCCAAACTTGCAGTACTCATTGTCCCTTGGTCGTCAATTTTCCCTGAGTGCCCTCAACCTCGTCCTCGGCTCCGGTATTGACCTTGTTTTCACTCCAAACTCTTCCTCAGCACTAGTATTGACCTTGTTTTCACTCCTCTGCTCTTCGTTGGCACTGGTATTGACCTCGTTTTAACTCCAAACTCTTCCTCGATGCTGGTATTGACCTTTCACTTCTCCAATTTGACGAGCTACAACCTAGTTTTGTTAGGTTTTAGAGTATGTTAATTAAATTGAAAATTATGGCGCCATTTAGCTGGGTTTTAATATTTCACAATATAATTAAGTATATATTAGTTAAATATATATTAGCTATATTAGATTTATATTTTGTAGCTCATTCTTGTAGATTAATAATAGACATTCATGTTCTTTCTTCATGAAAGTATATATTCTATATTTTCTTTGGTGTTATCCCAATGCAAAATATCATTAATATAATATAAATTTAATATAATAGTAATATTAGATTAAATTATATATAATATAATTATATTTATTATTATATAATAGTATATATAGGATTTTACCTGATATTTTAGAGGATTTTACCATTACACTACAACTGGTTTACCATTAAATGGCAATTGAAACTTGTTTTCCAATGACACAATAGTGGTTTCCAGGCATGAGATTTGTTTCAAGCTCAAATCTCACAATATATGTAGCCTATTAGCTAATAGAAAGAGATATAGAAACTAAAAAGATAGAGAATGAGAGAAAGAAATTAACTTAGATAGATAGGGAGAGAGAGAGAGAGAGAGAGTTCAGAGAGAGAGAGAGCATGAGAGAGAAATACAAGAGATACAAAGGAAAATAGAGAGATGGAAAAGAGAAACTAAATTTTGATTTGTTGTTTCATGTCAACAATCCAAGGATGGCATGTGTCCTTGGGGAGTTATGCTCAAGGCAGCATGCCATTTGATTAAAGATATGATAATTCTCCTTTAAGACCTCTTCAATGTACCCATTGCACACTTAAGGAGACAAAGATAAATATAGGGAAGAAAATATAGAGAGAGAGGGAGATAATGAGAAACATACAAATAGAAAGGGAGACAAAGAGATAGAGAGAGGTAGAGAGATAAAGAGATAAGGATGAATAGATAGAGATATAGGGAGCGTGATTGATATATCTTCCCTGTTGCTCTCTATCTCCCTAAACCCTAAACCCTAAACCCTCTTCTCTATCTCTCCCCCTCTTCTCTATCTCTCCTCCTCTACCTATCTATATCCCTTTCTCTCCCTCGCCCTCTCTATCTCCCCTCTCTATCTCTCACCATCTCTAGTCCCTCCCTACTCCCCCTATCCATTAACTCTCTATCACGATCTCTCTATCTCTTTCACCATCCCCCTCTATCTCTCTATATCACCCTCTTCTCTATCTCTCCCCCTTTTCTCTATCTCTCCTCCTCTACTTATCTATATCCCTTTGTCTCCCTCCCCCTCTCTATCTCCCCCTCTCTATATAAAGACAACAACACAATAGTGGTTTCCAAGCATGAGATTTGTTTCAAGCTCAAATCTCACAATATGTGTAGCCTATTAGCTAATAGAAAGAGATATAGAAACTAAAAATATAGAGAATGAGAGAAAGAGATGAACTTAGATAGATAGGGAGAGAGAGAGAGAGAGCCTAAGAGAGAAATATAAGAGATACAAAGGAAAAGAGAGAGAGGGAAAAGAGAAACTAAATTTCGATTGGTTGTTTCATGTCAACAATCCAAGGATGGCATGTGTCCTTGGGGAGTTATGCTCAAGGTAGCATGCCATTGGATTAAAGATATGATAATTCTCCTTTAAGACCTCTTCAATGTACCCATTTCACACTTAAGGAGACAAAGATAAATATAGGGAAGAAAATATAGAGAGAGAGGGAGATAATGAGAAACATACAAATAGAAAGGGAGACAAAGAGATAGAGAAAGGTAGAGAGATAAAGAGATAAGGATGAATAGATAGAGATATAGGGAGCATGATTGATATATCTCTCCTTGTTGCTCTCTATCTCCCTAAACCCTAAACCCTAAACCCTCTTCTCTATCTCTCCCCCTCTCTATCTCTCTCCTTCTCTACCTATCTATATCCCTTTCTCTCCCTCCCCCTCTCTATCTCCCCCTCTCTATCTCTCACCATATATAGTCCCTCCCTATCCTCCCTATCCATCAACTCTCTATCTCCACCTCTCTTCCTTTCTCTTCCCATATATCTCCATCTCTCTTTCTCTTTCCATATATCTCTATCTATATCTCTCTATATCTCCCACTATTTATGTCACTCCCTCTTCCCCCCTCTATCTATTGAGCTATCTCTCCCTCTCCCCCCTTTGTCTATTATTCACTCCATCTCTCCCTAGCTCCATCTCTCCTACTCTATATCTCTATCTCTATTTATCTTTTTATCTCCCTCTCAATCCTCTCTCTATCTCTTTCTATCCATATATTTCTCTACCTCTATCACGATCTCTCTATCTCTTTCACCATCCCCCTCTATCTCTCTATATCACCCTCTTCTCTATCTCTCCTCCTCTACCTATCTATATCCCTTTCTCTCCCTCTCCCTCTCTATCTCTCACCATCTCTCCCTCCCTATCCCCCCTATCCATCAACTCTCTATCTCCACCTCTCTTCCTTTCTTCGATGATTTCACTGCATTAGCAAGGGATGGATATGATATGGTTCTCAACAAATTTCTGCAATACAACATGAAGAAGGGTCTGTTGGAACTATAAAAAATTTCAAAATTTTATAATGATTTACTCATTTAAATTTCTCAATAATAATTAACTACATTTTGAGTCAGAAAAGGATGTAATTGGCCCTACAGAATATAATTACCCATGGTCACCTTGTTCTACTCCTAAAAATCCTTCTGATCAAAGATATTGTGGCAAACAAATCACATCGGCATGAGTTGGTATGGGTCTTCCCGACCTATTATGGGTTACAAGTACTTTTTAGCACATCGATGAGACATCAAAATTGTTGTAGCGATCAGGATTACTAAAGAAGACATATCGAGGAGATTGGCTTATGGTCTCATCGATGAAGATAATCTACTGGCAAGACAAGTCATCTTGGCATGAAAAATATATGTTGGCCCAAATGTTTAAGTCTCACCAATGAATTTTTATCGGCGAGACCATCATTTCTTTCATCGACAGGAGCACTGGGAATATATCAGCGAGACATGTGCAATCAATGTAAATCCTGAATGTTCACTCGACCCGCTAAGTTACACCGATAAGAGGATATCAACAGGAGTTATTGCGACATATTCAAGACCAAAAGAAAAGATATCGGCGAGACTTATAACATCAGAGGAACCACTGAATGTGTTAGCGATACTAAAAGTCAAGCCGATGAAGAAACAAATGAACCAAAATGATTGTCAGGGTGACTCTTGACGATGTATATGGGACAAATGTTAACATCGGTCAGATGTGTAGAGTGTTACCCCAATCAATAGAGTATTCAATGAACATTGGTTGGGGCCTAATGTATAGATCACCCAAAGTTTGAAGGTGTCTTGTCGACCAATTCATTTGATGTGTTATAGGCGAGACTTATAACATCGGAGGAACCACTTAATGTGTTAGCGATACTAAAAGTCAGGCCGATGAAGAAACAAATGAACCAAAATGATTGTTGGGGTGACTCTTGGTGATGTATATGGGACAAATGTTAACATCGGTCAGATGTATAGAGTGTTACCCCGATCAGCAGAGTATTCAGTGAACGTTGGTTGGGGCCTAATGTATAGATCGCCCAAAGTTTGAAGGTGTCTTGTCGACCAATTCATTTGATGTGTTATCAGCGAGACTTATAACATTGGAGGAACCATTAAATGTGTTAGCGATACTAAAAGTCACGATGATGAAGAAACAAATGAACCAAAATGATTGTTGGGTTGACTCTTGGTGATGTATATGGGACAAATGTTAACATCGGTCAGATGTGTAGAGTGTTAAACCGATCAGCAGAGTATTCAATGAACGTTGGTTGGGGCCTAATGTATAGATTGCCCAAAGTTTGACAGTGTCTTGTCGACCAGTTCATTTGATGTGTTATCGGCGAGACTTATAACATCGGAGGAACCACTGAATGTTGTAGCAATACTAAAATTCAGGCTGATAAAGAAACAATTGAACCAAAATGATTGTCAGGGTGACTCTTGGCGATGTATACGGGACAAATGTTAACATCGGTCAAATGTGTAGATTGTTACCCCGATCAGTAGAGTATTCAGTGAACGTTGGTTGGGGCCTAATGTATAGATTGCCCAAAGTTTGAAGGTGTATTTCTGACTAGTTCATTTGATGTGTTATCGAAAAGACTTATAACATCGAAGGAACCACTAAATGTGTTAACGATACTAAAAGTCAGGCCGATGAAGAAACAAATGAACTAAAATGATTTTTGGGGTGACTCTTGGCGATGTATATGGGACAAATGTTAACATCAGTCAGATGTGTAGAGTGTTACCCCGATCAGCAGAGTATTCAGTGAACGTTGGTTGGGGCCTAATGTATAGATCGCCCAAAGTTTGAAGGTGTCTTGCCGACCAATTCATTTGATGTGATAGTAAGGAATTCAAAAATCTGTTACATTCATGCTTGGAGTTAAAACATTAATGGCACCACGGAGTACAGGTAATTTCATAAATTGAAAGGAAATCGTTGCAAAATGAACATTGTTGTGAATTGGTAGCGAAGGAAACAAGGAGACAAACAAAGGGCCAGAGAATTGTTTCAGTTGAAAGACCTCAATCAAAACTAGTAAGTCCTCTGCATTTTAACTTTTTCATTTCTGCAATTTTAAGCGAGTAATATGGAAGCCACCAGCTCGGGGAAGTTCAAAGGTAGAAAACAAGTGAGAGCAATCACCCTAAGAGTAAGAAGCAGAAAGTTGAGTCTAGTGAGCTGGAAGGTGTTGAATGAAAGTTGAATTAGGATTTAATTAACCAATTGCCTAGCTTTGGGCCCAGAGGTAGGAACTCCGCGCAACTAAGGGAAGAAGTGGAAAAATTGGATGAAAAATGCAAGAACATAGAAGACATTTGGACCCCAATAAGAGGCTATGAATTTTTTAGATTCCACTTTCACCGAAGAGATCATTTTGAGCCAGTTTGTAATCTGTGGCATCTAAATTTGGGAAATATGGTTTGCCCTAATGTGTTTGTCAATATAAAGCTAGTAAAATTGTTGGCCACCCACTATGACTCAAAACTTAAGGCCATATGCGGACCATCTGGGAAACCCTTCGTATACATATTAGAGGCTTCAATAAGTGAGGTTTTTAAGTTGGAAGGGTGGAGTAATGAGAAAATTGTGAATGAAGAGTTGGAAAAGGAGTTTTGGAGAATGGACACCACTTACAAGGGTTGGAGGTTGCCCTTACATAGAATTAAACAAGATGGTAAAACTGTCCCACTTGACGATGGTGATGGGCCTCCATTCCATGTGGACTTTTCGAGACCTATATGAGATATACCTATTTCTCGGTAGGACAAGTGTTGGGTATGGAATTTCCTCAGTATATGTCCATTGTTCCCATGGTAATTGCAACTAGCATTCAATGTCATAATTCTAGGTTTTTTGACTATGCTTCATTTGTCTCCAAGGAACTCGACTTAGCATTAATGGCAATCAAGAATAAATCCCATGTTCTGCACCTTAGGAATTATTCTCTTTGAATGCATCTAGTAGTGTACTTCAGACAAGAGTTAGGGATTTGGCCAGAAAAGTTGAAGGTTTCACAGTTTGATAAAGAGGGAAAATTGTTACCCATTCAATTGTGGACTGCCATTTGGGACAGTAGGTTTACTAATTCCAGTTACCTGTATTTTGAAGAATATTTTGTAAAGCCAATATATGAATTCTACAGTCATCCTTGTGCGCACTCATTGTCTGATGAAATAAAATGCTTCCTCAAACCTAAGGACTTTAATGGACCAATTGATCACAATTGGGGAGACTGGTATTGCTTGGAAGATGCTACTATTGTAAGGGTGTTTGGTTTTGAGGATTCTCCATTCATTTTGCCTAAAACAGTCCTAGATAGGATTGCATATTTGGAAATTGTAAGACAAATGGATTTTTCTAGTTTCATGAATTTTGGTTCATTCGGGAAATAGGCATTTATGCCTAATACTCTATGCTTTGGTGATTTTACTGTGCTTGCAAAGGAAGGATATGATTTGATCTTTGCAAAATTAATGCAGTATAATATGAATAAGGGTCCACCAAGAAAAGGTTTTGATCCAGAGGGATATATCAATTCTGCCAGACAAAGGATAAACTTTAGAGGATATGATCATGTTCCTTATCAGTTTGATGACATGATTAGAAATTTGGAGGCAGAGGAAGCAGAGAGAGTGGTGGAGGAATACAACCAATGATTTTCGGATACAGGGTTCCCTTTTTCTAGAGATGAGGAATCTGGAGAAGATATGCCACGAGACCTACCTAGTAGGATTTCCAAATTAAAAACTCAAGATTACAACTGCCCTCCTAGAGAACCAAGTGTTGAAGAGAGCCAAGATATAGACACCAGAGAGATGGAATATAGGTCATTTGTAGCAGACAATGAATTTGTGAATTCTTCATAATTCAAATCTTTCTTGTATAAAAAAAAGGGCAAGGAGATAAGGGAGACAGTTGATAATATTACACCAATCAATGAGGAGCAGCTACTAAATAATTTGAAATTAACTGCGGATAGAGAAATGGCTAATATGACCCCCGATAAAGGAAGGAAAATGTTAGAGGATGTTGGAGTTATGATCTTTCCAGGGCTAGATTTGAATTTTGCATTGGTCTTTGATAGCTTCTTAAAGGATAATAGTGCCACACACAAGCTTAGTCCAGAGGGGGTGACAGAACTATATGTTGGATCCAAATATAACCCGGATGAAGGAACACTCATGATATGGGCCTTGTATCCACCTCATAGAAATTCAGTGGTGATTGATACTGAGAAAGCATTTGGACATGTCATGACTCTGAAGATTGGAGAGGTAGATCCTGTGGCGACTGAAAACATTGGGATTAATGTGGCAAAATTGAATAAAGCCCAAATACAAATGTTGATCAAAGAAAAGGAAATGTACAAAATGAGTAATGAAAGGATCATGAGAGAAAATGATTGTTTGAAGGACATGCTAGGATTCACAATGGGGCCTCCTAAATTAATAACACATGGTGAAAGCTCATAGGTAAAAGATCATTGGGATGAGTCAACTGCATATTCACAAGGTAAATATGATACACTCGCTGCAATAATCAGAAAAAGGCAAGCCAACTTAATGATTTGGTTGAATAAGCTATGGGGAGCATATTCAAAGAACCATGTTACAAGGCAGGAACATGAGAATTGATGGAAGGATTCAAGAAAATCTCTGAGAATTAAATGAAAGAGATGTTCCTGACAGTGTAGCCATTGGTATGGGTGACCATATTATAAAGAAACACAGGGACCTTTATGAGGAACTGCGAGAAGATGCAAACAGGCTAGTTGATGTTACGAATATGGGATTTCCTACACTATTTGAAGATGGAGAAAAGTTGAAAGAGAAAGCCAAGTGGATCAAAGAATGTGAATTGATGTTGCAGAGAATTCTGGAAATGCTACAGGGAAGGATTCGACATTGGACGAGAGTTGTGAGCATAACGAAAGGATGAAAAAGGTGGAAATATCGGCCAAGAACGCATTAGGAGATGTCGATACTCATGAACGGTGGGATTATCTACATCATTTATCAAAAGTTCATATGTGGCTAAATAGAGCCTAATCTCTTGTTTTAATTAGTTAAGTAAAATAAAAAATTTGTGAAGGGACGTGTCCCTTCCAAGTTTTGATGTATTTATATCTCTTCCATAGTAATGCAATAGATATAGGCATTAGGAGATATTCAATAGATAGATTTCTAGCAAAATGCTTTCATATACAGAGACTTAGATGCATATTTTGATGGAGTAAATGAAGATATCTAAGTCGCGAATTAAGATTTTGGTATCAGTTGTTTGTTAAATTTATGCAGTTATTTGATTGTCTCCATTTTGATGCTTCCCTATTGTTTAAATTGATATAACAAGTTTATACTATGTTTATCATTGTACATTTGCTATATATATGTGATCTAGTTATTTGGTTCTCTCAAGTAGGGATTAAAATCTTTTAATCAATCACAAAAATTGGTAAGTGTTAGTTGGATTAATCAGAAGAATCACATAACTAGAATTGCCATTCTATCTCAAGAAGAGTTTGTCAATTATTCACTTGCACGTTTACACAAGTTGTAAACAATTTTTGTGCCTGACAGTTTGAATTATATGTGTTGAAGACTTTAGAATTTTAATTACATTAATTTATGGATATATTGTATCTATAACACTACAAAACCATATGCTCTTTGCATCTACACTTGCATTTAAAAATACACATTTATATACAGAGATATAGATTTCTTTAATGATATGTTGCATTTATTGTTCTAGGAGAGCATCCAGCAATTGCATTTACATTTACATTTTCAAATACATATACATACATACATACATACATACATATATACATATGTATATATGTGTGTGTGTGTGTATGTATATCATTTATATTCAGTGTTCAAACATAACCCATTAGGTCTGCACATGGATAAAAATTCATAAAATCAGATCTACCATAAGTCAAATATAATTCTATCAAGAAATTAATATCAAATAGATAATATAATCGCATAACTCATACATATGTCAATGTAAACATCATGAATTAATTATGTAACCACATAAGTCAAATATAATTCTATCAAGAAATTAATATCAAATAAATAATATAATCGCATAACTCATACATTTCAATGTCATTGATCTTCTTCTTCATCCAACTCTTTATCTGTATCATCCAATCCAGATTTGACATTGTAAGGATTGGTCATATCATCATCGTCGTCATTGATATCAGTTTCAATAATGTCATCATCCACACATATATCATCTTCATGAACATTAACTCCTACATCATCATGATCTAGTTCCTCCTCTTCGACATCTTCGTTAGGCACATCATCAACTAACTGTTGATCCTGATCATCATCTACATCATCTTCTAGTTCTTTGGTATCTTCTTCTTCCACCACATTATACTTTACCAGCCTTCCTCTTGGATCATGTCTAACAACAAATGACCAACCCGGTTTACCTAAAACCTTTGAGTAAAATACCCGCTCACATTGGCTTGGAAGAACATAGGGCTCATTTCCAGCTCGCTCGATCGACCTTTTATTAACCATGGTAAATCTATTATCATGTTCAATAACAATTCTCTCAAGATCATTTTCATTCAATCGTAGCATGTACCATAGGACGACGAACAGAACTAATTTGAAGTACTTAAAGTCACACTCAAGTATATCATCCAAAATCTCGTAGTATCGATTTTCTGAGACTTCTAGATGTATGTCGCTTCTAGATGAAACATTAGTCACCTGAAAGACTGCAGTTATACCATAATCACAAGTTTTCTTCGTGTCATCCAACTTTTTGATTCGAAATTTATGATCATTGCACCACATATCCTTGTGGTGTTTCACCTAAAATATGTCAAACATATAAAAAAATATTGTAATATCATCAGTTGATAAACATATTTATTCTTGGCCGAATGTATGCAAAGAAAAAAATCCCAATATATATATTGGTGTAGGAGCACCTAGATCTTGTAAATTCCTTCAAAAGGCTAATATGTTAAATTTACATGTTCAAGTCTAAATTTTTGTTTCAAGGCCATGAAAAGGCTAATTTGAATGTAATCAAATCATAAAATAAGTCACTAGGAAGTGAAAATACAAAAAAAATGCAAATAATGCAATATTATGTAAACAAAAAGGCATAAATCAAGCATATTAGGAGATAAGAGGAAGTTTTAACCAATGAGAAGTTAGAAAAGGTAGTTATTAAGAGGGAAAAAGTTATAAAAAGCATGGCAAGGCATGGAAGAGCAGAATCTTGGAATTCTTGTAACAAAATCCTGAATAAAAGCCCTATTTTTTTGAGTTATCAAGCATTCTTTCTATTTCTCCTAACTTGTATTGCTAATTTGGTAACATCTAAGAGTTAGTTGTGTAATCTCATGTGAGAAAGAGTACTTTTCATTGTCAAAGAGTCTGAAAGTTAGTTTTAAGCAGCAAAAGAATCAAAGACAATCCTATGTCTCGGGCAAAGTTAGTTTCACTGTGATTTTGAGAGTCCCTAAAGAAGTTTAAGGCCCATCCCACCGATGTAAGCCTAGTAGAAATGGTGGGATGGGATAATTAGGGTTTCCTTTATGTTATTTTGTTTTGTGTGAGTGCAGGGTATCAAGAATATGGTGGTGTTACTGATTTAAAGTTAATTTTCTGAGTCTTCCTCTTGAAAATGAAGGTTTCCAGCAGGGTATTGGAGAAATAACGTATGCATGTCCATGGAGATGTTTCTAAAGGAATTTTCAGACATAATGGAGCATGTTTCAATGGTTGGCTAGAGTATTGGAGGCTTGTAAGGGTGATAATCACAAAACCCTCTCTATTTTGGGTGTTTCCAGCCTAAAATTAAGGGTTTGTTAATACACTTTCTAAATGGGTCTTTCAATCTTTGAAAGTGGATAAATCTGGTGTTTTGTGACCTTTAATTTGACTATTTGAGGTTTTCTAACAATTTTGAGTTGGAAAAAAGGTGGATGCTTTGTAAAATAGCCCTATTCTAGTAGCCTTTCTTGGGCGTACAGTCTGAAATCTGCTAGTTTCTCCAATATAAATCATTCTGAGTTTTTGATATGACGATATGGGCATTAAGAGGTCTCTAAATGTTCCTTTGGATCTTGGTTTTGAACCTAGTGTGAGTGGTTCAACTGATCTAGGGTATGGAGGTCTATTGCTAATTAATGTTTAGATTTCATGGACAGTGGAAATCTGTGTGTATAGGGAAGTGAGTGACCTTAAATACTTGAACCTTGTCATTTGGATGGAGTTACAGTAGAATTTATGCTTGAATAAGGTTGTAAAGGCAGTGCATATTGTTTTGAGAATGATGATTCTATTGTGTGTCTTGGTATCTTTACAGAGCAGGCAGATCTGATATTTATACATTGATGTATTGAATTGATTTCTCTCAAAACATGATGAATCTTGTGTCTTGAAGGACTGATTAACTAGTTGATAGCAGGAAGGATTGGTCTTTGTTAGTTTTCCTTGTAAGGAAAATGAATTGGTGCTATTTGAGAAGTTTAGACTGTTTTCAATGATTGAAGTTTGGTTATTGACATTTTGGAATCTGATTTAGAACAAGTGTTTTGTTGCCTTGAGGATATGATGTATACAGGAATTTGAAGGATTGGTAATTGGTTGTGTAGCAAGTGAGCATAATGTGTTGCCTTATGAAAGGCTGAGAGAATGTATAGATGTTGATATGGTGGTTGAGAATGATGTGAATCTAATTGATTGAGTCAAATTTTTCTAATATAGTTTTTGCTTTGAATGAGTCAAGTGGAATACTGATAATGACATATGGTTTGTTGAAATTGGAGTGCTAACTTGTTGCCTTGAAGTCTTGTATAATTGAAGAATCAAAATAAGTTGTATGAGTTTTGAGGAAAAAGAAAGTGAATTAAGAATTTGATCTTCTCCTGATTCTGATTGGGTTTGATTTACCCTCATCAAATGATGTTGTTGGTGTTGTTGTTGGATCCTCTGCATCGTATATACATCAATATAATTGAAAATAATTAAATAATATGGGTGATTAATATATTTATGCGTACCTGTTTATCTCTTAAACCATATGCTAAATCAATTTCCCTTTGTGTAACATTGGAATCTCCATTACGATGAGCTTCTTTAACCAATGAAGCCACACCTTCCCATGCTAATGCACAACCAAATTGTTGACATCGTTCAATCCATACCATCATCCAATCAAGATTGTTTATGACGTAGAAATGTAGTGCATCTCACCCTCAACCAATTGTATCAAAAAAATTTGAAATTCACAAACGACATATAATTAGTTAATTACCACGGTATACGACCTTAATTTATAATTGATGTATATTGAAGATTAATAATTCAATAAGTACAATATACATAAAAACCATATGTAAAATTTATTCTAATTAATCTCCATGACCATCTTATAATTACCTCACTTTCCTCAATCTACCTTTTCCCATCAGGTACTCCCCTTCGAATTTGTTAATGGATTTGGGATCCCAAATGTGATCTACATGGATCTTTGTTGCAAACTTAGGATGATATTCACTAATGTACACCATGGTCTAGTATACCATATATCCCTCCACCATAAAACCCTCAGAATGTGCTCTTTGTCTAACCAAATCCTTCAAAAATTTCAAGTGCCTCTCAACCATCCACATTGACCTTCTATGTACAGGTCCACACAATTCAATCTCCTCAACTTGGTGTATGAGGTAGTGTTCTTGTGCATTGAAAAATGTCAAAGGTAGACACTTTTTCATTTCACACATTAGACGAGTAATTTTTCTCTTCCAATAATTTATATCTTCTTTATGGATTTCTTTAGATGACAGCCATCTACAAGTGATTCAAAGCACAAATATATTAACGAGATTTAACAAAAATATACAATATATTACATAACAAGTAAAACAAATGGCAATTATAAGATCTATACAACGAATTGAAAAAATATCGCTACTTACCTCATGTATTTGCCAAGATCATATATAACTTGTTTGACATTGTTGTCAAAGTTGTCTGGGAGAGATAGAGGTAGAACATACTGCAACAATTCTAAAATGATCTTTCATTGTTTTTCCAAAAGTAGTAAACATAATATATTGAAAAGTACATGCAATATACAAATGTATATAATATACCAGAATAATTACCTTAATGAAGGTATGCCAATCATGCGTTTTCATCCCTAACCCAAATTCACCTTTCTTTGTTATGATATTTTTTATGTTCGTAGCAAATCTTGTGGGAAATCGAATTTTTCGTATGACTTCTTTTATAGCATTGCTTTGCTGCTCCGTTAATAACCAAAGAAGGGAACTTATATTAATTTGGTCTCCATCGCTATTCAATTGAATGACATTTTTCATTGCATGATTGGCTTCCTAAATGTCACTACAAATTTTGACAATTTTTTCTTTGTCATGCCTTCCATCCAATATTTTTCATAACGTTTATGTTATATTCTTTCTTATATGCATTGTATCAAAAAAATGCATAATTTGTAGTTGCTCATAGTAGGGAAACCTACTAAATTGTCTGGGATAACTTTTCAGTTCTTGTGGAAGCCGACCATTAATGCTTTGACGACCTTCATGAAGCATATAAGTTAAACATATTAACGACAATCATTGTCAATTATAGTATGAGTAAACACAACACAATATAAAAATATAAATTCCAAACATATCATATATGACAGATAAACAATTTGATCTGATGTATAACCTTGACGATTAATTCTATTATATTCCAACTTCCATAGGCGAGGTGTCATTCTTTGTGCTTTTGATGTAGTCTCTTCTTTCCCATTGAAAAAAAAAAAATTAGTAGTTCGATACTTATGATTTTTGTGGAGGAAGTGTCTATACTCATCAAACACCTGCTTTCCTAAACTTGTTGAATGACGAGATTTCATCTTTGGACCACAAATTGGACATGCAAATTTTTCCTTTGTTTGATGACCTGCAAGATCATACATAATTGGATTAAATATGTCAATTTTTATAATTATATATAATGAATAGATTATTTAAAAAATATGCATGATATCTACTTCATAAAATTAAATATCGTTAAAGTGCAGTCGAACGTTATAACAAACCACAAAAATGTGTTAGCCCTAGGGCATCATGAATTGTCCATACAAGCATTGCATGGAATTGAAATTGTCTTTGTCCTATTGGTCTAGAGACGTCATACATAGTGACGCCATTCCATAACTTTAGTAACTCATTGATAAGAGGCTCGATATATACATTCATATCTTTAACTTGGCACTTACCTAGTTGAATGAACATAAAAATTACATAATTATTATAACCATTTTACTGCAATATATATAAATTAATGTACATGACTATTAAATGAAAAAAATAATATGTCATTATGCAACAAATAAGACAAATGAGATGCTACTACGTTAAAGAAAATTGATGTAAACAAATACCAGGAACAATCATTGACAACATTATGTGCTCCCTTTTTATTGACATCCATGGAGGAATGTTATTGTTGATAACAAAAACAGGCCACACCGAGTAAATAGATCTCAGCTCTCCAAATGGATTAACACCGTCTGCTGCCAATGAAAGCCTGAGATTACAAGGTTCTTCTTTAAAGTGTGGCAATTTTTCCTCCATGTCCCTAAATGCAGAACCATCCACAGGCATTTGAAGAATGTCATCTCCACTTCTATTTTTTGCATGGTAATCCATAAATTACGCTAAGATTTCACACCTAAATAATTCTTGCATATGTGGAATAATGGGAATATAACGAAGAACCTTGCGAGGCACCTTTTTTGTTAGTTGATCTGTTCAATATCTATTGATATGACATTTCAGGAATTCTATTGCAAATTCATGTTGTTTATGATATATAATATGATCATTGGGACATGCATCTATTGCTTGATACTTCATTCCAATATCTTTCATAATGCCAGATAAATCTCAGTATGAGCGAGGTAAAATATTTGATGGTGGTAACAAAAATTCACCAATCAATCTAAACAAAAAATAATTTGTTAATATAAAGAATATTAATGGTACATATTTCATCATTTATTTACTAGTGATGAACTAACAACAATTAAAATAGATGAAAAAAGATGACATATATGACATACCTTAACATCCGTGAGATTGCTATGTTGGATAAACCATTCATAACCTTCAAGTTCACCAACAACAATACAACAGAGAGAAGAGTTGTTTGGGAGCCTTTATAAAGGGGCTCGTATGCCTTCTCAAGTACAGGTAAATCATGAACATCATCAAAGTCATCTCGATCATCATGATTAGTTGTGCCACTAAATGTTTCATGGATCAATGTATTTGTACCATCATCTTCAACTGTGTTTTTTGGCGCATGATCATCTTCTTCCATAGGATCATTAACTTCATCTTCGATATTCACAATTCCATGTTCCTCCGCTTGAAAAACCACATTCTCTGGGCCATGATAATCCATATCATGTGCTCTAGGGAACCCCACCTTTATAATAATGATAGACACAAATAAACCATGATCATGATCAAGTGATTTTTTATATATATAAAAAATGTTAAAACGATATAGATATTTACAAATTCAATCAATACAAACACATATAATGAAAAACTTACCAATGGACGATAATCATGCCCCCTTCAACGTGACCATGTTTCCTACAATGTTTCTCAACTGTTGTGATTAAAAGTATTCTCGTCTTTAAGCCCTTGCAATTATTGCAAGGACAATAACATTTCCCATCACCCTTTCTTTTCAATCTAACCCATATTCTAGCAACTGTCTCTTCATTTTGTTCTGGACTAATATTATCTTACATGATTTTTCTTTACCAAGCTTGAATATTTATATCTTAAAAAAATATCAAACTCACACTCCAATATTTTTTAATCATAGACAGGTAACAAAATCTAATAATTCTGATACTTTACACCAAAAAAAATTGGCATGCAACCACCCCTGCAAAAGAGAAGATAGCCTGAAGTTAATGACCCCAAAAAACACTTTAAAATGGTAATTCTAGAACTTATTAAATTCTGATTTTACTATGATTTCCAACCGTTAGACTCCTAAAATCAGAATATTGAACTTGCACAACAAAATCTGGAAATGAAATTCTCAAAATGCACAAGTCTAAAAATGAAATCTGATGAGATGTTGCTTTAAAATATGATTTTCAAACCTAGAAGTACAAATTTGACTTCACAAATGAATTCTGGAAAAAGACAATGACCACCCTCAACCTGGCGATATCTTCTTGAATTTTTTCTGATTTTTCCCAAGAAAATCATCCTTAGTTCTCCACAAACTGTCGCAAGTAGAGCAAATTCGCAAGTAGAGAAAATTCAAAAGTATAGAAAAACACTGTCACAATAAATAAGCAAACTCACTTTTATTTAAGTTGACCACAAATTCATTTTTATTTATTTATTTCTAATTTTGAATGTTCGTCGAAATTTCGATGAGACTTTGCGTCGAACTTTCGACGAAACCCAGGTTCGTTGAAATTTCGACGAATGTCAGGGATAAAATTTAAAAAAATTGAAAATTACACATCAAATCTCGACAATACATCAAATTATACATCTTTCGTCAGAAATTTTCATTGTATTTTGTAGCCAAATGAGTTAGTGATAGCAAAGGAGGAGGAGGAGAGGTGGCTGACAGGGGAGGGGAGGAGATGGAGATGCTAACATAGGAGAGGCTAGAGGAGAGGATCAAGTGAGAAGAGAGAGGGTGTAGGCCATGGATGAGGATGCCCTAGAGGTGCATCCATTAGCGATGGTTCCATATGTACCTCCACCACCAGAGGATCTCGTTGTATTACTCACCAAAGCCCTAATGCAACTGAGGATTGTAGAGCATAGACTCAGGGAGTCAGAGGTAGATCAGGATAGACTACAGAGTATGGAAAATAGGTTGCAGGCAAAGGGAGATAGGGACTATGGGGCCTTGGCAGATGAGGCATCGACAAATGTACTAGAGGCCCACGCGGAGAGCGATGACCTGAGGAGGGAGAGGGTTGAGCTAAGGAGGGAGTGAGATGAGCTCTGGGACAAGATAAAGTGTGCGAAGGTAGCCATGGGGGACACAGGGGCTATGCTGGAGAGAGCAAAGGTAGCAGAGGCATAGACGCAGGCCTTGCAGGATGAGAGGGATACATCAGTACAATAGATATATCAAATGTGAAAGTAGGTGGATCAGATGAGGATGGCTTAGGATGCATGGGAGTGGGAGAGGAGATTGATCATAAGGCTGAGGGACAGTTACAGGATTGAGAGAGACCTAGTGAGGGTTCAGGCGGCAGAGGCGACAGACGCTAGGACAGAGGCGGCATAGTATATGTTTGCTTATCATCAAGAAGTCCCAGATCCAACACAGAGAGTATATCCCTATGTTCGACACGTACCCCATATGCCAGCACTGTCCCATTTAGGAGCGACACATACACGGGGATATAGCAGCTTCTGTGAGACTCCTCCCAGAGGCAGAGGTTCAGGGGCGGACTCCCCTCATAGATCAAATGAGGGTAGCTCAGGGTAGAGAGGACAAAGGAGATATGATCCCAATTTTTGACAAGTGCAGAGTGGATGTTCAACATATAGAGACAGAGACTATAGCCTCTTCAATACAGATTAGACATGGATTGTTTCTTTATTCTTTATTCATTTGGGAGATGTAGTCTCTGCATTTTATCAGAGCTTTGTACCTATATGTTATTTGATGGGTTTCGATGGACAAGTTAGACATGTTTAATGCTTTTATGATGGACTTATTATAGACTCTAGTTATGGTTTTATTATGGTTTATGATGGACATTATGGACATGATATTTTGATAGTGATATGATATGTGATGGACATTATCGACAATACGTGTTTATTATGGGATGGATGTTTATTTATGCTCATGTGTATGTGGATGATTATGCCAATGGTTATGATGATGATGATGATGATTATGATATATGCATGTGACTATGATGATTTTTGTTTATGTATATGTGGATGATATGGATTAAATTCATTATGTCTAACACTTTGTGATGCAAGATGTGATGAATGATTTATGATTTTATATGTTATGGATATGAGACAAGTGATTCGTGATGCAGGTGGCAATGTATGTGTATACGTTGTACAATCAATTTGCTTTTAATTTTATGATGCATGTCATGGATATGTTATTATGATGTGATTGCGGTATGAACATGTAATGAAATGAAATGAATTAAAAATGTGGTGTATTCATATGTAATAATGTTATTGATGGATGTGATGGATTTGTAATGAAATGCAATGAATGAAAAATGTGGTGTATGCATATGTAATAATGTTATTGATGGATGCAATGGATGTGTAATGAAATTTAATGTATTAAAAATGTGGTGTATGCGTATGTAATAATGTTATTGATGGATGTGATGGATTTGTAATGAAATGCAATGTAATATAATATATATGATATTATGAATGTAATAAAATGCAATAAATGTAGTGAGATGGACTAAGACATTTAGAATAATAACTCTAAACAACCTAGAAATGGTAATGCAATGAGATGATAATGGAATGAACTTAAGATGCTTAGAATAACCATTCAAGATCAATCTAAACAACTTAAAATGAACATGATAATGATAAATGAAAATGAGATGAAAAGAACTTAAGATGCTTAAAATAACCAATCTAGATTACTCTAAAAACTTAAAATGAACATGATAATGATAAATGCAAAATGAGATGAAATGAACTTAAGATGCTTAGAATAACCAATCTAGACTAATCTAAACAACTTTAAATGAGCATGATAAAGATAAAAGAAAAATGAGATGAAATAAGCTTAAGATGCTTAGAATAACCAATCTAGATTAATCTAAACAACTTAAAATGAACATGATAATGAAAAATGAAAAATGAGATGAAATGAACTTAACCAATGCATCTAGTATGACATCAATCAAGATTAATTAATGATTGGACTCACCTATTTCTATGATGCCCATGCTTTTCCTTATAGTTATGTATCAATCTCATTTGTTTTGCTCATTTTGCACGTCATATACCAAGGATTTCACAGTGGAGATAACATTGGTACTGTCGGCGTAATGATAAATGAAATCCTAAGTGAATGATGGGTGTGATAATGTATTGCATATCAAGATCAGAAATGATGGGTGTGATACTGCACCTATCAAAATTTTGGGAATCCTGAGAAGAAGAGAAGATGAAAGATGATGATTTGCACAACCGAAATCGCTAACCATAGGCTAGGGAAAGGATGGATGAAGGTAATTGCAATGCAACGGGATGATAAATGAGATGCAATCCTAATGTTATTTTTCCATTTAGAGAGCACTAATTTTTTCTATAGCATAAGACACGATATGCCAGGGTATGAGGAACCAAGGCAGATTAGTGTCTAATGCATAAAACAAACACAACAAACAAGAAGGCTATCCCAACACCCCAAAGTTGGAATGGCTTTGGTCGGGCCAAGTATTAGGATAACCACAAGCACAAAAGGATGCTCTAGCATAGCACAAGACCACAAGGATCTTGGTGGGTACTATGTGGGACAACCAAGAAGATTAAAAAAAAAACAAAAGTTCAAGATATGCCCCTATGTTTACCAGTCAAAGCACGCCATGATATGATGGATCGTAGCAACCTTGGCAAGGTATAATAGGAAGCTCAAATGATGAAAAAAAGCCAAAAGCATCAAAATATCGCAATAAATCACAAATTTCCTTTGCCACAAGATCAAAAGGGTGGATGGGATCGATGCAGTCTGATTAGGAAGGATGTTGTTAAGACCAAAGATGGAGGATAGACTAGATGATCAACATGACTCAGGATATTCGAAACTGATTGGACCTCTTGATATGAATATATTTTGTTTGTTAAGAACCAGCTAGGTAGGGACATACCTAATGACACGACACGACAACAAGACACACCCTAAAGACCTAGGGGCTTGGGGGCTGATCAAAGTTTAGCCTTGCCTATGTGAAAGCGTAGAGCCCTCGTAGTTCGATAAAAGACTAACTACTGACCATGGATAAGATTGGAAAGAGGATAATGGAGACATTAGTGGATGAAGAAGACTAACCTGACAGGACGGAAAAATTCCCCAGGGGCTAATCAAATGATCGACCTTGCCTATGTGAAAGCACAGGCGCAACGTAGTTAGACAAAAGGACAAAAGATGAGACCTAATGATGACCGACACGATGAGAGAATCCTAGATGAGGACACGGGACCGACGAACAACACCGACACATGAACGAAAAAAGCTCAAATGTTGGATAAAAGCTTAGGATTGTGGATAGCCAATGTGAATCGTCCAATGCTCAACCAAAATATACCAAACAACAAAGAAGAAAATGCGGATAAAAGGATGGGAGTGATAGGATATGAGGATAGGATGGATGGAAGCATAAAGTAACTAGGATGCAAGGTAGATAATGATTAAGCCCTCTATGAATTGCACCTATTACTAGGTTTTTACCAAACTTACTTATCCAAGGCGCCACCAAGGGTGGTTTTCACCATAGGAAGGATTATTTCTCTTTACTATTTTTGGATTTTTTGACTTTTTTTGTATTTTTGTATTTTTGACAATTTTTTACTTTTTTTGGTATTTTTCAGGATAAGATAACCCAGTTGACTTAGGTATGAAAATTCTTCAGGTGCATGATGTTGATAGGTTCCTCCAAGGGCTCCCCTTCAAGTGTAGCAAGCCTATATGCCCCATAACCATATTTAGCTTTGACAACATAAGGACCCATCCAATTTGCTTCAAACTTTTTTTTCTTATCTTGATCTTGTTGGGTATGTTGATTCTCCTTGAGGACTAGATCACCAACATTAAACTAGTGTGGATGAACTTTCTTGTTGTAACACCTAAGACGATGTTGGTATGCTTGTAGATGATTGTAAGCCTTGATACGCTTTTCATCCAGGAGTTCAAGCTGACTTAAGCGTGCAACCCGAGTATCTTCATCACTGATGAGGTTCTTTAGAGATATTCAAAGTGATAGGATCTCAACTTTTATTGGAAAGATTGTGTCGGCACCATATACGAGAGAGTATGGAGTGGCACTAGTGGGAGTGCGAATGGATGTACGATAAGCCCAAAGGGCAGGATGGAGATGGAGATGCCAATCTCAACCAATATTATTGACTACCTTTTTAAGGATCTTGATGAGGGTCTTGTTGGTTGCCTCTTCTTGACCATTACCTTGTCGGTAATAGGGTGTGGACCAATGATGTTGGATATGGTATGTCTCACAAAGGTGTTTCATAAACTAAATTTTGAAGGGCTTTCCATTGTCAGTGATGATAGTGGAAGGGATTCCATACCTACAGAGAATATGGAAAATGATGAATTTGGATATCTGAATACCCATGATTTGGGAGAGTGGAATTGCTTCCACCCACTTGGTAAATTACTCAGTGGTTGTGATGATGAAAGTGTGGTTGTCGGAGGATGGAGGGTAAATCTTTTCGATCAAGTCAAAACCCCATTGAGAGAAAGGCCATGGAACTATGATGGGCTATAAATCTTGTGTGAGAGCATGGATTAAATTTGCATGTTGTTGACAAGGTAGAAATTTATTCACGGACTCACAAGAGTCATGCTCCATTGTAGGCCAATAATAACCAGCTCTAAGAATCCTTTTTTCGCTAAGGCCATGTCATTAGAATGGGCCCCATAGACACCACTGTGTACCTCATTTAATGCAGTGCGAGCTTCTAATTCGTTCAAACACCTAAGAATAGTGTCATCACACCCACGACGATAAAGTGTATCTCCTACGATGGTATAGCGGGAAGTACATTGGATAAAGGATTTACGTTGATTTTGTGTAAGGTCAGGTGGTAGGATATTATCACAGAGATAGGTGTAAATGTCATGGTACTAGGGTGATTCAGGACCTACGATATCACACACCATCTCACTATCAGGGATGTCATATGATGGGATTAAAAGTTGTTCAACGAGGAACTCATAGTCCATTCAATCTTTGGGCATATCAATAGGGGAACCGATTGTAGCCATTGCATCTATTGCTTTGTTCTGGACTCTGGGGATCTGCTCAAATTGGATGAAGGTGAAATACTTTTTGAATTCATCCACCATGCATTTGTATGGTAACAATTTGTCATCCTTTGTTTGAAACTCATCATTGACCTATTTGATAATCAGTTGGGAATCATCGAAGACTCGTAGATGGGTGATATTCCATTAGATGGTGATTCTAAGACCGGTGATAAGAGCTTCATACTCTTCTATATTGTTGGTGCATGGAAATGCTAATCTGAATGACTTTGGGATGTATTCACCTTGAGTAGTGAAAAATAAGACACCTACACAACTCTGTTATGTGTATACGACCCATCAAAGTAGAGTGTCCATGTATCTTCTTCAGTGACTGTGAAGACCTCTTCATCAGGAAACTCGACTACTAATGGATATGCATCCACCAAAGGAGCATCAACCAACTGATCTGCTATAACTTGTCCCTTGATTGCCTTCCGGTCTACATACTCTATGTCAAATTCACTCAGTAACATGACCCACTTGGCCATGCGACCAGTTAAAGAAGTTTTGGACAACAAATATTTAAGTGGATCAACTTTTGATATTAACTTGAGCAAATGATTGAGCATGTAATGACGAAGCTTTTGAGAGTTGAAAACCACTGCTAGACAATCCTTTTCGATTGGGGAGTAGTTGAGTTCGTAACCGACCAACGTTCAAATGATGTAATAGATTTTGCGCTCTTTAGAGGACTCATCATGCTAAGCTAATAATGCCCCCAGTGCAATTGACGTAGATGATATTTACAATAGGAGTGGTTTACTTGGGATAGGAGGAATGAGGATGGGTGGATGAGCCAAGTACTCCTTAATCTTTTTGAATCCTTGCTAACATTTTGGATCCCACTTGAAGGTGGTGTCTTTTCATAGGAGATATGTGAATGATTGACACTTGTCAACTAGCTAGGCTATGAACCGTCTGATGGACTGTAGCTTCCCTTGAAGGCTTCTTAATTTCTTGAGATTACGCGGCGGTGGCATTTCCATTATGGCCTTGAACTTTGTTGGATCTACCTTGATACCCCTTCTGGAGACTATGAAACCCAACAGCTTTCCAAATGCAACTCCAAACACACATTTCTTTGGATTTAGACGTAGCTTATAGTGCTCTAATCGCTCAAAGATTTTCTTCAGGATCATAGGGTGCTCTTCTCTAGTCTTGGACTTCCCCAATAAGTCATCAACATAATCTTCCATTATGATATGAATGAGGTCATGGAAGATGACAGTCATAGCATGCTAATAGGTTGCCCCCGCATTTTTAAGTCCAAAGGGCATGACCTTATAGCAGCAAGTGCCCCAAGGAGTGGTGAAGGCAATTTTATGTTGATCTTCTGGTGCAATTCTGATCTAACTATAGCTAGAGAAACCATCCATAAGGGATAGCATCTCATGCCCTACTATGAGGTCGACCAACATGTCAATGTTTGGAAGCGGGAAATCATCCTTAGGACAAGATTTATTGAGATCCCAAAAATCTGTACAGATTATGATATTTCCATTTGGTTTGGCCATGGGCACTATGTTGGATATCCAATCAAAATAGTCAATAGGTCTTATAAACCCAGCCTCTAATGGTTTCTCCAATTCTTTCTTGACAAGCAAAGCCACTTGGGGATGCATCTTTCTTAGTTTCTTCTTAATAGGTTTGGCATCCAGATGAACATCCAAATGGTGTACTACCAAGGTGGGATCTAATCCAAGCATGTTTGAGTAGGTCCATGAGAAGTTGATGATTCCTTCTTTTAATAGGTTGACAATGATAGAATGCTCTTCCTCTGACAACAATTTGGCTACATATGTGATCTTAGGATCTTCTTATGTTCCCAAATTGACTTCTTGAGTTTCTTTGATCAAGACGGAAGACCATTTGGACAACTGAGTTCCTACAAGGGGAAGATGAACATCCCCATCCTCTAGCACCTCATTGAGGTTTTCACTATCAGATACACCCTTTATTTTTACTTTTGATGAGTCAGGAAGTGCCTCAGAGAGGTTTTCACTAGATGACCCTTTTTTATTTTGTTTCTTCTTACTTTTATGGTTAGAGTGTTCATCCTCCCCCAATCCCATGAGATGCATGTAAGTGTCCACTGAATGAAAGGTATTGATAGGTGCACTACCTTATAAGTCCCAATCAATGAGGTTAGGATGGCGAAGGGAAAGACTGATGGTAAAGACGGATAGGCAGTCGAACATGCAAGAGAGATCTACATCATTGTAAGCAAGTATGATGGTTTCTTCCACGAGTATGGCGTCAAGGGAATCATTATCTGTACTGACATTATTAGAAGTACTAGTTGATGGTGCAGGACCTTTTTACTTCGTATCATAGCCTAAGCCCAAATGTCTAGGTCACACAGGAGTGTCAACAAGCCGCAATCTTCCTTGTTCTTCTACACCTAGGCCTCCCCCTTGATAATTGTACTTTTTAGCTAACTTGGATGCATGAGGATAAGTCTACTAGAAATATTCAATAAGAGGGGGCAAAGGCTCAGGCTCTTCTCAATATATCCATTGAATGATATCATCATTTGGTTGATCTTCTCATGTTCCAGGAGATTAGAAAGTGCTAGACCCCACATTTTTATAACTGAGTGTTATTGTCTTCTCTTCTTCTTTTGGTGTGGACTGAGATGGTTGGCCATAGGTACGAGGAGATGGTGGCATGGTTTCCACATTTAGAGATGTGTGCATCTCGTACTCGCCACAACCTTTATCTATGATCTGGACGTTGGTGATGGTGGATTCATATGTGGAGGATGGGATGGATGATGTGGTGGAGGATGATGCTTGAGGTGCCCCCACTTCAACTCCTAGATAGTAGTGGGAATGAGGGAAGGAAGCTTCTAAAGAATGACAATATTCAAAGGGTTGTGGATTTGCATGTATGGTTACTTCCATCCCATTGAAAGGGAATTTCAGGCATTGATGGCAAGTGGACAGAATAGCCTGCATGGCATGGATCCATGGGTAGCCAAGAAGGAGATTGTATGGAAGGTCCAGATCAAGGACATGGCATGTAGTGTACTACACAATAGGGCCAACCCGAATAGGAAGACAAATGATTCCTTCAAAGTCTCATTTTGCATTGTCATAAGCTTTGATGGTGATAACCTAGTTATTTAAGTCAGCATGAGTGTAGCTTACCTATTTTATGAACTTTAACATACAAAGGTTGAGGGCAGAGCCATTATCTACAGGACCCTTTTTACTTTGTGACGAGCTACAAGGACCTCGATGTGAAAAGGACGATTATGGTTTGAATCGATGGAAGGCATATCATTTTGACTGAAGCCCTGCTGATATGTGGATGACAGATGTCCTACCAAGGCTTGAAATTGGGTAGGATCTATATCATTAGGCACACGTGTATCCTGCAAAGCTTTAGTAAGAATTTCCTGATGGAAAGGGGAAGACTTAAGCAAATTCAAGATGGATATTTGAGGGGCAACCTTTCTGAGGTGATCAAGAATATTATATTGAGAGCTTATAGGTGTTGGCTGGGCTGATGTGGAAGCTCCAAGAACGGTTATGTAGGTGTGATGGGTCGTGACAGCACATTGCACATATTTTCCTTTAACATGAATCATGGATATGCGAGGCTCTACCTGGCTAATACACATAACTATGCCATCATAGTTATAGGGTACATTCTTATTGCTGACATTGTTCATGTTGTTATTTTGGTTATTGTTGTTGCTTGACCCAGGATTAGCATTGGATGTACTAGCACCTTGATTATGCTTTGGGAAAGCATTTTGATATATCTACAGTTGGGCATTGGACAAGGTTGCCTGATTAGCATCCACTACTATATCTCCTCGATCTATGAGATCTTGGATATACGTTTTAAGTCCCTGACACTTGCTCATGGAATGACCTTTTATTTTGTGAAAGTCACAATATTCATTTTCCCTATACCAGGTAGGCTTTGGTTTGGACTCATCGAAAGGTTTAGTCACATGATAAGTGACTGGATAACTCACTTGGAGGAGCCTATTGAAAACAAAACTTAAATATTGTCCCAAAGGAGTGAATGAGCATTTATTGTTCCCTTGATTCTGTTGATTGGACTATTGAGGAGGACGTGGTACCCCCTACAACATTGATATGTCATTAGAGAATGATGGTTGATTAGGGATATATTGTGACCTTTGTGAGGTGTTGGCTACTTGGACATGCTTGGTATCAGTGACACCATCATTGACAGCATTCTTTTTTTGTTCCAATAGCAAGACTTATCTCCAGATGACTTGTCCTTATCTAGATTATAAATTTTAACCTGTCCCTTAGCAATGAGCGCCCTCTCAGTGATAGTACCTTTTTCTATGACCTCTGAGAAGGTTGTGACACAATGAAGATTAAGATTATGTGCCAAATTTGGATGGGAATTTTCCATGAAAATGGTTACCATATCCTTCTCTCTGAGGTGGGATTTCATTCGACTAGCCAAGGCACGCCACCTTTGTAGGTAGCTTGCAAAGGTTTATCCCTCACATTGCTTTTCTTTCAGAAGATCTAAGGTATCGATGTCCTTCAAATTGAAGGAGAAGTGTGTAACAAACTTCTCTGAAAGATCTACAAAAGAAGAGATTGATCCCTTTGGAAGACCCATAAACCAATCAAGGGCTACCCTCATTAGACTCCTAGGGAATAACCGCAAGAGATAATTGTCATTGTGTAGAACTTCTTGGCAATGTGAGTAGAATTCTTGGAGGTGGTTCTTTGGGTCCTGAGTTCCTTTGTACTTGTCAAACTTTGGCATTTCAAAATGCTTAGGAAAAGGAACAAGTGAGATCAAAGGATCAAATGGATAAGGACAAATCTCTTCGAATTTGAAAGACTTTTTGGAGGTCCCTGCTTGCAAGTCTTTTAGCGCAGCTTTGATCTCTTCCCACTCCTTATTAATAGGTGTCGATGGAGGATTGGTTAGATTGGATTGACTATATGGAGCATATTGTTGATATGATGTGGATGGAGTTGGGATGGTTTGATCGTATGATGGTGGAGGTTGATATGAAGAAGTTTGTTGATATTGGTTGGGATATGCAGATTGTGGATTGGTATAAGATTGTTGATAGGACGACGGGGCTTGATAATATGAGGTAGAGGCACCCTGCTGATATGAAGGAGGTGCTTGGTAATAGGAGGTGGAGGCACCCTATTGATACAGTGGTTGTTGTTGGGAGTAATACGGATTGGACTAGTAATTATAAGCAACAGTTGGGGAAGCATATGGAGGTTGTTGTGAATTGGATGGTTGGTAATAAGGATTGTGTTGCAACTATTGGGGATTTGTGTAAGACGACTGGGGTTGGGATTGTTGAGGATTATGGTAAGTTGGATTAGGATTAGATGGGGTGGTGTATGTGGTATACATGTTGTACAGGTGATACAGGTATTGAGCAGCAGGGTTGCCTAGCGTTTGGGTTAGGACCTGTGTATGCCGAGGTGGTTGTTGATAAGATGGTGGTTGTTGATAAAGAGGCCGAGATGGAATTTGATGTTGTTGAGATACTTTTGGTTGGTGAGGAGGCAACTAATAAGATGAAGTTGGTTGATGAGTGGGCATCCGTGTTTGCTAAGGGATTTGTGATGGGATACCTCATGGCTAGTGTGGGGGTTGTTACTGAGGCTGTAACGTAACATGTGCTTGATGTGGGGGTTGTGAAGGAATTGTGGTGTGTTGTGGAGGCTGAGAGGGAATTTTGGTGTGTTGTAGAGGCTAAGATGGAGGTTGTTGTGATACTTGTTGGTGAGGTGGTTGTGATGGTGTTTCTTGTTGCGGGTTACCCTAAGGCTAATGCAAGGATGAGATATTGCCTTGAGGCGACTATTGAGGTGTAAAGCAAGGTGGTGGTAAATTGGATGTGGGTGTAGATCCTGGAGGTGGAGGTGGTGCAGCAAAAGGGTTGCTCCCATTATTCAATAGTGGTTGACCCAATTGGTTAGGCGGGAGAGGTGGTGCGAATGGTAGGGGAGTTGAGTTTTGTGTGATGTTCATGGGTGATGGATTAGGGAGACTCTATGGCATACCAAAAGCAATGGGATCATTAGGATCATAGCCTTGAGGAATGTTTGACCGAGGTGCTCCCATAACTAAAATTAGAGCCCGAGGAGGGTGTACAACTTGATAAAGCACAACATTGCCAAACCCAGGTTGGTACCAACCCTACTGTGGTGGACCCTCAGGGATGCATGAATTGCATGGATTACTCTGTGAGTTCTGATGGTCTCGCGACACCGAGGGTGCAGGAGGTGTGATATTGACATAATTAGATAATTCAAACCCTGACAGTGGCTTCACGCCCTTCAAGAGAAAAGTGGCGAGGATCTTATCTCCACGCTCATTGAGGAGATGATCCATAATCTAGACATTGATAGGATTATTAAGATATTCATCCATAGTGACCTCAGGTTGATTGACCATGCTCTCATCAGTAGGAGGTGACGTAGTATGGACCTCAGTATTGGATTGTGATGAGCCACCATTAGTGGGATCCTGAGGAACGTGAGGCTGGGTACCTTGAGCCTGTTGTTCTACCATGAGTTTCTTTGCTTGTAATCGAGTAATGGGAATGAAAATGAAAAACTACCAGGATGAACTAAGATGACACTACGCTCTAGGATGCACTTAAATGAGTGATCTAGGTGATTACTAAAGGATTGATTGGATAAGATGATAAATTGCTTGATTGGATGATTGGATATAGATTAGATTAGATTCGATTAGATTGATTGATAGGATGAGAGGATTGGTAAGATTGGATGATTGATTGGATTGGATGATCTATTGAATTGGATGATGAGATTGATTCTAAACCCTTTTTAGAGGTTGAACTAGATGGCGTAAGATGCTGACGATCAGATTAGATGATGAAAAGGATGATTACGACATTGAATCTACCTCAAGATGGAAGTAGATTGATTGGGTAGTGGATGATTACTAACTCAGGACGGATAACAATCCTAAGTAAGTGTGAAGGATGATGATCGAGATCAGGCACCTAAGCCAACTTGGATAAAAACCTCTAAAATAAATTCTAGGGGATTGGGATTGATGAACCGATAATGAAAATACAATCTAGGGATGTACTAAGATGCACCTTATGATTTGATCTACGGAATGATGACTTTTGGAAAATGCAAACGGACTAAAGTGACAATTACGAGTGGACGGATGGTGATAAAAAAAATTTGATCATGGCAACGAACTTGAAAAACAACAGGCTTTCAATGGCCAGAAGGGTTAACTCTCTAGATTTTGTATGGGCAACGCACATGCCTCTATGTAGCGCAAATTCGCCTCTCCAGGTGACAACTTCGCCTATCCAAGGTCAACGGACTTGCCTCTGTGTCGAGCAACCTCACCTATATCCAAAACTCAAATTCACCTATATCTTATGATGCAAAAGAAATGGGCGGACTCGGGACACAAATTCACCTATCTAAGAATGGGATCACCTATAGCACTAACAGGGTCACCTCTAGAAAAAGTAGGATCGCCTAGATCCTCAGAACACCAAAGGGGAACAGGCAGACTTGATTTGCAAAATTGCCTAACGAGGTTGAAAAATTCACGATACGTAAGAACAAGCTCAAAATAGCCTATCGAGGGGTAACAAGTTTGCCTATTCTAGGGATCAGGTTCGCCTATATCTTGAACAGTATGGATGCAAACAGAAACTCCTAAAACGGGATCACCTATAGGACAAACGGATTCGCCTAAGTCTTGAACTATACAGATAAGGTTGACAAAGGTGGACACGAATTTTCCCATGCAAACAAGTTCACCTATTCTAAGGGGTGTACGAATAGGAAAGACTTGGAAAAAATGCAGGATTTCCCTACGGACAACAGGTTCACCCAAGGAGGATAAAAATTTTCCTATTAAAGGGGAATAGGCAGACTTGAAGGATATGGACTGGACGCGGACTCGCCTAAGGGTTGGGAAAACTCGTCTATCCAGGGAACAGGTGGACACGGGGTCACCTAAGAAAGGGACCCATAGACAAATTCGCCTCTAACAAAGATGAACTCACCTAAAGGGATGACCTAGACTGGACTCAGACATAGAATCGCCCTTTTACAGGGCAGGATCACTTGTCCACAATGAAAATTCACCACTGAGGGTAGGGGAAGACTGTGGCAAAGGACAAAAAACACAACAGACAAAAAACACAATCCTAAAATTAGTATTGAAGGTTTACAAACTTGATGTAGGCCCACCACCTTGACCAAAAAACCCAAGGTTAATACTCCGTGGTACCGGGGTGGTTCTCTGGATCACCCTTTTTTGCGAAGGCGAATAGCTAGCGATTTAGTAGCACAAGGTCATCAACAAATGCCACAGGCTCACCTTTACACTCTCTCTTGAAGACTATTGTAGTCCACCATGAGGATTTCTATCTCAACCCAAGAGAGTACATGGTGAGTAACTTTGGGGTATGGTGTACATCCCCTGCACTACACCAATCCACGGCTAAAACACGGGTCTCTATCTAGGCTATACAGGTTATCTTGTGCATTCTTGATATACGCTAGGTACGTGAGGAACAACCGTGAACACCAACCCATCACAAGCATGGATCAAGAGCCCCGAGGAGGTACTGGGAACTTGGATCAACCCTGCACGTCTTATCTAGGTATCACCCTAGCTTTGACACTTTGCTAGACATGACGTGACTAGATTGGGATACAACTTTAGTTCTCCCCCCTTTATATACCCCGCTGGTAACACGTGGTTGGGATCGTCCCCCGAGTGATGAAATCCCAAACAGGTCCCGCTAAGGGAAGGAAATACTAGATGCTTCGACTGGTCCCCAGGCTCGTGCGTAGCGCAAGGGGAGAGCTTAGATGCACTAGCACTTCCTGGGTAGCCTAGACTAGACTAGAACAAGTTGTGATTTCTCATCACCCAAGATCATTGAAAGGTGGAAGGGGAGTGGATACGTCAACAACTTGCTCCCAAACACAACAAACAATGTAGATTGACCCTTTAATTAATCTATGTGTGCCTAAATTAGTATGGAAAAAGACACACAAATAGATCTAACTAGGGGTCTTCAACTGATCGTCCTGTAGAAAATATGTCAGTAGTTTAATGCCACCGGTCTTGGTCAGGCGATTCACTGTGCAAACGTTAGTAAAATCACACACTCACAAATAGACAAGTTATTGGATTAGTACCCAAAATCAAAACCAAATTGAAGCTTAAATCAAAAAATTAATGGTTCGAGAATACCTCAAATTTGCCTCTATGTGAGACAAATCCACCTGTGTTGAAGATCAAGACCGCTTGTTCAAGTGGATGGGAAAATTCGCATATGCCTATTCAAGTGGATGGGAAAATTCACAGTTGCCTTTGTGATTGCTTCAATCTCACCTCTATGATCAGCACTATCGCTCGTTCCTGGAGACCCTCAACGTATACGCCTCTGTGTCGAGCAATCTCGCCTGTTGTCTCAAGTTCGCCCCTTTTCACGAAACGGCGAATTTGTGTTCACCTGTGCCCAAAGCAGTTTCACCTCTATGCCTAGTGAGTTTTCCCCTCGAGGCCGATTCGCCCCTACACGTAGAAATTCGAACCTACAAAACTCAAACAACAACAAACAATAAAATGCAGACCCATGACATGGGTCCCGTCAGGCATTCCAGAAATGTGTGCAAGTGAATTTGACCTACTAAAGCAGTTTCACCTCTATACCTAGTGAGTTTTCCCCTCGAGGCCAATTCACCCCTACATGTAGAAATTTGAACCTACAAAACTCAAACAACAACAAACAATAAAATGCAGACCCATGACATGGGTCCCATTAGGCATTCCAGAAATGTGTGCGAGTGAATTTGACCTACTAAAGTGCAAAATTAAACTAATGCAAAGATCAAAACACAAGACAAACACTTAAGATTACGCCTAAGATGAACTCAAACAAAACACAAGAAAATATGGAACATTTTACCTTTTTTGAGTTAATGACTTTGGTTGGCCCTTTGATCCCTTGAATGTGTGCTCCTTTGTTGGAAAAATAGCATAAAACCTAGCTCTAAATGATGGTGATGAGATGGTGAATGCAATGATGCAAATGGGTATTGCAATGGATACAAGATGTGAGCTCAAATGATGTTGCAACAATGGTGGATGGGTGCTTGGATGCTTGGATGAGTGTTAAGTGTGTTTGGATGCAAAAGTGAATTGTTAGTTGCAAATGAGGAAAAATTCCACCATTTTTAGGGGAAGTACCTCTAGATAATGGAGGGCCCAGATTGAGCCATGGTGGACAAGATCAAGGGTTGGGATGAGTTGAGAACTCACAAGCCCTCACATCTTGACATGTGGCGGGTGGGGTGGCAAAGAGGAGGTGATGTGTAGGTACTACATAGTACCTTGGGATTTGGAAAAGATCTCCTCATAAAGGATGTCGTTGTCCACATGTGGGTGATAGGACATATGAGGAATTAAAAATTCCTCAAATATCCACATGGGGATAAGAGAAAGAATTAAAATTCTTTAAAATGCCTAGGGGTCTAGTAAAAGTGAATTAAAAATTCACATGGGGAAGAGGTTGTCTTCTCCAAAAGGAGAAATAATTTAATGAAGTTGACTTTGGACATATGCCATAAATGGCATGGAGATTAGGTTGACCTAATCAAGTGATTAAGATTGTGCAAACATGGGATTAGGCAGGTTAATGAAGAATTAGAGACAAGTGGTAGATTATGGAGGATGTGACCCTAATGATGATTAGGGGTGTGCACATCCTAATCACAAATTAATTAAATTAACTTGGATTAGAGAAGATTATGGAGGATGTGACAAGGAGAGAGAAATAATGAGTTTAAAATTGATTTAAATTCATAAAGGCAAAATGAATAAATTAAATAAACTGGAGTATTTATTTAATTTAGCGAGGAAAGGGGGGATAAGGTATTTAATTGATTTATTAAATACCTTAGGGACATTAGTATGTAGGACAATATTAATCAAATAATAAATTATTTAATTAATGTAGATGAAGGGTGTGAGACAGAGGAATAAAAGGAGTGAATTTGACCATATGAAGGTGGTCAAATTTAGGTGTGTACAATTCTTTTGGACAAAAAATTATAGCTTTTGTATTATTTAAGTTGTAAGTTAATTTGTCCCAATGTTTTCTCATTCTTCTTTTGGACAAAAATTTATAGCTTTTGCATTCTTTAAGTTGTAAGTTAATCTGTCCCAATGTTTTTTCATTCTTCTTTTGGACAAAAAATTATAGCTTTTGCATTCTTTAAGTTGTAAGTTAATCTGTCCCAATGTTTTGTCATTCTTCTTTTGGACAAAAAAATTATAGCTTTTGCATTCTTTAAGTTGCAAGTTAATCTGTCCAATGTTTTGTCATTCTTCATGCTTAAAATGTTCTTTTGGACAAAAATTTATAGCTATTGCATTCTTTACTTGACTTATATTAATTTTTGCATGATGATTAAACCGCATGATGCAGAGCAATTATATGAAAGGACAAAAAGAAAAAGGCCCTGTCAATAGAACTCTCTGCAAAGTTATACAACTTCATGTTTGTAATGACATTGATAGTGGTTATGATGATGAGCTCAATGAGCATGCACATGATATTCATAGTGGTAGTCATGATGAACTCAAGGTGAGTGCTATGAAACCACATGCAAGTAAGTAATGGTTGTTTTATTATGTAAATAAGGGTAATCATTACCTATTTGATAGAAGTTGGTTAGAATAGTAGTGAAGTGTAATTATCTAGTATACATAGATTATGGAAATAAGGGAGAACATATAGCTTACATATGGAAGCTTAGGGCTTGGTTGTAATATAGTGTTTTATAAAAGCACATACAAAAACTGATTTATTCCAAGACATAAGACATTACATACAACTGTCAAAAACAATATAAGGTGTATTTTATATCTCAATATAATGTGTTTTTTTGTTTTTGTAGACATTTATTGATAAACTCCAAGAAGGGGATAAAGTTAAGGTGTTGGATCCATTTGATGGTGCTACTATGGGCATTGGGTGGATTCAATCACTATCTATTGTACATGGAGTCAAATTGAAAGGAACAAGAGATGTAAATGTAAGTATTTTACAGGTCACAAGTAACATACCCCTTCCTTATCTAGGAAAAATAGATGGAGCTATCCATCTAAAAGAGAAAGAAGGGACCTTCACACGGTGGCCACTAAAATATTTGAAAAAAATGACAGAGTGTTAGTTGTAAGTGCAAAAGAGAAAAAGAAGGGCTAGCAGCAGTAGAGTGTAGAGAGTGAAGTTGCAGAAAGAGAATGTACTGAGTCTGAATAAGTTGAACCCAAACAAAAACTAGAGAATTTGATTTGGGTGTACATTCTATGAGTAGAATAGATAATTTTTTATCTTACTGCACCTGTAATGTAAAACCCCTTGATTATGTTTCTCTCTTTTTTTTTTGGGTTCCACTCATTCAAACTAGTCCATTATAGAAGAAGGGATATGTTGTTGTGTAAGCAATAAACACAAAGAACAGAGGTACAGAAAAAAAGAAGTAAATACAGAGCAGATAAAGAGGTGCAAAGAAGAGGAAAAGTTGTAGAGAGTACAGCATACATGTATGTGCACTTGCAAATAAGTTGTAACATAGAATTGTCATCAAAATTGTAATATCTTGCATAAGCAAAAAAAGGCATTGTAACTCAGTTTTCTCAGTCACAACACTAAGAAACACACTTTGTAACAGTACATTTTTTAAAGCAAAGACACATTTCTATCTTGTATCTATTGTAAGAACACGTTTTCTCAACAAAATTTCAATAATTTGCCTTCTTAATATTTGTTTCATTATGTGCAGATGAATGATTGATTATGTTTTTATGTGTTTTTAGATGTTTAGACCTCAATTAAAACATTATCTCATTTCCAACACTTATAGGTAGAAATCAGTGAACAAAGACAATTAAATAAACTACCAATTGACTAAATATACTACCAACTAACAAAAATCAGTGAATAAATATGACTAAATATAATGATTATGCAATTAATAAATAATGTATCAATATACCTACCAGTTGATAGAAATCAGTGAATAAAAAAAATTAAATAAACTACCAAATTGATCAAAATGATGATTAAAATTAATGACTAAATACACCAATGGACGAAAATCAGTGAATAAAAATGACTAAATAAGTGACCAATTAACATAATCAATGACTAAATTAATGACTAAATATACCAGTGAATAAAAAATGATTGAATAAGTGACCAATTTAAAACAACCAATGACTAAATTAACAACTAAACACACTACCAAATCAATCAAATTAACGATTACATCAACGACCAAATCGATCAACCGAATGACTAAAAATGGTTTAGTCATCAATTTGGTCGCATTATAAATGACTGGAAATAAACTACTACTAGTCACATGACCATGTTCAGTCATTTATAAGTAGTTTTTAGTAGTTTTTTTAGTCGTTTATTGTTGTTTCTATACTAGTGGTAGTATGGATCAACCCTTCATGCAAATAGGGACATTTTTACCCAATCCCCCAATTGGTTCATCTACACCATTAGTTTCATAAAACACATCTATCCCTTCCATCATCAACCCAAATCAAAACAACCCCTTGGTGATGAACCCCATCAATCAAGGTAATACCTTGGCCACATCCCAAACACAAGGAAATCCCAAAAACATTGGTCAAGGGAACCCCTTCAATCAATGGACTCAAGGTCCTAATGTGTCATTACCATCGCAATACCTAATGGCACCATAATCATCTTTCCCTACGGTCCCCCTCATCATGCAAAATCAAATGGGACCTCAAACTTACATTCCTCCATCCCAATCCACCATCTTACAAGGAATGTTAAACCAAGGGAACCCCCAACCTCTCATCAACAACCCATAACCCGCGCAAAACATCAACACCTAAAACCCATCGCAAATGTCCTAAAAACCAACCAATCCTACATTGCAAGCACATGCCCTAGCCTTGCAATAGGCACAACACGCATATTAGCAAGCCGTACAACAACAACAAGAAGAAGCAACCTTAGCAACACAACAACAACAAGAAGTAGCTCTAGTAGTACAATAACAACAACAAGTAGCCTTAGCAGCACAACAACACAACAAGCAACCTTAGCAGCACAACAACAAGCCCTCGTGGTGCAACAACAACAACAACAAGCAACAAGCAACAAGCAACCCTCATGGCCCAACAACAACAAGCCTTACTATCTCAATAGTATGCCTAGCAGCAACAACAACAACCAGGTTTATACTATAACCCTCAACAAAACATCGTCAACCTAAACACATTAGAAACATATATGCCTCCACCATAGTCACCTTCACAATATCCTACACCACCATACACACCATACAACACCTCATCATATCATAATCCCACATACAATTCATCCGCCTTTCCACAATATGTTCCTCCACCAAACCCACAAGATGATGTCGCATTGCAACTTAAGGTGTTAACATAAGAAATGCAAGATATCCAAATGGGAAAAATGAAGAAGCCCCATACAGAACAAAACCTATGCCTATATCCATTTGACTAAAACATCGCAATGGTACCATTCCCTCCTAGTTTTGAAGTCCCAAAATTTGATAAATACAAAGGGAGAGGAAGTCCTATGGACCATGTCAAAGAGTTTAACATCATGTGTATGGAGGTTTCCGACAATGAGTCCTATTTAATGTGCCTCTTTCCACGAAGCCTGACAGGCCCAACCATCGACTAGTTTCCCAGTTGCCTCCAAAAATAAAAACCTTTCAAGAAATCATTTATAGATTCATATATCACTTCTCCATTAATCTTGGCATGGACGTAAGCTTAGAAGAGTTATATACTCTCAAATAAAATAAAGGATAATCTCTCACCAATTTCTTGCAGCAGTGGAGATAAGCTAGTAAGAGAAAATGACCCATTCCCAATGAACAACAAGTGGGGATCATCATAGCGAATGTAGATCCATATCTATCTTTTCACTTGAAAATGTGGTGCATTACCTCTTATGACGAGCTTGTCTCTAGAGCTCTTAACATCGAGAGAGCTCTAATCTCACAAGGAAGTACCCAAGCATACAAGGACAATTGCCCATCAACTAGTTCAAACGACAAGCCTCGTGTTTGGGCTAAGAACAAGAACGTAACGAATGATGGTGTGGTAGATGCTAAGGTGGTCCTAAGTGCTCCTAGGCCCAACAACAATCAAATAGCTAATATTCAACCAACTGTGCAACAAACTACATCACCACAAAACAATTAGATCAATAGCACCAAAACACAACAACGATGAACCCCCAACAAGAACAACTATCCTAAACGCAAATACACACAGTTGTCAGAACCTATCAAAACTATCATGAAGAAATTGGTAGAGTCAAACATGATAATGCTTCCCAATTTTGAAAACTACCAAGAACCACAGGATAAACCACCCTGGTACAACGACAAAGATCTTTGTGACTTTCACAAAACATCGAACTGTATGAAGCTCAAAAATGTTATCCAAGACCTTATTGAGAATGGAGACATATTTTTTGAAGTACCATCTAGTAATCAAGATCTTAAGATATACAAGAACCCTATGCTAGATCATATAAAAGGAAACAACAATAGAAAAGGTAAGGATTACACAAACATGCAACATGTCTATTCCAATGTAGTCGCTTCCTGTAATAGCGTCATTTTTGTTGTCACCATCAAAGGACCTAGCGCAAAATGTGGAGTCATCATGCTACAAGGAAAATTCACCATCCAAGAAGTCCCATCTCAATCTAGGGCACAACCTACTTTACCAACATCAAACCCTAGCAAATACAATCTCCTGGATCAGCTTAAGAAGACCCCCACGCAGATTTCTATCTTAGTACTATTGAGGCTATCCCCCACACATCGATAAATCTTAGAGAAAGCTTTGTCTTCATCATCTGTCCCTAAGGATATTGATACAATTCAATTTCAAGCTATGGTAGGGCATATCACTAATCATCTTCGCACATTTTCAGAACAAGACCTGCCATCACAACTATCCCATAATTGTGCTTTACACCTTGAGGTCATTATTCATAAAAGCAAGGTTAAAAGAGTCTTAGTGGATAGAGGTGTTGGTTTGAAGATTTGCACCATTCAGTTGATCAAGAACTTGGGTTATTCAGAAGATGCTATTGAGAAAGCAAAGAGTACAACCATCGGAGCATATGACGATCAAGAGCAGGTATCGCAAGGCATCATTTTACTACCCATCTAAGTAGGACCTGTCATTCAAGAGACTGCATGCCAAGTGTTAGACCTTGATCTCCCCTACAACATCTTGCTTGGTCGACCATGGATCCATGCCCTAAAAGTTGTAGCTTCAACCTGTCAACAATGTGTAAAGTTTCCTTTTGAGAATAGAGAAGTTACCATCCACGGAGATCCTGAGCCCTTTTACTACTGCAAGAACCTTGAGGCCAAGTTTTTAAAAATACCCCAAGTCCCTAAAAATGATGGACCTACACCATCTTCCTCATTTTTTGACCCATCATCCCTTGCATCTACCTCGAAAACAAAAACACCCATTGTGCAAAACATTCTCGACATCAAAGTAGTGATCCAGGATGATGGTTGTGGAAATTATAAACTACAAAAAGACACTTTTGTGTTGGGGGAGCTACCTCTTTCTCCCAAAACTCATGGGAAACCCATACCTATCAAAAAAGTGGCTGAAACAATAAAGATTGCAGCTACTACCTTCACCAAGTGGGGGGATTTGAACAAAGATGTCAATGAGGAGCATGTCTCTAAATTGTTATATCAAGATGAACGACCCGTCCCCGCTCTTCCCATGGAAGATGACAACAAATTCTTGCAACTAATGAAGGGGTGGGGGTATAATAAGAATGAGAAACTAGGTCAAAATGATAGCGGTTTCCCAGAACCCATCATTCTTGAGAAACACCCAAAGAATCTCGGCTTAGGATGTACTACTAGCAAGGTTACCCTTCTTGGAAAAGGTACTGTTGTCACCCAGAAATGCACCCTGATGCAAAGTTGTCAAACTGAGCTTTCTGGTGAAACATTGGATCACTCCAGGGCTGTGGGTCACCTAAGATTGGAGTGAACCTCCGGAGAAGGCCGTCTTCCTTTGGGTATCACCTAAACTATTGCTTCTTTGAGAGGAAAGAGGGAAGAGATGCGTAAATTAAAGAACTACACTAGGGTGATACACTGAACTATTAAGAAATCATGAAATGAACACAGGAAGAACATACACTTGAAAGCCCAATTGCTATTCTTAGGACAACTTCTTTCAGACTCAATGCTTTAGTCCTAACAGGTTTGGCCCACATACACATCTCAGGAAGGAAAGATTAATTTCACAGCTCTAAGATATGAATATAGAATTATAGAACACAGTTAAAGACTTGCATTGTTCAAAAGAAAGATACAAAAATGAGAATCAATACAAACATGAACAAAAACTTCCAAGGTAAACTCTGTGTTGTATTTAGGATTCCAGTTGAGTTATAGAAAAACATACATTGATTGAGAAAGGATTGATTAAAAAATCACTAACTCTTCAGAGTGTATAATCGGAACTATTTACAAAAAAGGCAAAAAATGCCTTATATACAGACTGTGTCGGCCCCTTAGGGCTTACAAAAATATCCGAGCTCAGAAAGATCTATCCTCAGATCTTTTGATTGAAATTAATGCAGAAGCTTGCATGTCCCTGCTGTGTGTGTCAGTGAAGAGCTACTGCCTTCAAGGGAAACCCTCTTGATCTTTCTGCAACCACCACATTCACTTAGATCCATTGTGTCCCGTTTGAGCTACTTCGGCTGAAGGCCTTGAATGCTCTGAGCTTACTACCTATTCACGTGGAATTCAACCAGGGTTGACATTCTTCATTCTTCCATGGCTTGCCTTAGCTCCTCCTAGTTGGTAGATCTCACTCCACGTGGATTTACAGGCGGTCGAAACTCCTTAGTCAGAATTACATCTCGATGAGACACCGGAAGTGTCTCACCGATGTGATTATGTGTCTCTGCAGCTTTAGAAGTCATGTTGATACCGCCAAAACCATCGACAAGACAAACGGATTTGGTTAGAAGTCACAGCGAGCACCATTGAGTCACACCGATATCCTTTCATTTAGCAAATCCATCGTTGTCGGCCAAAGATTATATGTTTGAGAAGACTTCCTAACGAGCCCTCCATCTCTCAGTGAGCACATATGTAGTCGGTAAGACTCTTGGCGATGACCTCTCGTTGAGCTCATTTCATTTACCCCGAGCTCACTCTTCTCCTCCGGGCTCGAGCTCCTTTGGCTTTCGGTGAGACCTTACCAAGTCGGCAAGACCTCTCTTCGATGGCTTTATCTCATGGAAAACTCCTTTGCAGTCGGCAAGACATCCCTTTTCACTAAGACTTCTTAGCGAGCTTCTTTACTTACTTTGAAGTGCCTAGTCGGTGTAACCTTCATCCTTCGACAAGATGCTTTGTCAAAGGCTTTATCCTATGTCGGGTTGCTCTATTTCTTTCGGCAAGAGGCCATTAGTGTCTCCCCAAATGCATTTTACCTTACCGAACCCTGCTTCCTTTCACTAAGACTTAAGCAAGTCAACAGGACCTCATGGCGAATCACTCATCCTTCCTCGAGCTCCCTTTGCTGTCGGCAAGACGTCACCAAGTCGGTGAGACCTCTCGCCGAGTTCATCCTGTCTGCCCGAAAATCCATCCTTGTGTTTCGGCAAGATTCCTTCCGAACTAATTTTGTCTTGGTGAGGGCCCATCTTAGTATCGGCAAGAGTTCTACTAAAGGAAAATGCATCGAGGACCCTCCCTTCTTTTCGGTGAGACTTTCTCCTTCGCTAAGACCCTAGGCCGATATCCAATGTCTCTGGCGAAGTCCTTCATGATCGGTGAGACTCCTGCCGAAGGCAAAACATATCGAGGCCCTAAGCCTTCATCCTTCGATAAGACCTCCTCCACTCGCTGAGACCTTTTGTCGAATGTTGGAAGCTACCTCGAAGCCCCTGTTCGCCATGAGTCTCCCTAACTTTTACGATTGAATGGCCTATCAGCCAGAGAAATCCACGCGATAAGAGGTCATACCGACCCCTTCCTGAAACAACGATAGGCTCTGCAGGCTCGTTCGGCATGACAAAAACTAGGTCTCAGCGACCTGCTTAAGATGGAATGAATCAAAACAATCAATCGGCCAGACAGTATGAGGGTCTTTCCAACTTTCTCCTTAGATGATTTTCATGTCGAAACCCCTAGGGTAGCTTCTCCCATTGAGTTCCCCGTGACCTAGCAACAGATGTAGAGTCTTTGCCCTTGTGTGAATGTCCCACTGGCCTCTGAAGATCTAACATTTGATTACCTTGCCTGATTTAACTGTAGGTGAAATAGAGGCAACAATTCTGGCGACCTTTGCGGGATGTTTTCCTGCTAAACATGAGAACCAGTAGCTACAATTTGTCCATTGGGTATGGAGTCATTAGAAAGCTCAGAGAACAAATAAAACGTCAGTCGGCACATGGTTACAATTCGCATGAGACCAAGTTGTCAAAACGATACAAGAAGAACTGAAACGAAAACAACCACTGCGCTAAAAAGCACTTAGGGAAGGGAGAAAAACAAAAAAAAAATGATCCATAGTGCCAAAGCACTTATTGAAAACATAACACTTAACTAGATATGTACAAGAAAGGCACTTATCAGACTTGAAAGCAGGGTTTAAGGTGTATCCCATTAACTGGGATAGGAAGCAAATCCCCTTCTGTCGTAGCTAGTTGATAAGCATTGTGCTCTTTACAGTCTATGATAATAAACAAACTAGTCCACATGTTGTCGAACTTGGTGTGATGGCCTGGCCTGCTTTTCAGAATATCCCATTTGAGCACTAGATCTCCCACCTTAAAAAACTTTCCTGTAGCCTTCTTGTCAAAAGTCTTCTTTGTCTAGAGCTGATGATCCTCCAAAGTTTTCATTGCTCTGTCCCTTGATTCTTCGAGTTCCATGAGCTCTGCATACCTCACAGACATGGGATCCTGCTCCTCAAGCATCTCCAACTAGTGAACAATGTCTAGAGCTGGAAGCTCCACCGATAGGGGCAATCTTGCCTCTTTGCCATAGACCAACATATATGGTGAATTGCCAACAGACCTCTTAGGGGTCACTCTATCTGCCCAAAGTGCATTCTTTAAACTGATGTGCTAGGTCCTTTGATTATTCTCTATGGTTCTTTTAATGATCCTGATGAAATTCTTATTTGTGCTTTCAGCTAAACCATTACCCTGGGGGTAATAATTTGAGGATGTATTCAAGTGAATGCCATGTTTAACAGCCCAATCAGTTACTCTTAGACCCATGAATGCAAGAGCATTGTCAGATATAATGGAGTCAGGAACTCCGAATCTGGTGACTATATCTTCATAGAAGCTCAAAACTGAAGACTCCTTTGCTTCTTTCAAAGCCACTGCTTCTGTCCACCTTGTGAAATAGTTTGTAGCTGTGAGCACCCACTTATGACCAACACTGGAAGGTGGATTTATTGGTCCAATGAAATCAATGCCCCATCTCATGAAGGGCTGCTCCACTTGAATTGGATGCAGGGGCATAGCTGGCAACCTTTCCTTTCCTAAAAACATAGCACATTTGATGCACTTTCTTGACTAGGAATATGCATCCTTGAACAGGCTGGGCCAGTAGTAACCAACTCTCATGATCTTCCAGGCAGTAGTTCTGGGAGCAAAGTGACCTCCTGCAGCTCCATCATGAAACTCATGAAGCACCCTTTCAATTTGGTCACTGTGAATGCATCTTAATAGGACACCACTTAGATCCTTTTTGAAGAGAACATTATTTACCAGCACATATGGTATGGACTGCAATCTGAAGTATCTCCTTTTAGCTTTGTTGAATCATAATGGGCTTTCACCAGTTTGTAAAAATTGGATCATATCTTGAACCCAATTGGTTGTCCCTATTGGTACATCATCTTGAGCATTCTAAGGCATATCATCTTGAGCATTCTGAAGCTCATTTGTATTAGCAAGGATAACATCCTTTTCTAGTTCACTTCTGCTGCTTGACCCAATAGCAAGTTTTTCACAGAGACCTCTACCTCTAACCAATTTGGTGATCTTATATCTACATCATACTCCATGACCCTAGTGATCCACCCTACTCTTTTTTCATTTAGATCTTTATTTAATAAGAATTCCTTCACACTTGAGTGTGCCACCATGACATGAATTTTATTATGAGAGATCAAAGGCTTGAATTTCTTCAGGCTTCTGATCACAGCAAGAACATGCCTTTCTACAAAGGAGTACTTTTTTTCATAATCAACCAATCCTTGACTAAAAAAGGCTATTAGTTGTTCTAAGTTCTTTTTATTTTTTTGAACCAATATTGCAAAAATGTTACTTGTGCTACCATAAGCATACAGATAAAAATATTTAGAAAAATTGGGATTTACCAGCGTAGGAGTTGTTGCTAAGGCCTCCTTGACCTTTTCAAAACTACTCTTGGCATCTTTTGTCCAACTGAAAACTGCATTTTTCTTTAACATAGCTGTCAAAGGTTGTAACAAGTTTGCAACATCAAGGATGAATCTTCTTAGAAAGTTGATCTGGCCCAGAAAGCTCTATAGACCCTTCTTGTGATTGGGTAGCGGCAACTCAAGTATGGCTTTGACTCTCTTAGGATCAATAGTAATTCCCTCCTTTGACACTATGTGTCCTAATAATTTCCCCTCATGAACAACAAAGATACTCTTCTTTGGATTGAGAGAGATCCCAAACTCTCTGCATTTTTTAAAAACTTGCCTAAGATGTGACACATGTTCATCTACATTTTTGGAATAAACCGTAATATTATCTAGGTAAATTAGTATGATCTTGTTGATCAAACTTTGAAATGCCATGTCCATGGCCCTCTAAAACATGGCACCAGCATTGGACAAACCAAAAGGCATCCTTTTGTATGCCATGGTGCCCCATTTAGTCGTAAAAGCAGTTTTGAACTGATCTTCTTCTTTAACCAGCACCTGATTATAGCCAGAAAAACCATCTAATAAAGAAAATCTTTCAGAACCAGCAACCTCTTGCAAGATTCGTTCCATGGAGGGCAGTGGGTAGTGGTCTTTCAAAGATGATCGGTTAAGGTCCCTAAAATCTACGCAGAGTCTTATTTCTCCACTTTTCTTCCTAACCGGAACAAGATTAGAAACCCAAGAGGTGTGTTTAATTGGAAAGACAATACCCCCCTCAACTAGTTTGGTCAGCTCTTTAATCATTAAGGGCTTAAGCTTGGGATTCAAGGGCCTTTGTTTCTGCCTCACTAGCTTGGCATTAGGTTCTAATTCAATTGTATGCTGAGCAATATGGGGATTAAATCCTTTCAAATCTGAATATTCCCAAGCAAAGACATCATGAAATTCTTGACATAAAGCAACGAAAGCTTGTTTATCTTCTGGTGAACAAAGTTTTCCTATCTTAAGAAGTTTACCTTTGAAAACCTCCAGCTCTTCATAGTGTTCTTCTTTGATTTGCAAGCCAGCTCTACCCTTTTTAAGCTGATCATCAGTACTGAAAATTGAATCTAAGGTAACCAGGCCTTTGGGAAATTTATTTGTCCTCAGCTGTATGATTTGATCACCATACTGTTGCTTGAGTTTTGCTTGATTTACCATGGATAACTGATCTTCTTCGAACAAGAAGGAAAGGATCTGCTCATCACTGTCAAAGAATTGCTAGTGAATGTTGTTGTTAGGAATTGAGGGTCTGACTACAACCTTCACATACTTCTGCACCTTCTCTTTTTTGATGTCATTTGGAATATCAAACTGTGCTCCAATGGATGCAAGCCTGTCAGCATGCTTGTTCTGATTTCTTGGGATAGACACTAAGTTGAAGGCATCAAAATCTTCGAGCATGTTCCACACTCTGTTTCTATAAGACTTTAATGTGTCATTTTTAGCAACATTCAGGCCCCTTACTTGATTAACAATTAATTCGTTGTCCCCATGGGCTTTCAAGTTGGTTATTCCTCTCTTTCTTGCCCACTCTAGACCTTGAACAAGGCCTTCATACTCAGCAGTGTTATTGGAGCATGCAAAAGCGAAACAGAATGTAGAGTAGTACCTATCACCTTGTGGAGAAATTAACATTGCACCTCCTCCTGCTCCATTCTTACTTCTGGAACCATCGAAGAACATCTCCCAAATTCCATTAAGCGGTTGCAACAATTGATTTGCATCTTTCTCCAAGTTTGGAATCTTTGTATCAGGCTCAAGAATGACATAGTTTCCCATACCAACATCTTGAATGAGGTCCTCAGGACTGTCCGATACATTTTCAACTGCCAATTCATGCAACAGCACGTTAGGAACAACTTCTGATTGGAGTTTTTGAGCAACAGCTAGTTCATTGTCAGTAAAAGCAACACAATTTGCGTTTGCAGTAGAAGGAGCAGCATTGATGGGGTTTGGGTTATATGGCTCAATGTAGTCTTTGGACAACCTTTCAGACTTGATGGTAACCTTAGTCCCATATCTTGTTCTAAATAGCATATGTGACCAATCAGTCGACACATAACCACCTATCTTGGCTGTAAAGTCTCTAGATAAACACAAGGAAAAGAAAGGTGGAAGGTCTATGACGCATATGTCTTGAGGAAATGAAAATTTTGGACAAGCATGGAGAGTGAGATTTAGATCCTTGATGATCCCCAAAGTATTAACCAAAGTATCGTCCAATTGGATCACTCCCTTCTCTAAAGGTTGGTATTTTAGTCCAAGTTTGTCAACAATCTATTTTGGCATGACGGAGCTGCTAGCCCCACTATCTACCATATAGTTATGGACTAATTTATCACCAATAATCACTAACACGTAGAAAGGAGGTGGTTTAACCTTTTTTCAGTCTCTATACAAGGCTGCTGATCATTTCCCTGAGAATCATTTGTTAACACGGCTCTAACCTGACCTATTGGGGGCTCAGATTCATCAGACATTTTTAAACTTGATAGGGCTGATTGTAACATATCCTTTTGACCGAGGATGACTAAATAATCCCACATAGACATGGTTACATTTGTCCTTTTCATACTATCAAGAATGTTAAAAGGTACAATTGGATTTTTATTGTGTACCTTTACGCCAGTATGATCAGCTTGTGAGTGTGGCTGCTCCTTATCTGGGAGTTGTTGATTTCTTTGCCAACCACTAGTCACTCGAGAGGTAGATGGTTCCACCACTACCACCCTTCCTCTATCAGCTACTTGGTCAAGCTCAAATGCTCTCTTCTTTGCCCTGGTGTTAGCTGCAACTGGAGAGTTATCTTCATTCAACCCACAGAACTCTTGACCCTGCCAGTTAAGCAAGGTTGTATCATTGCTAAATTGGTCCTAATGTTGTGGAGATGGCTCATTAGGTGTATGCAGTCGTGAACTTGATGCATTTTGTACCATCAATGCTTGATTGATGATTCCATTTGAACAAGTGGCTTGATTATGAGACTGGTTACAAGGGTAGCACCACTCATAATCAGCTGCTAAGTTGTTTTGAGTGGGAACCAAGTCCCTAGCTGCACTAATAGCTATTGGAGCATAGGCCTGAAAAGGCCTTGTGTTCACACTATGTCTTGGGCCCTGATACTGCTATCTATTCCCTTGGAATTGCTGCTGCTGACCTTGAAAGGGCTAACTTGAGGCTTGATTTTGCTATTGATAAGGCCTAGAATAGGTCTGTTGCTTTTCCAAGTTCACCAACTTGTTACCAAAAGTCTGTAAAAGACTTTTGATCTCTTGTAACTCATTTGATGAGCTTGAAGCAACACTTTCTTACTTATCAATGGTTGGAACAATAGCTGGTAGTGTTGGTATAGCTGGTAGAGGTGTGAAAGGAGGTATTTGCAAAGGGATGTTTGCATGAATTTCTAGAAATATTGGCATTGGTGGCCTAGGAGCAAGCTTACCAGCTTGTATTAAGTTGTTTTTAGCTTTGATAGCTATTTCAAAGGCATCTGATAAAGACACTCCTCCCATTGACTGTATCATGATAGCTATATTGTTGTTCAAAGCTCTCAAAAAGTATAGGAATGCATACTCTGGGGGTGGCCTCATCGTTGCAGGGATTCTATCCCAAGTTCTTTAAAATCTGAAGTTGAAGTCGTTCATCTGCTCTTGCGGAGCTCTCTTAATTGTTGTCAATTGCTCTAATAGAGACAAGTTATCAAACCTATCTTGGAATTGCTTATGCAATTTTTCTCCAAAATCATCCCATGTTGCAATTGAACTGACTGGTAAGCTCTTGTACCACTGCACAGCTCTTCCTTTCAGTGAAGTAGCTAGCAATCTCACTGCAACGTCCTCTTGTGTTATGTGGTGGACTCTGCATAATGAAGCCACATCTCTCATATGTTCAATTGGAGTAGTTTGGTCTTCTCCCGTGAAAATTGGCAGACTCTTCAACGCTGCCATTGGAATATCATTGTGTTGCGCTAAGTTCAAAGGACTCCCTCCGTTGAAAGCAACAAAGGGTTGATTCCTTGGAGCGGCCATTGAAGGTATCTAAAGTGGATTTTTTGGTGCAACGAAATGAGAAATTATAGGTGGAGGAGTGGACTGAGTTCTTCTGGAGTAGATGATTGTTGTTCTCCACCTTTCTTCAACTCTGCCTTGTCTTCTTGGTGGTGACAGCTGCAAGTATTCGAAAGGGCCTGAGCTGCTTCTTGTTCGAACTCTTTTCATATACTGTAGAAGGCATGGATTTCTAGAGTTCTTCCTCTCTGTGGAGCCGCCAGGTATACAAAACTGCTTGTGTAAGGCCTATAATTCACTGGCTGCATACCAAACCAGCAGTTAAAAAATAAATTTATGTCCCACCGGGCGTGCCAGAAACTGTTGTCACCCAGAAATGCACCCTAATGCATAGTTGTCAAACTGAGCTTTCTGGTGAAACATTGGATCATTCCAGGGTTGTGGGTCACCTGAGATTGGAGTGAACCTCTGGAGAAGGTTGGCTTCCTTTGGGTATCACCTAAACTATTGCTTCTTTGAGAGGAAAGAGGGAAGAGATGCGTAAATTAAAGAGCTACAATATGGTGATACACCGAACTGTTAAGAAATCATGAAATGAACACAGGAAGAACATACACTTGAAAGCCCAATTTTTATTCTCAGAACAACTTCTTTCAGACTCAATGCTTTAGTCCTAACAGGTTTGTCCCACATACACATCTCAGGAAGGAAAGATTAATTTCATAGCTCTAAGATATGAATACATAATTATAGAACACAGTTAAAGACTTGCATTGTTCAAAAGAAAGATACAGAAATGAGAATCAATACAAACATGAACACAAACTTCCAAGGTAAACTATGTGTTGTATTCAGGATTCCAATTGACTTACAGAAAAACATACATTGATTGAGAAAGGATTGATTAAAAAATCACTAACTCTTCAAAGTGTGTAATCAAAACTATTTACAAAAAAGGCAAAAAATGCCTTATATACAGACTGTGTGTCGGCCCCTTAGGGCTTACAAAAATATTCGAGCTCAGAAAGATCTATCCTCAGATATTTTGATTGAAATTAATGCAGAAGCCTGCGTGTCCCTACTGTGTGTGTCAGTGAAGAGCTACTGCCTTTAGGGGAAACCCTCTTGATCTTTCTGCAACCACCGCATTCACTTAGATCCATCGTGTCCCGTTTGAGCTACTTCGACTGAAGGCCTTGAATGCTTTGAGCTTACTACCTATTCACGTGGCATTCAACCAGGGTTGGCATTCTCCATTCTGCCATGGCTCTCCTTAGCTCCTCCTAGTTGGTAGATCTCACTCCATGTGGATTTACAGGCGGTCGAAACTCCTTAGTCAGAATCGCATCTTAGTGAGACATCGAAAGTGTCTCACCAATGCGATTATGTGTCTCTGCAGCTTTAGAAGTCATGTTCATACCGCCAAAACCATCGGCAAGACAAACGGATTCGGTTAGAAGTCACAGCGAGCACCATTGAGTCACACCGATATCCTTTTCATTTAGCAAATCCATCATTGTCGGCCAGAGATTATATGTTCGAGAAGACTTCCTAACGATCCCTCCATCTCTCGGCGAGCACATATGCAGTTGGTAAGACTCTTGGCGATGACCTCTCGTCGAGCTCGTTTCATTTACCCCGAGCTCACTCTTCTCCTTCGGGCTCGAGCTCCTTTGGCTTTCGGTGAGACCTTACCAAGTCGGCAAGACCTCTCTTCGATGGCTTTATCTCATGGTGAACTCCTTTGCAGTCGGCAAGACATCCCTTTTCACTAAGACTTCTTAGCAAGCTTCTTTACTTACTCTGAAGTGCCCAGTCGGTGTAACCTTCATCCTTCGACAAGATGCTTTGCCGAAGGCTTTATCCTATGTCGGGCTACTCTATTTCTTTCGGCAAGAGGCCATTAGTGTCTCCCCGAATGCATTTTACCTTACCGAACCCCGCTTCCTTTCACTGAGACTTAAGCAAGTCGGTAGGACCTCATGGCGAATCACTCATCCTTCCTCGAGCTCCCTTTGCTGTCGGCAAGACGTCGCCAAGTCTATGAGACCTCTCGCCGAGTTCCTCCTGTCTGCCCGAAAAGCCATCCTTGTGTTTCGGCAAGATTCCTGCCGAACTAATTTTGTCTTGGTGAGGGCCCATCTTAGTATCAGCAAGAGTTTTGTTGAAGGCAAACGCATCGAGGACCCTCCCTTCTTTTCAATGAGACTTTCGCCTTCGCTAAGACCCTAGGCCGATATCCAATGTCTCTGGCGAAGTCCTTCATGATCGGCGAGACTCCTGTCGAAGGAAAAACATATTGAGACCCTAAGCCTTCATCCTTCGGTAAGACCTCCTCTGCTCGCTGAGACCTTTTGTCGAATGTCGGAAGCTACCCTGAAGCCCCTGTTCGCCATGAGTCTCCCCGACTTTTATGATTGAATGGCCTATCGGCCAGAGAAATCCGCGCGATAAGAGGTCATACCGACCCCTTCCTGTCACAGCAATAGGCTCTGCAAGCTCGTTCGGCATGACAGAAACTAGGTCTCAGCGACCTGCTTAAGATGGAATGAATCAAAATAGTCAGTCGGCCAGACAGTATGAGGGTCTTGCCGACTTTCTCAGATGATTTTCATGCCGAAACCCCTAGGGTAGCTTCTCCCATTGAGTTCCACGTGACCTAGCAACAGATGTAGAGTCTTTGCCCTTGTGTGAATGTCCCACTGGCCTCTGAAGATCTAACATTTGATTACCTTGCCTAATTTAACTGTAGGTGAAATAGAGGCAACAGGTACTTCAACTAAAAGGGTTGAGGCTTCCTCTTGGTTACCGACGTCACGTGATACTACCCTAGACGACTTTCCCCTTAATGTTGTTGAACTATTTGAGAATAACTCTCTCTTCATGATATCCACAACATCTTTCACCTCAAATGACCAAACCACTGAAATAAGCCTAGTATACCCATAGCTCATTGACTGGGACCAAGGACCACTAATTCTAGATTTATTCAAAAATGATGAAGTAATCTCAAAATTCATGGGACTCTGTGATAACTTACCATGGGCAGATCACAAAGTAGGTTTTGACATGGAGCTAGACATAGGGGCATACTAGGTGGAGAGGATTGAATCCTTCAATCACAAAATTGATGACATGCAACTAACACGCAGATCTTTGAGTGAAAACCACACTGTGGAACTTTCTGATCCTAAAATAGTAGAAAGAAAGGATGCATCTGAGGGTGAAAACCTCTTTGAGGCACCTAAGGATGAGGGATTCAATCTCCCCTTAGTGCAATGCATCCAAAGAAGTCAGTAGTTATAGCATAAAAGACAACTCTAGTCAATGTGGGAACAAAAGAAGCACCCAAGATCACTTTCTATGACAAATCCTTGTTAGATGAAGAACAGAAAAACCTAGCAGCATTACTAAAAGAGAGAAGAGCTAACTTTGCATGGCCATACACAGAGATGGCAGGGCTCAATCCAAAAGTGGTTGTGCATCATTTAGCCGTTTATCTTGAAGCCAAACCAATGAAGCAAAAATTAAGAAAGATGCACCCTTAGCTAGCACTCTTGGTAAAACTTGAGTTACAAAAGCTTCTTGACGTTGGATTCATCCAACTGATAGATTATCCTGAGTGGGTTTCCAACCTAGTACCAATCTCCAAACCCACTGAGGGCATCAAAATATGAACAAATTTTAGAGACTTAAACAAGGCATGCCTGAAAGATGATTTCCCTCTTCCTAACATCAACATCATCGTGGATTAACAACTGGGCATGAAATGCTATCATTCATGGATGATTTTTTAGGCTATAATCAAATCATGATCACCAAGGAGGATCAACACAAAACTACATTCACTTGTCCATGGGGAACATATTGTTGGAACATGATGCCATTTGGGTTGAAAAATGCAGGAGCAACCTATCAAAGAGAAATGACCCTCATCTTTCATGTTATAATCCACAAAACAATTGAAGACTATGAGGATGATATTTTGGACAAATCAAAGAAAAGGAGTGAGCGCATAGAGGTATTGGGACCCATCTTCAACAGGATCGAAGAGTATAAGGTACAACTAAACCCAAAAAAGTGTGTCTTTGGGGTTACATCAGGGAAGCTTCTTGGCTACATCGTTTCACTAAGAGGGATAGAGATTAATCCAACAAAAATCAAAGCCATCCTAGACATGGAACCACCACTAACATTGAAGCAGATGAGAGGGTTACAAGGAAGGTCACAGTCCATTAGACGGTTTATAGCTCTATTATCAGATAAAATCCACCCTTTCTCACATCTTCTCCATAAAGGAATAACTTACAAGTGGGATGAGAAGTGTGACAAAGCCTTCCAACAGATCAAGGACTACCTATTGACACCACCAATACTCATGCCACCAATACCAAGCAATCCATTGATCCAATATATCTCAGCAACATCAACAACATTGGGTGCTCTTCCAACATGATGAAAACAGAAAGGAAAGAGCCATCTATTACATCAGTAGGACCTTGGTAGGCTATGAAATGAACTACTCATCCATTAAGAAAGCATGCTTAGTGGTGGTTTTTTCTTCATAAAAATTTAGACATTACATGTTGTTGTATCAAATCAAGCTTATTGCAAAGATTAATCCATTAAAATACCTATTATCCAAAGCAAATCTCATTGGGCGAATGGCCAAATGGGTGATGATCTTGACTAAATTTGAGATAGAGTACATAGATTGCAAGGAAATCAAAGGACAAGTGATCACATACCAACTAGCATAAGCACCTATCTATGTAGAGAACCCTTTGATATATGAATTTCTTGATGAATCAGTGTTCCTCGCCAATACAATAGATCAATGGAAAATGTACTTTGATGGGTCATTCACCCAACATGGATCAGGGGCAGGTATTCTCTTTATCACCCCTCAAGGTGATTGCATTTTGAAGTCATACCGGCTATCATTTCCATGTACTAACAACATTGCAGAGTATGAGGCTCTAATCACAGGTCTAAGGATAGTAGTTCAATGGCAGATACAAGAGTTGAAAGTCTATGGGGACTCATAGTTGGTTATCAACCAAGTCAATGATGACTACCAAACTAAGGATGACAAGCTTACTCCTTATAAGAAGATGGTAGAAAATATCAAGGACCTTTTCATTGTTATAACTTTTGAGCAGATTCCTCGCATGAACAATCAAGCAACAAATGTTATGGAAACAATTGGATCATTGTTCGATATGCCACACAATGTCCTTCAATGAAAATTCTTGGTAGAACAGCTTCTCGTACCAACTTTTGAAATCCCAAAATTTGAATTTGTGTGTGTCATTCTTTGTCCTGGTTCCCCATGATATCATGATATATTCACCTACCTTAGCAGAGGAACTCTCCCATCTAATATCACCTCCAACCTTAAGAATACCTTTATTAAAAAGACATCCCGATTCGTGATCCTAGGTGACACCCTTTACCGAAGAAGCATCGAGGGGACATTACTATGATGTCTTAACCAAGAGGAATCCTTGACCACCTTAACATAAATACACAATGGCATATGCGGCTCACATTCTAGTGGTATGACTTTAGCTAAGAAACTATTAAGGACGGGGTACTACTGGCCAACCATGGAAAGAGAAGCCCATTAGTATGTGCAGAAGTGTGTCCAGTGTCAACAACATGGAGATCTTATTCATGCTCCAGCTCAGGAATTACAGCCAATGATCACACCTTAGCCTTTCTCACAGTGGGGCCTTGACCTCATAGGAAAGATTACTCCCACCTCATCTAATGGTCATAAGTTCATCATCACATCCACTAAATACTTTACCAAATGGGTCGAAGCCATTCCTATAATCTACATAATGGGAAAAAAATTTGCCAAATTTATCTTGAATTACCTTATCTGTCATTATGGTGTTCCATAAGCCCTTATCTCAGACAGTGGAACACCCTTCAAGAATTAGGATGTGAAGGAGCTATGTCAAAGATTCAACATCCATCATCGATTCTCTACCCTGTATCACCCCAAGGGTGATGGTCAAGTTGAGGCTGCAAACAAGAACATTCTAAAAATCCTAAAGAAAACGGTCAATGAAGTTGGTTGTGACTAGCATATGTAGTTAAATCCCGCCCTCTGGGCCTATTGAACTAGCATTCACACACCAAAAAGTGCAACCCCCTTCTCCTTGGTCTATGGATTATAATCCATCTTTCCTATTGAGGTTGAGCTTCCTTCACTATGATTGCCACTATAGAATCTAATCATTGATGAAGAATATAGAGTATCTTGGCTAAATGAGCTAGAATTCTTGGATGAGCATCACCTTGACGCCCTTAATCACTTACAAGTATACCAAAATTGACTGAAACAAAGCTATAACAAGAAGATCAAGTGTTGGTCTTTCCAGGTAGGGGATCTTTTCCTAAAACGGAATCAGAAAAATCTTCTAGATTAGGATAGTAAAGGAAAGTTTGAACCTAACTGGTTAGGTCCATTTGTCGTCACAACAAGCTATGGATCAGGAGCATACCAATTTATCAACACCTGAAGGTGAACCCTTGTAGGAAACAACCAACAACCTACATCTTAAAAAGTTTTATGCCTAGGCTTGAAGGATGTAAATCTAAAAAATACAAAAAAAAAATGATCAAAAAATCCAAAAAATGAGAAAAAGGATTAAAAAAAAGTAAAAAGAAAAACAATCGTCCTCTAGTGAAAACCACTTTGGTGGTGCTTTGGGCATGTACCTTGGTGAAAACTTGGCAAACAGGCACCTTGTGTAAATAAAGCACCTCCATCTATTCTTTGGCTCTTTTGTCCTATCATTCTTTGCATCACATCCATCCATCACATCATTCATTCTATTTATTCCATCACCCATCTGCGTCTATATCATAGCTTGATATTGTGAAGTATTGTATCCCCTTTTAGTATGACTTGGCATATTCCTAAGTTCAATTTGTCCCGCCTATACCAAGGTAGTCTATATGCTAGGGGCAATTTTTTCTAGGATCAAATTAGGTTCTTGTATATCTTAGGGTTATTGGAAATCTCTCAAAAATCCCAAAAACATTCATAAAACTTCATCAAAATCCAAAAACACTTGCAAAATATTGTAAAGCTAAAAATCCAAAAACATCAAAATCCAAAATCCAAAAACATTCATAAAATTGTAAAGTGAAAATCCAAAACATCAAAATCCCTAAAAAGGTCAAAACGTCAAAAATCCAAAAGCGGAAGTATGTTGAACTACGAATCTTTGAGCTTGAATGTAGGCAAGGCCATCATTGATGTTCCCCCAAGACACCCTAGGTCAATCCTTTAGGAATCTATCATAATAAACTGTCAATCCATCAACTATTCATTTCTCTTCAACAATAAGTTGAGTTAGTCAAACTACATGGTCTTTACGTGTATAACGTAGGCAAGGCTCATCTTTGATAAGCCCCCAAGGCCCCTAGAATAGTCTTTTAGGTTAGGTTCTTGGTCGAAAACTCAGAAAACCCCTAAACATTTGAAATCTCAGAAAACACAAAAACATTTAGAAAACTTAGGAAAAAATCCAAAAACATTCAAAATTCAAAAAAGCCTTAAACATTTGAAAACTTATAAAAATCCCAAAAGATTGGAAAACCTTAGAAAAACCCTAAACAACCTCAAATAACTGAAAACCAAAACATTCACAAAAGCTTTCAAAAAGATAAAAAACCTCAAAACATTTTCAAAATACCAAAAACATTGAAATATCCAAAAAATCCAAAACTATCCATCCCACTTCGCTTTCACCTGCAATAACCTTCATCCATAATAAATTGAACGTCATCTTCAACCTTTTGCAAAACAAATAGAAAGCAAGTATCGCAAGTCGTAAAGTGAGAACACTAAGTGTCAAAATCTAATGTCTAGATCATAGGTAAATGAGTTAGTGGAATTTGTATCAATGACTTATCACACACCTCATCCTAATCAAAACATTTGATAACATGTCCTAGGATGCATTCTTCCTGCAATGGACATCAACATCAAAAATCACCTTAGCTATATTAAACTAGAAAGAGATATAGATAACACTAACTGTTTGTCTTTGATCTTTTCTTATTGACCCATTCCAAGGACCTCTCAATGATGTCTCAATGATTTAGAGAGAAAGGGATCGGGCATTGATCATTATCTTTTGTTTGTTGCACTTGTGGGTATTCTTGTAAAATAATATTGGCGCATACTTTCTTAGTTGTGTGTAGGGAGGTTGTTTGGAGTAGATAGTTGACAATTGCATATGCTTTGGTCTGATATATTCTAAACTTATAAACTACATTTTGATGAGGTTTATGTATGTCAAGATGTGAACAAGAACTATCCTATTTGTTTGCAAAGTCAAAGTCCATTACACTAGATACAACACCATCTTGTTTTTCAATACCTTGATGCACCGTGTCTATGTGTTATATCAAACATAAGGAATGATGAAAAATCCCAATCCCAAGATATGAGCAAAATCATCATCATCTCTCATCACTATCTCTAATAAAGTCTTGGTGGATCATGGACTTGTTGGACTTATTGCATCAATCTTTGAAATTGATGGTCATTCATCTCATTCTTCTATCTTATTCCCATGCTAACCTGGTATCATGACAGTCAACAAAAACATCATCAAGCATCCATCCTACATCCATAAATCATCAGCATGCATACATCTCAAATCATCACAACATATCATAATTGCATCATCATTATCATTTAAGTTGTTTTGGATAATATAGATTTGTTATTCTAAGAATCTTAATCAATATAACATATCATACATGTTATGCCTTGCATAACCACACCATTTTATTTTATTTTGGAATAAAATGGGTCCCCTTTTTTTCTTTTGTTTTGTTGGCCTTTGGTTTTTTGGTTGGGTCTTAGGAGTTGTTTCTTTTGCTAATAAGTCTATCTTTTGTTCTGTCGGAGGCGGGTCTGGAACCAAATCTAAACATGGAACTCTTTCAAGGTTTTCTAGTTCGGATATAGTTCTGACTCTGTCTCCGCCTTCTCTTTTGTTTCTCCTTTGTTTTGTTGGTTGTTTTCGACGAACACTTGGGTTGGTCCATCCTCTTGTTTGTTGGTCATTTTCTTTTCTTTTGTTTGTTTGCTCGCACAGAAGCGAAATCGGGATTGGAACGCACATAGGAAGTTTCAAGTTTCCATATTGTGTTCCCGTCCCGACTCCGTCTCCGCTCATTTTCTTTCTCGTTTCTTTGTTGTTTGGGTCGGGCCCGGTGTTCGCTTTGGTCCTACTTCCCTTGTGCTTGTGTGTTTTGTTCTTTTCTTTTTGGTCGGGGCCGGATCCGGACTTGGAATCGAACTTTCAACTTTGTGAAGTTCCATTTCGGTTTTGTCTCTGCCCCCGTCTTTGGTGTCGTGTTTCGGTCGGTCTTTTTGTCAGGACCGAATTCGGGGTTGGAAATTGAGTAATGAGCTTTGGATGGGTTTCTTTATCTAGTCTCCGACTTGGATCTGCGTCTGCCTTACCTTTTGATGTTTCGTGGACTTGACTTAACTATCTATTCACATCGTTGGCTCTGTCCCCAAACTACCGCATTTATGGCATTAAACGTAGCCTATTTGCACGTGCGAATTAATGTTTAAAAGCTTAATCATGTTTTAACTGGCTCATTGTCATTATTATTCAAATTGTCTAAGCAAACCATGGCCAAGAAAGTCTCAAAAGAATTGATTTGATCGCGGAGGCAAATTGCGAAGCGAATCTTTGCTAAATATCGGTTAGTCCTAAGGAGTGTTTTGAGGTAGGTTTCTTTTGCTTTTCTTTCTCTTGTTTGTTCTTCCGCATGTGTCATTTTAGCGTATTTGCAGGAGAGTTTTGTTCTGTGAATTTGTTCACTTGGTTGTGTTTGGTTTTTCTTTTCTTGTTCTTTTTGTTTGGTCCTTTCTTTTCCGTCTTGTTTCGTTTTGGGTTTGTCTTTCGTTTGCCGTTTTGTTTTGTTGTTTGTTCTGTTGTCGCTTTCGTGACAGGTCCATTTTGTCGTGCTCTGGTTTTGACTAGGGTTTCAATCTTGTAAGGGGTTTCCTTGCTTCGGTGATGAATTTCATCTTGAAACCCTGTTTCTAGTATTCTCACGTTGGTTTTGGGTTGTCCGTGTGGGATTCTCGTTGTGCCCTAGTTTTTGGAAGTAGCGTATCGAGTGAACTGGGGTTTTGCTTAGAAACCTTTGAAAATTGACCTTTTCCATGGTTTAAATGATCTTTTGTACAAAGGAACTGTTGGAGGGTTAAACTATGCTATTTCTAGTTTCCTTTAGGGCCCATGTGACCTAGGGTTTAAGGTTCATATGACTATACCTTGTTTGAAATACTCTCCGTTTGCTAGAATTATTCCACTCCCGTTCATTATTATGGTGTCACTATATCTTTACTCTTGGTCAGAACCGGATCCGGAGTGGAAGTTGAACTTGATAACTAACAATTGGTTTTAGTCCGGTTCCCGTTCTAGTCCCGCTTTCGACCTTGTTTTGGTTCTTATCCAGTTCCGATCTCGGCCCCGCCACATGATGACAGATATCTTTTATGCCTAATACTTTTACGGTTCCGCCTCCAATAAAGGCAGAGTTTGACTAAGTAAATATTATCTAAGGAGGATGGAGAAGGGCTTATATAATTGACTAATCTAGATGTTTTGTTCATATAATACAGGAAGTTGTTGCAGGAATTAAGAAATGTCGGGAGCATCAGATGAGGCCTCTCAGAGAAGCCAACCAGGTGAAACTTCATGGCAAGGAGTTAGACCGAAGAAGATCAAGGTGGAACAACTTCCGTATACCTTGAGATGTAAGCATAGGGAGGTTGTCCTCACAGCTAGCAAAATTGATTCTGACTGGGCTGATGTTACTGACACCAATTTGGGCCCTTTTAACTATGAAGAATTGCATGAGGAGACATTCACTGAGGAGTAGGTCACAGAAAGGACATAAATGAATGTTTAGTCCAGCCTGGCACATGTTACACTCTTCCCCCTATCTATCCAATGTCCAGAGTTGATTCTTGCAGCAGCTGGAGCATATAACCCTGCTACTAGGCAATGTGTGGATGTAAAGGGTAATGTCATTATTGACTTCACGTCCCCAATGATCAAATTCTTGTTTCATATACCTGATCCCAAGAATCCTAAACAATTGAATCGGGCAGAGGATTTGAAGCTTTACAGTGATAATAAGGAGAGGAATAGATTTCACATGAATAAGACTTGGATGAGGGTGGAGAAGAAGTCTCTGACCAAGCTTCCTGACCAACCTAAGAGGGCGGACTTTAGTAAAGAAATTGCAGATATAATCATGTTCCTTTCTAGGGTGTTTGGAAAAAGGGATGCTTCACTGTTTAAGGAATGGATGTTTCCTTTCATTCAAACTATTTTGGATGGGAGGAAACAATTTGACTGGTCAATGATAGTATTGGAAAACATTCACAATAAAATGATAAAAGTGAGAGAAACCAAGTGTTTCTTTATGACCTCCTATGTAGTTTATGCAGCTACCCAAGTGGGGATTTTTCCTAGACTTCAAACAGTGGGTATATTGGAGGAAGCCCAATGATAGAAGAAAGTGTGGGAATATTATAATCAGCTCACCTTGTAGGCATCAGAGGAAAATTATAGAAGGGTAAATGATGCCTTTCTTTATGTCATTATTAACAAACTTAATGGTGATGCAGGATATAGGCTTAGTAGGGAGGCAATGGATTTTGTGAATGAATAGGGGAATTGGTTTATCTAGTACCCCACATTCACCTATTTCAGGTTAGTAGGCTTTGATGGTCACCCCCATTTGCTACCTAGATGTTGTGGTGATAGGATCATTCTGATGGAGTTTATTTATCAAGCCTTGGCTGTTAATTTCTAGTTCGGCAACAAACACAAGACTGGTTGCCATAAGTTTCCAATGAAGCTGGGAGCCTTTAGCTATCCACACATTCAAGCAGCTAAGGTTGTTTGTGATGAATTAGTTTATTTAAAGTTGGGCTTGTACACTACAAGGAAATACTATGACCCCAAGCACAAGATGAGGGCTTTGCTTCCCAGTGTCTTTGAGAAGCACTTTAATTTGTTGGAGGATTTTTGGGAGGACTTGCAAGATGAATATGACCTTAGGAAAAAGAATTATGAAAGGATACCTATCCCACTTATGGTTGAGTTTGGGATAAAAGAAGACATTCCATAAACATTGTCTGATGATGGGAAAGTTTTGGATCCCAAGTATGATGCATACAAGATTGGTACTAAAGATCTTGATCCAATAGATTGGAATGCTGAGGAGACAATTGACATAAAGCATATTGCAAGACCGGTGCTGGATAGGAGTATTCAATGGGTGAGTTTGAGGACAAATTAGGTTGAGGCTCCATCATCTAAGAAGAGGAAAGTTGCAGGTACCACCCAAGGATATAAAATGGCAAAGAGAAGGATGGCACCTAAGGAACCTTTACAGTTTATGCCTTATAGTACACAAGAGGAGGTGGTTCCTCAAGACCTTCCAGAGGTGTAGGAAGATGAAACAATTGCGGAGATGGGGGCTTCTACATCTACTGTAGGGGAGGTATCTACTCAACCCTCTGATGCACAAGAATTAGGTCAAGAATCACCAAAGGGAGCCCTCCATGATGAAGCAGAGGTCTTAAAGTGAATGGAGGATGAAATTGAGATACATAATATAGAAACAAATTCAGAAAAGACTCCATCTAATAAAGAGCATCATGTATTAACATCTTTTGATACGAAAGATGATGCAGGGACCGAACACATATTGAGTGAGGAAGATCAGTGGAAACTCTTTGAGGATGGAAAAAGAGAAGTTGATGCCAAGGCACAAGCTGAGGCATCGGCTAGGCAACAAGAGGAGGAGGCCAAGGCACAATCTGAATTGGCAGTCAAGCAGAAGGAGTTGGAAGATAAGGTCAAGGTTGATGAATTAGCTCAACAACAACAACAAAAGGAGTAGGAGCTCAAGATACAAGAAGAGAGAGATAATTTGATGATGCAGCAGAAGATTCATAACCTTGAGGAGGAAAAGGCTCAACAAAGAAGAGAAAAATAAGCTATTGAAGCTAAGCTCAAGGCACAAGAAGAGGCTTATAGGAAAAAGGAAGAACAAGAGCATTTGAAAAGGGAAAGAGAGGTTGTTGAGATTGCTGAATATGAAAAGAAGTCCAAGGAGGCATGGGACTATGTTGAAGAGCTGAAGAAGCAGCGGGATCAAATGTTAGAGAAAAAGAAAGAGGAAGCGGAATGTTTAAAGCAAGAGTTGGAGGCTAAAAGGCTACAAGAGCAAAAGGATAAAGAGGAAGCAAAAAGGTTAGCACAGCAAAAGGTGTAGGAAGTTGATTCTCAACCGGGGCTTACATTGTTACAACCTTTGTCTTCCACTACTATTGCTTCTTCTTCAACCCAGGAAACCACTACTCCTATTGCTCCTACTTGGTTAAAACTGGACTTGGAAAGAAAACAAGCTGTTCAACCACAACCTTTGAATTGGGAGGAAATGATGAAAGAAATTGGGAAGGAGAAACCTAAAAAGAAGGCATGGGTTCTTCACTCTACTAGGCTCACTGATGCTAGAGAGATTGTTGTTGAATGTGCTATACCCGTAATGGAGAAGAGTCATGATGATATGCAAATCACTGATTATCAGTTGGGGGCGGTAAATTTGGGAAAGCCTACAAGAAACCAACAAATGAGTTTGATTGATATTGTGGCCTCTTCAACTAAAACCTGGATGATCAAAGATAAACAAAGGAAGGATGAGCTTAAGGCTCAATTGGATTAACTTCATAGGTTTTTGAAAGATGTTTCAAGTCCCATTTCCCAACAAGTTACTCTTCCTGAATCCCTAGTTTTGTTAACAAAGAAGGAAGCAGATGATTTGGTTCAAATGAGAAGCAAGGTAGGAATGATAGATAAATGGTTGGATAAGCTCAACCAGGAGGTTGATGATGTTCTTGTTGAGGGTTCTAAGATTCATAAGGTTGCTCTTGAATTGGTGAAGGATCTAGATCAGCAAGCCAAGGATCTAGATAAATAGGATGATGAATACAAGGAATATGTTAAAAGGCTTGAAGATATTAGCAAAGTGCCCAAGTCCACATTGTTGGACTATTCAATTCTTGAGCATGGTAATGTGGATTTTGTGGAAAAAACTGTGAGCATCATAAGGTATAAGTCTAGGGTTATTCATGGGCATCAAGAAGAAGTACAAGAAATGAGCAAAGATTTGAATCAACAGATGGTTGAATTAGAGGCAATTTTGGCCATTTTAATTAACCTAGATTCCTCAAACAAAGAAGGCCTGTCTTTGGATAAACTAAGGGAGAGATGGAGGGGTAGGTTTGAGGAAATCATGCAAAAGGGAGATGATGGGGAGAATTTATTGTTAGATCAGTTTATGGATATCAGTGAGGAGGTAAGAACTACTAGAAGGGAGTTAATCAAGTTAAAGGAGATGCAAGGGTTGGTTTCTACAGAATTTGAAAGGATCAAATTTGAAGGTGATTGGTTAGATGGGCTGGATTCGGGTACTCTTCAACAAGTATTCTCTAGTTATGACGAGTACATCCTTGAGCATTTAGTGAAAAAGTGAACTAACTCTTTTCACCATACTCAATATCTGCTTTTCTCCTCTTTTGTGGGTTTTGACATAAACTCAACTTTGAGTTTGATCCATCAGTTTCACTCTCTTCTTGGAATATCAGATTTCTTGTTGGTGCAATAGAGTGATCAGCCTCAGAACAAGAGTTTATGAAGTCCACTTCTGTGTTCAATTCCAATTCCATTAATTGTGGATCTTGATTGATAATTGAGAAACTTGTGCATGTGGCACCCTATATGTATTATTAGAATCTACTTTGTAAAGGTCAGCTAATTGAAGAAATGTCAGCAACCTGATGATAGAAGATAGAGATTAGATCTAGGATTTCTATGTTTTAGGAGAGATACTCTAAAGTTCAGTAAAAACTTGGTTATTTTACAAATTTTCATACGTTTTCATGTTATGATTTTAAAGTTTGGATCTATTTTCATAAGGTTAATGGTACATGATCAATCCATACGCCAGTGATTTTTGTTGTGCTTAATTGTTTCTTATTTGATGAAAGTCAATAGAAGGAACTGGATTCAAGATTATACCATTGGATTATCTGTGGATGAAGTTGTTATCATATTCATTTGATCTGTGTTTTAGATGATGAGTGAGTGATTTGTTTGAAGTAAGTTTAGTGAATGTTGATGGTGTTTGAATTAGCATTATGGATGTATGCAGTAGCATAGTTTATTCTATGGATTGCATCTTGCTATAGTTGTGGTTAGGTGGAATAAACACTCATTATTGATATGCATGTCTAGATATGTAATAATTTTACTCACGTTTCTTTGATTTAAAGCTCTGATTCATCTTTTTCTTTTATTTAAACCCCCCAAACATAGACTAATTGATGCTATGTAGTCTTGTTCCTTGTTACCAGCAAAGGCCCCTTGAATATTACAGTTATATCAACCACTGAGTGATATCAACATAATTGAGAACCAATTACCAGGACCTTGGGAGTTTGATCACCATGTGTTGTCTTTCTCTTTCAGGAGAAATAGAATAGTGATATTTTGTTTAATGTTGTTGTGTTGTTTTGACCCTCAACAATACACATATCCTAGGCATACACATACATCGCATTATCATATCATAAGCATGAACATCTGCATTATCCATATATACATCCATTTGCATACATCATCATGACATCATAAATGGCATAAAATAAGTACACAAAAAGAAATGCATCCATCCATAAATCTTGGATAAGCATCCATATCATCTTCCTATCATAATATATCATAAACATCCATCCCATAGCATATCATAAAAAGAAAATGGCACATCCATTCCATTGCATTGCATATCATGAACATTACATCATCACATATCACATCAAAAAGAAGTGCATCCATCACATTGCATCCATACATAATCATAACACATAAACATAAACATAAACATAACATCATATCATATCATATGCATCCATACATTCATAAAGCATGAAATAAAGGCACATCACATCATGAATTCAAATAATCTCGTATTTATATTAAAATGACTGTCATGGTACAATATCTGAATTGGTGTATGAATATCAAATCAAAATTACAATATTCGTGAGGCTATAAAAAATGACCCCATGAATGTATCAGACAAATAATCAAAAAGTGTCTACAAAACGGCTAGCCATGGTGGCTACTCGAATCACCCCTAACTGGTGGCTAATCCTCAACTCTAGGTGGTGCTCCACTCCTCTGTGAAAAATTAGGTTGTCTCATTGCCTGAGGGACATCTCTGTGATAATGCATGCGGTAATATGCAGCCTTAATAACTGCCTCTCTATACAAACGCGCAGAAATTGTTTGTCCCTGCGAGGTAGTTGTCATCACCTCAAGCTACTGCCTCCGCCCAATCTCCTGGGCTAGCTATAAGTCCAGTTGTTGTCACAACTAGACCTTGTGATCTCTATGCGCAGTTATATCCTGTAGCTGTTGTAGGCACTTAAATTTGGACACTTAATTTATCCAAATTTATCCCTTTTCATCTAAACATCCCGTTATCCGCATTAATTGAGTAATATCACTATTATTGAATTAATACCTCTAAAGTTCTTCTAATCCCTAAGGTATCTAGTTAAATAATTAAATACCTTCCCCCTTTCAACAAATGAATTAAATAAATATTTAATTCCTCATATGTCACATCCTCCATCATTTTTATCTAATCCTAATTATTCTCCTAATCTCATCATTAGGGATGTGCACATGCCTAATCCTTGATTAGGATGTGTCACATCCTCCAACTTTTGCAAGTTGGCCTCTAATCTCTCTTAGCCACCTAACCCTCCTCTAATCCTTCATTAACTAGCCTAATCAACCTCTCAAGGAATTTTTAATTCCTTTTATCCTTCCAAGGAATATTAAATTCATTTTTCTCTTCCCCATGTGGTCTTTGACTTGTCACATCAAGTCACATGCGAACTCTTCTTAATCTCCCACTTGCCTCTAATCTGTCATTAATTTGTCTATTCAAGTACTTGCACAACCTTAATCACCTAATTAGGTCAACATAATCCCCATATCATTTATGGAATGTGTCCTAAGTCAACCTTCTTAAAGGATTTCTCCTTTTGGAGAAGGCACTCCATTCCCCATGTGAATTTTTAATTCACATTTAATCCCCCAATGCATTCCTTAGAATTTAAAATTCTTTTTCTTATCTCCATGTGGATATTTGAGGAATTTTTAATTCCTCACATGTCCTCTCACCCACATGGGGACAACGACCTCCTTTATGAGGAGATCTTGTCCAATCCCAAGGTACTATGTAGTACCTCCATGTCATGTACTCTCCTTCCAACTCATGTGCACATCATCTCTTACAAGCCACTTCACATGCCACATGTCAAGATGTGAGGGCTTGTGAGTTCTCAACTCACCTTAGCCCTACATCTTGATCTTGGTGGTTCAATCTCAACCGTTTATTTCCCTAGAGAGTCCAAAATTCTCTATAAATACCCCATCTTTTCTCTCATTTTGGGAGAGATCATTTATGCTAGCCAAACTCTTGCAAAATTTTCTCTTGAGCCATACTTAGCCAAATTCTCATACTTGCATCCATTTTCACTCATTTTCCTTTCTTATCTCATCTCATAGCTTACATCTCTTGCCACCAAAGGAGCATACAACATCGAAGATCGAAGGGCCAACCAAAGGACAACTTAACAAGGTGAAATCTTTCATTTTTCTTAGTTAAGTTAATCATTAGGCCAATCTTGAGGTGTAGGGTGTTTGTAGTTGTTATTTGCACTCTTTTGTTTGTTGTTCATTTTCTAACAAGTATTTTCGCCCTATCACATTTCTGGCACGCCCGGTGGGACCCACAAATGGGTCTCTTTCTTTCACATTTGCTATTTTTTTTACTTTTTGTAGGTGCAGGTTCACAAAGGGGCGGACCCGACCTACAAACAGGCGTACCCGACCCTCCAGGGGCAGACCTGCCCTCTAGAAAGGCAGATTTTCCGTAGACAACTTTTTCCATAACGTGAAAGTTCATCTTTTTAGCACTTTTTTTGGTTATTTTAAGTGTTTCTAACCCCCTAACGTGTTTTTTTTTAGTTTGTGCAAGCATCTAATTGGCATTTGGCGAGGAACAAGGACGAGACTCACTAATGATTTTCCTTGCAGGGTTAGTTATTTATCAATTTCTACTTGATGTTTTGCATAACTTAGGCACATAGTTTAACTAGGGGTGTCAATTAACCTTGTTTGCGGTGATTTTTGGTAAGCTATCTGACGTATCCAATCCCCTTGTGCCATTTGGCGATCCTGGGTGAATAGAAATCGTAGCTTACCAAGTCCTTTGATTCATCCTCTTTTGCTTTTCTTAGCGGGACCTGCTTGGGTATTTCATCACCCCAAGGGAGGATTCCAACCACACATACCGGTGAGGTATATAAAGGAGGGAGAGTGAAAGTTGTACCTCAATCCAACCACGTTGTAATTGGCGAACCATCGAGTGACGTGAAGAGTTGGTTTGAGCCTTTAGTATCTTGCTAAGGTTCCTCACTCACGCTTGTAACAGGTTGGTGTCCATAGTTTGGGCCTCACATACCGGGTGTATATTGAGGACTCCTTAGCAATCATGTTCATCCTAGAATAGAAGACTTTGTCAGCCATACCCTTTCTACTAGACTTAGAATTGTGTTGTCTGAATTGTCTTCTTTGTGTGAAACTAGTGATTGTCTGATTAATTGACTTAGCCATATCCTTTTCATTGATGTTTGCTATGTTTTGAGTCCTTTTCCTTAGTCATATTTTCAAAATTCAAGTTTAAACCTCCCGACAGGAGGACCTGCCCCCCCGACAGGCGGACCTAACCTGTAAACCAGTCCTTTAGAGCCTGTTTTAGCCATTTTTAACCAACTTTTGCTCCCGACAGGCAGACCTGCCCTCCTAACAGGCAGACCTAACCCTTCCAAGGGTGGACCTGACCTCTGGACAGGCGAACCTGACTTCCAGGGGTAGACCTAACCTTTGACCCAACCCTTTCAAGCCTATTTTGACCAAATTTGACCATCTTTTATTCCACAAGCGGACCTGACCCATCTATGGGTGGACCTAACCTTTGACGCAACCCTTTCAGGCTTGTTTTGACCAAATTTGACCATCTTTTGTTCCACAGGTGGACTTGACCTTTGACCCGGCCCTTTCAGCCTTGTTTTGACCAAATTTGATATTTTGTTCCTTAGGCGGACCTGCCCTTCCCGGGGGTGAACCTGACCCTTGGTCTGTCAGTTTATCATCCCATTTCATCATTCTAGACACCCATTTCATCATTTCATGCGCTTGTTTCACCGTTCTAATCATTCGTTTCCCCATTCCGAGTAAACTTTCATCTATTATGAACCTCTATCTCCTCCTTCCGAGAGTCATTTGTCCATTTCGGGTCATCGTTTACTCATTCCAAGTAAACATTCATCTATTTCGAACCTCTATCTCATTCTGAGAGTCCTTCATCCATTATGAGCACTCGTTAACATGTTCTGAGTACTCCTTTCATCCATTTCACCCTCTCTTTCATCATTCTAAACTATCATTCTATCGTTTTGATCATCCATTTACTTGTTTCGAGTAAACATTCATCCATTTCACACCTCCTTTCATCATTCTAAACTATCGTTCTATCGTTCTGATCATCCATTTACTTGTTCTGAGTAAATGTTCATCCATTTCACCCCATCTTTCATCATTCCAAACTATCATTCTATCATTCCGAGTAAACGTTCATCCATTTCACCCCCTCTTTCATCATTTTGAACTCTTGTTTTGTTGTTCTGATCATTCGTTTACTCATTATGAGTAAATGTTCATCCATTTCACCCCCTCTTTCATCATTCTAAACTCTTGTTCTATCGTTCTGATCATTCATTTACTCGTTCTGAGTAAACGTTCATCCATTTCACACCTCCTTTCATCATTCCAAACTCTCGTTATATCGTTCTGATCATTCGTTTACTCGTTTCAAGTAAACGTTCATCCATTTTACACCTCCTTTCATCAGTTTGAACTCTCGTTCTATCGTTTCAATCATTCATTTACTCATTCCGAGTAAATGTTCATCCATTTCACACCTCCTTTCATCATTTTGAATTATCATTATGTCGTTCTGATCATTCGTTTACTTGTTTCGAGTAAACATTCATCCATTTCAAACCTCCTATCATTTTGAACTCTTGTTCAATAGTCTCGATCAATCGTTTACTCGTTTCGAGTAATCTTTCATCTATTCCAAACCTTCTTCTTCTCATTTAGACAATCATTCATTCGTTGTGAGCGGTCGTTTACTCATTTTGAGTAGTCATTCATCCCTCTCGATGATCTGTTTACTCATTCAGAGTAATCTTTCATCTATTTTAAACCTCCTTCTCTCGTTCTAAGCAGTCATTTGTCCATTTCTATCATCCATTTCTCCAATCAAATCATCATTTTCCCCATCCAAATCCCCTAAACTTCGTTTTAGGTTATTATCCAAATTCACCTAAGTGTTTGATTTGATCGTCATCATCAACATCTACTTAAGATTGTCACTCGTCCTAAGTTAATCATTATCGTCAGCCCAATCAATCCATTTTCAATCTCAAAGTGGATTTGGTGCCGCAATCTTCCTTTTATCCTTTAATCTAATCAATCAGCATCCTAAGTCACCTAGAGTAATCTCTGAACGGGGTTTACAATCCCTTTCATCATCATATCCGATCCATCAGTTGATCTTATCAATCATCAATCAATCCAATCCAATCCAATCCAATCCAATCCAATCACCTTTGACCCAATCAATCTACTTCCATCTCGAAGCAGATCGATGTCATAATCATCCTTTGATCATCAAATCTGATCATCAAAATCAATCCCATCGCATCATCCAATCATCCTAATCTAAGCTTTAATCCAATCCCGATTTGAGCTTAACCTAAATCCTGATTTGAGCTTTAGTCCATTCCCATCCAAAATCTTTAAATCATTCTCTTTATCCTTTCATCATCATGAATCCTTATCCTCCATCAATAGTGGTCAAGGGAAACCCTAACTACGTCAACAACGATAACGAAAGTCTTGTTGATCAAGAGGTTTACGACATGGATCCCCTTGACACTGTCATTGCTAGTAAGTTTTCTCCACCCGCTTTCCAAAATCCAATCACCCCTTCGAGTTATCCTGTTATGTCTTCATCCATGCCTAATCATACTCCTTATGCTACCTTTGACAAGGGATATCCATCATATCCTTCATCTGCATCATCCTCTTATCCAACACCCGCATCCTCTTATCCAATACCTACATCCTCTTATCCTAGTCTGCCATCACAATACCCCTATCCTAATCCCTCGTCCACATCCTCCTATCTCAATCCTTCACCTGCATATACCCACTACCCTAATCTTCCATACCAATCTGCTCACCCTAATCCTACATTCACAACTTCCTATCTTAGTCCAACACACCCATCAACTTACCCTAATCCAACATCCACATCTCCCTATATTGATCCAACACCTGCGTCTTCCCATCCTAATCCACCATCCCAATACCTTTTTTACAACACACCGTCCATATCCTCTAGCATTGATCCACCATCCATGTCTTCCCATCCTAATCCACCATCCCAATACCCTTACTACAATCCACCACCCGTATCCTCATGTCCTAATTCACCATTCCAATACCCCTATCTTAACCCTCCATCTAATCTTAATCCCCCATCTATTCCTAGTCCTGCATCCAATCCCATTCCCCCATCTAATCCTATTCCACCAATCCCTAGTCCTAATCCCCCACCAATCCATAATTCTTCATCCACTCCTACCACACTATCTTAGCCTAGAGTATTCAAGTTTTTCACTCCAGAAGTTCTCCAAGGACTTATAACAAAGAAGACGTCTCCCACTCCACACCTTGAAGTTGTGGAATCATGTCATCTTGATCCATCATCTACAGTCACTAGTGATGAGACCTCTCTCCAGCTCACACCTATCATTGATGCTACCACCCCTAGCACCACTCACACCATTGAAATCATCACACCCACCGAATCCATCGAGCCCCCATCTCCCACTTTGAGAGCCACTGAACCCATCAAAGATACCCAAATCCAATCCACTTCTCCCACTCCTAGTATTATCAAACTCCATTCCCTTGAGGTTCATGAATCCTCCATCCTTCCATCTTCTCCACCTGAAGAGTCCCACCAAGACTCCATTATCATGCCTCCCGCACACGATGAGTCATGCCAAGAGCCTGATCCAAAGCATGCCAACATATCCCCTTCTCTAGATCAAGATCCTACCATCCCATCTAGTCCACCTCAAGATCACAGTCCCCCATCCATTCCATCCCCTGATCCCCTTGTCATTCAAGATTCCACCGCTCCATCTCCATCGCATGAGCCCATTAACACAAATCCAGATCCTATCATATCCCCTAATCCCTCTCTTGATACCACCTATCCAAATGCTGCTATCCCATCATCTCCCTCCCATGATCCCCCATCATCGCCTAAAACTGCTATCCCCACACCGCTTTCATATCCCCTTGGTACTCTCACATTCTTCCATGGTGGCCTCCTGGTAGAAGAAAAACATAGTGTATATACCACCCATCATCCTCCACCTAATAATGGACTTGCATCATGTTTTTAGAATAACACAAATCCTATCATGGATCACATGCTCAAGAAGATGAACTATCAAGGCAAAGGTCTAGGCCTTCATGAGCAAGGTATTTTAGAGCCCATCCAAGTCAAAGAACAAATCTGCATGCAAGGTCTTGGACCTATTTCCCAAGACTCACAATCTAAAGATGTTAGTACAACCTCTAGACGTCCTCAACGAGCCTTTTCCAAAAGAAATGTCGGCTCTTCCCATCGCTCCACCAGATCATATTTTTCCATCCCTCCTCCTCTATCGTATCACCTCAAAACAACCGTCCATATTCCTCCTTCATCTGCTCCATCCATTTTGGGTCCTTACATCCCTCCATCCACCATCTCCCATCCTTCATCTATTCCATCCATCTTGGGTTCTTATGTCCCTCCACCCACTTCGTCTGCTTTGGGTCCATATATCCCAAGATCACCTCCTCCATCTCATCCTTTCAGCCATCCAACACCTATCCATGTCATCCATCATAAACATCCTAATCAGGATCAACAAAGGCACATACCTACACATTTTCCATCTACACATAATCCTCATAATTTTACCTCCATTACTCTACGTCATCCATATCCTTGCACCCATCCCATTGCTACTAAAAGCACTTTTGATTCTAAAGTAAAAATACATAAATCCAAACATCCACATGAATCTAAATCTCCCCATGTCCCCTCTAAAAGACATGGCGAAGAGAAGAAAAATATAAATCCAAATCAAATTCGTAGGCCACAAAGGCCCACCAAAGCAAAGATCAAAACCATGTGGATCCCAAAGAATAAAGATGCAATGCCTTCAAATGAAAAATCTTTAACAACATCCAACATTGCTCATCCAAAGGCTAATCATTTTCATCCACCCTCTCCTAAATCTATTTTGGGTCCCTATGTCCCGAAATTCACCATTCCATATCCTCCATTATCCCCACATTCTCCATCCATTAATCCTCTTATCTTTTCACATCCACCACCACATGTGCCAATGTTGGTCCTGAACACATCTCCCCATCACATATCCACCCCATCATTCCATCCATACACTTTCCAACACCCCACCCATTATCCCTCGTATCTCCCCTCTCAAATCCCTCAAATTCATCCTCTTGCATAATCCATTTCTCCTAATAAGATTGTACCAACATCCAACAGTCGGTTCAAAAATGGGCTCTTAACACCTTGTATGGAACTTGATGCTTGAGTCCTTCATCCATATCCTTATCGCATGTCTTCTAAATCCACTTATTTGCCTCCCTATCTTTATCCATCTCCTTCCGCATGCCATCCAAAAAGTCAAAAAATCCAAAAAAAAAGTCAAAAAATCCAAAAAAAGAAAAAATCAAAAAAAAGTCAAAAGAATCCAAAAAGTCAAAAATCCAAAAAGTCAAAAAAATCCAAAAAGTCAAAAAATTCAAAAAATTAAAAAAAAACATAAAAAAAATAAAATAGTAAAGAGAAATAATCCATCCAATGGTGAAAACTTGGCATACAAGTGCCTTGGATAAGTACCATGATGAAAACCTGGCAAACAGGCGTCATGCGTAAATCCCCATCTGCACTTGGGGGTAGCCAACTTCCTGATATGCATTCCCTCTATCCGCTATGCTTCTTGCTATGCTTCCAACTATGCACCCGTCTTCTTGCTATATGCTAGTTTCATTCATCCCCTCCATCCTACCTATCTTACACATCTTGCTTGGAATATCTCATTTATCCCAATCCTTCCATCCTCCTTGTGATCTTGATAATGATAGGGGCAAACATATAAACATGCTTTGGACACCTCTTAGCATACATTCCCCTCATCCGCACACTATCCTAATACTCATTCACACTCGTCTACCTTCCTTATCCACTCGTCATGCTACCGTCAATCTCCCTTCCTTATCCATGCATCCTATCTTCATCCATCTCACTCCTTTATTTGCCTATCCTTCTCTATTGCATCTTGCATGCCTCCTCGCACATGACATATCTAGAGTGGGGGCATCTACCTTCTTGGAGACATCATTCATTCCATCAGAACAATCCCTTCCATTTCCCTATCGTTATATCCATCTCCCCATCCTTATCTTTTATCCCTCCAAACAATCCTTATATCCATCTCCCCATCCCTATCTTCCTATCTGTCCATCATAGCATCTCTTTTCATCTATCCATCTGGTCACCTTTTCCTCATCCAAATCCTTATCAATATATCCATCAATCCAACCAATCCTTTTCATCTCCCAATCCTCATCTCCTTCTCTTCATCCCATCTAATAATCCCTTGTCATTGGTATCTAGCTATAGGCTACTCCCCACGCAATCCAATGCCATCTCTCTTATTGTCATCACTTCAGATTCTTTTACACATCTTCTCAATCTCCTATCCTTTCTCATCATTCATCTTCCCCCTTTTTTTGTTGGTCCTCCCGAATCCCCACCCCTGCCCTAGGTATGGGAAAACTTGCTCGGGCCCATGGGTGGAGCCGCCCCAGCTCGGGTGGACCCACCCTAGTCCCTGGGCGAACCCGTCCGAGCCCGGGCGGACCTGCCCGAGCTCAAGTAGACCCGCCTTGGTCCATGGGCAGACTCGCCTGGGTCCTCGGGCGGACTCGCCTGGGTCCTCGGGCGGACCCGCCTGAGCTCCTGGGCAGGCTCCCGCCCATCTGCGGGCGGATCTGCTTGAGCTCTTGGGCAAACCTGCCCCACCACAGGTGGACCCGCCCCTTGTCCATGGGCGGACCTGCCCCCGTACATGGGCGGACCTACCCAGGCGCGGACGGATTCACTCTTCCATGGGACCCGAGCAAAGTCCCCTGCTCCTCTAGTTATTTTTCCCACCCACTATTTAGCCCTCTTTTGGGGGCGTACCTGACTAATTTATCCATCTTGTCATCCTTCCACTTCATCTTTGTTGATTGATTTTTATGCTAAAACTTTCAGAGGCCATAACTTTTGACTCAAGTGTCCGTTTGAGCTGAAATTTTACGGGTGGTTGCGTTATGAGGTGGCATGTGGATTCCCAATGACTTTGAGCTTGTTGGACCCTGTTTCTCCACATTTTCGGGGCCTCAAACTTTCATCTTGACCCTCAAAATCACAATTTAGTGTTTTTTTCAGTTTTTTAAAAATCATTTTTGTCAATAACTCGGAATGCATGTCTCAAATTTGGGATGTTAGTCGGCAATTCATCCTATCTTAGTTTTGGGTATTTTTTGGAAAAAAAATGAACTCTCAAATGTATGACCGTGAAGTTTCTTAAAATGGAAAAATTTGACAATTTTTTAAAATTGTCAAATCTAGAAAAATCTAATTGTCAACACCTTACATCCCTTAAACTACAGAACTTGGTGTAGAATCAATCCCATCACATCCTCCAATCATTCTAATCTAGGCTTCAATCCAACCCTAATCTGAGCTTTAATCTAATCCCAATCTGAGCTTAACTGAAACCTTAATCTGAGCTTTCATCCATCTACAATCAAGATCTTTGGATATCAAAACAAATCTTAAGATCCCTCCCTCCATCTTCTTCAATTTTGTCCTATTCATCCATTCTAGTCATCTGTTCACTCGTTCTGAGTAAACATTCATCTATTTTGAACCTTCATCTATCATCTCAAACATCCGTTTACTCATTCCGAGTAAACATTCATCCATTTCAAACCTCCTTCTATCATTTCAAACTCTCATTCAACAATCTCGATCAATCGTTTACTCATTTCGAGTAATCTTTCATCTATTCCAAACCTTCATCTTCTCGTTCCAAGAATCATTCATCCATTGTGAGTGGTTGTTTACTCATTTTGAGTAGTCATTCATCCCTCTCGATCATCTGTTTACTCGTTCTAAGTAATCTTTCATCTATTCTGAACCTCCTTCTCTCGTTTTGATCTTTGTGTAGTCACCATCCTCTGATCCAATCCAACGGGCCTATCTTGTCTCATCGTCTCGATCCCATCATCTTATCCCCTTATCTAGGGTTATCTCATCATCCTTCATCCATTGTTTATCGCTGGTCTTTCGTCGAACTACGTTGCCCCTGCACTTTCACATAGGCAAGGTTGATCATTTGATCTGCCCCCGGGGATTTGTCTGTCTGCTCTTTTATCGTCTATCATCGATCTTCATTGTCCACTTTTCTCCTTTTCTCCATCCTATCTTTATCATCCATCGAAGTCTCCATCATGGTATGTCGTCAGCCTTTTATCAAACTACGAGGGCTCTGCGCTTTCACGTAGGCAAGGCTAATCTTTGATCGGCCCCCGACCCCCTAGGTCGCTAGGATGTGTCGGTTTCCTATCTTGTGTCACGTCATCGAGCTATGCCCTTATCTAGCTGGTTCTTAACAAACAAGATCCACTTGTATCATCAGATTCAATCAGTTCTAAATATCCTACGTCATATCAATCTTTCAATTTAATATCCATCATCGGTCTCAACAGGATGCATCCTTCCTAATAGACCTCATCAATCCCATCCATCCCCTTGATCCTATGGCAAAGGACATTTGAAATTGATTGCAATCTTTTGACGCTTTTGACTTTTGTTTATCATTTGAGCTCCCTATCATCACTTGTCATGGTCGCCTTGATCCATCATACCATGGTGTGCTTTGACTAGTCAACATAGGGGTGTATCTTGATCTTTTCTTTGTTGTTGTCTTCTCGGTTGTCCCACGTAGTACCCATTAAGATCCTTGAGGTCTTGTGTTATGTTGGGGCATGCTTGTGTGCTTGTGGTTATCCCAATACCTAGCCCGACCAAGGTCATCACGACTTTGGGGTGTTGGGATAGCCTTCTTGTTTGTTGTGTTTGTTTCATGCATTAGACACTAATCTGCCTTGGTCCTCTATACCTTGGTGTGTCATGTCTTCTACTATAGCAAAAATCAGTTCTCCTAAAGATGGAAAATTTCATTTGGATTGCATTTCATCTCCATCCTCTCATCTATCAAAATCCCCCCATCCATTCATCCTTCATCACTCTCCCCTCCCAATCTCCGACCACCTTTTCATCTTTTCTTACCCATCCCTTTGCATCATCTTCCTAATATACCCCTTGCATCATCTCCTCCATTTCGAGAGAACGCTTGTGTTCTCTTGAACCTGCATGTCCTCTCGAGGGGGCATCCCCAATCCCTAACTTTCATCTTCACCCCCATCATCTTCCTTCATAGTCGATCTTTTACTGACTGGGGCATCTTTTCCAATCTAACCATCTTCTTCTAGGTTCTATATTTTAATATTCTTTGAAATGATGCTACTTCATAACACCATCTCAAAGAGGGGAAAAATGTAGACACTTAAATTTGGACACTTAATTAAGTTAAGTTAATCATTAGGCCAATCTTGAGGTGTAGGGTGTTTGTAGTTGTTATTTGCACTCTTTTGTTTGTTGTTCATTTTCTAACAAGTATTTTCGCCCTATCACAGCTGCTACTGCAGTCGATCCCTCTCTACCTACAGTTGTGCTCTCTCTACTGTGAGAGCCTGTAATTGAGCCTGTAACTATGCATTTGGTTGTACGGGTGGAGGAGGCGGTGGTGCCCCCGAAACTTGTCTATCATACTGACTAGGCTGTTGCCCTAGGTCCTGATGATCTTGATTTGGCTGCTGCTATTGCTGCCCATCCCCTGACACCTGTACCCTGTCCTTCTCTAGCTGTTGCTACCCTTGACCTCAGCCCCCATGCCTGCTGCCATCTCTACCCTCGTATCGGCCTCTGCCTCTTCCTCCAAGGTATCCCCTGCTGGATCTTTCAGGCGAGTAGGTGGCCTAAACCATGCATCATAACCTAGGGTGGTTTTTGCATCTGGTATGCCCAAATGATAAGCCCATGGTTGGGTGATGAGTTGTCTAAATTCATTGATCGCCACTATGGGGTCAATCTGTGCTCCCCACTACACCTCCCTCTGAGACCTCACAAAGACTGTTGTGTAATCGTCGGGAGGTACATCCTATACCTCCCCAAACTGTCTAACCACACAGTCTTGGAGATACCACTCTATCATTGTGTGCTCTCTCCCTTTCATATAGTGGGTTTGCTGAGAAAAATATAGTTGTTGCTAATCATTGTACCAAGGCGAAGCCTGTAGCCATGGCCTCCATCAAAAAACGATCATGTTATCAATGAAACGACACTAATATGGTAAACATATAGGGCCCGTGTGTTGGAGAGTCATTGACACCCTGTACCTGAAGACGATGGGCTCATCCTCATGAATGTTTTCCAAAACCACCAAGGGCCTCAAAACTGCAATATGCTTGTAAGCCCATATATGGAGCAGTGTAACACTTGCCCCTATACCCCTTCCCTCATAGTACATCGACCAATGCATGTCGTGGTATAAGGAAGTAAGAAGAATTGGACCCCATGCATACATCGTAGTCCTCCTGATCATTCCCTCCCATGCTAATCCCCATCTAGAACTGAAACTTCTGCCCCATCAGTCTGGGCAATGATGTTAGAAATGAACAATTTGAAGATGGGCACCTACCCGCAATATAGATCAAGATCTATCTGCGAGCTCACTAAGATAATTTGTTATCTATGTAGAAGGGAGCAACATGCATCTCTCCCAACATTCGTGTCATATATGACATGCTCTCCATGAATCGACAGTCACAATATGCTTCACATGTCCTCTAGTGTAACGATGGCCTCGCCAGTAGGCAAATGAAACGAGGTCTCACTGTGCCACCTCTCAATCAACGTCATCATCATGGAAAGGTGGGTTCAAACCTCAGGCAAGAAAGTGATGAATCCTAACCCCAACATACTCAACCACTCCACCTCCTCGTCATCAAGGTCTCTTGTTGCTGCCAAAATGTCGAAATAGTGCTCTCATGACATCAACAATGGAGGATCCTCCTGCATGCATCACACACAAAACATCAATTTGCCAATAAGTTGAAAAAATAATCAAAATATGAGACTTTGCACCCTGAAACATCAAAAGTGTCACTGAAATCAATAGCATCGCTATTTTGGTGTGTGTCGCTATATCAATTTGGGAGGTGTGTCACTAATTTAGTGATGTGCGTCGCTACGGTCAATAACGAATCAACATTCTTATGTGTCACTATAGCTAAAAACATGGGTGTGTCACTATTTGGAAAGTGCATCGCCCATCGCAAGTGAGTGACGCTAAACCTAAAAATCCTATGCGTCATTATATTAAAATCGTGATACTCTAATCAAAAGCATCAACAAAGCAAAAAATGGTGGTGCGCTGCTAAATAGTAGGTGTGTCGCTAAAATATCAATAGCGACGCTTCCGATGCTTCTTGTGCGTTGCTATACAGTGAGATGCCTAAAAACCTAATTTTGACCCCCTGTTAAATGCACCTAAATGTGAAAATTCCTGTCACATACCCGGGGTTCTGCGTCTACTCAGCACTGGTACTCTTGAATTCGCTTTGATAGGTGAAGAGGAAGCACACTGTGAGCCATCTCACTAAGGTGTCAAAGCTCCAAATGCACAAATCTCTAAGGGCTGAATGCACAAATGAATTGAAAGTGTAACCCTTCTCGCTTATTTAAGTCTAAAAATTAGGGTTTTTTTGCCCTAATTTGAGCCAAAAGCTAGGGTTTTGGCCTATTTTACATATTTCCACCATGCACAACCTATTTTCAGCCGTTTTTTGTGTTTATGAGGCCATGTTTGGCATCCCGAGGCCTGCTTTAGCACTTGAGCCTATATTTAACCTTTATCAAGAAATCAACCCAAAATTCAAAATTTTTGCTTGATTTCTCGAGGGGACAGGGAACTAGCTTATTCCTTCCGCTGGGGCAACAGTGGGGTATCCAAAAATTTAGTAGAATTTTTTTAATTTTTTGATCTTAGCAACAATTTTTAATTTGAAAAGTGTCAATCTTTAAACCAATGTAACAGGTACCTCACTTCAAAGAGGGGAAAAATGTAGACACTTAAAAATGTCTTGGATGATATCATGCACTTGAATCTAATATATCAACATCGTTTCATCCTAAAACCCATCCTATTTTCGCTTAATTGATTAAATTAACCTAGCTATTTAATTAATTATGTCATTTCATCTATTAACCTAATTAATCTAATTAGATTCATTCACCTCTTTCATACTAACATTTCATCCTATTAAATTGAATAAATCAAATTATTTAATTTAATCCCTAAAGTCCTCTTATTTAATTAAATATCATATCACTTTCTCATTTTTCATTAACCCATTTATTTAATGAATATCATTTAATTCCTCTAATTTGCATAATTGAAACTTTATTTAATTATCAAATTATTAATTAAATCTAATCCTCCCACTTGTAAGGGAATATTCCTCATTTGCACATTCCTCCAAAAGGAATATTTCTCATGGAATAATCTTTCCCCTTTGCACAATTAAAATTGGTTTTAATTAACTAAATATCTAATTTTTCTCACCCATGAGAATATTCTTTGAGAATATTTTCTTTTTTCACTCATTTGAAAAAAGGAATATTCCTTTTTATAACAAACTCTCAACAAAGCTTCTTGTGCAAGTTTTGAAAGTGTGTTTTTTTTATGAATGTAAGCCCTTGATTAAATATCATCTTGCATCCTCAACCCTTGATGGGAATCCATGATCCATGCCTCCATCTTCCTTCCATATTTTCCATTGATTAACTTTTTCAATCTCAACCCTTCATTACTCATTTGTCCTCCTATAAATAGGTCACTATTTGGAGACAAATGGATCCATCTTTTAATAGTAAACTTATGCTGTTAAAATCACTCTCATCTTGCACTCACATTTCATGTTTTAAAAAAGAATTTTAGGTTAATTTCTTGCATCATATTAGCTTAGCTTCCATTAATGGCTTCCATGGTAATTTAGGTGCATCCATTTAGCATATTTTGTAATTAGGGTTTTAATCTTTTGAATCTTGCATACATTTAGAATAGCTTTGCATACACCCATATTGATCATCTTAGCATATATCATGTAAAATAGCTTTCATCATGTTAATTTAGCTTTTAAATCATGTTTTCAAACACATCTCTCATCGGTTTCATCGATTATCTTCAATAGAATCGATTGAAACAAGCTCATTATCCAAGGGATTGGGAAAGGGTTGCCATTCCACATCAATGCGACACCACTCCCCCAATAGAATAAGTTTCAATGGATTAAAATAGATGTTTATGAAGCTTTCGCATTTTAATATGTTAGTTTTAATGGCTTCTTAGCTTAGTTTACATTGAATGATTTTATTGGGACTGATGCATAGTGGCTTAAATATGTCTTGAATCCTCGTGGATCAAGTGTAGTTAGCCCACACTACATTCGTCAGTCACAATTGTTAACCCAAATCAAAGTGTAAATGTAACTTTTAACCCAATTTCAATGTGAGAAAAAATAAAGAAGACAAAGCACACATAAAAATAAAAGATCTATAATTAATCTCTTAAACAAAAAATCTTGTAAAACTACTTATGCTAGTAGTTTGTAAGATACAATCCTTGGACACACGAAAAATACCTGCACACAAAATTTATTGAAAAATAGAAAACTAACTAAAAAAAGATTAAAAATGCAAAATTTAGAACCCTTTGAAGTTTTAGAACAAAGGAATGAGTTTGAATGATTATACTAAAATACGGGGAATTTTTTTGAAATTCTACCTTCACCACAACATGTTCCTATGAGCCAAATTTATAAAACTTACATGCATTTGACTAGCAGGTGCTTTTTGTGAAATTAAAATGAGCTAGGTTAGGGCTTAAGCCCCCTATTGATGGCCCCTGGTTGGTCAAGCAACCAGTCGCTAAGGGTGGGAGGCTAAGGTATTTGGGGTGCTAGACTTAAGCTCCTATCAATTGGTTGTGACCAAGTGCTAAAGGGGTTATATGATTGCATGCTCCAAATTAATTAAAACCCTTGGTTTCAAATGTGGCCAAGAGCTTATTCGAGGCAAAACAAAACAAGTCACTTGAACTCTGCCATCTCTTCAGATTTGAAAATGAATTCCAAAATGATTTCTTTAGCAAATTTCAATGTTTATTCAATCAAACCTAATAAATGCTCCTCCCCAAATTTTAAGACATTATAAGACACAATTTAATTATGGCATATTGGCTAGATTTAAAATTTTCTCTAAATCAACAAAATTTTCTAACGATGGATTTTAGAACGTTAACAAAAATAGTGAAAACTTAAAACCCCTCCCTATAATAAAAATATCAAATTTAAAACTTGTTTAAAACAAATTTGGGGCTTTTTCCTATGGTAAAACATATATGCATAAATCAAAACCTAAATATACATTGTGTATATGTTAAAGACATTAAAAAATACTAAATTCCTATGTAGAGTGCCTCTATTTGGTCCTATGTATACTTTTGATGTTGAATGTGTATATATACTTGAATCTGTGATAGTGTATACACTCGAAAGATGGATATTTATTATGTATCTATCATATTTAAAACCCCATAATGAGTATACTATTGATTATATATTAAAAACAATGTAAATGCATTCAAAAGTGACTATATATATACACCAATAAATGAAGAAAACACTATATATGTGTCAAAATAAAGACTGTGTATACCTCCCTATGTTTTTTATACACAATTTATATGATTTTCATACAATACAAATTGTATGACTACATATGGTTTTCATATTGCCATACAAAATTATGTATGTGTACCCTTAGATGCCCTTGCAAACACTAAAAAAAATTGATCAATAAAGTATCAAGTATTTTATGTAAAAATTTGTTTCTTAGCTACTTTAGATGCAATGGTACAAGTTGATACCTAAAATCCACTCAAGAGCTTGCAAAAACCAATTACTTAAAATTAGTGGTAGACACGAACACATAAAATGAAGTGAGATAAGGGATAAATCCCCAATGGAGTCACCAAAATATAATGCCTAAGATTTGAAAGTGAAATGAAAGTGAACTAGAATGTAAACTTCCTACAAAAACCAAGAAAAACCTCTAGACAGAGCTCACAAAATGAATGAAAAATATACCACAACATTAAACGATCAAAACAAATGCTACTATAACCTCCATTGTGATTTTATTTGCTCCTTGGTGAGTTGATATGTGGATGCTCCTTTGCTTGAAGATATATGTTTTGACATCATGTACCTAGCATAAGTGATGATGGATTGGGAATGAGGGAAAGGGTGCCTAAATTTATAGACTTTTGGAAGGGGGAATGGATGGTGAACATATAATTGTGAGATCAGTGGTAGAGAGTGGTTGAGAGGAATTCCCTAGGATCAAGGAGAGGATGGAGGGTGGAGATGAAAGTTATTAGATTGTGAATGGCTAGGATGAATTTACTAAGTTTAGTAAGTGGTTGTGAGCATGAGGGAAATTAGGGACATGCACATCTAGTGAGTCTAGATTCTTGGGGTGTGTTGAAAGAATAATGGGACCATAAGGACAAGTGTTCCTAGATACCCTTTATTCTTGGAAAGTGTTGAGGGAATATAGGCCTAATTAAATAATAACAATATTTATTTATTTTAGCCACATGTGAGATGGAAAATAGGTGGAATATGACAATTATTTATTTATTTATTATGAGGATATATAAAAGGTGATTAATTAAATAATATGATTATTTAATTAAGTGTGTAAGACCTATGATGAAGGGGTCTAGACTAAGTTGTGATATTGGTCAATTAGGTGATAGTGAGTAGACCTAGGAAATATTTTAGGTGTCTACAAAAGCGTCTAAAGCTTCCATTCCTTGCAAGGGATTTTTAATCTACCATACAATCTAATCTTCCCTTCCATCAAAAGGAGTACCCCAAAGCTAGAGAGGATAAGAAATGACAATACATGTTGGATCCTTTAAGGATGTTGTTCATGATAGTTCCACGAAAGCTTCTTTGAATATTTAGGTAGGTTCCTTGTTTTAGATTTATTTCATAGAAGCCTTTATTTTATACTGGACTAAAAGTACTAATTAGTTTGAACCAAAATTTTCTAGAGGATTGCAACATTCTATTATTGATTCTTAGTTAGAGAAAAAAATATTTCTAATTTCTTAGCTTAATTTACATTTAAATTATTTTCTTGATTTTTAGTATAGTAGAATCTTCCTTTAATTTTTAAGTGTTCTTTCTACAAATTCAAAAATCAAAACAAAGACTTAAATTGTTTGTAAGCATCTAGATCTAAATAAAAAAACACAAAATTTCTAGAAAAATTTAATTGAAATCATTTAGTTGCATTTATTATAATAAACAAGATGGTTTCTTTTGTTTAAAAATTATCACATTTTATTTTAAAAATATATAAAATGATATAATAGATTTGTTTTTCCATGCATTTAGACTAATTAATCTGGTTAATTCATCACAACTTATGAAAACATAAAACAAGAAGACACAATCCCTTGAGAACATCACTAGGCATTCAAGAAATACTTTAAATTCTAAATAAATCAATAATCCAACAAACACCAAGAAAATATTAAGTAATATCAAAAAATTCAATATGAAATATTATCAAAACCAAGCAAAACAAACACACATAAAGTTACTTTCTTGAGTTTTCCATTCCTCAAATTTTCGTGCTTCATGTGTTCTAGAATCAAAGGAAATTAGATTGAGCTAATTTTAGACAAAAATCAAAGCACACTTGCCCATACAAAAAATCAAACAAAAGAAAAACCCTAAGAACAAGTATAAATCTTAAGGCAAATCTAAGAGGGCAATGAGAGGAGATGTCTAAGAAAAAAAATTCTATGTGAGAGAACTTATCCTCTTAAAGGAGTTAATTAAACTAGAGGAGGAACAACTTAACAACTTCTACCTAAATTATGCATCTAGTGGTTTTAATAGAATTAGGGCCAACCACTAACTAGATTAGGTCAAAATTACAATGACTACATCTCTTTAAAGGTTCATAAGAGAACACCTTAACACTCTAATAATTGTTTATCTATGAAATACCCACAAAATATTCATATGAGAATATGATCAAATATCTTGTGTCTCCATCAATCTCTATCTATATATGTGCCATAAAATTAGCAAGATGTGCTTAAGTATCTATTACAAATCTATATTGTTGGATTGAGTATGTGAAGAAAAAATATTTGTATATCTATAAATTTTGATTAAGTGGAGCAATCAATTGATTGCCACCATCACTAACGCTGTCAACATGTATAATGCTATTTTCTATCAAATGTTGTACCTTCTGATTTAGAGATATATAAATTTATGTTTATTGTCCATTAACCATATGATAATGAAAATTATTCTTATTATATCCTTTAGGAAGTACTCTAGATGGATGAAAGGAAGTGTAATTAAATTAACATTCAATAAGCTTTGAAGCACATCATCTAGAATGTCACTCAATATTGTAAAGTTTATAGAAATTTGAGGCATGAATAAAATATCATTAGAAGCAACACCCACATGATTAGCAATAGGTTTGGTTTCTTTCTTGTCTTAACCTTTTAGATTTTTATTGGAACTTGGAAGGGTAATAAAACATGAAAGATGTATGTGAGGACACATATTTTAAACTAGTGGAACCAAGTAACTTGATATCAACATTCATGACATGAGCATAAAGGTCCACTAAATAAGCACAACTATTCCAATAGAAGATATAAACCCTTAACACAAATTCTTTACAATTTATCATCAATGTGGTGGTGTTTATTTTGACAAAAAGAGATTGAAATTGAATAACACAATCACTAATGTGTTCATTGGAACTTTGAGTGGATAAAAAAAATAGTTTTTAAACCTATATTTACTTGGAAATGGCTAAGGAAAGTTATAGCCAACCAATCAAAAGAGTGGATCTAGAGTTAGGAGCCAAAAAAAAGAGAACTATTGAATAAGATTGTTTTGAAGAGTCCATAGAAACAACTTAGCCAATATTTTAGAATCAAAGCATAATTTAAGCATGCTACATTGAAGGCTTGAAAATGAATATTAGGGTCACGTTTAAAATGGTACAATTCAAAATGAGGTGCCAAAAGACCAAGAAGTAATGGATAGATCACAATATCAAATGCAAGAGACATGTGATGTTTTGGAGAGTAAGTAATAACATGTTTCCCACTAGACATGAAATCATCTTTCCTCTCAACTCTATTTAGATTTTGTAAAAGTGCATCAAGGGTGGAGGTAGGGATAATGGTGGTAGTGATAGAAGGGGTAACCATAGAGGGAGTATAAAGGGGATGATAAGTAAGAGGTGAGGATATGGAACTATAAGGATGAAAGGAAATATTATGTTGTAAAGAGGAAGGTGTGACTCTAGTAAGGTGAGATGAAAGGATGATAATAGTGGGGTGGGAGGTAAACAAGACATAAGTGGAAGAAGATGTAGGCATAATGAAGGGGTTTACATTAGGATAAAAAGAGGAGAGATAAATGGAGGAAGAAGGGTGGGTGGATAAAGGGAAAGATGTAGGCAAAGAACTAGAAGAGGTTATCATAGTATCAATGTTATGAAGAATATTTGTACCAAAGGGCACACCAATCAATAAATATGAATATATGTAGCTAAGTGCATAGGAGAAGTAGCATTGATAAGATATTAAAAAGTAATTGTCTAGTGAGAGAAAGATCATGCTTATCCACATGCATATCATGGTCAAAATTTATTATTCTTTACTTTTAGCCTCAATGGGGATCCCTTGATCAACACAATGATAAGCTATATGAGGAATTACGTGAGTACTTCTTCTCAAAGGTAAATTAGGTTTTCAAGTAGATCTTAGCAAGAAAAACCCTATAGAGATAAATAGTGACAAATCAAGGATTAAAAAGAACCAAAATGAATCTTATATATTAGCCTAAGATAAGGAAATAAACAATTAAAATTAGAAGACAAACCCTAAGGGGGTGTAAGGGGGTGTAAGGGTCGATTGATTCACCAAATGAAAAGGAAAGAAAAAATCCCTTTTTAAATAAAACCTAGGGTAAAGTAATCAAGCATACATAATTAGGTAATTACCCTAGGATGTTATGATTAAATAGTTGATGTTAAAAACTATTTTGAGTAAAGCACTAAAATAAATATAAAAATTAAATAAATAAAACAAATGTATTAAGATAAATCTAACATAGATATGTTGATGCTAGGTATAAGTAATTTGTTAGTATACATAAAAATTAGGAATGACTACACAAATGCCTTGAGATTTGGAAATTCATTTTCTATCATTGTGGGCCACTTTTGTGAATGTGGAAGTGATATGCACAATTATAAAAGCGATTTGCATAGTTATATATTGACCTAAGTCCTTTGATCTAAATTTTGGTATGTGGATTGGCTCATTGCTAAACTTTGATATCTCCTTTTCAGTTCACCTAGATGCTTATGATATATTCTATGTAAGTGACAATGTTTAAAGATAAGTTTGAGTAGTTTGCTAGGTAGGGTGCATCCTCCCTTGGTAAAACCTCTATATGAACTGATTTACTGACTAGGAACAAAGATCAAAGATAACATAATCATGTAGAGAATGCCCTAGATGCTAATGCAAGTAGATAAGTCAATAATAAATGATTTGACAATGTGATTGAATGTATCTTGAAAACTCTCAACATATAATTTCTAGGTGCTAGATAATTGTGAAAATGAAATAAGGTTAGCTCTTAAATACAACTCCAAAAGTGACAAGTGAAACATTTTAATTTTAAATCAATAATTTTATAAGAAATATTAGATTAATTTAAATTTTGAATCTTTAAAGTTCTAAATTCATTTTTACAAATTACACAATTAGGGGAGAGGGGACCATAGTGGAGCACCCTAACTTCACGTTTCTCAAAATTCTATGTGGAAATTTCAAATCACTCCCAATTTTGTACAATAGTTTATTTGGCAACTCACATGCTTATATATTTCCTTTTAGGGCTACATCATCAAATATGATGCTACATCAACATGTTTTTTGTTGAGGTATCAAAAAAGGCCCAAAAAAAGTGAGACCGATAGTGGTGCACTAAGTCATGTTTTATTAGTGCGCTAATGTGGCATCACATGATTTGTCAGTTTGTGTACTTTATGGATAAAAAAAATGTTTTGTAATTGGATATTGAGGTGCTCCACTATGGGGCCCACTAAAAACTACTTCTATACCCACTATTGGACCCGCACCACTATGGACCCCTCTCCCCTAACTTGAATCGCTTAAAAAAATTCCAAATTTAAATCTAATAGATTACAATATACACTTTAGGAATAAATATATCTAAAAGGAAATGTGTAATATTCACCATTACACATATAAGGTGAACAAAGGTAAATGTATGCACATTACAAGCTATATTTTTTAATCCTATTTTTTATTTCAGCCACGACCAGAGACGTCGATTTAGTATTACGTTTAAGGTTTACAGTTAATTTGAAGCAAGATCAATTCAACAAAATCTTAAGATTTTGGGATTCCAACTGCGTTGCTTTGCAGATTTTTCCCCTGTTTACGTATGTTCCCGATTTCTGTTATGTAATGTTTTGCTTCTACCTCCCACCTGTAGGCATCCAACAATTTTCTCTGATCTTCAACGGAAGAAAATGATGAGAGCTCAATGGTTGAATTCACCTTTTTTATCTGCATCAGTTAAGACGTTAACGGAATGAAACATATGGGGCGCCTACTTCTTGCAGTTATGATACTTGCATGGGCTGTGCCTATTTCCGTGCTTGTAAATCGCATTGTTCCAGACCCCTACATGGTATGTTTTCACAATTCCTCTCATTCAATATTGGGTGTTTTATATCATGTTTAGAAAGGAGAACGGGAATATGATTTCTGTGTTTTTGGGCAGGATGAAATATTTCATATCCCACAAGCACAGAGATATTGCAAAGGGGATTTCAAGACCTGGGATCCCATGATTACAACCCTTCCTGGATTGTACGTAGTCCTTTCTATCCATGATGCTATAATATCAAATCTTTAAGTAGTTCTTCACAAGTTAGGGAATTTTTTTGTTTGGGCGAGTTAAATTTTGTATGGGCTATGATTGGACTGCATTCTTAAGGTTTATGTATGATTATAACTATAATTGTTACACCGCAAGTATACATTGTAGCTGTCGCGGTTTTCTAATTATCAGCAATTTGGCATATTTAACATTCCTCTAATTGACCTCTGAATTTGGCTATTCATACTCATTCTGACTTAAGGTTTTTTTTTGCTTGGTAAATCTTGAGTAAGGTTAATGATTACCTTTAAGGTGTTGCGGAATGCGGAGTAAGTCGGGACTACAATTTTTAAGTTTAAAGTACCCCATAACTATTACACCATAACCTCGAGTAAACATCCCCAAATCTGGATCATTTTATTTTTATAACAAGTCATAGATAGAGAAGTGTAACATCCTTCTCATAAAAGTATTAACCAATGACTGGTTGTTCTATACTTGAATGTACCTGCTTAGAATTTTCTATACCTGTATTGAATTCTGTAATATCCTCGAATCGGGATATCTTCAAATCTGACCACAATGTTAGCCTCGAACCCAAATTCTGATATTCTAATGCAAAATCTGAATATGTAGATGAGTACAAACAGCAGATATATACACATTCACCATTCACAATGACATCTTCATTCATGGATCAAAATGAAAACAATAACAATATCAATACTGCCAAGCCTCCTATGCCACATATGCATTCACAACATGAGTTGCTGTCTCACAATGATTGCTTTTAATAATCAGAATATGTCCTAAATCTGAGTGTCACAAACTGTAACAACTCTGCCCTAGATCTGAAGATGACAAATTCACCCAGCAGATGCAAAATATGAACATCACCAAACAGAAGCAATATGGAATGTGATCACATGTCTAAATGGGTGTGACAACCTAAACAAACCAGATTTCACAGTATAGATAAGTCTAAAAGTACTAGCAACATGAACAATGAATGAAATATCAAATCCTAAGAGCTGCGCCTAAACTTATCTCAGATCTGCATATACAATATGCTCCTAAATCGCCGTTGAAGTCCAATTAGGCCTCCGTGATGAAGCCTTCCCATCAATGAATTGGGTTTCTGTCCAATTCACCTTCCAAGCATAAGGGTTTTCGTCCTTCTGCTGGTCTGCTCCATAATGGAATAAAAAACTGAATGTTCAATGATGCCCAATGCTCTTCATTTATCTTGTTTATATAGCCACTACCAATGCTAAACCTTCCTAGGCCGACCTGCTCCATGCTCCTCATTATGGTGCCCAAAATAGGAAATAAATAATAATTTTATTATTTAAAAAATCGCTTGATGCTTGTGGAAATAGTCTTGGGCTTGCCGACCAGGGTTATTATTCCAAGATGGGCACTCAAGGTGAAAGCTAACTCTCCTTTGCAAAGGAGGCTGACCTTATGGGTTGAGGATGTCTTTTTATTCTTTTTTGCAAACTTCTCCAAGGGCGCCCAAATGATATTTAATGCCTTGAGACCCATTAATTTCTCCTTCTTTTCTATGCTGGCCAACCTAGGTAAGTTAGCTATTAATTTCTTCTTTTTTCCCCATCTCAAGGCCGACCTAGGAAGAAATATAAATGTTTTATTGTTTTTATTCACAAGCCCGACCTGCTTTTCCTTAGCATGAGCTGACCTAGGAAAAGGGATATAAAGAGGAGACATTACAAATTGCTGCTGTAATAATAAAAAATGTGCTTAGAAACACACGTAATAAATCACAGCAACATATGAGTCATTCAACTTAAGATTTATTCTTTATGCACATATTAGTTACAATCTATTAACTTAAGGATTCATACCTTAGTTATAACCTAGGAACTCATCTTTTAGGCATGACCTTTGATCGGCAGAACCTAGGAACTCATCTTCCAGGCATGACCTTTGATCGGCATTAAGAACCTAAAGTGAATATCAGCGACCCATATTGACTCACGTCTGACCTTCAAACTGCTGCAAACCTTTATTCCATACCTCACCCCAGCTCCAAAGAGATATCGACCAGTATATGGTATATTCAATTGCGTATAGCTGTCCAAAACCCTCACACCTGGCACTGTATGTTTGATGCCCAGCTAGCTAACACTCATGCCTTTACATGACTGAAGCTCACATCTAGCATTTAAGCATATCAACTCACTCATTCTTCATATAATGGCATCTAAATTCCATTTCTTGGCATACACTGTTAATGATGGTGACCAACATTCATTCTATTGTCCAGCTTAAAATGATTTAGCATTCCAATCGACCCCTGAAATATTCAGAAAATGGCATCCTTCATGATTTATAAACCTTCAATCAATTATTCCAAGCATGAAACCTGAGTGATTCCACCTGCAACTGGCTAGGGAGGATATTTCACCATTGAAACTGATCTCCCTTAGAGTTTTTGTCCTAGGGTTTTGCTCCAACATGAAGCTCCAAATCCACAATAGAGTAAAATAAAATAAGCACGAGTAAATGAACTCCCAAATTCTCTTTTATATTTTCCCAGACGAATCTTTTTAAATTGCCATGTAAAATATTTCATTAAGCTCAATAACAAAGTGACTTTTATTATTTTTTTTTAATTTTCACTTAAGTCACTTTATTAAATAAATTAAAATAAAGCTATTCGTAAAATGTTACTTTATTGGACAACTTTAAATAATTAATTTAATTTTAATTTATTCCCTTAAATTCTGTCATTAGCCTAGGGGAATAAAATAGGCCAAATGATCACCTTCGACTACTCCTTGGAAGGGGACATTACACCTTTCAAAAGAAAGAATAGTAAAAAAAACTTAGCAAGCTTCCAGAATTGATCTTTCCACAGGTTCACAGAGAATACTCCTTATTTACTACTTGTCTTCACCTTAATTACCATTGCTGCTCTTTTGACACTTTTAATAAAGATTGCTGCATCTTTTACAATTATTAATATTAATCACTGCTTTTAAGGTAAAGTGTGCCAACTGCCAAATCTTGAATAATAATCGCTGCCTTATCAAATACTTTAATTTCTGCCTCTTGTTAATAATCATCATTGCTCATGGAGAACATACTCACTGCCTTATATCATTTGCTATCCATCATTGATCGTTGCAAATATAATTGCTGCTCTTTTCATTCCTCTTAAATACTTGAAATCTTGTATAGTGTGCATACTTGTAAATTTTGTCAGGTTTTGGTTTAGTTAGATCTTGGGGAGCTTCCTCGTATAATTTGAAGAATGGTTCTTTTGTACACATTGTATTGTTTTGTTGTCTTGCAATAGACAAATTAAAATGCTAACAGTGTAATTAGCTGGATGAGAAAGAGACATGTTGTGGTTACTCTTTGGTGACATAGGAGTAAATGGCAACTACTTATGCCTATAAGTAGGTAGTTTGGCTTTAGGGATTGTATTTGAATATCAAGTTGAAGCAAGATACTGTTTTGATTTAGTGTGACAATTAGAGTTGTATCATCTTCACAAAGAAGCCTACATTTCATGCATATACGAAGCACATTGATGTACAATGTCATTTTGCTTCTGCGAATGTTGCCAATTCATTGATGAAGTTCATGAGCACAAAGAAGTTAAGATGGTGCTGGGTGGCTATTTGGGTCAGCCCTTAGCTTTTGATTTCATGATTATACAACAAGTGGGAGATTCTCGGGAAGGTGTTGTACACTTTGCATAAATAATGTTATTGTAGTTGGTTAACAAGGCATTAGGGTGACAACATTTTTTAATTTTTTTGCCAAGTTGGTGATTTCAATGTAAAAATGACTCTTAAGGGCATGCCACTTGGATAGGGCAATCTCGGGACACTAGGCATGTTGTATGTGTTAGTTTTGGGATCAGATTTGCAATAAGCAGAAATACAACAACACATGAACAATAAACACAACACTTTTACCCTGGGAAAACCCTCCTTCTCGAGGGAGAAAAACCCAGCCACAAATATATCACTTATATATTTAATGAAAGAGCAGAAATCTGTTTTACAATTAGGCCACACACTAGGCCGAACAGATGCAATGATTATAGCACCTCTTCTTAGATGCAAAATACACAATGATAATAATCTCTCCTTGATATTGATCTGCACTAAGCAATATTATACTCTGCTGTAGAAGTACGAACTCCTGATGTCATGTGAATGTCTTGAGAATTATAGTCAATCTCCTTGAAGCAAGTATTGATCTGCTGTATGAAGATGAACTCCTGCTGAAAGTATGTGAACTTGTTTTGGAATTGAATTGAATGCCAAATGGAGAGGAAGACGCCTTGATTATATACACAATGAAGTGACTCTTCATGAAGGGTCGGCCACTTACATAGAGAGATGACTTTACAAGAGGTGGCGACCGTTTAATTAAGTCAGCTTTTAATGAAATAAAAAAATATGAATTATTATTTGTGAAATGAGACGTCACATCTCATTAGTCGGCCTCATCAATTGTTTATTTAATTATTTTGAATTTTATATAAGGGAGAAAGAGATCTCCTGCCGCTACTTACATCAACACTCCCTCTTAGCTAGGGAGATATCTTTCCAGATATCCACATCATGGAGTCTCTCAACATGACGCCCACAATGGCTACACCCATTTGTGGAAAGCACAAAGGTTCATCATGGAGTCTCTCAACATGACGTCCACCATGGCTACTCCCATGTGTGGAAAGGAACATGTGCACAAGTGCCCATCACGGAGTCACTCAACGTGATGTCGTCATGGAGTCTCTCAACATGACGTCCACCATGGCTACTCCAATGTGTGGAAAAACACAAGTACAAAGGATTCATCACGGAGTCTCTCAACGTGATGTCTCATCCCAGTCTCAGAGATGAACAAGGTCTCGCACCTCATATTTCTCCGTCTTAGAGAAATATATACTACAAGGGCTTTCACCTCATACTTCTCCATCACAGAAACATATACACTAACAAGGCCTTTCACCTCATACTTCTCCATCACAGAGAAATATACACTAACAAGGGCTTTCACCTCATACTTCTTTGTCACAGAGAAATATACATTACAATAGATCTTCATGATGATGTGACTCCCTTTGAAGCTCCAAGTACTTGCATCAACCTCCTGACCTCCTCATCCAAGGTTGCCTCTGTTGGTTTGTCAGACTCCCTCTGAATGTTAATTCCTCCTCTTCGAAGAAACTGATTACAATGAAAATTTGAATAGGTTCTTCCTCTTCGAGAGATGTCTCCAATTATGTGCCACCAACTTAGTCCCATGGCAGCAAGCTGTGTCTCCATTCTTCAGCCTGTGTAACTTCCTCACAAGATGCATCAAGCTCTTCCTCCTTTGAATGCAATCTCTCATCATCCTTATGCTCCTCGGTCCGTCCTGAAAGCATTTTAGAGAGTTTAATTATAGTTCATAGAACTAAACTATCTCGAAGAGAAATACCAATGCTAGAATCATACATGATTCACTATTCCAATGTTATTGCAAGAATTGATAACTACATAAAATTCATTCAAGGTACAAGCATAGAATACTTATCTCTTTATGTTGGTACACCATTGAGCTAGACCTGTAGCTGTGTCTCATCTTCACCACCTTCACTCGATCTTGGCCTCATGGAAAGTGGGAATATGAATCAACCATTTATCAAAGGTTGAAGACTCCATTTAAATCTTGAGATCACATTATGAATCAATGCACCCACACTCATGCGATGAAAGAGTTTAAGTAATCAAAAGAGTGAAAATAAATCATCACGACTTCCTTCCACACGGCCAAAGAGAATACAGCATAGGAGAAATGCCACGAAGTGTTAAGCCACCCTTAATCAATGAATCAACGAATACCACAGTAGTTGTCCCTCCATACATCACCACTGCAACCATATTGAACATTTATTTGTGCATTGAACAGGCTTGTGGCTTCAATCATTACTTCCTGACTGAGTTTCTGTTTAACCAAATCTGATCGGATCTTTTCATAGACTTGCTCTAATACCATGTTAGTTTTAGGATCAGATTTGCAATAAGCAGAAATACAACAACACATGAACAATAAACAGAACACTTTTACCCTAGGAAAACCCTCCTTCTCGAGGGAGAAAAACCCAGCCACAAATATATCACTTATATATTTAATGAAAGAGCAGAAATCTGTTTTACAATTAGGCCACACACTAGGCCAAACAGATGCAATGATTATAGCATCTCTTCTTAGATGCAAAATACACAATGATAATAATCTCTCCTTGATATTGATCTGCACTAAGCAATATTATACTCTGCTATAGAAGTACGAACTCCTGATGTCATGTGAATGTCTTAAGAATTATAGTCGATCTCCTTGAAGCAAGTATTGATCTGAAATATGCTAACCAATTTTTTGCCACAGTTTTTACACAATCACCAACATTTGGCCAACTTGATTAGCGTTAGCTCCAACCCCAAACTCTATCAAAGCAACTCTAACCAAGAATGCGCCCTAAAACCACTTAAGGAAGAGGGGTGGGCATATGGTCAGAGGATCCCTAGGATCTAAAACTTGATACAGAAATTGAAATTGCTTACAACTGGAAATGTAAAATAAACTCAACTCCAAGAATGTGCACACAAGATCCCTTTGAAGGCGAGGTGCTAACATATGGCGGAGTGATTATTACAATTGAAATAATTAGGCGGATAACCAGCCATGGAAGATTTTCAAAGTAAACTAATTCATCCGCTGCGGCGGGAATCCACTCAAGAGTGGGGATTCACCACTTATAGTGGGTGAGAATAGCAAATACAAAGTAATTTTCCTCCTCACTGGCGGTAAACCATCCAGGGGTTATTGTATGTGAATTAGAAGCACAAGCAAATGCAGAATTAACAATGGTTGGATTAGTACTACTAATTCTCAACCTTACAACTAAAAAAATCTGCAATTTACAATGTGTTACAATGATAGAATGAAAGCAACTGTGAGAAGGATGATTCTTCCAAGCTCTAAACCACTCAATTATTGAAATTGAAGCTAAACACTGAACTTATAACAATCTGATTACAAAAACCAGCAAACTGAAAGTGTAAACCAGCAACTATGAAATCAATGAATTGTTCATAACTCATTCAAAATGGCATGAAATGAATTGCGGATGATTTGTGGAGGATAGGCGCCCAAACTTCAACTCAAAAACAGCACCAAAGATCACTAAATGAAGAGGCACGAATTCCCAAGCACTTCCAACATGGTATGGCCTTCAAGAAGGGCGATTTGCTTCTCAAAAATCAGAAACAACATAATAAAATCTGCAAACTTCTGTGTAGGGTCGCCCAAGGCATAGAAAACTAATGATCAAATACCCATCTCCAAATTAAAATCACCATAAGAGCTGCAAGTTAAATCGACTTTCAGCCATGACTGTATCAGCAACTCCAAAACTGGAAATATCATCAAAAACTTCAATTATGAGGCTCATTCTGCTTGTCTGGATGAGAAGCAGCAATAAAAGCCAACTAGGTGTTGTATTTCAAACTTGAAATTGGATTGAAACTAGGAGGTAAGCATCCCTCGAAGTAAAAACCAAGTTGTCATTTCAACAGCATAACATTAGCATAATTTCATGGATACCAAATGCTGGAGCAAAGCTTCATTTTTATAGAGAAGAAGAAAACTCTTCAATTTCCCTTCAAGGCATGCCAACAGTCACAGAGAAAACTCTTCAAATTTCCAAATTACATAATTCTTCTCAAGGTGGCGTCCCACTTTTCAAGGCAATAAAACAACTTTTAAAAAATAATTAAACTCCTCATGAGGGCGTACCCCTTCATGACCCACCTTTAAAAAGAACTTAAGTTATTTCACTAGGCCAAGGGGGTCAAGTGAATAATAAAACATTATTGCCTTGAAATGAGCTATTTCACCAACAACTGCTTTTGAAAGGCAAAACTTAAACACAAGCAACTGCTCCAACTGAAAAGATGAACTGAAGGCTGACAACTGAACCACTGCCAAAAATTAGTATTTACTAAAAATAGTAAAAACCTAGAAATGCCACAAACCTCCAAGCAAGGAAACCCTAATTTCATCTCAACGAGCCTACGGGCCTCCGGAATAGGCTGATGAGCAACTGAACTGATCACTGACGAGAAGGGGACATTACATGATCTGCTGTATGAAGATGAACTCCTGCTGAAAGTATGCGAACTTGTTTTGGAATTGAATTGAATGCCAAATGGAGAGGAAGACGCCTTGATTATATACACAATGAAGTGACTCTTCATGAAGGGTCGGCCACTTACATAGAGAGATGATTTTACAAGAGGTGGTGACCTTTTAATTAAGTCAACTTTTAATGAAATAAAAAAATATTAATTATTATTTGTGAAATGAGACGTCACATGTCATTAGTTGGCCTCATCAATTGTTTATTTAATTATTTTGAATTTTATATAAGGGAGAAAGAGATCTCCTGCCGCTACTTACATCAACAGTATGGAGTGATATAGGGTGGTTAGATTGGCTAATATTAACTTTGGATTGGGTAAGTTGTTGAGGATGTAGATCAGTGTTACAAGACTTGGACTCGCCTTGAACTCGGCAAGCTGATTTTTGACTCTAACTCAGACTCGGAGCCCAAACTCGGCAAATAGAAAAACACAAGAAACTCAGAGATTTTTGAGGATTTAAAACTTGTTTCATGCACCCTTTACTAAATAAACCTTAAAGACACAATAACATCATCAAATGGAAATTACTATGATCCCATACACAAACATACATTGATCACATAAGTATAAATGCAAATTTTAGCTGAAGGAAATAACACATTTAGATATATAAATATTGTCAAATGTATACAAAACTCATGGAATATGAAATCCGTGGCATCAAAATAAATATCAAAACTAAAAATATAAGTCTATGGCTCAAAGGAGCTTGCATTACTCATCCCAACATCACGACAAGTGATGTGCTAATGTCTAAGATAGGTCCTAGATGATGATGTAGCCATGATATTTGCTTGTGTTGCAATGATTGGTGTGTATATTCAAGTGAGGAGTTTATTATTAAATTTTTTTTGAAGTCTTCAAGGCTGCATGTTTTGTTGACTTTAGCTAGCATACTAATAGATGGGATTGTTCTATGTGTTTCCTGTGTAGGGCATGATTGATACATTTTTTGCATTATGAAAATGGCATTTCTTGCCAACTATGACTTAACTTGTATTCAATAGTACAATGACTGTAGCATGCCAACTTTGGCTATGGCCGTCCTTGCATACTAAACAAGTTGTCCAATGTATGAAATAAGATAATCCTTGCATACTAAACAAGTTGTCCAACTTTGGCTATGGCAGGGTCTTGGGGTAGCGCCCTGGCGCACTCTTTGTCGCTATACAGGGTGGGGTCGAGGGGCAGAGCACCCGCCACCAAGCCCAAATGAAGACCTTCAAAACCACACAGACCTTTAGGGCGCACACCATTTTCATATTTTTTGTAAATCCTAGACGGGCATGTCATAAACCATAGTTTGCAAACTCGGACTCGCCGCAGACTCGGCAGCCCAAAAATATGACTCGGACTCGGGACTTGGCACGGACTCGGGAAAAGACTCGGCAAAAAAAAAAACCGTAGGTTAACAAAAAAACAAGAACAAATTAATGCATTTAGAGAACAAATTAATGCATTTAGAGAACATAAGAGCCTAATTTGATTATCAAACACTCATAATTCAAAGATTACACATGTCATATGATCATCAAACACTCAATAATTGAAATTTCATCATTCATAGTCATCAAATACTCATAGTTTCAATGTATAACAGCATCATAAGTTTATAAATGTTTACATATAATCATGTCAAAAAGAGGAAAACATTAACAACCACATGTAATCTACATCTTCCTCTTTCCCCTCCCAATGGTACTCAATTTTGGAGGCCTAGAACTAGAAGGTGCCCGTGCTATAGTGTCCAAACGAGGACTAGGAGATCGAACAGGGGAAACATGATATTCAAATGTGTCTTCGTCGTCCTCCATGGCATCCAATCTTGCTGCTTCTTCTTCTTCTGCTGCTGCTCTCTCTAATTCAGCAAGATCCTCATCAGTAAGGAAGACATCAACCTCATCATTTTGTTCATCAATAGTCCATTCACCATATGGATCAATGTCATCCAAGTCAATGGACTCATGTGAAACACCTTCCACCTTTCTAGTTCGAAGGTGAAAGTTGTACCGAACAAAAACTAAATCATTTAGGCGCTGTTGAGTCAACCTATTCCTCTTCTTTGTGTGAATGTTCTCAAATAAACTCCAATTACGTTCACACCCAGAAGCACTGCATGGCTGTGACAAGACACGTATGGCTAGCTTTTGAAGATTTGGTGTGCTAGCACCATATTTCTCCCACCATAGATCTACAAAAACATGTTTAAAAAATATAAGTATTAAGAAATAAGAATAAAGTAAACAATCTATATGTAAGAATCAAGTTTCTAATTTTATTTTTTACTTGGTTGTTGTTTTCCTCTCCTTTCAATTGCTTGTTGGGAGGAAAAGAGTCTCCCCTCTGCACCCTTGTAGACCTTGAATAGATAAAAGAAAAAGTAAATCAAATATAGAAAATTCATAGATAGTCAAGGCTCAACATTGCAAATTCATAAATAAGATGCAACAAATGTCACCTCTAACTCATCAAGCACTTTATCTCTTAGCTCACGATCAGGCACCATCCTATCAATGCATGTGACGAGACCTTCCATGACCTCCTCATCCGCCTTAAATGTGTCCGAGAAGTAGAACTTCGGATTCAAGAAGTAGGCAAAGGCATGAATTGGTTGGTGGAGTTGGTGTGTCCATCTCCGATCAATGATGCGCCATATGATTTCATATTTCCTTTTGTTGCCGCCATAGTAACGTGATATGGCCTCTTTGGCCCTATCCATGGCCTCATAGATGAAACCCATTGGCATGCCATCTCCATCTACCATACAAAGAACCCTCACCAAAGGTTCAGTCACCTAAAAAAATGAAAACAAATGTTAAATTATAACAAAATTAACCCCTCAAAAAATAAAAACAGCCAATAGATTATCGTGTATAATTTTTTTTTGTGTGATTGCTACTTACCCCCATCAACTCCTCTCCATTTTTGATGAATGTCTCATTAAAAACTATGGCAACAATCCTCTCCCCTTCAGGTCTATTGGAAAATGAGGACTCCTTCCAAGCATCGGACACAAACATTTGCTTGAGATGACCAATGGCACCAAGAATGCTTTGCAATGTGAGGAAGTGGCTAGCAAATCGTGTCACTCTAGGTCGCACAAGGTCCTTGCCATTTGTGAATTTCCTCATCAAAGAAAGCACCCAAGTATGGTTGTAGATAAATTTTGTAACACTTTTTGCATCTTCAACCACTCTTTTGACCCATGAAATCTTCCCAATGTCCTCTAGCAATAGGTCTAAGCAATGTGCAGCACACGGAGACCATGCAATTGTGGGATACCTCTCCATAAGTAGTCTACCTGCAGCTACATATGCAGCTGCGTTGTCCGTGATGATTTGGACAACATTATCAACTCCAACCTCCTGGACCACCCCATCTAATAGATTGCATAAAGTCTCAGCATTTTTAACTTCATGGGAGGCATCTATTGATTTTAGAAACACCAATCCACCATTAGAGGCCACTAAAAAGTTAAGGAGAGTTCTATTTCGTCCATCTGTCCACCCATCAGATAAAATGCTGCAACCTTTCCTTCGCCAAAATTTCTTTTGTTCATCAACCACAAGCCGTGTATTCTTTACAGCTTCCTGTAGCAATGGCCCACTCAACTCTCTAGATGATGGGGTCTTAAACCCCTTTCCTGCAACTGTAAGGGCGTTCACCAAACCTTCCCAATATGGGCTGTTTGCAACATTGAAAGGTAGATTATTGTAGTACCAAAAGTTTGCAGCAGCCATCCTAGCTTCTTGATGCTTTTCCTTATTCCAACTGGTACCTTCAAGTGAAGGTTGTGCTCCTGGAACATTACGTGGAATAAAATAATTTGGTCCTGATGAAGGACCCTGACTAGCACTAGCAGTAGAAAATGAACCATCAGGACTCTCACCAAAAGATGAATGTGGAGCACGGAAGCTTGGACTTGCAGCACCATGGGGCATAGATGGTGTAGAATGGGATTGGGATCCACTCATCACTGCTGCTAGGGCAGCCTTTGTTTTTTGTTTTTCCTCTTTTTTAAGCTCATATTCAGCAAGAAGGGCCTTCATCTCTCTAATAATCTCAGGAGTAGTCTTCTTGCATCCCTCCACATTTTGCCCAGGTATTCTAGCAAGGTGGTATTTTAATCTGTTTATTCCTCTTGTCATCCATTTCTGGCATTCAGTACATGTCACTTCACCTTTTTTTATCTCCTGGAATTCCATACTTCCATGCAGGGTCTTTTTTCAATCCCTTTGGATTTGAAGACGACATTTCTGTTTCAAGTTGAACATGGGAAAAAAAAAATCAGCTAGGGTTTGCTAAAAAATCAGCAAATAAACATGATTCAAAGTTTCAAACATTTGCAAAAGAAAAAGAATGCAAAACCAAACTAGAAACAATAAGAATTAGCTATTAAGGAAAATAGAAAAAAATTTGGTAGCATTTCCCCTTATTTTTCTTGATTTTTTTGATTTTGAATGCAAGAAATTGAAGAAAACAAACAAAAAGAATTTTTAGATCACTTACTTGTCTCTATTTTGATCTTTTCAATTCGTTCTCCTTGCTTCAATCAACCACAAATCGATTTGCAGACCTGCTTTTCACAAATGAGAGTATAAAAATGAAAAAAAAAATCAAAACAAACATGGGTTTTAAGTCATTTTATGACTCAGCCGCGCAGGGGAGTCCTGGGTCGGGACTTCCGAGTCCGCGGTGAGTCCCAAGAGTCCGCAAACTATGTCATAAACCAAACAAGCGTTGAAGATTGTAATTTTTGTTTGAAGTTAATTAAAATGGCCGAGTCTAGGGGTTGACACTCGCCCAGACCCGACAAGTCTGGTGAGTCTGCCATACTTGGTGAGTTTGGTGAGTACACGACCCCCAAGTGACTCAGCGAGTTTGGCGAGTACTCGGTCCCCAAGTTTGCCAGACTTGTTCATCACATCTTTGGATAGGCTAAAAGGTGGCTTTGGGACTTGTGTTATTCAATGGAGATAGCTCTAGATGAGGTGTCATGATAGCCCATGTGGCTCCCAGGTTTGCCTCTAGCCTATATAAACAAGCCTTGGGTGAATGGTTTGGGCATTCTTAATCATCCTAATTTTGGATCATTGTAAATTGACGGTTGGAGACAAGTGCTGGATTCTTGAAGTGTTAGAAGATTGCATTTGTAGAGTTATGCTGCTGGTTTGTCACTTGAAAGTTGAAGCTTGGAGATCTCCTAAGAGGAAATTTATCTTTGAAGTATACTGTAACTATTCTGTTGTTGATAATACATTGAGACTTTCTCCTTGCTGGGTTTTTCTAACTATATCTTGTGTTCTTCTTTTCTTCTATATTCTTCTTTTCTTTCTAAGTGCTAATAATTGGCTGAAATAATTTAGATCTAGTTAACTAGCATAACTTTACTCATTGGACTAAATAGGAAATTGTTGCTTCCTTTCACTTTCTTCAGGGGGTGTCCGTTTACCTCTCCTAATAACTTGTTTAGCAATACTTTTACTGGGGTTGGAGCATGAATATTTGTACTCTTACAGCCTATGCCTGTTTTGGGTAATCATGACTTGTCTCTAAATCCTATAACATTGGAGAGCTAGGGATAAATGTTACAAACAGTGTCCTGAAATTGGAGCAGATAACATTCTGTAAATCCTGCTGGCAGATGAATAAATTCTGTAATTGATATTGACATGCAGGTTTCATGCTAAAGATTGAACCTGTGAATTAATTGACTAGCTTTTTTGGTGGGTATGCTAACTGCTTCCATCGAGGGAGGAAGAGAGTAGGAGAATGTCATCTGAATGGATCAAGGATCTGGTAGGCAGCAAGTGTTATTTGTTCACGTGGTTTCCATTTATAGCTGCTCTAGTTAATATATGTTTATATATAGAGGGAGAGGAAGAGGGAGAGGGAGCTGTGCGTCAGAGGGAAGGATTCTATTTGCATTTAGTTGTTGGCAACATTTATCTTTATTTGAACATATAGCAAGAGATATTCTGTCTGGATTTAGTTATTGGTGATATTTGTCTTTGCTTGTATATGTAGCTGATTTATTTCCTGCTTGCCAAGAACTAAAGCTTTGGTCTTTATCTACTGGTGTGGATCTTTTCTCTCCTTGTTTCTGTTAAATAGTTGTAAATGAATCTCATAACTGCTAACTACGCTTGAGTTTTAGTTGTTCGTTTTGTACTTTGTTTGTGGATATTGATAAATGAAATTTGTTGTTAAATATTGCTTATGAATCATATGAATTTTGTGCAGATACTATGTTTCCCTTGCATATGTTGCTCCTCTGTTTCCATGGGTGCAGTGGGCTGGAATAGTATCATCTTTTCAAGATTTGTGCTCTACGACTATTCTTCGTTCTGTCAACATTGTTTTGGCAGTTATTTGCTGTCTCCTTTTCTATGATATTTTTATAGAATTAAGGCCAATTACATGTACCAAAAATGCAACTAGATTGGCCTTTGTTTTCTCTCTTTATCCATTACATTGGTTCTTCACCTTCCTCTTCTACACAGATGTGGGCTCCACAACTGCAGTCATGGCCATGTACCTGGCTTGCCTTAAAAGATCCTACTGGTTAAGTGCCTTGGTAAGAGCAGACAATCTTCTTTCACCATCCTCATTGAAGGCTGGGTTGTTTCTGATGAAAATGATATAACCACGATTTGCAGCAATTGATGACAGTTTTTCATTTGAGTATGAATGGACATGAAATTGCTGTTTGCTTGTTTAAGTTATTTTTGGTTTCAAAAAATAAACAAACTTTTTTAGACATATCTGGTGATAAATTATGGTTGATAGGAGCAGTCTAGAACACTATATCTTCACAACATGTTAGCTGTCATACCTTTTAGACTATCTTGCTGACCTTTTGTTTATGCTTGAGTATTATCTAAAGGCACTGCAATATCAATAATGAATGTGGGTTTTATCATAAAATTTTGACCATAAGTCCTTTTCTTTCCTTCTACAGCTTGGGTGCCTTGCAATAATCCTTAGACAGACAAATGTTGTGTGGATGGTGTTTGTTGCATGCATTGGGGTGGTGCATTACACAGAAAAGTTTGGTGGGGAATATACTGTAGCAACGAAAAACAATGTATTGTTTAATCCCCTGAGTGAAACCAGTGATGTGAACAGTAAAGCAGTCCATACATATTTGAGGCATCGTCAGAATGTTAATTCAAAGAAAATAGCAACTAACACAGTTTCAGAAGAAAATTTGCACCATACAAGAAGTAAATATTCAGGTAACTACTGTTTTAACTTTAGTGAAGATTTGGCTTTTAGTTTTATCGGAAATGCACAACAAAAGTGATTGAATCAGAATTACACATGCATTTCTTGAGGCAATAAGGAACATAATATAGATCCTTTTGTTCTTCAAGTTTTATTATTTGTGAAGTTGTGTACAGTAAGGGATCCTAGAGCCTGTGAAAAAGCTGAGTACAAACAGTCACCAATAAAAATATTCATTGGGAGCTCAGATGATAAAAGCATGTTTTAATGCCAATATCCATAATAAACTTGCAGTTATTCCTAGACTTCTTGAAGTTAGCAAGTAGTTACCAGTAGCCAATAATGAGATTTTGTCAGCAAATGGGTGCCTTAGTAACCACAATCCTATAGGAAATTAAGCTTTACATTTTGTAATAAAGTCACCTTAGTTGTTGGGGGGCTAGTTTCCCATAGGGAAGTTTTGGGAAGTTAAATGGGAATGTAATGCTTTATGAGCATTTGTATAATACTTTGTAATCATCCCAAGTAATTTAATATTATTATTATCACTCAATATTATTTACTGTGCAATCATGATTTAGTTTTCAGTATTCTGTATGCTCTACTGTTTTTCAACGTGGTATTAGAGCATGTAACGTTTCTTTCCTGTGAGTGGGGAATCCACTTAGGCAATTTAGAGAGCATGGTAAAATTCCCATGGCAATGTGATACAGTCCGAGGATATGTAGGATTTGCATTCTGTTCCATACAAAGATGATGTCAATTTTATTTTATTTTTTAACCTGTTGAAATCAGAGGCTGTTATTTTGTTTTGTGCTTATTATTTGTATGGCATTGAGGACAAATGAGGTCTTTTTGAGCAGTTTCAGTAATTATTTAGAATTGGTGTGCATGACATTTCACTTCTAATTGTTGTGGGTAACAGAGTTCATTTTGTTTACAAGACAATCATTAGGAAAACTCTGTGTTTGAGGTATTGTAAAGGCCTTTGATGACAATATACATGATCTCCGTCAGCAAATTGCAGAGTCATGTGTACTGCTGCTATCATTCATTGTTTGGAACATTAGTATACAGCTGTTTTTATACATAATACAAGTCTTGGATGGTTAAAACATCTCTTGGGCATCTTTTGACCTATGCGTGTGAACTGAAGAGTGCCATTAATGGATATTGAACGTGGATCTGCCATGATTTATACATAGACCTAATGAGAGAAAGCTGTATTTTTTTATCACCTTTGTCAATTCTCTGTTGTGAGGATGGACATTGTGATATTTGTTCCTTGTGGTGAAGGCTGGGAAATTCCAGAAATTATGTTTGCTAATGGTGAGGTGCAGATTTTACTGACAGCTTTGTTTTAAAAGTATTGTTGTGTATAAGGAGGGAAAATCATAAAAAATCAATTTGAAGAAGCAGTAAAAATTGAATATTTTGAAATATAAGTGGGAAATTTTGTTTTCAAATCTGTGAAGGGTTAAAAAGAAGAAAGACACAGGTGCAAATCATTTCCATTGTGAAGATTGATACATGAAGGAGATGTTATTGGACACTGGAGTCTTTTCTAAGTAGATTATTTGTCACGACATTTGATATGCTTGTCCATAGTGCCATTGGAGATAGTGTTTATCTAATACCATGAATTGTGTGGAAGTTCAATTGTTCAAAACCAACTACTTTTAATTTTTTGAAGTCAAATTTACCACTATAAAGGGACAGTAGAAATGTGTGGGCAAATTGTGTTGATTTGAGAAAATCGAATGTATTGAAGAAATAAGGGATTTTGAATTATGTTAGATTCCTTGTTTTCATAGGAGAAATAGAAAGTTAATTGAAATGAGTGCAGAATTATCTAATACCATGAATGTGTGGAAGTTCAATTGTTCAAAACCAACTACTTTTAATTTTTTGAAGTCAAATTTACCACTATAAAGGGACAGTAGAAATGTGTGGGCAAATTGTGTTGATTTGAGAAAATCGAATGTATTGAAGAAATAAGGGATTTTGAATTATGTTAGATTCCTTGTTTTCATAGGAGAAATAGAAAGTTAATTGAAATGAGTGCAGAAACCTTTCCCCCTTTGAAAATGATTGTATCTTCTCATGCTTGTACTCTTGAAGTTATCAATGCTACAGTTAAGAGGGCTTCTAGAAATTCACATGCGACATTAGGAGGATGAGTGTAACGAGGTCCAAGAGAAGGTTGGTGTACATTGGAGGTTGGAGGAATTTCCACATCTTGAGCTAGCTTCTCACTTAGAGATGGTACTTTACATGAGAAGCATCAATTTTTTTAATTAGTTTTCTTTCCACCAAATGCTAACAGCAATGAAGAATTCATTTATTAAGAAGCCTATTTGAAGACAAGAAGGGATCTAGTGTAGATAAAACTCAACATGGATTGTTACCTAGATAGTTCAAGAGTTTGTGGTTCTTAGGAATTACACACTTACGAGAGTCATGAGACAAGTTGACAAAGCACTGTGGATGTAGCTTGGCATGTATTGTTGATCAATTATTTGAGAGATTTGTGATTTGGGAGTTTAGGAGTTGTTAATCCAAGAACTTGGGAATAGCTTGTGTTAGTTTTTAGATCAGAAATGTAAACCACCAGAAAATACAACACACAGATCAATGAACACAGCAATTTACCTTGGGAAAACCCTCCTACCGAGGGAGAAAAACCCAGCAAAATGATCTCTTATATATCAGATGAAAAAGTGCAGAAGACTGCATACAAAATCAGGTCCTAGAAGGCTGAGTCTAATACAATGAATGGAGATACTTCTCCTTGAAACGAATCTTGAAAAACACAAATGATGATACTTCTTTTAGAGTCTAATCTGCTGCTAGGAGGCAAACTGCTGCTGCTGCTAGAAGATGTGAATTGGAGTGAATGAACTTAATGAAAAAATGAGAGGACTCCATCCTCTATAAATACCAAACTAGGTGGCCTTCTCTCTAGGGCCGACCTAGAGCAAATATATTTTATTTATAAAAGATGAAGGCCGACCTGCCTTGAGCAAGATATAAGTAGGAGAAAATATCTCCCGCCGCTACAACATTAACACTCCCTCTTAGCTAGGGAGGTATTTTCCAGATATCCTTGTCATGGAGTCTCTCAACATGATGCCCCACAATGGCTACACCCATTTGTGGAAAACCACATCTCAGTCTCAGAGATGTACAAGAGTTCATCATGGAGTCTCTCAACATGATGTCCACAATGGCTACACCCATTTTTGGAAAACACATCTCAGTCTGAGAGATGTACAAGGGTTCATCATGGAGTCTCTCAACGTGATGTTGTCATGGAGTCCCTCAACATGACATCCACAATGGCTACTCCCGTGTGTGGAAAGAAACACATCTCAGTCTCAGAGATGTACAAGGGTTCATCACAAAGTCTCTCAACGTGATGTCGTCATGGAGTCTCTCAACATGACGTCCACAATGGCTACTCCCATGTGTGGAAAGAAACACATCTCAGTCTCAGAGTTGTACAAGATATCCTCGTCATGGAGTCTCTCAACATGACGTCTCATCTCAATCTTAGAGATGTACAGGATATCCTCGTCATGGAGTCTCTCAAATGACGTCTCATCTCAGTCTCAGAGATGAACAAGGGCTTGCACCTCATATTTCTCCGTCTCAGAAAAATATACACTACAAGGACTTTCACCTCATATTTCTCTATCTCAGAGAAATATACATTACAACAAATCTTCATGATGATGTGACTCCCTCTGAAGCTCCAAGTACTTGCATCAACCTCCTGACCTCCTCGTCCAAGATTGCCTGCAATGCTTGCCTTAGAGGAACAGTTTCCAATGCACACCTCCAGCATTACTGACTTGCGAGAGTCCAGGATTGTCCTCCTTGACCTCATCCTAGATCACCCTATTCTGAATAGGTTTTCAAAGCTTACCAAAGTCAAATCTAGATTGACTGTCTTGTGCAATTCTGTTCTTTGCAGTTGAAGAGGTCTTCCAAGGACTTTAGCACCCGGCCTTGCAACATTGCAACCCACTTAGCTGACACCTTCACTTCTTCTCTGTGAGTCACATAACTCCCTCTTGATCCCTGCCTCGGAGATTGCAAAGAAATCCTTTGGAAGTGAACTCCCCTCCATTGACCGATCTTTAGAGCCTTAAATCCTTTTCCTGGACATGATCTCAACTTGTGCCTGGAATTTAACTCCCTTTGAATGTCATTTCCTCCTCTTCGAAGTAGCTGATCGCAATGACAATTTGTATAGCTTCTCCATTGTTTAGTGTCTTCATCTTTCTCAATCTTCTTTGCTGATGCAAATTCTCCATTCAAGGCTGACCCAACCTTGTGCCCTTGAGAGATGTCTCCAGTGAAGAATCATGAGAGTTATGCGCCACCAACTCAGTCCCAAGGCTGCAAGCTATGTCTCCATGTTTCTTCATTTCTTCAGCCGACATGACTTCCCCACAGGATGCCTCAAGCTCTTCCTCCCTTTGAATTCCTTATGCAATCTCGGATAATTAATCCATCATCCTTTTACTCCTCGATCCATCCTGCATTTTAAAGAGATTAATAATAGTTCATGAAATCAAACTACCCCTGATACAAATGAAGCATGTAGTCATATAGCAAATATCGTTAGATAGAACAATTAAAGGAATAATAGAACTTATCTTGTTGAAATCAAAATCTCCTTAAGTGCTGCACTTAAACCCTCTTCAGATCTGTTCTTATCTTTCCCTTAGATCTGCTCATATGTAGCATTAATTTTGCTCCTGAATGTTGACTTTGCTTAATACAGCCTTCAGAAACAACAATTCCTTCTCTATCAAATTATTGAATCACTTAGAAGATACATATCTCCTATAGAGAAGTCCTGTGCCAAATATGCCTTCAGGCTTTCACGAATTTCCATCATAGGCTCCTTTAGGCCATCCCTCTGTAGAAATTCAAAGACACAGCTGCACAAACTGCAAGAATCATAATGGTCATATTCAATTACAGATTTTTCATTTAAAAATAACTACATAACCTCTGGAGCAACATAGTTGGGGGTTCCACATGTAGTATGCAGCAGTCCATCTTCCTTCACATGCTGTGAGAGAGAGCACTCAGACCAAATTATGAGATCTTTAGATTTCCCTTTGAATCCAAAAGACGGTTCTTTGGCTTGAGATCTCGATGATAAAATCCTCTGCTATGACAAAAAATCAACTGCATTTATAAGTTGCTGAAAATATTTTCTAGCATCATCTTCTTTGAGCTTCCGTTGTTGAGCAAATCAATCGCGGGCGTCAGGAGGATAAAAATATCGCCTCCAGATCTCAAAATAATTGGACACGAGATACATATCGTCGTGCATTCAGAAAAACTACCAAAACAACTGTATATGCGACATCACCATTCAACATAATTTGTTTGTACGAATGAAAAACAAGTCAAAAATTTCCCCGTCTTATCCGAGTGCTTTCTGATCAACTTCCTCCGCAAGTTGCTATCCAATCATGGAGAAAACAACCACGTAAAGTTTTATTCTTTTTATCAAATTCTTGTAGCCATGAATTTCTCCTTTTAATGCTGATAACTCAAAAGGCATAGGCTCAAAATGCTGCTTAATAGTCTTAGATATCCACAAGTCAGCCTCCAAGACATTGGCCTCCAAAAAGCATGAAAATTAGGAAGGTTGGAGATTTTCTGCAGATATTTTTCTTAATGCATCTTCTGTGAATATTGCAATCTTGAGAGAACAGGGATAGAAAACTTTGGAAATGGAATCTTAAGAGCAGGCAAAGACGGAAAGAATACAGAGCTCGTGAGTGTGTTTTCATTGCAAATAACCCGACTATAGCCTTATTGGTGCAAATAATATTCAATCTCCTGAATTTGAATAAACGACTCCAAAGAGTGAAGCCAAAATTATACTTAATTCTATTCTTGCCTTCTCAAGGATTCGGCCAGCTTAAAAATACTTCAGGAACGATATTTAATAAAGAGTGCTTAGACAAATCTGATCAGATCTTCTCTAAACCCACTTTGATACCATGTTAATTTTTAGATCAGAAATGTAAACCACCAAAAAGTACAACACACAGATCAATGAACACAACAATTTACCCTGGGAAAACCCTCCTACTCGAGGGAGAAAAACCCAGCAAAATGATCTCTTATAGATCAGATGAAAAAGTGCAGAAGACTGCATACAAAATCAGGCCCTAGACAAGGCCGAGTCTAATACAATGAATGGAGACACTTCTCCTTGAAGCGAATCTTGAAAAACACAAATGATGACACTTCTTTTAGAGTCTGATCTGCTGCTGCTGCTAGAAGATGCGAATTGGAGTGAATGAACTTGATGAAAAAATGAGAGGACTCCATCCTCTATAAATACCAAACTAGGTGGCCTTCTCTCTAGGGCTGACCTAGAGCAAATATATTTTATTTATAAAAGATGAAGGCCGACCTGCCTCGAGCAAGATATAAGTAGGAGAAAATATCTCCTGCCGCTACAACACTAACAGCTTGGGAGCTACACCTTTACGTTGGTTACAAGGAAGCTTGATGGAGTTCTAGCTGGTCAAAAAATTGTTTTCAAAGTGAATTTTTTGAAGAATATGAGGTTATGATTGGGCGGCATGTTTTGTTTCTTTTTTTTTGTACTATAAACACTTGTTGGAAATTAAGGTTTATGTTTTGTAATGAAGTCACCTTAGTGACTTATTATTAGGTTTGTGTTATGTGTTGGAGGGTTAGTTTCCTGTAGGGAAGTTTAATGGGATGGAATGCTTTATAGGCATTTGCATTGTACTTTGTAATCATCCCAAATAATTTATTATTATTACCATTTGGTGTTATTTATTGTGCAATCATGGTTTACTTTTCTGCATTCCATATGCTCTATCAGTTTTCAACAAATCCTTCCACTCCAACTTTAGAGACTTCATAACCAACTAATGCTATGAGACATTCTCATTCCTTTGAAAACAATCTGCTATCTTCAATTTCCATATGAAAGCAATACTTAAAGATTAAAACAAGGTAGGATGGATGCCATTTTTCTATTCACATTATCTTTTTCACTCAGAAAGCAAAGAATTCAGAACAGAAAGAGGTGTTTTTCTCCAAAAAAATAGAGAATACATATCATGAATCCAGACAATCAGACATGCAAAAAGGCAGGTCAAGAATAGCAGTGCTTTTTCAGAAATAAGAAGTGATCTTTCTGCCTCTTGAAAGCCTGAGAGCCAATGGTGTTTAAAATGCCTTTATGAGCATACAGTGCCATTCAAGGTGCTAAACTCTAATTTACATTTCAAAGGATCACTTAAAAAGGTTCCTTTTATGGCAGGAGGGACCTTGAACACATAATAAATCTGCTATTAAACATCATTGATCATTCAAAGAGACAAAGAGGAATATCGAAAAGCACATCTTTTTCTTTCTGAATTCTTTTAAAACTTGGGTAACAGAGAAACAAAGAGGAATATCGAAAAGCACGTCTTTTTCTTTCTGAATTCTTTTATAATTTTATTTGATTGTAAGCTAAACAAGAAACTGTTTCTGTAATTTTCTGCAAATGTATTTACAGTGTTTTTTTCATCATTTAGTGGTTTAAATCTAACAATTCTATTACACATCTGACTGGATTTTGTTTTGTGCAACAGGTGTTGTTGGGGAGTTGCATGTTTTAGCATACAACTTATGGTGGCAAAAATGGGGCATTTTGACTAACTTTTTTCCTTTTCTTCTTGTCCTCATGGCATTTTCTGCTTTTGTTGTATACAATGGCAGTATAGTTCTGGGTAGGCTTTCTGCCATGTTTCCTTATGGGTAACTATTATATTTTATTAAGACTGAGAAATTTTCTTTTGTTTTATTTTTCTTGCCATTGTTGTGGTATAATTCTAAATGTCCATGATGAGTTGAGATATGTCAAGTAAAAGTGGTTATGGGCTCAACTAAGGATTTGCTTTTCAATGCAGGAGCAAAAGATGCACATGCAGTTTCTCCCCACTTTGCACAGATTTTATATTTTGGGCTCGCATCTGCAGTAGCACTGGCACCTTTGCATTTCAATATTGTCCAAGCTGTAGCACTTCATCAGTCATTTAAGGAGGGCAGAACAAAATTCGTCATTTGTTGCCTTCTATCCTTAGTTGCTGGCTTTGTGTGTGTCAGATTTTTCAGGTTAGATTGACATACGATATATTTTGGATTGTGATTAAAGAGCTGTAAAGCAGAAGTTTAATTTTTTATTAAATACCATTAGTTGCCATTAGTTTTCCACAGTCCATGTAGCATTTCAAAAGATTGCTTCTGGAATCAACTGTGTACGTTTTTGAATTGATGTTTCAGATCACACTTAGTGATCCATCATTAGAAAGAGGATAGTGAGATCCAAAATGTTCATTCAAACACATACACAGTTGATTCGAGAAGCAATCTTATGAATTATACACCATTGTTATGGCATAACTAAAGAGTAAAGATAAGTCATCTTATTTCTGTTGAATACCAATTGAAATTGTATTAGAGGGATGGTTGCAAGCATGGGTGCCATTGGAAAGCTACTCCATATGAGAGCATCCAATAAGAACTAGCAGTTGCATATATTGCATGTATTGCTTACAATTGAATAAATGAAATTTGAATAAAAAAATACTGGCATTTTCAATATTCTTTTTTATTTGCCGCCTACCCAACTTTCAAATGATGATCTGGACAGAAGGATGCCTATTTAAAAAATGCAGGACAAAATATGGTCGTCATTAGCAAATGATGTATGTTTAGTTGAAGATTTATTATGTTTTCAAGGTCCCTTATGTTATAAACTGAATCTTTTCAAGATGAGCGATCCTTTGAAATGTTAATGGAACTTTGGCACCTTTGATGACAATTTATATAGAGCAAGAGACAAGCTCTAAAATCTTTTGAGAGAGAAAAATTACTTATTAATTCTAAAGAATCAGAATTGACAAAAACCAAACAGTCAATGGTTAGCTTGAATTTGGAGAAAGAAAGAAACTATAATAATGTCCACAGATGACCATAGCAGGTCAATGGGATTCAAATTACAACCGATGAAAATAACATGAGGGAGTGAAAAGAAGCTCGAAAGAGGTTATTAGCTAAAACTAAACTAATAGCACAAGTAAGAGAAGCCGCTAAAGAAGCTTGCATTTAGAAGAATATAGCATATGGTCATTTAAAACTTGTCTCCACTTTTGAAGTTGAACTTAGAAGTGGCAATCTCTACTGCAACTTTGTGAAGTAATCTAGATATAATATTCTGATGTGTAAAATAAATTTATTTACAGGCTGATTTTACGATACAATAGATAAATAGAGAAACCATGATGTCTGGATAAGTAGAAAGAAAGATGCAGAGGGATTATAATTAGCTTCTGCATGTAAACCAGTGTTCCACGGGGTTTTAGGGATGGGAATGGGGGGACGGTAGGGGACGCGTTTCGAGGACGCGGGGGCAGGGGGTCTAAGCTTGCGTTGCAAAGACACAAGCTGAGATGCATTTGCTCATTGTTATTATCTTATCAGCAAATGCATCTCAGCTTGTGTCTTTGACCGTCACTAGTAAGTTATAAGAAGGCTAATAATATGCTTGTGTAAATGCTTCTCCATTATTATTGACTAAATGTATGTATAAACCAGTTATTGTCTTAACTCTAATTATAAGTAAGATGATCCCATTATATTGACATTATCATTCTAGAATTGGATCTTGTTATTGAATTGAAGAAATAAGGATATGTGCTAGTATATGCTGATTGCCTAAAGATTGTTTGAGTGTTTTGAATCCTGCTTGGAGGAAGGGCCTGAGAAAGTGGTGCCTAGAGGGTCCCACTCAAGTCCGCTCGGACCAAAGATAGGGAAGGGCCATGGAGGGGTGGTAGGCCTAGACCACTATAATCTCCACTGGCTTCCTCTAGTAGGCATTGTGTGTTTGAAAACCTGCTCAGGAGGAAGGGCCTAAGAAAGTGGTGCCTAGAGGCCTTACTTAAGATCCGCCTATTCCCAATGCAAGGAGGGGCCATGGATGAGTGGAGAGTCCACTTAAGATCCGCCCTGTCCGAAGGCAGGGATAGGCCATGGATGGGTGGAGGCCCCACTCAAGTCTACCTGGACCAAAGAAGGGAAGGGCCATGGAGGGGTGGTAGGCTTAGACCACTATAAGCTTTGCTGGCTTCCTCCAGTAGGCGAAGTGTTTTCTTAGTATACAATGGTTGCATTTGTGATGATTTCTATAATTGGATTCCATGATGTTAATGCTAATAGATATGTGTATGTGTGGAAATATTGTCCATATGTGGAATGCAGGTTTCGGCCAGGAATACCCCATTGAAGAGTTATCCAATTGGCAAAGTGAAAAAAAACCCTAAACCTTATCAACAAGCGAATTCTAGGGCAAAGCAGGACAAGGGACATTACAGTCCTGCACAAAAGAGGACCAATTTCAGGGATTTATATGGATCATTGATTCTCCACATCATCACCAATATCACCAAGGAAAACTGTACAAAGGGCATCTAAAAGGCATGTTTGGCTGGATTAGCAAGGCTTAAAGTCATAACTGACATTGTTTTAAAAAATCAGGCAATAAGACATTAAATACCCACAGTAAATTTTGTATTGATCAAATATTCATTGTTAATGCTGCTTGAGGATTCTCTGCTGTATTTGGAATTTTGTGTGAAATTCTGACAATGAATCAAATGGGCAGAAGAAGTCCTATCCGAAAGTTGAAACAAAAGTGGGGGGCGGCTGAATCAGTATAAGATAAACTTTTTACTTATTTAAAATTCAGCAACCACAATAAAAGCAAGCACACAAGATCCACACAATTAAGAAGACAAGTTATACGTGGAAACCCTTTCGGGAGAATTCCACAGAGAAAGACTACTTGGATTTGTTGTCCAAATCCAACCACAACAAAAATAAAATAATCTTTTACAAATCTTTGTAGGTACCAACCCACTGGAGACACCAATCCTTGCTACTAAGCACCAAATTAGCAAGAGACGCCAATCTCTTCTATTGAGACACACCAATCTCGAATGAACACAAATTTCGCCTTCTTGAATAATGCTTCTTCAATGGATGATGATCATTTGAATCTGTTTCAAAATCTGCTTGCAACGTTTTTCACATATGCCCTTCTTCAAAAATCTGCTGTAATAAATCTGCTCTGCTCTTATTTTTGAATGATATTGCATTTATTGCTTGCTATCTTGTTAGTTTTATGATCAGATGTAATGCACAGAAAATTAATTCAAAAAATCAACACAATGACACAGCAGATACCCTGGGAAAACCCTCCACTTGAGGGAGAAAAACCCAGCAACAATATATCACTTATATATTGAATGATAACACAAATAGTCTCCTTTACAAGAGGCCAATATGAAGGCCAGTAGAGGCACCACAAACTGATGCAAACTCAGATACAACCAGATGCAATTTGCTAATTAGAAACTCAGCCTTCAATGAGTAACAATCTCCACTTCTACAGAAATCGCAATCTCTCCTCTATATAATTCGCACTTGAACTCCTATGAATGAATATGATATAATGAACTGAATAATCGATGATACAATGAGATGGAACAATGAGTATATATACAAGTGATAGAGGAGGAGGTGTCCTTTCAAAATACAAGTCGGCCCAGCATAGAGAGATGTGCCCCTTCAATAAAATCGCGCCTACGCAAGAAAGGTCGGCTTCATTAACAATGCGTGCCTCTTCATTAATTAAATATAATAATAGATAAAGATCATGCCTCTTCAATAAATCATTGTCTCTATAAATTAAATAGCCCCTTGGCTATAATTTAATTTATCAAGTGAAGTAATGGAGATCATTGGAAGAAGACCACCGACGCTGCCATAAACATCAACACTCCCTCTCAGCTATGGAGGATACTTCCAGCTACACAAGATATTTCACCTCATCGTGATGTCTACCACAATGGCTACACCCATGTGTGGAAAAGAAAGATATCACCTCATCGTGATATCAACCATCATGGCTACACCCATGAATGGTATGTACAAGTGCTCATCACTTAACATGATGTTGTCACCTCATTGTGACGTTCACCATGGCTCTCCCAGAGGGTGAAACACAAGTACATGAAAATCATCACGGACTCTCTCACATGATGCTGTCATGGAGTCACACACATGACATCCACCATGGCTCTCCCAGAGGGTGGAAACAAGGGCTTTCACCTTAAATCTCAAAGAGAAATGCATTATCAAGGGCTTGCACCTCAAATCTCTTTCAAAAGAGAAATGCATTAAAGAGGATCACTGATACTAAGACTCCTTCTCAGCTAGGGCTTGATTCTCCACCATACCAAGTTTGTCTCGAAAGTACACAAACTTTATCCTGGAGAGAGGCTTGGTGAGAATGTCTATCGTCTGCTCATCAGTGCTGATATACCTCAACTGAATTGCTTTCTTCAATACCATATCTTTGATATAATGGTATTTGATCTCAACATGCTTGGTTCTGTCAAGAAACACAGGATTGACAGAAAGCTTCACATAGCTTTGGTTATCACAATGAATGATAGTAGGCTCCATTGATTGTCCAAACAATCCTGCAAGGAGCTTCTGAAGCCACACTGCTTCCTGAGCTGCCACACAAGCTGCAATATACTTTGCTTGTGCTGTACTCAATGCTACAGATGATTGCTTCCTATTGCACCAGGATATCATCGCAGACCCCAAACTGAAGCAACATCCAGAGGTGCTCTTTCGATCAGCGACACACCCTACCCAATTAGAATCAGAATAACCATGCAACTTCAAATCTACACCTGAAGAATATCTCAACCCATATCCAACTATGCCACGCAAGTATCTTAGGATATGTTTCGTTGCAACAAGATGTATCTGCCTTGGTTCACACATGAATTGACTGAGTGCACTCACTGCATAGCAGATATCTAGTCTAGTGTTGACTAGGTACGTCAAGGATCCAATCAACTGCCTGTACATCGTGGGATCCTCCAGGTCTGAACTAGTTGCAGCCTCCTTTAACTTATGTAGGTTGGTCTCCATAGGTGTAGACATGGATTTGCAATCCATCATACCAAACCTCTTAAGTATATCAATGGTGTACTTCCCTTGACTTAGAATCATCTCATCTGGGCCAAACTTCTAAGCCAAGGAAGTAATGCATGAGCCCAAGGTCCTTCATTTTAAACTCAGAAGCCAACTCCTTCTTGCATTTGATAATGAGGTGTTCTTCTCCAGTAAGAATCAAATCATCAACATACAGAACCAAAATTAATGCTTCACCATCAATTACCTTGAAATACAGATTAGAAACAACATCGTTCTTGGAGAAGCCCAAGCTTGACAGGTAACGATCAATCCTTTCGTACCAAGCATGAGGAGCCTGCTTAAGACCATACAAGGCCTTCTTTAGCCTGCAAACATGAGACTCCTTCCCATGTACCTCAAATCCATCAGGTTGCTCAATATAGACTTATTCTTCAATTACGCCATTCAGAAAGGCTGTCTTTACATCCATCTGATGAATCTTCCATCCTCTAGATGCAGCAATGGCAATGATGGTTCTGATAGAAGTATAGCGAGCAACTGGAGCAAATGTTTCTTCATAGTCAACTCCCTCTTTTTGAGAAAACCCCCTAGCCACGAATCTTGCCTTGTACTTCTCAATGCTCCCATTAGCCGCATGCTTGATCTTGAAGAGCCATTTTGAAGATACCACAGATTTGCCTTTGGGTCTAGGAACGATGTCCCAAACATCATTCTTGAGAATTGACTGATACTCCTCTGTCATAGCATCTCTCCAAACCTGTTGACTAGAAGCTTCCTCAACACTGGAAGGCTCGGACTCAATAATCTGACTCATGAAAGCAACATAACTGGAGAACTTATGAGGTCTCTTACTTTCTCTAAAGGTTCCTCTTGGTGCTGCAAACCTTTCTGCCTCCTACATCGTTTGCCTAGCCCAAAGAGGTCTTTTTCTCCCAATCACAATATTGGTAGGCCCATCAGTAGGTTCCAAGGGCTCAACTGGATCATCATCTTCCTTCAGTTCTGGAGTCTCCCTCTGGATCTCAGGAGCATGGTCAACTTCCATAGCCTGAGGAGACTCTTCATTATCAGTCTCCATATGAGTACCCTTGGATCTTCTAAATGCAACATCTTCCTCAAATGTGACATCTCTACTGATCTCGATCAACTTCTAGCCTGGAATGTAGATTTTGTAGGCTTTTGATGTTTCATTGTAACCTACAAATATCCCCTTCTTGCCACAAGGCTCCAACTTTGTTCTCTTTTCCTTCGGAATATGAAATATACTTGACATCCAAAGATCCTCAAATGACTCACCTCTAGCTTCTTCCCAGTAAAGGCTTCTTCGGGAGTCATGTTCTCTAGGATTCCATGAGGCCTTCTATTCTAAACATAAACTGCTGTCCTAGATGCTTCTGCCCAAAGGAAGGTCTGCAGATCTTGGTCATGAATCATGGCTTTTGCTGCTTTCACGATCGATCTGTTCTTCCTCTTAGCAACATCGTTCTGTTGAGGATTATAAGGGACACAAAACTCCCTCTTAATCCCAACGTCAATGCAAAAATTCTAAAAGCTGCCGGAAGTGTACTCTCCTCCATTGTCAGATCTTAGGACTTTGATTTTCTTCCCGGAAAGGTTCTCTACCTGAGCTTTGAACTCCTCGAACCTTTCTAATACCTCCTCAAATTCTTTAGTTTTCAAGAAATAAATCCAAGTCTTTCTAGAGTAGTCATCAATAAAAAGAATGTAATACAAGAAACCACTTGAAGAAGCAACAGACATTGGACCACATAAATCAGAATGAATGAGATCTAGAATACATTTGGATCTACTTTCTCTACTATGAAATGGACCTTTTGTATTCTTACCCAAAGCACAGCCTCTGCAAGTACCTTCATGCTCCTAGTTGAACTTTAGAAGGCCTGTGACCATCTTCTCCATGATAGGTAGAGCTCGAAAGTGAAGGTGAGCCAATCTCCAATGCCATAGATCGCACAAACTTGTAGAATCATGCACTAGAGCTTGAAGTGGACGAGTGCATAGCCTATAGAGGCTCTCATGCCTAACTCCAATTACCCGAGCAGTCTTGAAGTTGGAATTCTTTGTCCAAACAAGAACTTTGCCTTTAGAGAAGGCAACTTGGTAACCCTTGTCTTCCAAGGCTGAAATGGAAACCAGGTTTCACTTGATGCCTGGAATATATAGAATATCACACAATTGTAGGGAAATGCCGGAATCCAAGTGGAGAGTGGAGGTCCCAATTCCTTTCACTGAGTAACTAGCATCATCTCCAATAATAACTTGTTCACTAGAGTCTCTCTCTACCAAATTTGTTAAATGCTGCCTAAATCCGGTGATGTGGCGAGAGGCACTACTATCAATCAGCCAAGTGTTGGTGTCGATAGGTACATTGCTTGACAATGCCGAATAGAACAAGTATTCACATGAGTCCTTCTGTGGAGAAACTTCATCAACATCTGCAATGGTGGCTTGCTGCTTAGGCCTGGTTGGACAATCTTTAGCAAAGTGACCATACTTGTCACATCTAAAGCATTGGACTTTGGAGAGGTCCCTCTTTTTCTTGAATGCGGGAGCACCATCTGCTCCTTTGTCTCTATTCCTCTTGAAGTATCCTTTCTTTCCATTTTTCCCTTTCTTCTTTGATGATTGAGAGGCGAGAACATGAATGTCCTCATTAGTAGAGCTTTGACCAATTCCTTTAGCAGCCAATCTAGACTCCTCTTGAATGCAATCCGCCCTCAATCAATCAAACTTGGGAAGCTTTAATCTTGCACTGATTCCTTGAATGTAGGACTCCCAAGATGAAGGAAGACCATTAAGAGCAAGCATGGTCAAGTCTTTGTCATCGATCACATGACCAATTGTAGAGAGCTGATCTCTCAACTCCGAGATCTTCATGAAATAAGCAATAACCATTTCTCCTTTCGCCATCTTCACATGATGGAGTTGTTGCTTCAGTGCAAGTGCCCGGCTGTTGTTGTTGATTTCATACATCTCCTCCAAGGTTTTGAACATGTCTCTTATTGTCTTTAACTTGGAGACAATCGAAACAATATGATCCTTCACGGAATCAACTAACATCTTCTTCGCCTTGATATCTTTCTTCCTCCATTGAACTTTCTCTTCCTCATCCATAGGCTCAGGAACTTTAGTCTCCACAAACTCAGCCAAATCATTTTCTTCTAAGGTGAGCATAATTTTGAACCTCCATGATGTGAAATTTGATGCTCCCTCGAGTCTATCCTCAATCTTAAGACCGTTCACCATCTTGACAAGAGATAGAAGTGATCAACAAAGAGAAAGAGAATAAAGAGTATCGCTGTAATAAGAAATCTGATCACGATCTTCTTCACACCCGCTCTGATACCGTGTTAGTTTTATGATCAGATGTAATGCACAGAAAATTAATTCAAAAAATCAACACAATGACACAGCAGATACCCTGGGAAAACCCTCCACTTGAGGGAGAAAAACCCAGCAACAATATATCACTTATATATTGAATGATAACACAAATAGTCTCCTTTACAAGAGGCCGATATGAAGGCCAGTAGAGGCACTGCAAATTGATGCAAACTCAAATACAACCAGATGCAATTTGCTGATTAGAAACTCAGCCTTCAATGAGTAACAATCTCCACTTCTACAGAAATCGCAATCTCTCCTCTATATAATTCACACTTGAACTCCTATGAATGAATATGATATAATGAACTGAATAATCGATGATACAATGAGATGGAACAATAAGTATATATACAAGTGATAGAGGAGGACGTGTCCTTTCAAAATAACAAGTCGGCCTAGCATAGAGAGATGTGCCCCTTCAATAAAATCGTGCCCATGCAAGAAAGGTCGGCTTCATTAACAATTCGTGCCTCTTCATTAATTAAATATAATAATAAATAAAGATCATGCCTCTTCAATAAATCGTTGTCTGTATAAATTAAATAGCCCCTTGGCTATAATTTAATTTATCAAGTGAAGTAAAGGAGATCGCTGGAAGAAGACCACCGACGCTGCCATAAACATCAACATATCTAACCTCCACTTCAACTTCTATTTGTTGATGTTGTAGCGGCGGGCCTCATACTTCCAGTGGCGATTTAATTAACAAGCAATAAATTAAATATAGCCAATGGCTATTTGTTTATTGGAGTCGACTTATGAAGGATCACTTCTATCCATTTGTAATTATATTTTTTATCAAAAGAGGCCGACATAAAGTGTATGTTCGCCACCTTTCAAGAGACACATTGTTTTGATAAGAGGCCAACTTATCTTGGAGAAAGAATCACACCTTTACATGGAGAGGCCGACCTCTTGTGTAGAGACGCATCTCTTGGGAGAAGTCATTCTTATGTTGTATATATAGGCGCTGCTTTCTCCCTCATTCATTCATTCATATTCATCCTTGTTCAAGTTCGCATAAGCAAGAAGTTGAGTTTCATCTACAGCAGATCGATCCAAGAAGAAGTTCGATACTCTTTGAGTGTGGTGTCATTATTATCAATACAGATTGGCCTTGTGTTGGGCCTCATTGTAAAGCGAATTGCTGTTCATTATTCAATATATAAGTGATATATTGTTGCTAGGTTTTTCTCCCTCAAGTTGGAGGGATTTCCTAGGGTATATGCTGTGTCAAATTGTGCGAAATTGTTCTTTATCTGCTTATTTAATTTTTGATCCTAAATCTAACATGGTATCAGAGCGGGTTTAAGCAAGATTGTGATCAGATTTACATAAGCAGCATTATCTTCCCCTCTTATTCTCATCTTTGTGTGTCTATTTTATCTACGAAAATGGTGAACAAACTCAAGGTTGAAGATAGACTCGATGGTGCTTCTAACTTCACCTCTTGGAAGTTTAGAGTTCTCATTGCATTGGAAGAAAATGACATTCTCGAGTTTGTGGAGAGCGAGGTATCTGAACCTTCCGATGAGACTGAGAAGACACAATGGAGGAAGAATGGCACAAAGGCCAAGAAGATATTGATTGATTCTGTGAAGGATCACCTTGTGCCTATTATCTCCAAGTTGAAGACAGCTAGAGAGATGTTCAAGACTTTGGAGGGACTATATGAGATCAATAACACTAGCAGAGCTCTTGCATTGAGGCAACAACTTCATCACATCAAGATGGCGAAAGGAGATTCAATCATCTCCTTCTTTATGAAGATCACTGAGTTGAAGGATCAACTCTATGCCATTGGAGATATAATTGATGATCGAGACTTAGTCATGTTGGCGCTTAACGGTCTTCCTCAATCTTGGGAGCCTTTTATCCAAGGTATCAGTGGAAGATCTAAGCTACCTAAGTTTGATCGTCTTAGAGCAGATTGCATTCAAGAGGAATCAAGGTTGGCAGCAAGAGGCAATGATCAAAGCTCTCACAATGAAGATAATCATGTTCTTGCTGCTCAAACTTCAAAGAGGAAAGGAAGAGAAGGGAGAAAAGGTAACTTCAAGAGGAATAGAGACAAGAAATCAGATGTTGCTCCTGAATCAAAGAAGAAGAAAGATCTCTCCCATATCCAGTGCTTCAGATGTGACAAGTATGGTCACTATGCTAGAGATTGTGCAACAAGACCAAAACAACATGCTTCTACTGTAGATGTGGATGATATTTCTCCTCAAAAGGAATCAAGAGATAACTCAAGTGGATTTCTATTTATCTTTGCCCTATCATTGAATGTTCCAACAAATAGTAGCACTTGGTTGATTGATAGTGGCGCTTCTCGGCATATTATAGGGTATAGAGAACGTCTTTTAGATTTGGTGGAGAGAGAAACCAACATTCAAGTAATAATTGGAGATGATGCATGCTATTTAGTGAAAGGTGTTGGAGCCACTTTTCTTCACCTAGATTTTGGCATCCCGCTTCATTTGAGTGATGTCTTGTTTGTACCAAGTATCAAGAGGAACCTTGTATCAATATTGACTTTGGAGGACAAAGGATATCAAGTTGCATTTTCTGAGGGAAAAGTTCTTGCTTGGCCGAAGAACTCTAGCATCAAGATAGCCCGAGTGATTGGTGTTCGGCAAGAGAGTCTATATAGACTTTCCATTCGTCCAATTCAAGCTTTGTTGCATGATTCCACCAGTTCAAGCGAGCTTTGGCACATGAGGCTTGCTCACCTTCACTTCAGAGCTCTTCCATCCATGGAGAAGATGGTTACTGGCCTTTCGAAACTTAGTCAGGAGCATGATGGTATGTGTAGAGGATGTACATTGGGTAAGAATACTAAGGGTCTTTTTCATAGTAGTGTAAGTAGATCAAAATGTATTCTAGATCTTGTTCATTCTGATTTGTGTGGTCCAATGTCTGTTGCATCCTTGAGTGGTTTTTGGTATTATGTAATTTTCATTGATGACTACTCTAGAAAGACTTGGATTTATTTCTTGAAGTCTAAGGAATCTGAAGAAGTATTTGAGAAATTCATAGAATTTAAGGCTCAAGTAGAGAATTTGTTTGGAAAGAGAATCAAAGTATTGAGATCTGATAACGGAGGAGAATACATCTCTGGAGGCTTCTCTAACTTTTGTATCGAGGCAGGGATTAAGAGGGAGTTTTGTGTTCCTTACAATCCACAACAAAACAGAGTTGCAGAAAGGAAGAATAGATCCATAGTTGAGGTAGCTAAAGCTATGATCCATGATCAAGACTTGCAAACCTTCCTTTGGGTAGAAGCATCTAGAACTGACGTGTATGTTCAAAATCGGAGCCCTCATCGTATTTTGGAGAATATGACTCCTGAAGAAGCCTTCACAAGTGTGAAGCCTGAAGTTAGTCACTTGAGAATCTTTGGTTGTCCTGTTTATATTCATGTGCCTAAAGATAAGAGAACAAAGTTAGAACTATCTGGCAAGAAAGGAATATTTGTGGATTACAGTGAATCCTCAAAAGCCTACAAAATTTACATTCTAGGACATAAACAAATAGAGATTAGCAGAGATGTCACATTTGAAGAAGATGTTGCATTCAAAAGATCTAAAGGTTCATACATGGAGATAGATGATGAAGATCAGGAGACTCCTCAGGACATGGACGTTGATCATACTCCTGAGATTCAGAGGGAGTCTACTGAACTAGAAGAGGATATTGATCCAGTTGAGCCTTTGGAACCAATTGATGGGCCAAGATATATTGTCATAGGTTGAAAGAGACCTCTATGGGCTAGGCAAACAATGCAGGAGGCAGAAAAGTGTGCAGCTCCTAGAGGCACATTCAGAGAAAGCAAAAGACCACAGAAGTTTCCAGGATGTGTAGCATTAATGAGTCATATCATTGAATCTGAACCTTCCAGTGTTGAGGAAGCATCAAGTCAGCAAGTATGGAGAGATGCTATGGCTGAAGAATATCAATCTATTATCAAGAATGATGTTTGGGATATTGTATCGAGACTTGAAGGGAAATCAGTTGTATCTTCTAAATGGCTCTTCAAGATCAAGCATGCGGCTGATGGAAGCATTGAGAAGTACAAAGCTAGATTTGTGGCCAGAGGTTTCTCTCAGAAAGAGGGAATAGACTATGAAGAAACTTTTGCTTCAGTTGCTCGTTATACATCCATTAGGACTATTATTTCCATTGCAGCAGCAAAGGGATGGAAGCTACATCAGATGGACGTGAAGACAACATTCCTTAATGGCATAATTGAAGAAGTATACATTGAGCAACCTAATGGCTTTGTGATTCATGGGAAGGAGTCTCATGTTTGTAAATTGAAGAAGGCTTTGTATGGCCTTAAGCAGGCTCCTCGTGCTTGGTATGAGAGGATTGATTGATACTTGATGAGCCCGGGCTTCTCCAAGAATGATGCTGATTCAAATCTTTACTTCAAGGTAGTTGATGGTGAGGCTTTAATCTTGGTTTTTTATGTTGATGATCTATTTCTTACTGGAGCAAAATATCTCATTATCAAATGCAAGGAGTTAGCTTCTAAATTTGAGATGAAGGATTTAGGCTTTATGCATTACTTTCTAGGGTTGGAAGTATTGCAGAGACCCAATGAGATCATTCTGAGTCAAGGGAAATATACTATAGATATCTTGAAGAGATTTGGGATGATGGATTGCAAATCTATGTCTACACGGATGGAAACTAATTTGAAGAAGTTAAGTGAGTCTGCAGCTAGTTCAGATCTGGAAGATCCTGCTATGTACAGGCAGTTGATTGGATCATTGATGTATCTAGTCAATACTAGACAAGATATTTGCTATGCAGTGAGTGCACTCAGTCAGTTCATGTGTGAACCAAGGAAAATTCATCTAGTTGCAACTAAGCATATCTTTAGATACTTGCGTGGCACAGTTGGATATGGCTTGAAATATACTTCCAGTGTAGACCTAAAGCTGCAAGGATATTCTGATTCCGATAGTCTTCAGTGGCATTAAGCACTGCAGAGGCTGAGTATATTGCAGCATAGCAACTCGAGAAGCAGTGTGGCTTCGAAAGCTCCTTGTAGTATTGTTTGGACAATCATTGGAGTCGATTGTTATTCATTGTGATAATCAAAGCTGTGTGAAACTATCTATCAATCCAGTGTTTCATAACAAAACAAAACATGTTGAGATCAAATACCACTACATCAGAGATATGGTATTGAGGAAAGCTATTCAGTTGAGATATATTTGCACTGATGATCAGATGGCTGATATTCTCACCAAGCCTCTCTCCAGAGTGAAGTTTGTGCACTTTCGAGACAAGCTTGGAGTTGTGGAGAATGAAGCCCTTGCTGAGAGGGAGACTTAGCATCAGTGATCTTTTGTGATTTGCTATAATGCATCTTTCTCTGTGACGGAGAAATTTGAGTTGAAAGCCCTTGTTAATGCATCTTTCTCTGTGATAGAGAAATTTTAGGTGAAAGCCCTTGTTCCACCCTCTGGGAGTAGCCATGGTGGATGTCATGTTGAGAGACTCCATGACAACATCATGTTGAGAGATTCCGTGATAATGCCCTTGTACTTGTGCTTATCCACCCTCTGGGAGTAGCCATGGTGGACGTCATGTTGAGAGACTCCATGACGACATCACGTTGAGTGACTCCGTGATGGGCACTTGTACACATGTTCCTTTCCACACATGGGAGTAGCCATGGTGGACATCACGTTGAGTGACTCTGTGATGAGCTCTTTTCCACAAATGGGTGTAGCCATTGTGGATGTCATGTTGAGAGACTCCATGACGATATCGCGTTGAGTGACTCTGTGTGGTGCAGGAGCACTAATCTACTTGGGTCTACATGTGATCAAGGTGATTTGAGGTAGGTTGATTTAGGGGTTGTAGTCATTAGTTGTGTCAATAAGGTCCATTTGACCATTAGGGTGGAATTAAGTTGTTACCTTTGTAGAAGAGTTTAAATGTTGTCAAAAAAACAGTGCTCAAGTTTCAAGATTTTGTAAAGGGTAGGTTATTATAACCTTGAGCCAAGTTGGAAGTTAGGTCTTTTGGTTTAAATAAAGGCCATGAAGGCCACTTGGTGGTGTGTCTAAATCTTCTAGGGGGTTACAATGTTTAAAGAATGTCCATTATGTGGAAAAATGTAAAAAGGTATTTGTGAAAATTGTAAAATTGTTATTAAGTGCAAATCACTTGTGTTGGGAAGGCCAATGGTCATTTGGCTTTGAAAGGTAGTTGGAGGGAGTTGAAGCAGTTGGGGGACGAGGAGATAAGTTTAAATATGGGTGGAAGATGTTGTTGTAATCTCTCTTGAAGAATTTTGAATAAAGATCTCTGTTTTAGTGTGCATTACACATAAATTTTTCTGTTTTTCTTCACTTTCCAGCACGTGTACGGCCCGTACAGGGCAAGTAGATGCATGAAATCTTCTGAACATTAAAGGGGCACGTATTAACTTTCTTTTGCACCTGATTTGAGTTCTTAATTCACATTTTGGTGGGAGTTTGGTTCATTTTTCTGTTGACAGGTCTGTAATTAACTTTGAGGAGTTTGAAGTCTTAAACATGATGTAAGACCCATCCCACCTTCTGTGTTTACTGTGACTAAGTGGGATGGGTGTGGGATGTTAGAATTTAGGGTGGTAGGATGTTAGGAATGTTTGAATGAGAATTTGGAGCGAAGAAAACATGACTGTCCTGTGAAAGTTGGTAAAAATTGTGTGAAAGATGAGGGTTTGAGAGTGAGTTTGAAGAAAGGTTGAGTGAAGAGTCTTTGTGAGTTTGTAGAGGCCATTTGTAGAGTGTTGGAGGCATTCATAAGGTTGTAAGTGTTGTGGGATCATGAGTTTGAATAAACCCTACCAAAACCTAAGGAAAATGAGGGTTTCTTGAAACAGCGAGTATAAGGAAGCTTAGGGTCCTAAATCTTGGTGAATCTGGAGTTTTGTCATCTGTCTTTAAGACCTGGATGGTTGTGTCAAGTTGGTGAAGAGATTAAAAGGGACTTGCTTTGAAAAACAGACCTAATTGATCTACTAGGACAGCATTTCCTTGAGGTTTTGAGTCATTAGTTCCAAAGGAGTTGATAGTTGTTTTGGTACATGTTTAATATGGCCTTGAAGGGTATTCAAAACAGTAAAGTGCTAGGTTGGGGAGAGAACTATTGAGGAGAAAAGTTAAGAAAATCAGGTCTGTAGACCCAGTAGAGAGGGCAGAGTCAAACTAAGGAGGCTAGTTCTTGAGGTTTTGAGGAATAAGTGGTTGTTTATTCTAACTTGTTTGGTGTTGTAGCAGGTCAATACCTTTTGATCTTGCATCACTGTGATGGGCACTTGTACACATGTTCCTTTCCACACATGGGAGTAGCCATGGTGGACATCACGTTGAGTGACTCCGTGATGAGCTCTTTTCCACAAATGGGTGTAGCCATTGTGGATGTCATGTTGAGAGACTCCATGACTTGGATATCTGGAAGTATTCCTCCCTAGCTAAGAGGGAGTGTTGATGTTGTTGCCGCGGGCCTCATACTTCCAGCGGTGATTTAATTAACAAGCAATAAATTAAATATAGCCAATGGCTATTTATTTATTGGAGTCGACTTATGAAGGGTCACTTCTATTCATTTGTAATTATATTTTTTATCAAAAGAGGCCGACATAAAGTGTATGTTCGCCACCTTTCAAGAGACACATTGTTTTGATAAGAGGCCTACTTATCTTGGAGAAAGAATCGCACCTTTACATGGAGAGGCCGACCTCTTGTGTAGAGACGCATCTCTTGGGAGAAGTCATTCTTATGTTGTATATATAGGCGCTGCTTTCTCCCTCATTCATTCATATTCATCCTTGTTCAAGTTCGCATAAGCAAGAAGTTGAGTTTCATCTACAGCAGATCAATCCAAGAAGAAGTTCGATACTCTTTGAGTGTGGTGTCATTATTATCAATACAGATTGGCCTTGTGTTGGGCCTCATTGTAAAGTGAATTGCCGTTCATTATTCAATATATAAGTGATATATTGTTGCTGGGTTTTTCTCCCTCAAGTTGGAGGGTTTTCCTAGGGTATATGCTGTGTCAAATTGTGCGAAATTGTTCTTTATTTGCTTATTTAATTTCTGATCCTAAATTTAACACTGTTTATACTCCAATCATGCCTCTTCACCAAATAGGGTTGGCCTTTGTAATGTCTCCTTTTGGCACTTAGCCAATTCATGCACATTTAGCCAATTTCCAAGACTTTTGGAGGCTAATTGTTTAGTTCGGGAGAACTCCAACATTCTGGGAGAAACATTTGATTAGTTTGTCTTGTAGAGCAATTGTTCTTGGATTTGAGTTCAGTTGGTTAGTTGGAGCCCTTTGATGCTTTCAAAATCAATTTTCGACCTTTTGGGTGCTCTCCAAACTTCTTGGAGGAGTAGGCTATTTTTAGAAAGTCACCAAGTTGATTTCTATCATCTTCTTACTATTTCAGTATCATCATGGTGTGGTCGGAATTGGATTCCAATGACGTTGTAGTACTTTCCGCAACTTGGGTGAGTTATTAAGTTATTTAATTAATATTTCACTAATGTTGTCTAATGTTGATAAATAATTAAAAGACAACTAAGTGTAATAGCTCATTGAAAAGGTGATTAAATTTTTGCACATAATGAATTATGTAATTTAAAGAAAAAAGTGTTTAAAAAAAAAAAAACAACAAAAAAAGCAAAAACATTTTTCAGAGAAAAGCAGAAAGTGCTTTTTCGAAAAAGCAACAAAATACAAAAAACACTTTTTTGAAAAAGTAACAAGAAAAGAAAAAATCATTTTTTCAAAAAAGCAATGAAAAAAGCAATAAAAGGAGTTATTGGGGGCTCATTTGGAAATATTGAAGTTTACATATATTGTTATGTTGTCAGATTGAACTTGCGAGTTCTTCCAAAAATCATTTGAGGACGAAAACCCTCATTTGATTCCTAGTTTTGGATTTGAAAGATAATCCCTAGCTAGTGGAGTGGTTCTATTAAGGAATCACATTGTGCTTCAACAAAGTTTCAGTTCTAGGGTTTAAAAAAAAAAAGATAATTCAAAGTATTTTGATTGCAAAGTTTGGGATTTATGTTTGGTGAATGTTTGAAGAGGTTTTGGACGTGGTTAGAAGGTGATTTTTGGTGGGTGGAGTGAGTTTGATGAATCATCATGGCTTTTTTGACCTACAATAGTTGTATATCGGACCTTGCAACAATGTTTCTTGTCATAACAAACTTGACACTACACATGCAACAGTCTATCTAGTGATTTTCAGACCTGCATTTGTTTTATACTTGGGTTTTTGTGTTGTTGGACTAAGGGGATTGCATTGGAATCTATTTACAGTAGACCATATTTTCCTTTGATGAATTGGGTATGCATTCTTTGTGATTCCTGAGCAATCAACTTGCTGATTTGATGTATGGCAGACCTGTAAAAGCCTGAAACTTTGACATCAGATTGTTGTAGCATCTTTCTAGAGCTTTGGGGGTGTTTGTTTATGAGGTTTGAAGTGCTCTTTCCATGTAGAAAGCTTTTGGTGGTGTTTGGGAATGAAATGATGGTTATTTTAATGTCCCCTTCTAGCCAGTCTTCCGAAAAATTAATGGATTAGCCTATCATGTCGACCCTCGTAGGCTAATGGTTCTGGATAGAGGGTCACTTGGATGGGCACTTGGTCGTCAAATTGCAGTGTTGATCTCCGGAGTATGGTGGCAAGGTGAATTGTTGCATTTGGCATGATACTTGTGCTTAAATTTATGATACTCACCTTTTATTTCACCATCCTTGGCCTAGGGACCGTGTGTCTTTAAAATGAAGGGGTCACTTTATATTTTTCAGTTACTATTCATTCATAAAGTGAAAAAAGTTATAACTTAAGTGAATAATGCTCACTTTATGAATAGTGTTTTTCAATGTAAAATTATAAATATCAAGAGAAGAAGTTCAACCCTCTTCATGCTTTGATGATTTTGCTTTATTGACTTGGGAGTTTGGCTTTGGAGGAAGAGGGAGGCTAGGGTTTCCTGATTTCTTGTAGTGGGTAAGTCTAGAGGGGGCTTGGTTTTCCGTTTTGAGCTGTTTGAGGGTGTGAAACACCACCTTAAGGTTGCTGGTCAGTTTTTGGATGCAAAGTTTGGTGACATTAGGAGCTGTTGGCTAAGTTTTTGAGCTGATTTTTGAGTAAGGTTGGCAGCCGTAGACTCCATTCTTGTTTGCACAGGAGCTGTTCGCTTTTTGAAGAGTTTTTTAGGTTGAAATGTGCAACTACAGCCAACCATCCATTTTATGAGGGTTTAATCAGCAAAAAGAAAAGTAACGCCCCTCTTAAGTGGCTGCAACTTCACCAAAAGGGGGCGCCCTTGTCCTAGGAAGCTTCCCGTTTTGGATTTTGGTGGGAGAAGTTTGGATTTCGAAAGTAGTGAGCATTCCATTGGGGTTTGGTACTGTAGCAAGTTACTATTCACAGAACTATATGGTTGTAAGTTAAAGTTTGGTATAAGACCTATTTAGTTTTAAATCTGCTGTAAGTTATATATTGTATGCAACTTATTACGTAATGAAGAAATCATATTTGGCCACTAAATTGAGCAATGTATTCAAGGTTGTTTCAATAGTGTAGTTTATTTAAAGTTTCCATTGTATGTATATGCTTATTGGTATCTATTTAGCGTTATTGGCAAACCAAACTCAAAAACAAGAAGGAAGACATAAAAACAAAACAAAAATTAGACCTACAAACTCAATGAAAATGAATTAGCAGAGTGGTGGAACACTACAGTTATTTTTGAGTGAAATCCTTTGCTGTCTAGCCTTGAAACAACAAGTTGCAGAAGATATCAGACCTGCAACCTTCACAGATCGTCTGCACCAAATTTCCTTTTAAATACCCATTTGCAATGGACTTTCTTCCTTTGGGAAAACTAATAAGATCCCTGGTATCACAACAATCCAAAGCCATCATCTCCTTCTTCATGGCTTGCATCTAAGATTCACTTTCCTCCAAAGAGGGAGCCTCCTTGAAAAATCTAGGTTCATTGTTAGTGCTGAACAAAGCAAATACACAACAAAAACTTGGTGGGCTATACCTATCAATTGGGTTCAATTGTCTTGTGGACCTTCTCAAGGTAGGAGCAATGGGTCGTACTTGTTCTTCTGAATGTTCATCCTACACATCATCATCTGAACTCTCCAAACCCTCTTCTTCTTCTCCATCCTTTGATCTGTCCGATTGTTCTTCCACTTGTCCATCTTCTTGCTTTTCTTTTTCTCAAAGTGCACTGTTTTAGTCTTTTCTTTTTCCTTTGGTTGTTCTTTGCTTGAATAAGCTCTAAATTCCTTGAAAATCACATCTCTAGAGAAAACCATTTTTCGGATTAGAGGATTTCAACACTTATAACCTTTTACATTCTCACTGTAACCTATGAAGATGTATTTCCAAGTTTTGGATCTAGTTTAGAACGCTTTTCTTGAGGCACATGGACAAAGTCCTCATAACCAAAGACCCTTAAATGTGAAATAGAAGGCTTTCTACCTATCCACACTTCATAAGAAGTTTTAACAAGAGCTGAACAAGATCTATTATTAAAATAACAAGCAATACTTATAGATTTTTCCCAAAAGCATTTGTCAAGCTTAGCACCACTCAACATGCTCCTAGCTCTTTCCATTAAGGTTCAGTTCATTCTTTTGCTACCCCATTTTGTTGGGGAGTATAAGAAGTATTCTTTTTCTAAACAATAACTGCATGCTTATAAAACTCATCAAATTCCCTTAAACAATATTCGCCCCCATTGTTAGACCTCAACACCTTTATTTTATAATTTGTTTGCTTCTCAACTAAGGCTTTAAATTCCTTGAACTTAGTGAAAACCTTAGATTTTGCATGCATAAAATAAATCTAACTGATCTTGAGACATCATCAATAAAAGTAACATAATAACGAGATGTTTCAAAATAGTCAACATTCATTGGTCCAAACACATCTGAATGAATGATCTCTAACAATATCGTGGCTTTATTAGTCCCATTACTATTAGGAAATGATAATCTATTATGTTTACCAAACACTCAATACTCACAAAATAATTTTTACCAACAAAATAATAAAAAATAGCATCAATTAACTTTTTATTCAAAATGGTTTTAAGACCTTTTTCACTTATGTGACCCAATCTATGGTGCAAAAACATACATGCATTTTTCAGTGCTAGTTACATTGACATAGTTACAAAAGGTGGAGGCGTTAAGCCTACACAAAGTCCCCATCCGAGATCCTCTAGCAATCATCAAACTCCCTCTTACCAACGTGCAACTAGATTTATCAAATGTCACATGCATTCCAGAATCATTCAACTTGGATACTGAAAGTAAATTTCTCACAAGTCATAGAATATGTAAAACATCATCAAGAGTTTCAACCCCTCCATCACTGAAACACAACTTTACCTTTCCCTTACCAACAATTTTCTTTTTATTGTTACCACCAAGGAAAACATCTCCCCCATCATAAGCTGAATATGAATTAAACCATTCATTGTGAGGAGTCATATGCTAATAGCAACCTGGATCAATAAGCAAAGCATCATTACTAATAGTGTTAGCAACAATTTCGACACTTTGCTCTTCTTAGGGGTCTTAAAACGTCCTTTTTGTTGAGCATTTTGTCATTGATGTCAAGGTATTTGAACTGGTTCCATGCTTGGTTGAGTTGGTTGGTTGCTTGCTTAAGTTGCTTGTCTGCTTGGTTGAGCTACATGATTGTGTGTTTGAGCTGCTTACTTGGGTACTTGAGCTGGTTGCCTATGTGCTTCAGCTACCTGCTTGTGTGGTTGAGCTACCTGCCTGTGTGTTTGAGTTGCTTGTCTACTTACCTTGTCGGCAATCTTGCCAAGTCAGAATTCTATCAGCATGCTGAGTTAGTTTACATGTCAGGTTTGAAGTCATACATAGCTGAGTCATAGATAGGCAGTTTCTATTGTAAATGACTTTAACGCCTTGAACTTCTCGTCAGATTTAAATAACAAAATTATCTTCCTTTTTGATTTAGGCGGCTTGAATATTATATTATATTTTCTTCATCTTGGGTGGCTCATTGCTTGAAAATATTTCCTTATGCGTAACGGTTTCAGAAATTTATAAGGGCGGCCAAGTTATAACAAAGATATTGAGCGGCTCTACTATTATGGATGAAAAGACTTCATTTTATTTCATTGCATCGGTTTCTTTTTAATTAGGTGAATGAATTTATGAGGACATGAGACGGCTTCGAGTGTCGGCTTAATTATTTTCTGAAGATTATGTATTGAAGGCGGCTAAGTATTATGGTTTCTGAGTTTGAGTTATTATATTTCTTGTGATGGCTTATTTCAGTGATATGGAGTCGTGTTCATTAAAAGCTTTCTATATACCATTCGTTGGGTGTGAAGATGTGAATGTGTATGCGCTAGTGGGTGAGATGGTTTTTATCTATCTGTACATTCGATGAAAAATAATGTATGTATGAGGCGACCTTAGACATGGTTGTGAGTAACATCTTTGCTCCTTTTTGATTGAGACTCGGGTTGGAGAGTGTTTTTTTGGGTACAAAAATTTCTCACCTGTGTGCCATGTGAAGTGACTATGGATCGCTATCCTGCTAATGCAATGTTTAGTGTATGAGAAGGATGGTTTGAGGATGCCGTGGGAGTAAGAGATATCTGTGTGAAGGAGTGTAGTCAGGTTGCAAAGTATTTATAGTTGCATAAGAGTATTTATGTGAAATAAAAAGGGATTGTATTATGCCGTGTTGATTTCTTTAGGCATATGGAAGATCATCTTTTACTATTGCTCAGAATTTAGTGTTTGAGTGATTCAATGATGCTCAAAATCTGCACGAGCTATGTGTTGTCGAGCTGAGTGTGGGCTATGTGAAGTGGTGAGTTCCTTGTTTTAATTGCCATCCTATGTTGAGCTGCAAAAATATGAATTGAGGACGTGAATGTAATGTGTGTATGTTGTGTGCCGTGTAATGCTTGGTAGAAACAAATTCTAGTCGACTCTTGAAGGACGTAGAAGATTGTTTTTGTTCCTTAGAATCACTTGTTTGGTGGTTTGAAGAAAGTTGAATGCTTTGAGTTCATCGCTTAGCATGGTTGGAGCTGCTTGGGTCTTTTTCGTCATAGAGTTTTTGAGTCATTAATGGTTGCAAAAATTAAGGTGTTTGTAGTGAGATGGTGATTGGCAAGTTGAGTGTGTCCTTTTACAATAGTTATCATACCGGATGAGGGTCTTGTTGTATGTCTCTATACAAAAAGAGGAAAAGGATTGAGGTGTTGTAGGAGAAGAGGTTATGTTCAATTTGTAACCTACTCTGTGTTTGGGTATGCCTTTCACTGTGGAAGATGGATTGATATACAAAGGTTTCATTGTCATGATGCTGTGAGAAAAGTACAGATAAGGTTGGTAATTTGTTGAGGTAATGAACAGATTGAGGTTTTGATCAGATTGAGATAATATTCAGCCTGTAGAGATATGTGTTTGTGTGTTTGGTTTTTGCTTCAAAAATCAGATTTGCAATGTTGAGAAGTTTGCTTTAGTTGATGCTCACATTGGAGTTGGTGCTCACTTGTGTAACTAGGTTGGTGCCCTTTGAAGATAATAAAATCAATATTTTGCCGTGGCTTTTTACCCGAAAGGGTTTTCCACGTAATCCTAGTGTTCATCTTGTTCATGGTGTTTTATGTTGCTCTTAATGCTCTGATTTCTAATATATATGGTTTAAAGTTTTGAAGTTTGAAATACTGGTTCACCCCCTTCCCCCCTTCCCCCCTCTTAGTATTTCTTGTGTGCTCTTCAATTGGTATCAGAGCAGGGTTCCTTGGTTTTAAAGCTTAATCACTTGGAGGTTGGTCCTGATTGCACACATGGGTTCAAATGAAGGTCTAGCTACAAACATAGCTCCTCTATTTGATGGTTCCAACAATGCTTTCTGGAGTATTTAGATTCGCACTTATTTGATGTCACTTAGTTTCCATATATGGCAAAGTGTTGTAAAAGGGTATACTATTCCAACAACTCCTTCGTTTGATGCTAATGGAAAGAATGCTTTTGAAAACAATGCAAAAGCTATGAATGCAATCTTATGTTGTTTTGTCTGAAACTGAATTTGTAAAAGTTATGCATTGTAATATAGCACATGAGTTTTGGGAGAAACTGCAGAAAACGTATGAAGGTGACGATAAGGTTAAGAAGGCAAAGCCTCAGACTCACATAAGTCATTTTGAGAGTCTCAAGATGCAGGAAGATGAAAACGTTGCTGCTTATTTTCTGCGAGTAGATGAAGTTGTGAACACTATCAAAGGTCTAGGAAAGAAGATTGAGGAGACCATTGTGGTTCAAAAAATCTTAAGGTCTCTTTGCGTTTTGATGCAAAGGTTTCAGCGATTGATGGAGCTTGAAAAGTTGACCGTTGATGAGCATCATGGTATTCTTACAGCCTATGAAATGAGGACTATTTCTGCGAGTAGATGAAGTTGTGAACACTATCAAAGGTCTAGGAGAGAAGATTGAAGAGACCATTGTGGCTCAAAAATCTTAAGGTCTCTTTGTGTTTTGATGCAAAGGTTTCAGCGATTGATGAGGGAGCTTGACAAGTTGACCGTTGATGAGCATCATGGTATTCTTACAGCCTATGAAATGAGGACTATTTCTAATCAACCAGTTAAAAAGGAGGCAACCTTTAAAGTTTCGATGAAGGGAAAAGACAAGGAGTCTACTACTAGTGATAGTTCTGATGAAGATTCAAATTCTGGAGAGGCACATTTCATGCGAAAGTTGAAGAAAGGTTCTGGTAGATACAAAGGCAAGTTGCCTTTCAAATGCTTCAATTGTGGTAAGATAGGACACTTTGCATCCAAATGTCCGTATGAGAAGAATGAGGATAGCGATTGTGAAAAGAAATCAAAACATTCGAAGGAGTATCTTGGTAAGAAGAATAAGTATAAGAAATCTGCTAAATTTTTTTATTCAAACGATCACAATAGTTCATCAGAAGTTAGTGATGTGTTTCTAGTAGAAGAGATTTTCTTTGTGGCTGAAGAAGTAAACTTACCTGAGAATGAAGATGAAGATATAGATGATGAGCAATATGATGAAGAAGCAGAAATTGATCTTGAAGCAGAACTAATAAGTGCTCTTAGTGAAATTATGAGACTTAGAAAGAAAAATCAGAATTTGAAGTTGCTGCTACAAGAGGAGGATGATGCAAAAATGAAGACATCTCAAGCTCTTGGGGAAGCAGAAAAATAATTTGATTTGAAGGTTCAGGTTGAAGAGGCAAAGATAATAGAAGAAGAAATCAGAAATCAGCTTAAGGTAAAAGAAGAGAATGTAGAGAGACTTGAATCTGAAGTTGTTTTACTTAGAAATATAGACAAATCAAAGCAACCAAGTAATGAGAAGATAAATCAAAAACGTTTTATGTCATTTGACAAGATCATTAGTTCACAAAAATCTCTTGGTGATAAAGGTGAAGTTGGTTTTGAAAAAGGTCAATGTTCTGTGTCTACGAATGAAGAACAGCAAAAAGGCAATGCTGATTGCTCAAAGGAGTCGCATTCAAAGATCAGAAATAACACTTTTAGGAGACCTCCTATTCAAAGGCAAGATTACATGGCCATGTTTAATGATTCTTTCTTTTATGGATATTGTTTTTCATGCAATCATTTTGGTCACAAGGCTGCAAATTGTAGAGTTTATGTAAGAAATGATTTCAGATATGTGAATAGGAATTCTTTTGCTCCTTGGATGAATTACAATGTTATATGTTATAAATGCAATAACTTTGGTCATACTGCAAAGACGTGTAGAAGTAATGTTGTAGATCCTTTCAAGCAAGGTAAAAGGAAAGAGCAACAGGTGATTGAAAAGGAAGTTGTTAAGAAAGTTTGGAGGAAGAAGAAAGAGGTAGAAAAAGAGAAGTCGGAAGTGACTTCACTCCATCCTTGAGAAGGTGTTTGGACTCAGGGGGAGCTCTCATTGTTATATTTTATCAACCCCATTTCAGTTATGTAGGTTGGTTCAGATATGCAAATTATTCTTCTTATGTTTATGGAATTCTGATAAGAGTGTTGGAATGAGTTATTTGAGTACCTTTTAGCTTGTAAAACTGTTGATTATTCAATAGATCTTTTTTTGGGTCAGCAAATTCGTTCTTTATGCTATGACATTTGTTGTTTAGTTTGTCATTGATGTCAAAGGGGGAGTAGTGTGAGCTAGGGGGAGTAGTTTGGTTTCTGATTTGGTTTCAAAATATTCAAGCTCTAGGAGGTGTTGCCAGGTGCAATATTGGTTTCAGATTTAGGAGGTGTTGCCATCAATGACAAAGGGGAAGATTGTTGAGCATTTTGTCATTGATGTCAAGGTGTTTGAGCTGGTTGCGTGCTTGAGTTGGTTGGTTGGTTGGTTGGTTGCTTAAGCTGTTTGGCTGCTTGGTTGAGCTACTTGGTTGCGTGCTTGAGCTACTTCCTTGGGTACTTGAGCTGGTTGCCTGTGTGCTTCAGCTACCTGCTTGTGTGGTTGAGCTACTTTCCTATGTGTTTGAGCTGCTTGTCTATTTACCTTGTCAGCAATCTTGCCAAGTCAGATTTCTATTAGCATGCTGAGTTAGTTTACATGTCAGGTTTGAAGTCATACATAGCCAAGTCATACATAGGCGGTTTCTATTGTAAATGACTTTAACGCCTTGAATTTCTCATCAAATTTAAATAACAAAATTATCTTCCTTTTTGATTTAGGCAGCTTGAATATTATATTAGATTTTCTTCATCTTGGGCGGCTCATTGCTTGAGAATATTTCCTTATGCCTAACGGCTTCAAAAATTTATAAGGAAGGCTAAGTTATAACAAAGATATCAGGCGGCTCTACTATTATGGATGAAACGACTTCATTTTATTTCATTGCATCGGTTTCTTTTTAATTGGGCGAATGAATTTATATGAGACATGAGATGGCTTCTGGTGTCAGCTTAGTTATTTTTTGAAGATTCTCTATTGAAGGTGGCTAAGTATTATGGTTTCTGAGTTTGAGTTAATTATATTTCTTGCGACGACTTATTTTAGTGATATGGAGTCATGTTCATTAAAAGCTTTCTATATACCATTCATTGGGTGTGAAGACGTGAATGTGTATGCGCTAGTGGGTGAGACGATTTTTATCTATTTGTACATTCGATGAAAAATAGTGTATGTATGAGGCGACCTTAGACGTGGTTGTGAGTAACGTCTTTGCTCCTTTTTGATTGAGACTCGGGCTTCAAAGTGTTTCTCTAGGTGCGAAAATTTCTATCACCTGTGTGCCATGTGATGTGAATATGGATTGCTATCCTAATAATGCAGTGTTCAGCGTATGAAAAGGATGTTTTGAGGATGCCGCAGGAGTAAGAGATATCCATGTGAAGGAGTGTAGTCAGGCTGCAAAGTATTTATTGTTGCATAAGAGTATTTATGTGAAATAAAAAGGGATTGTATTATGCCGTGTTGATTTCTTTAGGTATATGGAAGATCATCTTTTACTATTGCTCAAAATTTAGTGTTTGAGTGATTCAATGATGCTCAGAATCTACATGAGCTATGTGTTGTCGAGCTAAGTGTGGGCTATGTGAAGTGGTGTGTTCCTTGTTTTATTGCCATCCTATGTTGGGCTGTAAAAAGGTGAACTGAGGACGTGAATGTAATGTGTGCATGCTGTGTGCCATATAATGCTTGGTAGAAACAAATTCTGGTCGACTATTGAAGGACGTTGAAGACTATTTTTGTTGCTCAGAATCACTTGTTTGGTGGTTCAAAGAAAGTTGAATGCTATGAATTCATCGCTTAGCATGGTTGGAGCTGCCTGGGTCTTTTTCGTCATAGAGTTTGTGAGTCATTAATGGTTGTAGAAATAAAGGTGTTTGCAGTGAGATGGTGATTGACAAGTTGAGTGTGTCCTTTTACAATAGTGCTCATACCGGATGAGGGTCTTGTTGTATGTCTCTATACAAAAAGAGGAAAAGGATTGAGGTGTTGTAGGAGAAGAGGTTATGTTCAATTTGTAACCTACTCTGTGTTTGGGTATGCCTTTCACTACGGAAGATAGATTGATATACAAAGATTTCATTGTCATGATGCTATGAGAAAAGTACATATAAGGTTGCTAATTTGTTAAGGCAATGGACAAATTGAGGTTTTGATCAGATCGAGATAATATTCAGCCTGTAGAGATATGCGTTTGGGTGTTTGGTTTTTGCTTCAAAAATCAGATTTGTAGTGTTGAGAAGTTTGCTTGAGTTGGTGCTCACACTAGAGTTGGTGCTTTAGTTGGTTTAGAGTTGGTGCTTCGAAGGAGAGTTGGTGCTCACTTGTGTAACTAGGTTGGTGCCCTTTGAAGATAATAAAAGCAATATTTTGCCATGGTTTTTTACCCAAAAGGGTTTTCTACGTAATCCTGGTGTTCATCTTGTTCATGGTGTTCTATGTTGCTCTTAATGCTCTAATTTCTGATTTATATGGTTTAAAGTTTGAAAGTTTGAAAGTTTGAAATACTGATTCACCCCCCTCCCACCTCCCCCCTCAGTATTTCCTGTGTGCTCTTCACTTTTGACTTATTTTTCTTTTTATCCCCTTTAGGCCCTTTTTCTTTGGACCTTCCTTGCACATGCAACACATCTTGGGAGCATGCATTCATGGTCTTTCTTCTCATTTCTTCTGAAAGAAGTGTAGCAATGAGATTATCCATCTTTGGCTTTGCACTGCCACCACTTATGGAAACAATTAGATTTTTCTAAGATTCAAGTAAAGAACAAACCAACAAGATGCATTTATCTTGCTCTTCTATCTTAACATCTATAGATGCAAGTTGACTTCAAATCATATTAAAAGCATTTAAATGTTTTGCAACAAAATCACCATCCTTATTTTCAAAGAATACAAATGTCTTTTGAGATACAACTTATTAGTTAAACTTTTAGTTTGATAAATATCACTTATCCTCTTCCACAAGTTGTATGTAGTAGCTTTCTCATAAACATTCAAGAGGATGGAATCTGCAAGACAACCAAATGGTTCCTTGTGATTTCTTGTCAAGTTTCAACCAATCTTCATCAAAAGTTTTGGATGGTTTCTTTTCATTGGAAACTGCCAACCATTGATCTCTTTCTTCTAGTAGATTTTCTATCTTCAGCTTCCACATCTCATACCCAGATCCATAGAATGTCTCAATGTTTAAATGGGAGGTAGAAGTCATGGTATACAATCTTCTCCACAAATCTGCAAAACCTAGAATGCAAAAGCTCCCACTGCATTGTAGCCAAAAAACCTTCAATACTCAAGAGAAAGTTGTCCCTCTCTCAATAGAACCATTAGCTCTAATACCAGATGCTGAGAAACAAGGTCTAAACTGCTAAGAATTTAAGGATGTGTTTGCAAATCTGAAATAAAGATTACCCAATATGATTTAAATGATTGCATGATCCACAAAAAAACATAAAATCAGCAATACACCAGATTTACGTGGAGAAACCCTTTTTGGAATGAAACTCCACATGAAAAAGAGGACAAGAATATGTAGTGTAAAAAAGTGATCCTAGATCTAACTAGGAGATTAACTAGGATCATCTTCTTTTCTTGCCCTACATTAGAACACAATCCAACTAGGGTTTGATGATTGGCTAGCTGTCACAAGGGAGAGCCAATCTACTAGGGTTTGGTTCTTTTGAGTTGCAAAGAAGAAAAATTGAATGTGTGTTTTAATTAGCCTATGTGACATAAACCCTAGATTTGCAAATGCAATTTATCGCACAAACAAAACTGAAAATTGATGGAATAGTTATAGATTTGAGAAGGGGAGATATCTATGTGTTAGTGTTGTATAGCTTCCGGAGATATTTTTCTCCTTAATATATTTTTGTACAAGGCAGGTCGGCCTTTTTTTTATAAAGAAAATTTATATGTTCTAGGTTAGCCTTAGGAAGAAGGGCGCCTAGCCTTGTATTTAAAGAGGATAAAGTCCTCTCTCTTTGGCATCAAATCATTCACTCCAATTCGCATTCCTAGCAGCAGATCCGATTCTTTGAAGAAGTATTTTCATTTGCTCAAAGAGAAGCAACATTTATTATTGTATAAGTCTTGGCCAAATTCGAGGGCCTGATTTGTATGCAGATTTCTGCTCTTATTCTTTCAATTTATAAGAAGATATTATTTGCTGGGTTTTTCTCCCTCGAGTAGGAGGGTTTTCCTAGGGTAAATCACTGTGTTCATTGATCTGTGTGTTGTATTTCTGCTTATTTACATTTCTGATAGTAAAACTAACATTGTATCAGAGCGGGTCTAAGAAAAGATCCGATCAAATTTGTTTAAGCAGTCAAGATAAAATTTCATTCTCAGTTCGAAAGGGTGAAAAGAAGGTATCGATTTCTCCATTAGTGGAGCATCAATGCAACTGGGAAAACCACGATTTCTGGAGTAAGGCAAGCGCTGCAATCAAGAGGTTGATTTTGGCCTCTTTGGCACAACAAGTGGTTGTCCTGAATTACTTCTCAATGTTGTATGTGAAAACTTGCCATCCTCATTTCCCTTTGGTCCTAGTAATGAATCTAGGCCATCAAGGTATCAGCTTGGTTATGATTCTATGGTTGGAGCTTTGTAGCATCATATGCATAATGAGTCTCTTGATGCTAAGGCTGCTGGTCTTCAAGGTTTCACATCTCCAGATGGCGACAATGGTCTGATCATTTACTACCCATGCCAAGTTCAATGCCGTTGGATATTGCCTACTCGTCTAGATTAATCCCAGTCTATGAGAGGTCACTTCCATATCAAATGTCAACTGATACAGGGGCACAATGGAGGACTATAGATGTTTCAAATGCTTCTACCATCTGAGCCAGTTTCAGAGTGGGAAAGGCCCTGTGCCTCCTTCAGGATCCAATCGAAATGCTTTAGGTACTTCAAGTAGTTGGAGTAATAGAAGCCATGGTGGAGCTGGAAGGATAGGGCATTCTAGTAAGCAGATCTAAGGAATTAATGTGAAATAATGAGCAGATCTAAGGAAAGAGAAGAGCAGACCTGAAAAGGGTTTAAGTGTAGCACTTAAGGAGATTCCGATTTCAACAAGATAAGTTCTATTATTCCTTCACATTGTTCTATCTAATGATCATGGATTTAAATAATCATGTAGTTAATAATAACAATTCATGCAAACAACATTAGGAATAGTGAATCATGTATGCTTCTAGCATTGGTTTGTAAATTTCTCTTCAAGGTAGTTTGATTCTATGAACTATTATTAATCTCTCTAAAATGTAGGATGGAGAAAGATTGCATAAAGAATTCAAAGGGAGGAAGAGCTTGAAGCATGAAGCATCCTGTGAGGAAGTCATGCCAGTTGGAGAAATGAACAAACATGGAGACATAGCTTGCAGCCTTGGAATTGAGTTGGTGGCACATAACTCTCATGATTCTTCACTGGAGACATCTCTCGAGGGCACAAGGTTGGGTCAGCCTTGGATGGAGAATTTGCATCAGCAAAGAAGATTGAGAAAGATGAAGACACTAAACAACAGAGAACCTATACAGATTGTCATTGCGATCAGCTACTTCGAAGAGGAGGAAATGTCATTTAGAGCGAGTTAAATTTTGAGAATTTAGGGCACGAGTTGAGAGCATGTCTGGGAAAAGGATTAAGGTTTTGAGATCAGTCAATGGAGGGGAGTTCACTTCTAGAGGATTTCTTTGCAATCTCCGAGGTAGGGATCAAGAGGTAGTTTTGTGACTCACTGAAAAGAAGTGAAGGTGTCAGTTAAGGGGGTTGCGGTGTTGTAAGGACAAGTGCTAAAGTCCTTAGAAGACCTCTTTAGCTGCAGAGAACAGAATTGCGCAAGACAATCAATTTGGATTTGACATTGGTAGCTCTGCAAATCTATTCAGAATAGGGTGATCTAGGATGAGGTCGAGGAGGACAGTCCTAAACTCTCGCAAGTCAATAGTGCCGGAAGTGTGCATTGGAAACTGTTCCTCTAAGGCAAGCATTGTAGGCAATCTTGGACGAGGAGGTCAGGAGGTTGATGCAAGTACTTGGAGCTTCAGAGGGAGTCACATCATCATGAAGATTTGTTGTAATGTATATTTCTCTGAGACAGAAAAATATGAGGTGAAAGCCCTTGTAGTGTATATTTCTCTGAGACTGAGATGAGACGTCGTGTTGAGAGACTCCATGACGACATCACGTTGAGAGACTCCGTGATGAACCCTTGTACATCTCTGAGACTGAGATGTGTTTTCCACAAATGGGTGTAGCCATTGTGGACATCATGTTGAGAGACTCCATGATGAACTCTTGTACATCTCTGAGACTAAGATGTGGTTTTCCACAAATGGGTGTAGCCATTGTGGGTATCATGTTGAGAGACTCCATGATGAGGATATTTGAAAACATACCTCCCTAGCTAAGAGGGAGTGTTAGTGTTGTGTAGCTTCGGGAGATATGTTTCTCCTTAATATATTTTTGTACAAGGCAGGTCGGCCTTATTTTTTATAAAGAAAATTTATATGTTCTAGGTCGGCCCTAGGAAGAAGGGCGCCTAGCCTTGTATTTAAAGAGGATGAAGTCCTCTCTCTTTGGCATCAAATCATTCACTCCAATTCGCATTCCTAGCAGTAGTTCGCCTCTTTTAGCAGCAGATCCGATTTTTTGAAGAAGTATTTTCATTTGCTCAAGGAGAAGCAGCATTTATTATTGTACAAGTCTTTTCCAAATTCGAGGGCCTGATTTGTATGCAGATTTTTGCTCTTATTCTTTCAATTTATAAGAAGATTTTATTTGTTGGGTTTTTCTCCCTCGAGTAGGAGGGTTTTCCCAGGGTAAATCATTGTGTTCATTGATTTGTGTGTTGTATTTCTGCTTATTTACATTTCTGATCCAAAAACTAACACTATGCACCTGTCATAGAAATTTGAGCCTGAATTTGGGGGTCAAGGGCGAGGACGCCCTTAATCAGAGATGCTAGTTTTTAGGGTCTGCAAACTTCAGATGACAGATTACAGTTTGCACTGTGTTTTCTTGTAGCCTTCTGTTGACAGAACTGTCGGATCAAAATTGCACACATGAAAAGAGGGGGAAAGGTTGTGTTGTATAGGTGATTACCTAAGTCAAACCCCATTTTGGTGTTTTCACCTCCACGAACAACAAATGATGATGATAAAGAGGACATACCCTAGGTCGGGTAAAGGCCAAATAAACAATAATTGACTCTAATGACAAATAAAAATGGATAATGTTACCTTAGGTATGAAATTTCTGTCAAAGTGATATTCACACCATAAGTTGCCACCAAAGGTTGTTTGATGGATTCTTGAAGACTTGTAAGAGGTTAGTCCACGAAACACAATAGATTGTTGTAGCTAGCATTTAGAGGGTAACTCATATACTTTTTCATGATAAGAGCCTAATAATGCATGATTGATCATAATAGCTTCTTGTTCCTAAATCTTTCTAATGTTCAAATTAGAAGAAAATTTGTTTATATATGCATCTTGATTGATATTTTTTATTACAAGTTGACCTGGGATCTTTTTTAATTCTCCAAGGACCGACACCAAAGCATTAAATTTGAAATAGGTCACCTTTAGGGTCAAGGGCGTCCTCGCCCTTGACTGGGTGCTTTAGGTCCAAATTTGTTGGGATGTTGGGGATTTTAATATATTTTCTTAATCTGGCCCCGAAACGAATAAATTATTAATATATTTATGTCCATAGGAACAATAGGGTGTTCACGGAAAGTGGAGAGTGAAAGAAATGATTAGCCCCCCCATGTTTACTCAATCATAAAACTAGCAAAAGCAAATGTAGAATCAAAAGATCACCCGCCCAAAATCATACAATCATGAGACCCTCTCGCCCGTTGCCGCCCCCAACCCCCTCCAATAATTTATGATTTTGGCACTTTATATTTAGTGCAATTACAGTTGCAACTTGCCAAATCAGTAAAATGGTCTTGATCTCAATATATTACATATGCCAAATTAGGCTATAGAGATAAAAGTACAATTTTTTAATAGAATTAGATAAATCTGACCACAACAATGAGAAGTATACAAAAACGATGCACTTTTAAAAAAATTGCACCCAATAATGTTACCAATGAGTTCAAATGGAGCATCGGAAGTTTCCAAAATGAGAAATGCTTAGCATCATCTATGAGAACCTGCAATTTCTAGAAAATTTAGACACCAAAATAAAATAAACTGTTTACACTATTCTAAAGCTCTTGAAAAATTAGTCCAAATAAATAAAAAAATTGCTCCAAGCCTTAAAAAAAAGCCAATGCGACTTAGAATGAGGCCTCCAAAGATCAATTACCAAATCGGAATGCAAATAGGGAGGGGTAGCGAAAAATGGGGTGAAGGGTGCTGGCATCATTTGATACCTAACAAATCAAATATTCTAAATTGATGGAATATTATTCTTGATTGCAAAATTCTTGTTGGAATATTATCAGCAGAATAGCCTTCATTAACAGTCATATCATAGATCAGCAACAGATCAGTGGAAGTCTTTAGCAGTAGCAAATTCTGTTCCTTGAGAAAGGTTTTGCCTTCCAAAACATATCAGCTTCAATAATGGTTTTTATCGAGTTTCAGATATCCAAGATTGTCCCACCACGTTAAATTGTTTGCAATTCAGTCATACATCAGCAGGGCTTCTTCTTGTCAATACTCCATTTTTGAACATGTTGATAAGTGTTAATGGTTTTGGAGCATTCAAAGTTGCTTAATTTGAAGGGTTTAATATGGATTCAATGGACCAGAGGATTTTCAGATTCAAGGCATCAGATTGTCAGAGTTTTGGTGTGTCTTCAGAAGGATCTCTAAGCTAGAATAGAAAAAGCTTTATCAGAATCATCTCCAGAGCTGCCAGTTCTAGATTGTATGTTTTTAGCCTGTTGTGCTATTTTATGCTGTTATTGTTTTCAAAATTGGCTAAATTCTGTGAAGTTATTTTTAGACCAACTATTTTTAGATGACTTTCTTAAAGGTTTATTAATAGTTTGTAGTTATCTTTACCATGAGTCTAATTGAAGATTGCTTGAGTTAGGATTTAGTATTAGTGGACAAAATATTGTAATAAAGCTTATGCAAGCAAGTTATTCTTAGGTTAGAAGTTGTAGTTAGCATTTTTATTATTTTTCATGCAACACATTGTAAACGCTTATAAATATATGCTTTGGGCACTTATTTTAGGGATAGAGATATTAAAGATTTAGAATTCAGTGTCATTCATTCAATAGAATTTATTAATGCCTATCTTGCTTCCAAATTACTATTGAGATGTTCTGTATTATTGTCTTTTTATGAGTCATATCATTTAACAGTTAGTTATTGGAAGCTTTGTACTATAGTAATTGTTAAGTTTGTAGCCATAGCTTTTAATGCAACTACAATGTTTAGCTCATAATGTATAAATGTATGTTCCAATGAGGTAAATTAAAGTGTTTTTATTGTTAACTGTAGGCTTTGTATTCTAGGTTGTGGTGAAGTGGGTCTTGTGGCTTTGTATGCCATTCCCCTCTTTTGATTCACCCAATCTTGTGTATTGTTTAAATCTATACTAACTTTATGTGTACTTGCACCACCAAATCTCTATCTTTTGCTTAACATTTTAAGTGTGATAGTTGTACGGTTCTTTTAGTAAAAAACCATTGAATTGTTTTTTCCTTGAATTGAAGTGCATATTAGCTTTTCCCCTAGGTGGAACCAAAAAGACACACCTCTAGTTTTGTTTATCATGTGTGAACCACTCAAAAAACACTATATAGATTGTAAATTCATATTGTTCATATTAGGTTAGTTTTGTTTATGGGAAGCTTCCCTTTCTAGTTTGTATATCAATTCTATGGCAAATCTTTTTTTTTTTGTGTCACATTGAAATGTCCAAATTAAAATGCTTACAAAAAATAAGACAGATAAGAACCTAGTGATAAATGATATGAATGTTGTTGTTCTTAGTTTGGAATAGGTCAAATATTATGAGTCATAGCTTTGGGCTGTGGACTTGGTAAGGTGATTTTAGGTTTGGACTTGGTGAAAAAAACTCTGCCAAAATCCATAAGGCAAATAATTTTGGGCACATTATTAGAGTATTTTTTAAAAATGTTGGGAAAGTTGTCCAAGTCCAGTTAGAAGATAGGCTAGAGATGTTGCACCATTGAATAATGTGCTTTGGAAGGCCTGTTACACCACCAAGCGTCAAGAGAGAACTGATGTGACCATTTTAAGATTTTTGTTATAAAAAATCAAGCATTGCAGGAACTTTGAGATTATGAAATCAAACTCAGTTTCTTGAAAGAATATGAATCTACGGTTTATTTGTTCGCCACAGTGTAAACAAATGACAAGAACAAGTGACAGAATCCAGAGATTGCTACTAATATAAGCCATATGATTATGAGGGTTGATGATCTGTATCTTTCTGAAAGTCTGATATCTAAGCTAAGATTTCAGTTTGAGAAATTTGTCGATTAAGTTTATATCAATGATAGAAGGCCAAATTAGTTGCAAGCACATAGAGATATAGAAGTAAAAAGTATAATCAAAGATATATTTAAGATTAGGATCACCATTTTCAAAGATGGCTGCTTAATGGTAAAACATAATTTTACAGGTTTTTTTTTTATAAAAAATGATGTACCTCAAATAGACAGAAAACACAACATTAAGATAAAAATGTACTCGTTTTGTTATTGGATATGTTTTACTACAAATTGCTAATTTTACGTATTGCAATAAAGCTAGGGCTTGTAGAGCATAGTTGCTACCAATTATACATGTTTGAGTCAGTTGTATGGTTGAACAATTTCAAGGATGGTTTACAGGTACACTAATTGCTTTTATTTTGCAGTTTGGCTCATCCATATCTCCTTGCTGACAACCGTCATTATCCTTTCTACATATGGAGGAAGGTCATTCAGGCACATTGGTTGATGAAGTACCTGTTAATTCCCCTTTATGTTTATTCATGGTGGTCAATCTTTCATGTCTTAGGTTAGTGATCAAATTCTCCTATGAAGTTTATCTTCAGTTTAGATGCAATAAGTTTCTGGTCTCCCTTCTGTGAATCAGGTTAGCTACCTATAAATTGTTAATGGGAACACAGTATCTAATAATATTTAATTATTTGCTGATCTGTTTACAGGGAGGGCTCAGAAGAAGATCTGGTTATTTCTTTTCTTCTTTGCGGCTGTAGGGGTCTTGGTACCAGCTCCCTTAATTGAGTTTAGATATTACACCATTCCATTTTATTTAATAATTTTGCATAGTCCAATCACGGAAAGAACTTGGATTTTAATCGGAATGCAGTACATAATTGTAAACCTGGCCACCATGTCCTTGTTTTTGTTCAGACCATTCCATTGGGATCATGAGTCAGGGACACAAAGATTCATTTGGTGAAAAGAAAATCTGCGTTCTTTGACAACTTGCATATTACATTACAAATGCATTGCAAGTGAAATTTTCTAATTTTCTTTTTCTCTACTGGTAGGTGGGCAGTGTATAAGTGCTGCAATTATCGTGAAATAAAAACCATTCCTGCTTTCATCCATAAATTAATTTGCCAGTTAAAGAAGGTAGTTTTCTTTGTTTGGGTTTTGAAATAGTCTTTAATGATGTTGGCAAGAGATGTAAACTATTTATTTAATTGTAAATCCATCCTTTTCATTTAACATTATTTTCAAAATTTTCTCTTCTCAACTATAAGCATTTCCCAAGAGGCCTCTAATATTGCAAATGTTGAAGAGGCAAGTTCTGTTTCTTGTTGTGCATATTCTTATTTTTAAGAAAATGTGTTTTTTTTTGTTATTTTTCCTAAGTTACTGATTCGTCCCTAGCAGAGCCCGGATATGATACAATACAATACGGATTCGTGATTCGGATTCGATACAATACAAATTCATCCAGGATTCGTTTTTGAGACTGCGGATACGTCCAGGGTACGATGATGTCTTTGGATTCTCTGTGGATTCGACAAAATTGAATCCGATTCGAACTCGGGCCGAATCCGGCCACATGAACGCCTAGGCCACGGAAAAAGTGGCTTTTTTTGCAATTTTTTTTTGACTGATGTTTAGGTTTCAGGTTAGTTGGTTAGTAAACATAAAGTTTTTATTCATCTTCGAATAATAATGACAGCCCAAAACACATACTAAGAGTATCATTGAGAGCAACATGAACATCAGCTCTACCTTCTATTGAACAATAGCAATGGTCTCCGAAATATATTTATTTAAAATTACTATTAGTGTTAGTTGCAGTAAAGTTTACATATCTTGCACCAAGTGAAATGTTGTGATGCACTTGAATCAAAGTACCAGCGCCAAGTTACTCCTTTGTCATCTTGGGAGACAAGAATAGTGTATTTTTTTTTCAAAAAATTCCATCTTCATCAACTGCCACATTTGCTAGAGTTTGACTTCTTATTGATCAAAATATATTTCACTTTCAATATTCCCTCTTGACATGGCTGAATGTCTGACAGCTGAAACATTTCACTCTAGGTTTTGATGAAGTTTTTGCAAACTGTTTTCTAGAGCGTGATATTCCTTTCCTGTTGTGTTGTGTTACAAATGGACTTTCCATACCCCTAGAAGTGGATTCTGTCGATTGTCTTTGTGTTTGTTGCCTTTCCTTCTGCATGAGCTTTGTAGTAACTTGCTCAAAGGTTAACATCTGACTCTTGACCAACATATTCAAGACTCAATAAATGTCTTATACGAATGGGACAAACAATCAACGCCAAGGCAATCATATCTTCATCATCTGCTAGTTTTTTTATGACAAACAATTGGTCAATTAAATCTTTCAACCTAAGGAGGTCTTTAGTTAAGGATATCCCTTTGGCCTTAATATGGTGGTGTATTCTGAAATTAATTACTGCTGCAAATATGTATATATTTCTGATTTTTATATGTTTTTTGTATAACGTACCCAACCCCAAATTTTTTTTGACTGAATCCCGTAACGGATTCTCGTACCTGTACCTGAATCCAAAAACGAATCGGTAACTTAGTTATTTTCCATTGGCTTGGATCAGTTTGAGGTGCCTTGTTGGCTGTTTATTGATATTCTGTAAACTTATTTCTAATTTTCTTGTGTTTTCTAAGGACTAACTTTGCTGACTGAACAATTTTATTTGTTGAACATGTTTTTTGTGTTATGGCAACTAGTTTTCCATAACGGTTTCAATCTTTATCCTTAGTTTGGACCAAAGGCTATGTTGTAGGGTTCATACCCACAGGCCTTGAACCTGGTTCGGGTACGAACTTGGTATGGGTTCGCCTGTGGGTACGTGATGGGTAAACACAGGGTGCGTGCCCAGCGCGAACCTGGCCCAATGGTGTGCGGACCCAGGGGTACCAGCCACATACCCGGGTGTACCTGGGAGAACCCACGGCCCAACACTTAAAAAGTGGGCCCAAAGTCAAATAAAAAACAATTTTTTTATTATTATTTTGCCTTTTAACCCTAAAACGACCCAATATGAGGCCTTTCAACACTAAAACATTTCATTTTTACCTCTCATTTTGCTCTCACCATATTTTCTCTCCATCTTAGCATTTTGAAGGGAGGTGATTGTATTAGAAGGAGATCAATTGTGGAGTGGCAAATAGCTTCTACAAAGGAGATTTAAGTGTTTAAGGTATGCATTTAAACCCTATTCTTTAATCTTTTGATGATTTTTTTAAAGTTTCTTAGTTTTGATGGATTTTTTCAAGTTTGTGAAGAAGTTTTTCGAGTATATATATTTTTTTCCATTTTTTTTATAGATTGCAACAATGGCCAGTAGTCAAAGTTCAGTGGGTGGGGAGGGAAGCCAAAAGTTCAAAATTGATAAAGGATCTCCTTTATGGAGTCATACCACAAGAATTTCACAAATTCCTGGAGGTGGGGGGTTTGTTTGGAAGTGTAATTTTTGCAATACACAATATAATAGCTCCTATTACCAAGTGAAAATTCATTTTATGGGCCCTGGTGGTAAAGGGATTAATATGTGTGAGGGCCCAGATAAGAAGGGGTTGTCTGCTGTACAAATAGCAACATTTGTAAAAGAACAAGAAGATGCTGACAAATTGGTTGCAAGAGGAAAACAAAGTAGTTATAGTTCCGGAAAGAAAAAAACAACATTACCCACTCAGACAGTTAGGCCCTCTAGACATCCCTTCTTGTCTATACCCTCTACGGAAGAAGATGAAGAACCACAAACCACTACCCGCAAGAGAGGTCCATTAGAGAAGGCATTTAAAATGGAGGCAAGAGATATTGCTGAAGAAAAAATTGCACGTTGCCTCTATGCCAATGGTCTTCCATTCAACTTGGTGAGATCACCATATTGGTGGGACATGGTGTCAGCAATAAATAGTGCACCTCCTGGTTTCACAAGTCCTGGGTATGAAAAGATGCGTACCACCTTATTGCAAAAAGAGAAGAAATCTATAGAGGCCTAACTAAAACCAATTAGAGATTATTGGGTTGAAACAGGTGTATCTATTGTTTCCGATGGATGGAAAGATTGCAAAAACTGTCCATTGATTAATGTTATTGCAGTGTCCCCCAAGGGGGCAATGTTTTTTAGGGCGGTTGACTGTGAAGGGGAAGTGAAAGATGCAAAGTTCATTTCCAGGATTCTCATTGACTCCATAGAGATGGTGGGTAGTGAAAATGTTGTCCAAGTAATTACGAACAATGCAAAAGTTTGCAGGGCTGCAGGTGCTTTGGTAGAGGCTAGATATGAGCACATCTTTTGGACACACCGTACACTCCCTCAATTTGGTGATGCAAGCAATTGGCAACCAAATAGAGTGGGTGAAAGAAATATACCAGGAGTCTGAGGAGATCCAGATGTTTGTGACAAACCACCATATGTCACAAGCAATTTTCAGAACTTTTTCAAGATTGGAATTGTTGAAGGTAAATTTAATTTATTTAGTTTCATTTATGTCATGTTTTACATAATTGAATAAAATAATTTTTTGCATTATTTACATATTTTAAATGTGTTATTAACTTACTATTAACATGTTCTTAGGTTGCCGAGACCCGGTTTGCATCTCACACAATTGTTCTGAGACGACTTGTGAAGGTGAAAGATGCATTGAGTCAAATGGTTATTAGCAACCAATGGGGTATATGGAAGCAATCAAATTCAGAGAGGGCCCAAAAGGTCAAGGCATTGATCTTGCATGACGATTGGTGGGATCGTGTGAATTATGTATTGGAGTTCACCGAACCTATCATGTCTATGCTTCAGTTTGTTGATACAGATGAACCATGCTTGGGGGATGTCTATGATATCATGGACACAATGTTGGAAAAAATAAAAATAGAAATACAAAAAAGAGAATGATCCTGAGGACACCTTTTACAAAAGGGTGGAAGCAATTGTTCTTCATCGTTGGAACAAGATGACAACTCCATTGCACCTCCTTGCATATGCCCTATCTCTGAGGTACTATACCACTAAAGTACTTTCTATCCCAGGGAGAATACCGCCATATAGAGATTCTGAAGTTGCTAATGGGTATAAAAGGGCATTTAGTAGAATGTTCAGTGATCCAGAAGTGTAGACAAGTGTCATGAGAGAATTTGGAATGTTTATCTCAGAAAAAAATCATACCCCTTTTGTTGTTAGAGACCAATACAAAATGGATGCTGTTACATGGTGGTACCTCCATAGTCAAGATTATATGTACCTCCAACCTCTTGCAATCAAGATCCTCTCACAAGTAAGTTTTTTTTTTTTTGCCACTTGTATTGTAGAATTTAACACTTTAACATTCTTGAATTTATTTTGCATTTTTAATTTTTAATTTTGTTGGTTTTCTTTCTAGGTTGCAAGCTCTTCTGCCACTGAACGGAATTGGAGTACATACTCATTTATCCACTTAGTGAAGCGTAACCGGTTGGCTGCAAAAAGAGTTGAAGACTTGGTGTATATTCATTCCAATTTGCGTCTTTTGTCACATAAGGATCCTCAATACAAGCAGGGGGCAACGAGGCTTTGGGATGTAGCACCCGAGTCTAATGACTTGGATGCAACCATTCAGGATCTTGCTAGAGCCACTATGGATGATGTGGGTGATATTGATGACATATCACATGGTGTTGGATCTGCTTTGGGTTCAAATGATGATGATTTTGAAGTTCAAACCGCTCAAAATCCAAGTCACGATGATTCTGACAATCCTTTTGATGATTGATGAGCACTTGAACAATGAACATTGAATCATGTTTCAATGTTTCATGAACTACATTTTGTAATTTAGTAATTTTATTTGAATATTTTTCAACTATCAATTGGCATTTAATATTTATCTTTGGCATTTGGCATTGATCAATGATCAAGTATCATACTATGAAATGATTTAGTTTTACAATTCTGTATATTTCTCTTATTTTTTTGTATATATACACACACGTACCCATACGTACCCAAACCCCTAAAAAAAAATTTCCCGTACCCACATACCGGGTTCTCGTACCCGAACCCATCCCCGAACCCGAACCGGTAACTTAGACCAAAGGTTGAACTCATTACTGATTATTTTAGAAATTTAGACCAATTGTGTGAACTATAATTTTTTTTATAAGGGCAGCAGTACCACTCATTTCTAGCCTACAAGTCATATGAATACCCTTTTGGGTTAAAAAAAACTCATAAAGCATCATCCCATTTATAAAACACTTAACATAATAGCTTATTAACATCATAGGTTACACCTGGCATTATTTGTAAATTCTTTTGTCCAGGACAGTTCAGATTGTTTGCATACAATGCATACTGCTTATTCAATCCAAAGAGGGACATTAAGCATACATAAAGTTTGTTTCTCAGAGCTTTGTGGGTTCAACAGATAGAATATCAACAAAGGTATCCATCACATACTACATGTTTGGCCAGGATGGTAAGCATTTTAACTGAATGTCTTCATAAGTTCACAATCATCACCAAAATTCATTTATGTAGCTGGCCAACTCAGTCAATAATGTAAGTTGTGCAGGGATTTATTATAAGTTAAGCATCATTTATGTATCAGGCCAACTCAGTCAATCATATAAGTTACTATCTGCATTGCATGTGTATTATAAGTTATGCAGAGAGTTATCATCATTTGCTTGTTCACCTGGTAAATAAACCTTGATCATTTTGTCTTAATCTTGAGAAATATTAATTTATTTATTTTTCAATGCATTAAAAAAAAATGTTTTATTGTATATAAAGGCATTAATAATTGTTAGAACATAATGTTATTAGGGGTCATACTCTTTTAACATTTATATATTGTTCTAATATAAGGTTATAAGACCTTATGCATTTTATATGCTTTATAAAGCATATATTATTGTTCTAATTACCCCTTTAAGTATTTTGTCATCCCTTGTCTTATATTTAAAGAGGTTCTCTTATTCAGAGGCAAGTGAATTTGAAGATTAATAATGAATTCTATCACTATACACAACAGGTATTGTTAGCCATGTGGAAGTGAGGTTAATTGTTTTTCCAGATTCAATCTATGTTTTAATAGATCAGATTCAATCTATGTTTTAATAGATCTTTCTGTAAGTGTTTAAATGGAATGATGTTTTATGGGGTTTTTCATTTGAAAGATTTTTCCCCATATAAATATTGTGTAATGTGTTTAATTTGTATATCTTGTAATTCTCATTTTATTATTTTATATTTGATTGTGATGATTAGTAACCTAAGACACATAGAAAACACGCACAATTATATAAGACAAATAACACTTCATCTGTCTAGCTACACAGTAACATATCTTCTATTGTATTATAAGAGTGTGCACATGCTTTACTTGCTTACTAAGAACACTATATTTTTAAAGAAGAGATGTATTTTCCACTCTTGAATGAAATGCCTATTTGAAAGCTACTTTTCTAAGAATAATTTATTTTTAAATTCTTGAGTCATTTGTTTTAATGGAAAAACCATAGTTTGCAAACTCTCTGAGTACTTGCTGAGTTGCCGAGTACTGTAGGGTTTTTTTACCGTGCAAGATTTGGCAGGTTTAACTTGCAAGCTTTTTTTTATCATGGGAGTTTTTACATGTTTAACCTGTTGAATGGCCAAAAATTGCCAAAAATATTGTCCCAATTTTTTTATATTAAATTGTATAAACAAAATTGACTTCATATACCAACACAACTACAATTTGTCATATGGAGGAGTCATTGCCATCTATTAGCAAGGTGGAGCCATAGACCCAATCTTCTATGCCAAGCAGGAAGCCACAATTGACTGCAAGGACCATACCCTCTACCCCCCAATTTTTCACTAAGTTGGAGAAGAAGAAATTGTAATTTTTTACTTGCTTAAATATGAAATTTGTAATTATCATCATAAATTCATAGTAGTTATCAATTAACAACTATCTATTATATCCACCATCCCGCTTCGCATGATGATGCGATTTTGTAATCCATGTATTCAAGAATCAAATTTAATAAAAAAACACTTCCTCATGGTTTTTTAGACTCATTTGATACATTTTATAAGAGTTTTTTTTTTAAATTAGTATTTCTTGCATTGTCAAGTGTTTTCCTGAGTTGAAAAATTTGGGCTTGCCAAGTACTCTTTGAGTCCGAGTCTGTGAACTATGGGAAAAACATTCCAAGGAATCTAACAATATTTTTTCTAATGGCAAAAGATTCTAACTAAGACTTGCAATATGCTCATGCACCATTCTTATATGGTCTCAATTTTTGTTGTTGACACTCTTGCATCATACTCCTTCAGTTGAAAGAAAAATCCGAATGTCTTGTGTCAGAAGGACTCTGTGTATATGATTTTTTTCATTTTTGATGTTAAGTGAACCATATCTTTTTTTGTGTCAAATCATTTACATTAGCATGAACAGTTGTTCCTTGGCTTGCATCTTTCCATTGCACAATCATATTGAAAATGGCACCTTCTTGCAATTTCACTATGATTTGTGATGTTGAGAATAGAACACTGAAATAATCACATTTGAAATGCCCGCATTTGATTCAAAAACTTTGATACCATTTCTTATTGGAAAACAAAGTAACTAATGTGTTATTCTCCATGTGACAAAAAAAAAAAAAACCTTCTCCCAACTCCTAATGTTTTTCTTAACTTCTCACATAATTAACATTTTTTCTTACATGTGTTACATTTTTGAAAACTCTTTCATAATTCCTTGCATGGAATCATCAATGCTATGTTCTTCCAGTTCTACACCTAGATTGCCCATTTCATACTCTCATATTTTGTTGCTATCAACAACATTTGTTGTGTCGGAAGATGACACTGCCTTTTTTAAGGTTAGTAACTTCACTGGGATGTGGTATACTTGCATCTGAATTGGAAAATAATCTTCTACATTTTCTTTTTTCTTCCCAAATTGGTCCCTGTTGTATCCCAAAATTAAAATTTTTGTTACACTTAGACATTTTGAAGAAATGAGTAAAAGTCTTGTTAAAATTGTCAAAAAGGTCAAAATTTGGGTGTGCGTGTTTTGCATGAGGGGTTAAAATGTGAAATTCCCAAAATTTGACAATCTGGGTCTGCTCAGAGCGACCTAATCTACAAAACCCAGATCTCAGTTTTTCATCCCTACTTTTTAGGAAAACTTCTATTTTTAGAAATTTCCTAAAAATAGTAACTTTTTCTGTGTTTTTCTGGGTTTCTTTCGAAACGGATACTGGCAAAACTTTCTAAAAATAGAAAGTTGGTCTGATAGGGTTCAAACTAATTTTGATTGGCTCAAAATACTTCCATATCAGGCTGGTGCAGTCAGAATCTCAAAATAATCAGTTTTGCCATAATGGGTCTATTCTACTTTTTTAGAAGCATATCAGGAGCTCCGAGGTCATCAATGGAGGATAGTCAGCTGCCAGGCGTCACATTCAACACTCAGGAGTTCAACAAAAGGTGAGTTGGTAAGCAAGCACAAAGAACGGAGAAGGTGGTGAAAACTATGAAAATTTTCTAACACTACTTGTCATGGGCGCTCTAGGAGGGAATAGGCGCCCATCTTTTTAGGGAATTAAATGTTGAAATTAGGGTTTGGGCCTCCATGAAAAGTTACCCAGTCTTCTTCCAGCTTTGCAACGAATCTAGTGGTGCAGCCATCAGATCATCCAATCATCCAGGATTTGAGATCAAACAGGGAAGATCCAAACAAAAGTCAAAATGAAAAAGAATGAAAATCACCAAAATTTGACGAAGTCTGGGAACTTTGGGCGCCCCTGGTGAAGAAGGGCGCCCAACTTTTTGAAGGGGAAAATCCAACAGTTAGGGTTTGCTAAAATACTCAATCTCTCTGGAATTCAGTCTGCTTCGCAACGAATATCTTTGTCAGGGCATCCGATTGGTCGATTTTCGGCAAATCCAGGTCAAAGTTGACAGTATAAGATAAAGATTCAATGTTGAAGTTGAAAATCAATGAAAATATTCTAACACTGGATGAGTTGGGTGCCTCTGGAAAGAAAAGACGCCCAAGCTTTTGAAGGCCCAAATCTAACTTTTTGGTGAAGTTGCTCCCAGAGAACTCCCTCCAAAATCTTCTCAGCTTCGCGACAAGCCCAGTCGTCAGTCAATCCGAGCTCCAGAGCACCAGATCAAGCAGAATCCTTTGTAGAAGAGAGTCAATGAAGAAATGTAAAAATGGCCAAGTCTGGTGAGGATGGGTGCCCTTGGAGAGAAAGGGCGCCCAAGATTTTGAGCTCTGAAATGATGGAATTCGTCAATGAAGCCTCCAAGATCACTTCGTCGGAATCATCCAAGCTATCCAGTGAACCTGTCAGCCAGTCAATCGGATTCACGTATCTCCCGGAATCAGAATTTCATCAGAAGGTCAAAGGGTAAAGGAAGAACTTGAAAATTAGGAAAAATGGCTAACTCTAGACAAAATGGGTGCCCCTAGAGAAGATAGGCTCCCATGAATTTGAAGGTCAAAACGAAGTTTTCCGTCAGAGGCGCCTCCAAAACAATCTTCTTAGAATCAGTCAAGCTACGTGATGAATCATCCAGCTCGCTCATCAGATCAATCTGGAAGCCGGAGATCGATGTCGAACCAGGGGTCAAAATTGTGAAAAGTTGAAAATTCCTAAAAAGTGGCTAACTCTGGAGAAAATGGGCACCCTTAGCCAAGAAGGGCGCCCAACTTACAATGCCTTAGTGAAAATTTTCAAATTTTCAAAATTGCAGAGGAAGAGGATGTCCAAGTTCATTGAACAACTGATTTTAGGGTTTTGAAGATAAAAGCAAAAGAAAGCAGACCTATTTCAAACCCTAAGTCTATTTAACACCTCTCTTCAATGTAATTTTCATTATTTTTGTAGGTAGCATTCAAAGGAGAAAGTTGGAGCAGGAAGTTTGAAGAATTTTTTCAAGATTCAAGAACTCAAGTTTGCTGATTCTTCATCAAAATTTTTAGACCAACAACATAAGGCCTTGCTTTTTCATCCAGAAGATCAAATTTTTCAAGGCGGCCAAGATTTTCAAAATTTCAATCATTTGGGTCTTATCATCTCATTCTTCTGGAGATATATTCAAGAACTTCTTCAAGTTGCAACAATTGCTTTTTATTTACATGTCAGTGAAATCCTCAGTGCATTCAATTTTTAATCATCTGGGTCCTCTCAAATCAGTCTTCTGAAGAAAACCCATATCACAGCTTTTTCAAGAAAATTTCAAATCTTAGGGTTGGCTGCTTTTTCGATCAGCCATCAATGTTTTTCAAATCTAATCAACTAGGTCCATTTCTAAGTGTATTATGAACAAAACCCAGGGGCCAACTTTTTTCGTGAAAACTTGAAGAAATTAGGGTTTGCTGCTTTTTCAGTCTAGAATCAAACTTTTCAAAAATAGATGATCTGGGTTGTCTTGCAACGAAATTCTGAGCAAAACCCATATCTCAGATAAATTTTCAAAAATTTGTCTATTGGAGGAAGAAAAATCAGCATTCTAAAAATAGTAAGTTGCTCAAAACTTGTCTGAAACTAGGCGAGTTTACAGTCATTCTTCAAGATTTTTGAAATGGAGTATACTCCCAATGTTTTCAAGATTGAATCAGCTCTCTATCATGATTACATCAAAACAGCTGAGACGAACTTGCATCACATCAAGCCGGTGTTTGATCTACACGCTTTAGAGAGCACATGCAACACTTCAATCAGAAACCTGCGACACTCTGGACTCCTCGCAACAGCATCTATTCCTATTTCAGTTCAGAGCCTCGAGTTCGTAATCGCTTGCATCAAGCATTACAACCCGGCTACAAGGGAGATTCAATCAGTTGATGGCATATTGATTTGCAGTTTGAAGCCTGATATGATCGAGAAATGCTTTTCCATTCCCCCTTGGCCTGAAAGTGTCACTATCTCAAAGGGTGAATGTGAAAGGATGTGGGAAATGCACAAGGACAAATATAGCAAGAATATTGCACAGAGGTGGATGAAGGAGAAACATAAGACTTTGCCTAAGAATGTCGGGCGAGGGGAGTTCAGAGATGAGATTGCCATCATAATCACCTTACTCAACAAGGTCACTGGACAGGAAGATGCTACCAAGTTTCAACCATGGATGTTCGACGCGATTCCTCATATCATGAAGAAGACCGAGTTCTATGATTGGCCCACCTTGATCAGTGACAACCTTCATCAATAGATAACAAAATACTTCCAGTTTCATGAGTTCCATATGGTTTCTTACCTAGTCTACCTAGTGGCCTATCAAGGTCAATTCAGAGGGTTGAACACCGAGGGATCATTGAGCGTACAACATATCTACAACTACTATCCCCAGTTGGAATTCACAAAGTCACTACATCACTACAAGAGGGTGAATGAGGTTTTTCTGATGTATGCAGTGTGGGACCTAGGCAATGAATTGCACGTCCGTATCTCTTCAGTCGCCAGGGCAGCGATGGCGGAGTGGGCTGATTGGTTCATACAATTTCCTACTTTCACCTATCTCAGAGTCTATGGATTTTCAGGTGCCCCACTCATGTTACCAAGGTACCCGTCAGACGAGGTCATCTTCATGGAGTTCTTAAGGCAGGCACGTGAGGTCCACATAGTCTTGAGGAACAGAAAGAAACCAGCCCTCGGTTTTCCATTGGGGTTGGAAATTTATACATGCATAACAACAACAGATGCTAAGACCATGGGGGATGAGTTAGATAAACTTGGTCTCAAGCCTTACAGCGAGAGACGATTTTATGACCCTCATAGCGTCTATGTTGGCTGACTTGAGAAAAACTATGCTCACTTACCCGCTCTCGAAGACTTTTGGGCCAATTGCATAGATGAGTTCGAGGTGCGAAGGCGTAGTTACAGTAGGCTCACTCTTCACCAGATGAAAGACTGCTTCTTAGAAGACATTGAAGGGTTATCAGACGATGATGAGGATGTGCTTCTCTCGATGTATGCTCAAAAGCGAATTGAAGATCAACCCCTTCCTCAAGTCAATTGGGCTAATAAAGAGTCCCTCTCAATTGAAGACAGGACAAGACAAGTCCTTGAGCATAGGAAGGTTTTCCTAATCCTTAAGAGGAAAAACTCCATTCCAGTAGCAGAGCTGCCAAAGACACTTCCCTCTTCTTCCAGGGCACAGTCAAAAGGGAAGGGCATAAGTCAGTCTCAAGAAGGCATCAAAGGTGGTAGATCAAATAAAAATGTAAGAAGGTTAGACTTCTTAGGCATAGTCATATAGGAGCAACCTACAGTTGTAACAGAAGCTCCTCCTGACTAGCCCGTACCTCAGAAAGAAGTAGAGGAGCCGCCTTTAACACATGTTTCTGTACCTTTGACATAGTCTTCACCGATTCACATCAACCTGGATATTGAAGAAGATGAAGAAATTGCAATTGTACCTCCCAAGGAAGTTAGTAAAGATACTACCGTGTCTTGGCTTGAGAACTCCTTGGGAAGGGTGAGAAGAAGACCTTCATATCAGGTGAATTTTGATGACCTTGATAACATCTATCAGGAACGTCCTAAGAAGAAAGCAAAGAAGCAAGTTCACTTTGATAGGAATCCTGATGGTGAGATGGTTATGGAGCTTGCCGTACCTCCCATAGATAAGAACATGGATGAGGTGAATATGGATGACTTCGTGATGGTCAAGGCTAATCTTGGTAGAAATACCAGACATACGGATGTCAGTTTGTTCAGAGTTGTGTCCCTTCAAGAAAGAGTGCTCAAGGATGGGGAAGACAAAGCAGCCCTCAAGGCTGAAATACAACAACTTAGGCTTTATATTTCTAACCTTGTCCATGGTTCTTCACAGGCCACTCAGTTGCTGCCCTAGGTTTTAGATACCCCAGCCGATCATCATCAGTTGAGGCAGCTGGTCATTTGTGGGAAAGAAACTCAAGAGTGGATCTGAGAGTTTCAGGTTAGAGGAAAGGAGATCTTGGTCCATGGTTCTTCACAGGCCACTCAGTTGCTGCCCTAGGTTTTAGATACCCCAGCCGATCATCATCAGTTGAGGCAGCTGGTCATTTGTGGGAAAGAAACTCAAGAGTGGATCGAGAGTTTCATTGTTAGAGGAAAGGAGATCTTGGCACAGATGTTTCAGTTGAGAGAAAATGCTCATGAGCTACGTCAAGGTATCCAAGGGTTTGAACAATCAATGGCTGAAGTAAAACCAAGGCATGAAATCATCATTGCTGATTTAGATACAACCTATGGTTCAACGGCTTCAAAAGAACACAGGAGGCAGATCCTTGCTTAGAGAGAGCGTCATGTCTTCAAGGTTAAAACTTACGAGAGGATATCTAAGGAGTTTATTGCCTACAGACAAAGGGTGATTGAAGCTCTTCTTTTCATCAATGAGTTTGTCACAGAGATTCCCTCTCGGTACAGTCTTGAAGATGGTTCCTACGTCGGGCTTGATGAAGTGCAAGCTCAATTTCAGAGTGTTGTTCGCAGTTGTGATAACAACAATTCAGTTGGCAGGAGAATGAGTCATATTTCGATGATGTCAGCAAAATTTGAAAAGGCGGCCAATGAGGTCAAAGATTTCCTAAGATCAATTGCAAATGGAGAAGATATCTTGGAAAAACGTAATTTTCCTATTGATGGGATAGATGCACTGAACTGGGACACAGTTTCCTGCTTTTTAGCGGATGTCATAGAGATTTAAAGCAGCTTTCTTCTAGAATATTTCTTTCTGCTTTCTTTCTATTCTTGGAGCAATTCTTATCCATTCTTTGAAGAAGAGAAAGAAGATAAATGTAATAGTTGGTGTTTCCCGCTTTTCCTGCTTTCTTAGGTGTTAGATGTTATCTTCTTTCTAGATTTAGAAATAAAGCTTGCTTGCTGAGCAAGCCCTAGATTGTGAAAGGAAGCAAATTTTAGGGTTCCCTACTCCTCTGCTTGCCTATAAATAAGAGCCTTTGCTCATTAGTTTTCTTTAACCATGCTAGTGATAACAAAACGCTGAGCCTATTGTGCCTTCTATTTGTTACTCAAGTGTTGTTCAATTGTTTTATGATAGCGAATTGTTGAGTCTCTTTTAGCCAACAAGGAGTTATTGTAATTGTTGTTCCTATTGTGTAAGAACAAGTTTTGCAAGCCTCTTTAGCTGCAAGCTCTTGTTCCAGGCATGTGTTTAGTTATTTTTGTTCCAGAAGTTTGAGAAATAAAATCATGAGCCTCCTTTGCCTTGGTATAACATCTCAGATTTCCGTTATTTTTGTTATGCTTTTGTGATCTTAATTTCAGCTTACATTGAAGTGTGTAGATGTTTGTTGGGAAAGAGTTTATTGAAGCACTTTATAAGAGATTCAACCTTGTTCATTTCTAGTTTCTCTTGCTCTTAGAAACGTCTTTAGCTTAAGTTAGTCGTAGTTGAAGTTCTTAAATAAGAAAATCTCAGCTGCGGCATTTGTGTTTAATAAACCTTGTGCTCTAGCTGATCAAAAAGATAGGCAACTTAGTTTTTAGTTTACTTTCTTTCAACACCATCAGCAAGAGGGAGCTTCCCCTCCTAATTTGAAGAGCAGTTTTATTGTGCATAGTTGTTTGTTTCAAATACGCATTCCAGAGGTGCGAATTTAAACGCCAACAGTCCCTTTACTCTTTACGCCTATGAAATTCTAAAACATATTTTGTCCCTAGTTATTAGCTTGTATCATCTCATTTATGGATATGGTGTAGCCTGATATTTGGCTCACATAACCTTCTATTGGTCAATGGGAGTTTCTAGTCTGCCCAAAATTAAACAGCCAGTATGTTTGTTATTTGGGACTTTGGATAGCTTAAATAAAAAACGTTTTGCTGACCTTTTGAGCTTTATCTTCTGGTCTTGCCAATTTTTATTTGGTTGGTTTTATTATGGTAGGGTATACCTCAACTTAATAAATTTATAGATACGAGCTTGGCCGGTTATTATAGGGCGTTAGTAATGGAATTATCTTTTCTTTACTTACATGTCTTTATTCTAGATGTTGCACCATCAACATGACATTGTTTTCTCATGTGTTATTAGTATTTTTGGCCATGCATTTATAAAGCGGATCTGCTCTGCTATACAATTCTGTTTGCTTCTTGGATTATATTTCTGCTATCATTTTGGATGAATGTTTACAATTTGATGATATCGATGCTATCATTTTGAAATATTTGTAATTGTGTTCATATTTGTCTACGCAAGGATCATCTCCTGGTGACATTATTTCAGAGTGTCGTTCAACACATTGGATTCAACTAGCCATGTGAGGGCATAGTGCGCTCCATTTGATTCTTGTGTGATTGTCAAAGTTTTAGTTGGGCTCAAGTGTACACTACATTGGATTATTGCTGCACCAACGAATTTGTTCCTATTTCAATATGGCATTTTAATAACAAGTGGTATCAGAGTGACAATAATGACAAACTTTTGCAATGCAAGGAAAACCATGGTTGTCGGGAGACGCATCTCCTGCCTCTAGAGATGCGTCTCGAAGTTTGGTATTCATCTCCGGTATCGGAGATGGATCCGGAGATGCCTCTTTTCATTGGAAACATGCATAAAAGTCTCCTGGAGTGTCCTGAAGTCTCTCGTGGTGAAAATGGCATCTCCCATGAAAAAAAACCTGAAAACATTAAAACTTTAAAAAATAAAGGTTGCACTATGAAGTATGAACTCACTCTTTGACACAATGACATTTGTATATTTAAACTTTAAAGTTAATGTTCATTGTTAAATTTTACTACTGCTCTTGTTTTGAAAGTTCAATGTCATGATATTTTCTATAAATTATTAATTTATTAATTTTTATTTATATTAAAAAAAGATGGCATCTCTGAGTACCCTCGTCTCCTATTTTCAAAAAAAATTGTACCGGTACAGTCTCTCGTACCATTACCAGTACCAGTCTCCTAGCAACTATGAGGAAAACATGAGGACTATTGTAAATCAATTATGGGTGTTTTTTTTGGCCATTTATTTTCTTGTATTAGTTGAATTTTTTGCTAGGATAGATCTTTATTGGTTACCAACATGGAACACTGTCTCCAATACAAGAAGAATTTGAGATGTTTTCAACTGAAGTAGTATGGTGTATAAATTATTGAGCAGATTTTTAAGGATTAATAAACATGGTAGCCATAAGAATTCTTTTGAAGAAACAATTATAACCATAATTGTCTTTGGCAGACATAATTTGTTCAACTCAAGCTCAACTATTTTACTCCACTAAAATGTTTTGAGCCCTAACATTTTGTTCAACTCAAGCTCAACTATTTTACTCCACTAAAATGTTTTGAGCCCTAACATTTCAGATCTATCCCTTCAAGCTGATTGTATCCATCTAGGTCTTTGCTAAACCTTTTTTTGACCCCATTAAATAGACTGCATGGTTTCTACCCAAAGAAAAAGCTACTTGTGGCTTGAACTAAAATGATTAAAATGTATATCACTAATTTTGAACTCATCAAGGAATCCCATGGAGAGTATGTGCCCCCACATAAATATGATCCTAATGGAGAAGGATCTAGTGATGGAGAGTCACCAAAAGGATGCTAATAGTAACCAAAATGACAATGTTAGTCACCAAAATGAGAGCCTTAATAGATCTTCACATGAAAGGCATACTCAACAAATAAAATAGTTTAGTCACCTAAGTTTATCCAATCTAATAGAAAACACAAATTAGAAATAAATTTATGGAATATCAATAAACAACGAACATGGCACCTCAAACTAATCCATTCTTATGGAAAATGATCAAATAATTACATTCTATTAAACATAACGAATGCACAATTAATTAGATTTATAACCAACATTATCAATATGGTAGATTATCAACAATGGCAATAACCAACAATGTAATGCCCCGCCGTGTGAACCCCAAAGGACAACAAACACCGTACAATTTTTTTTTTTTTTTTGAAAGTGAAACATTGCAGAACATTGCATATGATGAATGTGTGCACACATTGCACGAAAAACAATTATGCATTTACTAAATCTTTCACGTCCTCTGGGGTACACGAAACGGTCATTACAAATCATAAACTTTTATCAAATGGAAGAGACTAAACAACCAAGAACACATAGTGATGACACACTACTATTAATGATCACAAGCATGGAAAAAGATACATCATTTCATTGCAATTCAAACCATAGTTCCATAATACAACTGCAGAGCATATTTCCACAGATACAACATATTAAAGATACAATAGTTCATCACATAATTTTTCCCTAATATCAATGGGAGAAGTACATTGAGTACAAGAATGAGAAATTAATGAAAAATAAGGTACAAAGTGACCAATCTCATGCCCACATTTTACACACTAAACAACCAGGCAAAATTGTAGCATCTTTCCTAATTTTACAATAATTTTTATTTTATTTTATTTTATTTTAATTTTTGTTTACTTATAAGACAACAACAACACAATTCACTACTTATAGCTATATTCAATGATCACACAAGTTATAAGAAAAGATAGAAGTGATTTACTAACTTTGGCAATAAAGTCTACTTACTTAGGTCAGCTTAACATACCTCTTACATTCTATTTTATCGACAAGTCCTTGCTCCCAATGCCTATACCTACAAGGTCTACATGACTTGGCACACACATAAGATCAAAGATAGTTAGCACATGATTACTAAGAGAAGCTATATAAATCAATGGTAGTTTTTACGTTATCGGGAATAAACGACAAGTCTCAAACAAGACTCAGAAGAACAGTCCTAGGGGCCCGACCTAATGCCTCGGGGGCTCATCACTTGATGGCCTTGCCTACGTATATAATTCGCAGAGGCACCGTAGTTCGACAACTTGAGTTGCTCCAACTCACCCACATGGGATAAAACCATTAGTTTCCAATGAACGACTTGACTTTCTTCATATGCATAACACTATAACACTGACATAAAACAACATGCAACGAGTACAACATTGCTTGATTAGGAGACTCTTTCGAACAGTTTCAAAAACAAGACTCACAACAACAAGGGTGTACCAATGCATAAAAGCCACCAAACAAATACACGTGCGAGGCATGAACCATCTCGCTCATAATCATAACCAAAGGCAAGGAAAATCATGGAACATGGTACACCCACAAACTCAAAATAGAAATACGAATCAATGGAACACAAAGGTCTAATCATGGGAAGATTCCACACGAAATAGGTTTCCCATCGCCTTTGGAAGCCTAACAATCTACCACCCATAACTTATCAAAGGGGAGTGGCTTAAGCATTTACGGTTTCCCAACTTATCCAAAACGTGCCTATACATAAAGATTACCTCAAAAGCAAAAATAAAGCAAAAGGAAGGTAAGATCAACATGGAACCACTAGTATGCATAAGAAATCAATTCCAACGAGAACTCAAAGTATAACCAAAATAAATATCCAAACATGTTCAAAAGGAATATACATACCCACTTATTTGAACGTGAACATAATCCAAACTTATTAACGATAATGTAATAAATAATTAAATAATCCACTATGATTAAAAGCATTTCCTTTATAATATATTTTAAATAGATAAGCACTTGGGAAAACCTATAGTATTCAAAACATCAGTTTTCTTTTGATTTAAAATTCATAGCCTGTACTTTTGTTTACTTCAAATTGATTAAAAACTTAACCTATATATGTACTTTTGTTTACTTCAAATTGATTAAAACTTAACCTAGATATATATCTGTTATTTTAAACTAATAAATTTAATTCAAATGTAACCTGATTTTTACTGCAAATTAAATTTAATTAAAAGTATGACATTTACCTTTGTTGACTTCAAAATAAATAAATTTTAACTTAAAATCTACCATATACGGTTTATGCAGATTCACAAATCTAAAAGTAAAGATGTTTGAAAATCAATTAAATTTTAAATAAGCTTGTAATTAAATCTAATTTTAAATGCACTTGAAACGAGTCGAGTTTTAAATATACTACAAAGATGAATTACCATTCCAGTAACTTACAGGGTAATGAAATTACCCATATCTAATAAAACAAGTTTTTAAATAAATCAAATTTTAATTTAACTTATTTATTTATTTTACAAATAAATTAAATCTAGATGTAAAATTTACGCAAATCACAAATCTATCAGTAAATGAATTTGTAAACAATTTTAACTTTAAATAACCTGCAAATAAAACTAATTTTAAATGCACTACCCCAATATTCACGACACTCATTTTAACTCCCCGCCATATCCATAATTACAAATAACCTAACTTGGTAAAAACATGCATTTATTACATGATATTATAAATTCATGAATTAATTAACTCTACAAAGATTTAAATGTATATACATAATCTCTGAGTAAAATTTTAATTTAAAGAAGGATTGGCATTGTGTTCTAACAAATTTTACCATTTAAACAAGATAATTCAAACAACCTACTTCACATTAAATAATATTTGTATTCACTTTAATCTAAAGAAACTTGAGATAAGGTTACAGCCTAATAGACAAAAATTATGTTGATAATTTACCTTGATAATTCAAGAGAGTGGATAAAATATTTATAATATACTTTACTTGTGAGTAATAACTACCTATTAAACTCAAATGATTATATATTTATCTTTAAATCAAAATTTAAAATTGTCAATACGAATATTAATTCCAATTTAACAAAAGAAAATTATAGAGTAATAATAACTTGGCTAGGGTTAGGTAAAAAGGTAACTGACAAGGTTTCCACTCGGACTATTCTAAACTAATGGAATTAACAACAAATTTTATTCTATTTTATTTTATTTATAAGTAACTACCATTTCACTGGTTATAAGTAAAGAAAATGGTCTTAAACATATTAATTATCTTTATAAGATGCAAAACACCTCTTAATTAAAAGAGCACTGAACATGGCAAGCTTTTAGGGAAAATAAAAAGAATTATTTTAAAATCTCAGAAGCAATCTTTAAAATCAGATTTTATTTTATTTTTGTTTTAACGATAATGCACATCACATGTCATAGAGGATTTATTTCTTAATTCATATTACGAACCTAAATTGTATTGAAAAAAAGACCAGATGCAAATGTGATCAGAGAAGCTACTTAATCCACTACATGAAATCACGTCTAAATGCAACAGCTGCGGAAGTTTTCCAAAGGTTATAAAATTTACTGTGCTCTTCCAAGACTAAATGTTGCAAGCTGAGAAGAGTAGCGAAGGGTAAAGGGAGATTATTTAAATTTATGCACCCTACAAAATCTAAATACTACAGCTGAGATAGATTGCCAAGGTATCAGGGGAATTAAGTATGTATGCAACAATTAGAAGGAATATCCCAAGGCCACTGGTGAAAGCAATAACAATTTAGCAGCCATTGAATAATCAAGAAAGGGGTTTAAAATTTAAAATGGCACATGAAGCATAACAATAGAAATTACCCTCACCCTTCTGGAGTTTCCTTGAGATTACATTGACCATCTGTGATAGATTGTCAATAAAAATTCACGAAAGTTATTTAAACTTTAATACTCCATTTTGTTTAAGTGCTGCAACTGAGACAAGCTGATAAGATTTCAGAGAGGCTATTTAATTTTCTATCAGAAATCTAGGCTAAAATACTACAGCAGTGATAGGTCACCCATGGTATTAGGAAGATTATATACTCTAAGAAGAAATGACTCAATGCCACAGGGGAGAGAAATTAAGACACAACAGCTAATGAAGAATAATGAAGGGATTCAAATGAAGTTAACACATGAAGCATATATATATATATATATATATAATAGAATACGTGCAAACCCAATTTGTTTTGACTTTGCAAATCAAACAAAAATTAGAGGAACCAACCTGAAGAATTTGCAGCTTGAGATGTTGTGTTTCCCCCCTGCAACTTCCTCTCTCTTTTATTTGTTCTTTTCTTCTGATATCCTCTCGCCAAAAGTTTTCTTCTCCCCAATTCTCCTCTCTTCCTTTTTCCCCAGTCACCCCCAAAATAAATTCCGTAACAATCCAAGGTTTCTTGCTAAAAGAAAGGTTTACAGGTGGCAAGATTTCCATTTTACCAAATTACACCCGGCACTCTAAATTTACTCTGCTTAACACTTGGAGAAATTTAACAAATCAATAAAGGTTTACAGGTGGCAAGATTTCCATTTTACCAAATTACACCCGACACTCTAAATTTACTCTGCTTAACACTTGGAGAAATTTAACAAATCAATAAAGGTTTACAGGTGGCAAGATTTCCATTTTACCAAATTACACCCGACACTCTAAATTTACTCTACTTAACACTTGGAGAAATTTAACAAATCAATAAATCTACCCCCACTATTCTTGACTGCGGTGAAAGGTTTACAAATTAATTTCAATATTTTAATTTATCATGCTTTCCTCGATTTTACCCAAACTGAGTTGATTCGTGATAATTCATACTTACTCAACTTAATAAAAACCTCGGGTGGGTAAAACTTTTAACTATATAATTATATTGAAACGCAAAATAAATACAAATTTGTATTTTTAAATGATGGATATATAAATTTTAAATTTAAATTTAAATTATTTAGAGGGATGTAATAAAATATTACATCTTAAATATATATATATATATATATATATATATTGACTTAATCCTTAACAATAATTAATTAGATAATATTATTTAATTAAATAAATAATATTATTTAATTAACTAACAATATTATTTGATAGCTAATTGGGAATTTACACAGCTAAAATTAAAATATTATTCTATTTATAATTAATAAAATTAAATACTGACAATTAAAGTAACATTCTTTTAATTTTACAAACACAATTTAAAATTTCCAAACTAATCTAATAATTAATTAAATCTTCACAACACACATTAATAATTAAATTTAATGTTTAATATCAACCATAATACTAACCATTGTTGTATTAATTTAACTAATTAACAATAATGATACACATCTAAATCAAACAATTAACACATTAAAATTGCCACTTAAAATGAACGGCATAAGGCAAGACGATACCAAACAGAATGGGAACTGATGGACGACATCGTCAACCGACGACGGGACGATAGACACAGATGGGGATACTTTCTTGTTAAATCCCTAAACCACATCATATCATTAACATCATAACACAGTATCATGTGCATCCAAGAAAAACATATAAGTCAAATAGATGAAACAATCACCAACGTAATCACGAGTATACATCAAACATAAGCAATATTTGAACAGCAACAACCACATGCACATAAAGGTATCATGGGAGTTCAATAACACGAGAGGCATTACAAACAATGCTAGCATGTGTTTATGGATAATCATGGAAGGAGAAAGCTTTGGTGGGTTCATGAGAATTTCGAAGGAATACATCATACCACTATTGGCATGCTAGCTAGTGGACTTAACACATCTTTGCAGGTGATGGTCCATCAAATGCCAAATAGTGGTTTCAACAATTTTGGTTTGCCAACTAGCGGTTTCAATACCATCCATGGAGAATAAGGTGTCACTAATGATGTCAAATAACAAGGACACCACAAGTGGAAATGAAACCACAATGAGTATATTTAATAGTAGTTTCATACCCAATACCATAACAAAATTAAATTATAATGGCATGCGCATGCAATCAAACTTCAATTAAGGGTGTGCTCATACCACTCTTTCAACAACTGAGAAAACTTTTCTTCTCATTGGATCTACACTAAATTCTACAACTTGATGACCTTATTCCAATCACAACATTTTCACATTAGCTAGAGAATATGTGGCTAATAATCAAGGGTTTGGAGTATTATAGTTAAACCCAAACCCCCATGAACTAAAGATATAATCACACAAATTTGATGGAAGGCATATTTTAAGCTCAACAACACCTTAGATGATGAGTTGGAAGTGGATCTTGCTATATTATTCTTGGAAGCATAACCCTATCATTGATATGGGTCATGAGTATATAGAAACTCACTCATTACACTTTGCTATGAGAAGACATGGGCAAGGGTTTTTTTAGCGACCCACCAAATTAAGGCAAATTAGGCTAGTAATAGAGCACAAGTCAAGCTTTCTATGACTAGAACCAATAATTCGATGCATGTATGAGGTTTGAAATTTACACTAGAGGTCTAAATCAATGGCATGTTTATAGAATTATTATCATTGGAGAAACAATCTAAATGACAATAAATATGGAGAACTAATATGTTAGGTGTCATTCCTAAGGTCAAACTTTAAGAGTCTAAGGCACAAGCTCTTTCATAACATTTAATCCCCTACTAGTAGCACTATTTAAGGTGGATAAGAGAGAAAAAGGATGAAGTTACCATTGTGATTAAAAATTTGAACTTGAACATAAATACCTATAAAATATTTTGTTGCTCATAGAAGATTAAGATATGGAAAATTTAGATGTTGAAGAAGAGGAAGATGTCCTAGATTAGGTGCAACCTAAGGAGTACTTATTGGCTTTGTTTCAGTCCATGCATTACATGAGATCATCATGCCCCAAAAAGTGAAAATAAGACATCAAGAAGCAAAATGGTGGTATTGATCAATTCAAGTGATTTGATTGATCTAAAAAGTCTTGTTTGATTTGTTTCACTTACCCAATGCCCAACTTCTATGTCATGATGGAAAAGAGCAAGGTTGAAATGCAAGAATGTTAATCTTTCAAGCCAAGTTCATTGATTGAATTGTGACATGTATTGCATTCCATTAGGAGTGAAAGTGGTTTGGGAGTCTAGTGGTTGCAACAATTGGAAACTACCTCTGTGAATTTTAACTAGGATGTTCCTATAGTTTTCCATGCATAGAATAAGTTACAAGATGATAGGCATTGAAGCTCAACCAAAAAAAATCAAAACCTGATATGAAAATAAGCTATCAAATTTAAAGTCAACCAATGCATAGTGGCATGCATATGCTCATTAAGAAATTTGAGAAGACAATGATCCAAAGCATGTAGAATTACTAGAGGTTATCCAATGTCACTAGAAAGTAGACCAATTTCCCACATAATTACCACCAACTAAGGATCATGCTCATGCTATTGCATTAATTCTAGAAAGTCATCCACTTGACATCCAACCTTACTACCCTCATGGGTAGAATATGTTTGAATGGGCTATGTTGTTAAGGCCTATTAAGTCTACTTGCATAATTGTTTGATTACAAGGGATAATAGTTATCCCTTCACCCCATCAAATGACTATTTGACATTTGTAAGAGTTTTTCGTTCCCTTCATGAATTGGCATAATAGGGTTGTTGGATATTTTATTTTGATTGCTTTGTAAAAAAAGAATCACACTTCTTGCATTCATTTTGATTCCATTGGTGTAAAATGGAATTTGGCTCCATAAATTTCTTTGTTTATTATCCTATTATATTGAGAAAATTATAGGGAGAGATTTTAGAAAATTGTCATTGTTTCCCTTTTATTACAATGACATAATTCTATTTAAATTCATTATTGATTTGTCTTGAAGTTATAGACTTGTTTCTAAATCTCATGGAGCATATTCTAGTTTTTTGTGAGATCTCAAGTTCATTGGGACAAAGGTGCTTGTATTGGGCATATTTGAACCTTCCTATAGAGCCTTCATTTGGAAAGAACATTCTCTTTACCTTCTTTCTCAAAAACTTTAGGTTGCTACATGTATAAGTCTTCTTCCAAGTCACCATGTAGAAAGGTTGTCTTAACATCAATTTGCTCCAATTCAAGGTCATACACAACAAGTTCCAAACCTAGCACTACTCTAATAGAAGTCATTTTCACAACTGTTGAATTTTTTTTATTGAGATCAACTCTGATGAGCATACGCTTATACTGAGAGGAGGTAGTGAATCAATATAAGTTAATATTTACAAAATCAAAACTTAACAACCACAACAATAGAAATCACACAAGATCTAACAATTGTGCAACACAAGAACACCAAAATTACGTGAAAACCCTTTCAGGAGAAAACCATGACAAAATATTGCTTATATAAATTTCTTTTACAAATTTTGTAGGTACCAACCTATTGGAGACACCATCCCCACAACTGAGCACCAACTCATCAAGATACACCAATCTCTTTGATATGAGACACCAACCTCACCATTGAGCACCAACACATCAAGATACACCAATCTCTTCATATGACGCACCAACCTACCCAATATGAGGCACCAACCAATCACAACAAAGTATTTGACTTCTTGATAATCTTCCTTGAAAAATCTGCCTTAGAATGATCTTCTATCTTATTCTTCTCCTAAAAAAATTGATGGTGTATATATGATATATCTCTCTTACTTCACACACTTCTCTTCCTTCCCCTCTTTCTTATTTAATCTTCTTACATCTCACATCTATTCTTCAAAGACTATTGGTATATGTCTTTTATTTCCACACATTCTTCCTTCAACAAATCTTTCTCTTTTATGAAAAGACACAACCTTTTATTTGAAACTAATTGTTGTTATGTCTTATTCCAAGTGTTGCCCTCTATGATTCTTTAATCACTACCCTTTTGAATAAAGATCATTGCTCCTCTCTTTAAATACAAATCACTACTGCCTTTTATTAATTTGTTGCTTTCAATAATAATGATTGTTGCATTATTAGTGATCTTTGGGTAAAATTACAAATTTGTGTTACACTTTCAACCAAGTTATTAGCACAAATGAATTTAAGTAATTCTAATTAAAAATAAATTTTGGTCAAAAATATGATCTAGTTAGACTCATTCTAGCCAACTAGATATGTCCAAAACTCTTCCAGCTAAACTTGTTGACTAAATGCATATGTATCACCACTTTGAGGGAAATTTACCAAAAAAATAAAATTATTTGAAATACTTGATGTTTCAACAACTCCTACTCAAGTAAATAACATTTAAAATATAAATAAAAATACCCTTTTGTAGATCCATAAGTGTAGTTTTCAATATATATATTTTTAATAGTTTAATTATTATTTCTATTTTTTTTTTAAAACTAAATGTAGGTTATCAACACCAAAATATTAGGTTGATTTTCATGTCAAGAAAAAATACTAAAGCTTATTAAAATTTTTAAAAAATATGATACACTAGATAAAAGATTCTACATCAAGATGGTATAATTTTTTTTCTATTTTAGATAAAAAGTTAAGATGAAAGTTGACGTCAAATGGAAACAACTATGTTTCTGATAATTAAAGCAGCAAACAGGGGTGTTGGCCCATATTACAGAGATCCCAGAGGTTGAAAACCAAGTCCATAGACCATAGACAACACATCAACAACACTTTAACAAAACATTATAAAAAGTCTTAAACAACGAAAAGTAAGGAGATACTAGAGCCAAGTAAAAAAGAGAACACATGCCTAGCCAATGAATTGGCCCCAATCTTCAGTGAGGAACTTGAAAATTTCCTTGTGATTGTCATCCTTTTTGCTAGCCTTCGTCAGTTCCTTATCTCGTAGGATACATAGAGTAGTGACAGACCTGCACATAACCTTGGAACTAAACTTGGATAGGCTGACCATTTTTTTCTCAAGTTCCAACACCTTCCCTTTAAGTATTGCAAGCTCCTCAGCTGTAGCAACACATTGGGGGCACTTGTGTGTCTCACCAAGCAAGTCCAAAATACCAGTGTCAGCGCTAGTTGTGTGCTTGGAACGACCCCCACTAGTCTTCTCAGAACCTTTCGAATCAAACTCATCTTCCTCCTCGTCGCTTGAAAAACTAACATTTTAATATTTATGGAAACAACTATGTTTTTAATACACACATTTGAATATTTATCTAAAAAATGTATTTGTCAAAATTGGAAAATAAATAAATCTGTGCACTAAAGTATTGAGTTATAAATACACAAAAAAATTACTATAGAAAGAGTGACATCTCATGTAGCTTCATTTTTTAGCATTTTATTAGCAACTAAATTATAGTGTCAATTTATAAAAAAACTATATTCAAATAATTAATTTTTTCAAACAAATTAAAAAACATAAAATATAGTAAAAAATACACATTTTATTAGTTTACATCATTTCAAAATTCAAAACATATATAATATGACACTCTTTAGTGATTCAAGTTTAAAAGTTGGATCATTGTTGGCTATTTCCTTTATAAAAGTGTGACATAGATTTGTACTTTTACCCCTTTAGAGTCACCACATATATTAATCTCATAAATAATCATTGCATATTAATAGAGGCAATTTCTCCTTTAAAAATATGATAATTGTTGTCTTAAACGGATGATCATTGTTGCCCTTCTTAAATGATAATCACTGCCTTTATACTCATTTATCACTGCTCTATATAATCACAATGTAATCACTACACCTTATAAGGAAATCCTTCCTCATCTATTTATAGCTTCCCACATGAATATTAATATCATTTTCTCATCCTTAATCATTCGCTCATCTTTAATCATCTGCTCACTTTTAATCCTTCACTCATATTATTCTTAGCTGATCTAAAACGAATAAATATATGATTTCCTTTGAACATATAATGATTGAGTCGACCAACATTATAATGCCCATAGTCTAAAGGGATTCAACCAAATTAGAGGCTTTAAATTTGAATTTGCAAAGGCGCTAAACTAAGAAATTCAACCAGCATAACCTTAAACTTGTCTTGCATATATGTCAATACAAAAGGTGGTTGACAAGCATCCATAAACTTCTCTTCTTGGTCTCTTGATTTAATTATTTTCCTGAGTTACTTTATACGGTGATTAGTGGCATTTGGCCATTAGACAAAAACACCTTTGACATCATTGCCAATATTCTAACAAACTCCTTTTTGCTAATCATAACCTTTGACCATCAATTTGGCCTTGTATCTCTTCTTCCCACCTTCTTCTCCCTTTAACTTGTATACCCATATGTTTATCAATGCTTTCATGTTAGGTGGAAGAGACACTAAATCCCATGTGTGATTTGCTATCAAAGATCTCATCTCATCTCTTATAGCTTCCATCCACTATTCGATATATTTATCTTCACACACTTCTTCAAACGTAGTAGGTTCGACTTCATTGGACAACATCAAATTTTGAATGAAATCATTTTTTTTAGAGTCTTGCGCTCCCTAGTGGACCTCTAAACTTGAGGAGTCAATTCATGTTGTGTACCCACCTTATGGGTACCAATGCGATGCTTTTTCTCGTCATTTTCATGGAAATTTAGAGGATGAACTTATGGTTGAACCTATAGTTGATTTATAATTTCATTTTGTTTGAACACATCACTCCCATTTGTGATGTCATCTAATGGAACATACTCGTTGGATGATATGTTTTTTCTTGTAAATTTTCCATTATCTTTTCATTGAAGATCACATCTCTACTTTGTGTGACTTGCTTGGTAATTCGATCCCACAACTTGTAGCCATATTTTTCATCTCCATGTCCAACAAAGATATACATTTTAGACTTCACATCAAACTTTGTTCTTTTTTTCTTGTGGGATATGAACAAAAGCTTCATTCCCAAACACTCAACACTCGTAGATGATCATAAGAAATATTTTAACCCAACCTCTTCTCTTCCAGGACTTCAAAATATAAATGAGAGGATAACCCTTTATTATGCAGGCACATTATTGTATTTTACAACCTCAACCCAAAATTGTTTTCCTAAACTAGCATTCGAGAGCATACTACATGCTCTTTCCAAAATAGTTATATTTAGCCTTTCTACTGCACCATTCTCTTGTGGTGTAAGATAAAGTATTTTAATTCTTTGAATTTCGTTCATTACAAAATATTCATCAAATTATTTTGAACAATACTCATCCTCATTTCCCTTTTTTAAACACTTAGATTTACGATTGGTTTGATTTTCTACAAGTACCTTGAAATATTTAAATATGCAAAATACTTTAGACTTATTTTTCATCATATAGACCCAAACCTTCCTAGTTCAATCATCCAAAAAAGTAAAAATATAATTAGACCCACCAATAGAAGCTACCTCTGAGGGACCAAAGGCACTAGAATGCATCAACTCCAATGGACATGACTTCTCATGTTCCTTGGTAGAAAATATTGTTCTCTTTTGTTTTTTTATATATACAATGCTTACACAATTCTAAATCCACTAATTTTAGACCTAGAAGTTGATTCTTCTTATGTAAAATCTCAAGACCTTTCTTGCTTATGTGATTGAACCTTTTATGCCAAAACTCTATTCCATTGTCCTCAACTGCTATTGCAACTCCCACTTCAACACGACTCTCTAGTACATACAAAGTGTTTGATTTTTTTCCTCTAACAATCACCAAGACTCCTGTTATCACCTTCCACATACTTGACTCAAAATTAATGTTGCAACCTTGAGCATCCAATTGGCCAACTTAAACCAAGTTCTTTTGAGTTGAGGGACACATCTAACATCTCATAGTAGCCAACTATTACATTTTTTAGTTTCAATAGAACACCTTTTCTAACAATATCACAAATTTCATCATCACCAAGATAAACCTTACTAAAGTTACCACTTTGATAGTTTTTGAAATACTCCCTGGATGATGTGGCATGAAAACATGTTCCAAAAATAAGCGTTAAACATCTATTGTAGCTTTTCCTATAGAAAATACAAGAGCACCTGCATCTTCTTCATATGTTGTATTTGATTCATTTTCAACCTTTTTGAAAGACCAGAAATTTATTTTTCATATGGCCTTGTTTGTCATAATACAAGCAACTAATATTTTTTCCCCTAGACTTTGATCTTTTACTTGACTTATATCTTCTTTTATGATTAATTTTACCTTGTTCTTGTGATCTCCCTTTGCTTCTGGTTACTAAAGTGTCACCTAATGAGGTACCTTGGTTTTTCCTTCTCATGTTGTCACTAAGAAGAATCCCCACAAACTCTTCAAATTTCAACACACTTCCTTGATTACTCAATACCAAGTAGCTAATAGCCATAACAAATCCTTCCTAGCTATCAAGTAAAGAACACAACAATAAAATAGCCTTGATCTCATCATCTAAATTGATGCTTACTGAAACAAAGTGTCAAATTCATTCAAATGATCTAAGATGTTACCGAATTCCTTCATTTTTAAATTGTACAATTTCTTCATCAGAAATACTTTGTTTGAAGTAGATGCCATCTCATACATGTTTGATAGACAATCCCATAGTCCTTTTATTATCTTTTTGTCGAGACATTAAATAAAAAGTTGCTAGATATGGAAAGAATAATAGTTGGCATTGCCTTCCTATCCAATCTTTCCCATTCTTCATTAGGCATTGCAACTAGCTTTTTTATTTTCCTTCCAACGTAATTGAGAGATATTTTTGAGTTTTCATAGCTTCTAATTGCAGCTTCCACATCCCAAAGTTTTGGCTTGAGAATTTTTCAGTCCTCCCCTTATTTCTCTCCTCCATCTCTCCTTAAATTTTCCTCAACTCTAATATCAATGGTTAAGTATAAAGTGCAAATTGGAATAATAAAACACCAACAACAATAAATAGAACATACAAAAAAAGTACACACAAACATAGTGAGTTATGGGATTCGCCAATAATTTGGTTACATCCATGAGAAAAGTGGGCACATTACTTTTATTATTCACAACAACAAATATACAAGTTCTCATGTGATAAATTTTTTCAATCCCCAAATATTTATTATGTAATTCAAGGAAGGCAAAGAGTCAAGAGACACACGGGAACTAAAGAGTTGTGATGGTTGGACTTCATAACCAAACAAAAAATGACATACTTTTATTCTCCATGTACATATTAAGCTCAAAATGAGTGTGAGTCAGAAGTGTGGGTTGATGAATGGTGTACAAGAACTCTAAGCTCACTTGAGACATATTGACTCTTGGGAGCACTACAAATTATAGAGATGGCATACTTCTTGTTCTTAATAAAATAGAAGTAGATGTTGTGTGGTATTTAGAAATTATTGTAAAATGCTTGTATGCATATGGTTTCCTAGCTTTGAGTGGTTTCAATGTATTTGTATATCCTTGTGTTAGGAATTAAGTGAAGTATATTAAAATCTTTGTATGAGAATGTTTATGAAATTATATGCTCTCTGAGTAAGAATGAATGTGTGGATAATTGTGTTTGTATTGTGACTAAATATATTTTCTAGTAAATGGTTAAGTTTGATTTAGTTCATCAAGCAAGAATACAAATTGCAGCAAGTAGCCATTTACCGAAAGAACAAATATGCCAAATTTGGGAATAAGAAGCCACAAAACCCAAAGAAGAAAGGGAATAATAATCGATAGATCATAAATTTGAAAGGTGGGAATGATTTTTAGGATAAGGGTGAAGGTAGAAATGGTGGAAATCAAAAAAGAGAAAATAACAACAGATTTTTTTTAATAAGGACAAGTTTGGTGAAGAGAGAGCACCTTGGGGTGGATGTTATGTGTGTAGTGGCATACACTAGGCCAATAATCATCCTCAATGAGTGAGTTGACAAAGAGGAGGAAATGAACAAGAGACACCTCAACATCAAATTCATGCTATCGTTGATAACTGACAAAATTCAAGCTTCACCTATCCAATTTTCAGGTAAGATTTATGTTCATTTTGTTTCCATATTAATAAATACTAGAGCTACAAAGTTTTTCATAGATCCTAAGTTAGTATCTAAACTACCAATTAGACCAAGACACATACAAAATTCTTGGTTAGTCCAAAATCAAAATTGAGCAGAGAAAAGGGTGGATTCATTTCTTTTTTGTAGTGAGCTAGAACTTCCAAGCTTTCAAAACCATGTAAATCTCTATGTTGCTTCCCTAGGATCTTATGACATAATTCTAGGAATTAATTGGTTGTTTGAGCATAAAGCAATAGTCAACTATGAGGATAAAGTGATTAGATGTTGTCTTGAAAATTATAGAGATCTCATTGAGATCTGTGGGGTGCTCCTGTTATTTTCATAAAGAAAAAGGATAGTACTATGTGTCTTTGTATTGATTATAGGATGCTAAATATAGTCACTATCAAAAATAGATATCAACTCCCAAAGATCAACAAATTGTTTGATTAAATGAAAGGAACCACAATATTCTCCAAAAATGGACCTTAGATCAAGATATCATCAGTTGAGAATCAAGGAGGAGGATATTCCAAAGATGACATTTAGAACATATGGTCACTATGAATTCCTAGTGTTACCATTTGGGTTAACTAATGCACCCGCAACGTTCATGAATCTCATGAATAGTATTTTTTGAGATTGTTTAGATGATTTTGTATTAATCTTCCTAGATGACATCTTGATTTATTCGAAAACTAAGGAGGAACATGACAAACATCTTAGGATAGTGTTGCCTCTAGTCGTGTACTGAGGAAGGGTTGGCAGACTTGTGTGCCTTGTCATTGGTTATGTTTTTAGCTAGATGGAGTTTCTAGCCTTTGTGGCAATCCTTGAGTAAGACCTTGTTGGCTTGTATTTTGTTGGATCAAGTAGTTGGTTCATACCATTGGTTGCAAGGGTAGCTGGTGAAGGTAATGTGGTGATCCTTGAGGTGGTTGTGCACCTAGGAGCAGGTGCTCACTTAGCTTGTGTACCCTAGAGTTGTGTGTTTCAAGTTTGGTGAGAAGTATAGAGGATTGATTTGTGTATATGATGTGTTTGGGGAATCGTGTATTGGTGTACCTATCCTTGCTTGTTTAGGATTCAAAAGTGGTGTTGGTGGATCCCACTCAAATTATTGATAGATGTAACACAAGTTGTGAAATAAAGATATAGTATAATATAAGGTCCAGTAAGGCCAATTTTATATGGATAGTGCCACATGGGAGGATGTCAATGAGATAGATTGCTCCTTTCCTCATTTGTCTGTTGACTGAGTATTTTGCTTGATAGTTATCTTTTGTTGCATACTAAGATGTTTGTTTATGCACTATGATACTATGATGTTTGGTTGAGATACTTTTGTGTGTGATGCTTTTGTTGCATCAATATGATACTTTTATATTTGATGTTTGATGTTTTTATTTAATAAGACATCGAGACGATGTCTCTTCCAAGTGGGGAAGGATGTCACATCCTGACTTTTAAGCTATGACTAATGATGCTTATTTGGATTGATGAATTATTAGTAATCATGTTTATTATGTTAAATTTAATGATTAATTATATATTGTGATATTGATGTAATATACATGTGCAACTTCATTTCAATTATGAATATTGATTAAGCTATTGATGAAAATGTGAGTGCAAGTGTGTATAGGTACTGATGAAGACCAGATCATAGTTGAGGGAGAAGTGACCTAGCTCCTAGGTTGTAAATGGTATGAGGGGATTCTATGTACACACCACGTAGCTGCATTATAGTTTGATTGTTTATCATTGTTTTTGTAATGTGAATGTCACATTTAAAAATGTAACTTGTTTATGTGAAATTGTATGAATTACAAAGTTACATTTATTGATTGAATCATTTGATTAAAAATAAATATTAATTAATTTTTATTATGTGATATAATAATAGAATATTATTATATTACTAAAATCATTATAATTTGACATTATTATTAATATTATTAATTTGATATTATTATCAATATCATTATTATTTGATAAATTACTATTAAATGTATAATATAAATATCAATGATATTTACATCATATATTTATTTTTATTTTAATATTATCATTTTAACCACTTTTAAATAAGTGAATAATGAAAAAAACAAATACTTTTATTTATATAGTAAATGGTAAAATGTTTTATTAATTAATATGCAAGAGATAATGTGTTTTTAAATAAATAAACTTAAAAATAATGTTTAGAAAGGATACTGTTTTTAAATATAAAAAAAATTGAAAAAAGGTTAAAAATTTGGTAAGAAGAGGATATTGGATAAAGGTTAAATATTATCTTGCATTTTGTGTTTTTTAAGTTTTCCCTTTGTTTTTTTTTTAAATAGAAATTTTTCTTACTTTTAAAATAAATAAAATAGAAAATAGAAACCTTTAATGGGAGCTATATACAATGAATTTGCATTTATTTTTAAAAAGATAACCTTCATTTTTTAGCAGCAATAACATTCATTTTTTACCAGGATTTATGTGTAAAAAGAATAATTGTTAGAAACTCCATTTTGGTTGTAGCAGTGAGGCTATAGTGGCTATAGTGTTTTAATTTGATTTATGCAAGTTTGAAGGTAATATTCAGCCTATGAGCAGTCATAGAAAGGGGTCAATCTACTGTGTGAAGTCCAATTCATACTTAAGGTATATTTATGCATTATTTTGTGTGTAGTAACTGATTTCTTCATTTTGCTATGTAAAATCTAAGTTCTCTATTATTTATTTATTGCTGTCCATAATTGAATCGAGGTAAAAATATGATTTTCTTCCATTCTTTACCACTACTATTCTCAAAATTGTTTGCAAATATTTAATCTTTACATACAACCATGCATGTCTTGCATTTGAATGAATAGGAAGAAATCCATCATGCATGTATTTAAGTACTCAATTGGAAGTATAATAAGTACATCTAGTGATAATGATATGAGTACAAACTACACAAATCTATTAAGTAAAATTCATTAGTTAAACTCTTTATTCTATTACCTGTGTGTAGGTTTGTCTAAATCCACTGGCACTGAGAGGTGTTCCCTTGAAACCTCCAATATTATCCTATTCAACATCCAAAATCACATATTAAAATACCATTCATAAAACAATGCTATTAACATGTAATAAATTTATAATTTTTTACTACTTACATACTTCAACGGTAGATGCAATGGAGGAATAAGCAGGTCTAGGGCCAGTGTATCTAGTATCAACACTATGACCCTGTAATTTTATTAAAATCATAAAACTAAATTAGTTAATCTTGCATTTCAAAATCAAAATTTAATAAATTAAATTCAATGAACATGCTAACATTTACCTGAGTATCAATGTCATAGGCCTCATTCAAAATGTCAGTTGTCCTCGCCATCTCCATAGCTACAGTTGTATCCTGTGTAGCAGCCTCCTGAGTGTTAGTGGGTCATATGAACAATTCATCCCGTAAGATTGGCACAAATGGGATCGAAGCCCACCACTCGAAGACTCCCCTAGATGGCACTGTAGAACAGGGCTGGCATGCTAGATGACACTCTGGGTCAAAGAGTTGATGGCCTACAAAGTCTCTACCTCGACACTCTCCTTTGCAACGAAAGGGATAACGATGTGCTCATGAGGTGACTTAGCAAGAGGTCATCTCCCTTGCCATGTAGGATCCTGCTATGCACAGGTCTATCTTGAGCCAACCCCCCACCTCTCCCCTGGAAGTCCCTCATATCAAAATAATTTAGGATTTTGTTCAAGATGAACTCACAGTATAGTTTCCTAAGGAAATACTACGGGACTTCACAATTGTTGCATGGTGGGTAATCAAAAACCATGTACCAAATATCCCAAAAAAAGTTCCTAATCTATTGGTGGTGGCACCAATGGATAGGAAACCTCTTCGCATTGAGGGTAAGATTTTCATTTGTGCGTGGGTTAGTGAATAATGAGCACAAATAAAATTTTGTAATTTTTAGATCTTTTACATCTGTATATGATAATTTATCTCAGTAATAAGCTCTAGGCCTCCTATCTTACCAACCAATTAATTGTTTGTTGATTGAATCTACATGTTTTAACATTTCTTTGAGTGAAGTTGCCAAGGTCATCCTTTCCACAGTTGAACCATTTGGATCGTTCAACCTCCTAATTAAATCCTCAATTTATTTTTTATTGTTTTCAATTTCACTCATTAAGTTTTGTTGAGTGTCAAGAGGATGTTGATAGATTGGTGGAGGAGATTGTTGTTGTGGTTGATCAACTTTAGGATTTTGTTGATGTTGTTCTTACTGTGCTTGTTGAGGATTTTTTTCCTCTTGTTGTTGATGTGCTTATTGAGGATTTTGAAGAGGGTTTGTAGGTTGATTAACATCTACAAATTCAAAAAATAAATATCAAAAACAACCTAAAACTAACATTTATTCAAAACAAAAAATAAACAATCCTTAGCTCTTAGACCTCCTCGTTGATGTGGCGACATCCTGGCAATGAAACAACAATAGTTTGATGAAAAATATTGCAAAATGGCTCCTCCTAGAACACAAACATGAAAATGACAGGTTTTGGCCGTAGGCAGAAAAAAAACATAGTCACAAATGAGAATGATTTTGAATTCCTTTTTTTTGCTTTCAATAGCTCGTAACACGAGCACGTTATAACACACTCATGTTATTGGCTTGTTATGGTTGAACCTCAAGCTCATCACACCAAGCCATAACGCGAGCATATTATAACGTGCTTGCATTATTGGCTCGTTGTGGTTGAGCCTCAAGCTTGTCACACCAAGCCATAATGTGAGCTTGTTATAACGCACTCACATTATGAGCTTGCAAAACATTTTTAAAAATTTAGCCACAAATTGGCTACCCATCTTTTTGCACCCACCCAGACCAAACACACCTATTTGAGTAATCTCTAACAATCTCTTAGCTTTATAATTGTCTAAAGGAAAAGATCCCCTAATTTATTTTCCAAACACATAATATTCAAATAAATTAAATTTCACATTAGAATAAGAAAATTTGTCAACCAATTTCTTATTAGTAAATGTCTTAAGTTCCTTTTCACTAATATAGTCCAAATGGTAGTGTCACAACATACATGTATTGTTTGTGCTAATTACATGTTAGAGTTACAAAAACTATAGGCATTTAGCCTAAACAAAGTCCCAACATAGGGTCATCTACCAACCACCAATCTTCCACCAACATGCAACCAATATTTCACATGCATCCCTAAATCATTCAACTTGGAAACAAAAATAAAATTTCTAGCAAGAAAAAGATTATTTAAAACATCATTAAGAATTTTTTTCCCTCCCATAACTAAAACATAATTATACCTTCCTAGCTCCAACAATCTAATGCAAAATATTATCAACTATATATACTTATCTTCCACCATATGCATAATAGGAAGAGAATCATTCCTTATGAGGAGCCATATAATATGAAAAAATGTGTTAGTAAACCATGACTCATCAAAACTAGTAATAGCATAAATGAGCAAAGCTTCATCACCTTCATCAAATGATTTTTTATATGGAGGATCTACACTCATTTGTATGGCCCTATTTACCATAATTATAGTGTTTAACTCTACTCTTTCCTAGTGTATTAGAGCATCTTTAAGACTTAGATCTCTTCTTAGACTTTTTTTATCCCCTTTTGACCCTCCTTTATCCTTGGTCCTTCTTCGAACATGTAATGCATCCTTTCAACTCTCTTCCATGGATTTTATCCTTATTTTCTCTACAAGAAAATTAGAAACAAGGGAATCCAACACTTTGTTTATCGTTTAAGCTCTCAAAGAAAGGATTATACTTTTTCACAATTCAAGAAAAGAGTAAAGTAGCATTATACACTTATCCTCCTCATCTATCTTAACATCAATAGATCATAATTTACTTAAAATAAAATTAAATACATTCAAAAAAATTCCATAAAGTCCCCATTCATTTTTAATAAATATATTTCTTTTAAAATATGATTTATTTACTTGACACTTTGCTTAGCAGATCTCCCAATTCTTTTCCAAATAATATACATGGTAGCATCCTTAAAAACATATAGTCTGATAGAATATATAAGGCACAACCAAATGGTTCATCACGACTTTACATCCAACTTCTTTCAAACATCATTGGGCATATAATTTTTTTTATTTCACTTGAAACAACTATATACTGATATTTTTCTTAAAGGGGATCATATATTTGAAGCTTCCACAAATTGTAACCAATTCTATTGGATTTCTCAATCTCTAAATGAGAAGTAGAGGCCTTGGTTTCCAATACACATATCTACAAACACACAAAGGAAGATGCTCCCACTACAACAACAACAATAAAAACAAAAATTACATAAAGGCATCCCCCTTTAATCGAAACCAAAGCTCTAATACCACATTTTTGAAAATAAATGAACTATTATAGCAAAAACATCAAAATTAATGTACAAATATTAGTGTCCATGTACAAACCAATGTATAAATGAAATGAAGATTACATAAAAATTATCAAATACTAATAAATAATCACGACACCAAATGTATGTGGAGAATCCCTTGCAAGAAAAAACTCCACCATCAAATAGAGGCTAAAGGTTGCATTGGTCTTTGAGCATAAATGAACATAATCAACATTGTACATAATCAACACGCTATCTTCCTTCAATATAATAATATTTTGAAAATGCCTATGAAAATTAAATTAATCATACATACCACTATACCAAGGCTTTAATATATAGAACAATAAAAAATAAGAAACCATAAATTATTTACAAAATAAGGGATCAATATCATGGGCCCAAAACTAGTTGCATTTAACCTCCATGAAAAAATAAAAAAACCTATATTCAATTAGTCAACCTTATATAATAGAAAATAACTCCTCTTACACCACTTGTGCATTACAAATCTTGTTATAATTCTAGGTGCTCAACATAGGAAAATGAATTCCTTATCATAGCCACTAATGAGAAAGATATTCCACAACTCTCATTTGATGTATTTTGTAATTCTCATCATTATTTTCATTACAAATACATGTAAGAGAATAAAATATGATTAAATAATTATTCCCACACATATAGGGGCATCCACTTTCACCGTCTTTGTGTTCCTTAGAGTGTACATACATTATTTATTTATAACTAAATCAAGACCTCATAATTGTAAGGTGAGTGGAACCTATAATCCTAACACTAATAAATTTCTTTCTATCCCCATATCTATACTAATCTACAATAATAAGTCCCTATATATCCACTATCCTATATAAATTATACTCTATCACTACTAAAAGCAAGATATATAACCTTTATTTAGTAAGTTTTAGGTGACCTATAACACCTCTATAGGTTCACTACATGTAAACAAAAAATGCCTTTAAATAATGTACAACAATAAAATGTAACTACATCCACCAAGAACATATATACCTCGTAGGAATCCCACTACAAGGTTAATTCTAGTTTGGTGTTAATTATAGAATCGAAAAGTCCACCAAAAATAATCACATAAAGAAGGTGGCTCATGTAATCAAAACCACTATCAAAGGAAACATACTAATCTACATAATTTCTCACACTCTCACCCTTGATATCCTTACCTCTCACAATTCTTACAGGAATCCAACCTCAATGAAAAATAATAGACCATAGAAAAAAATTGCAAACCATATCATATACCATTTCCTTCCACTGACACCATTAAGTGCTCAAGCTATGATAAGTAATATTCTCTCCTCCAAGATGCCAAATAGAAAATACCTCTCAACATCCAACCATTCAATTCAAATATCAAACACCATAGAAATATACAAATAGATTATCAAGGATGTAAGCTTCTCGATTAAAGGAAGATCAAACTAACAACCATGCCCACCACCATGAAATATACCCAAAAGAACCACCTACAGTCCTCAAAACTATCCTCAAAGAAAACTCATGCACATGAGAAGACAAAAGGAAAAGACATGTCATGTACTCCTCCAATAAGCCCTCTAGAATTGATATTTGCAGCTCAACACTCATTCTCATGAAAATAACAAGCAAGGAAAAAATGCATATGATAAACTAGGTGAGTAATACCTATCAAATGATTCTCTATTGAGTGGACCAAAAGTGAGGAATGAAATTGCTCTATCAATAAACAATATCTTCAAATGGTCCATGTTAAACTCACACCTAGCTCTAGGTAAACACTCCTTAGCCTTTTTGTTAAAACCTCATTATATGGTCATGTTTCAACACTCTGTCTCTATAAGATAGAGATCTCCAACCTCACCCAAGTATATTTAGTATCAATGAGTACCCAATAGACCATCTTATTCCAATTGAACTCCAATTGCATCAACATAGTCTCTAGAATCTCCCCAAGTAAAAATGGTTATTGTACTCAATAATAGAAGAGTTGAACACACAGTAATGTTGAGAGGGTGGTGAATCAACATACATTAAAACTTAACCATTCTATTTAAAAATTAAAAATCACATAACATTAACTGAAAGAAATGCAGAAATGGAGAACATGCACAACACAAGGACACCAAGATTTTTACGTGGAAACCCCAATGAGGGAAAAACCACCATGAGAGTTAACTCACAATATATGAAGCCCATTGCTTACAAAAATTACAATGTAGTTTAAGGTTCACTATCTATGGACTTACAGACTAAGGCACACAGCCTTAGGGAAATATACAAGGACCTGACGAGACTCACTATCTTAGAGAAAGATACATGAAAATTATAATGAGAAATTTGAATATGAACTGCTATAATGAAGCATCCAACATATGTTGATGTTGCAGTCCCTTTTTCAAACAATTAATCCTTCACACTGACTTCACACACTTCATCTTCAACATACTACTCAGTCTCAATTCTATGTACACTCATACCTTCACAAATGAATTTGTTCTTCTATAAATATCCTCCACAACAACACACAACTCTAATTAGGTTAGCTCCAAGATGACCTTTAGATGAAACCAATGATACAACATAGGTCATCTTCAATCACATGCATCATGAGGAGAAAAAGAGTTGTGGATCAACACAAAACATTACAAGGCATGCAAACACATCATAACATATTCTCCAAAGAAAAATTAATTAAATAGGATCAACCGTAGATGAAGGAAACAAGCTTGTCAACCCAAGCTGCATCAACACCACCAAAACTGCCAACTGTTCAACTTTGCACCACCAGGGAGAAGTCAAAACCTTCATGCAGACCAAGATGCAATCATTGTATTCCATAAACAATATCTCTTCAACCTTTTCTTGAAATGTTTGATCATCATATGTTGGAGCAAGTGAAGAAACCCGTTGAATCTATAGGAATAGAGAATTTCGAACAAATTGTAGGAAACTGTCATTTGAAAACTGATCTCACGAACCACCAAAACACTAGATACTACAAAGTAGTGTGCAATTAACATTACTTATCATTTCTTCAAAACTACAAGGCCATCACTTCACTTTCAAAGGAATGTGGAGCATTCCAGTCATGCCTTTATCAACACTTTATTCTGTTGGAGTACAGACTGGAACTTTGTCACATATAACTTCATTTGTACAAGGTGTAGTGACTTAAATTCTTGGATATAACACCTTCACATTTTGACCAACTTATCTTCTGAACCACAAGACAAAAGCTTGCTCTACGAAGGGATGCAAACCACATTACCATGACTCTATCATAGAGTATATAGTGTAAATGCCTTAGCATAACTTTTGTAACTTATCTTCATGTGTGGTACACCAAATCAGTAATATATCAATGTAGGCATGTTGGAAACATATTGGAACAAGTGTACCCACCTTCGCATCACACTTATACATCAAACTGATCACCACTCTTCAAATACTATATTGTTGACTATATCAATAAATATTTATGCAAATCAACTAAATCTAGAGTATTATACAAACTTCAACATAGACACTTTACATCAATGACAACCACTCTTGAGTTGACATCAATGAAAACATTTATTGCCAACAAGAAGACATTATGGTTTTAATCTCCCTCGAAGAAGATTATTTGTCTCCAATAAACATATCTTATCCCAAGAGCACCAATATCATGCCAAAACTCCAACCAATAATCAAAGTGTGCCATGGTACAATATCACATCACTACTAAAGCTCCCACTGCAAGTGATCTATATCTATCCATGATGACATCATGATAAAAATCTCCTAGCGAAAGATCACACATGACACTCACATAAATAAAGAACTTATTTGCAACACCAAGAGTTTCCAAAAGGCAAAGTAAAACCACAATCTCTAAACAAGAAGATAATACCTTTGTGAGAGATATCTAGGCCTAACCATGTTGTGCCAAAGTTCAAAAATGTACACAAGAGATTTCATGACACCATGATCACTATCTTCAATCCCAAAAGACAATATTCCACCAATGAGTATATTTTTGTATATAGCTTCCCAAGAAACCATAGTCAATTGTTATAAGTTCCAAAAGTTTTATTGTGTGTTATACCAATACACTATGGTATTAAAATAGTCTATAGAAAATACCATTACAACAAGACAGCGACAACACACTAAAGATCCATAGTTATGGATAGCCCGTGACATCTAAGTTTTCCATACAACATATAAGTATAGAAAACCAACATAAATAACATTGGCATGGCATCTAAAGGTGACAAGAAGCATGGCCAATGTTCCAACTAAAACCAAGGAAACTATAAAATTCATAGATCTAACAATAATGCAAAAATAAATTCACCTTTGAAAATCAATCATACGAAAACCAAAGACAACCTAAATATTCTCCATGAGACCACCATCAAATTTGGTATCCATATTTTAACCCTAATTTTTTTTTAAAGTTCCATTCATTAAGTAAAATGTGCTGTCAATCAATTCACTTGAAAGTCATTTTCGTCTTCTAGTCACATGCTAATTCTCTTTGTTAGCTTGATCAAATAAAAATAATAATGTTTGATGATAAGTCTTGGTCATAAATCTCCTAAATTATTTCATAGTATTGACTTATTTATCAAGTAAAAATCAAAAATTGTGTTTGTACTTGCAAGTGGTTTTTAGTCAAACTCAATCCTCTCAAGTGTTGCAAGTTCATCTAAGTCAAGTCAATAATCTTATCAACATGATAATCCATGCAAAATGATTCAATCTCATTGATGAAAATACAAATTTTTGATGCAATATGACAAATATGCAATCTTTAGATTCTTTTCAACATTTTTATTCTTCTCTAGTTCATAGTTTCACAAAGTCACATTGCAAGTATGAATTTTGACATATTGGTTTTTGGATAATTTTGACTCTTATCACAATCACAATGCTTTGCAAGCATGAAATTATGATTTTGACACATCATTGTAGGTTATTGCATAGTGCTCACACTGCCAAGAAATATCATAGTTGATTTAGGCATATAGTTTAACATTCTCACCAATGTAAAGGAAATGATGTAAAAATATGTGAAGTTGTAAGCCTTTGCACATGGTCACAAGCTGGTTTCACAATGCAACATTATTAGAATTAAAATAATTTTAATTCTAAGAATAATTTATTGTCCAATTGGAAAAAGTGCAAGGTATGGAAGTCTATTCACATTCATAATGACAATAAAAAGTTATTTTTACAAAATTGCCAATTTATTTCTAAATATTCATATGCACATTCTTCAAATTACAAAGGTGATGATATGCTAGCCTTGAAAATATGACATTTCACTTTAAAATTAAAGAAAAATCCCATTGTAAGGGTAGAAAAGAAAAATCCTAAAGCCTATCAAAAAATTACAAAATTTAAAAGTTTACTTAACCCCCTACATTCCCCCACACATTTTTTAAGTTCCCAAAGATTATATGTAAAAAGAAAAAATAAAAGAAAGTGAGTTCCTTTAAGCACCAAATTTGTTTCTTGAATAGTTCCATGAACTTTATCATCCATTGATGAGGTGGTTCCTTGCACCTTATCAATCTCAATTATAGTGTCAATTATGCTAACATTTCAAAACAAAGGTGAATAAGTGAGTTCCTTTAAGCACCAAATTTGTTTCTTGAATAGTTCCATGAACTTTATCATCCATTGATGAGGTGGTTCCTTGCACCTTATCAATTCTCAATTATAGTGTCAATTATGCTAACATTTCAAAACAAAGGTGAATTAACCATTTTCAAAATATTATATCAATCAATAAAGGTATTTGTGAAATCTTGTTGGCTCTTGTAGTGTCGAGTCCACTTGTATCAACCAATAAGCTAGTTGCCAATCATTCCCAATTATTCATTTTCCCACAAGATAATAAAGAAAAAAGATTAAAACCTTATTATAAGGACAAAAAAGCAGAATCCTAAGACTTCAAAAAAATATAAAATTTAAAAGTTCCTTGACCCCCTTCATTCTCCCACACACTCTTAAGTTCCCATATAGTATATGTTAAAATAAAGAAACAAAAGCAATGTGAGTTCCTTTATTCACCAAATTGGTTGCTTGAATAGTTTCATGAACTTTACCATCAACCAATGAGGTTATTCCTTGCACATTAACTATGCTAACATTTCAAAACCAAGGTGTATTAATCATTATTGGAGACATGATATCGGCCAACAAATATGTTTGTGGAATTTTGTTGATTCTCATAGTGTTGATTCCACTTGTATCGACCAATAAGGTAGTTCCCTACATGGTGGCGGGTCTCAATAACCCTTAAAAACTAATACAACTACTCAAAGACATTTAAATGAAATTTTGATTAGCATGTCTTTTTCCCAAGCCAAAATGGGAACTTTGGAACATTGTATGGGCATCCAATATATGAAATGTGGAAGCAAATACAAGGCACATGAGCTATTCAATAGAGTGCTTCAAAGAGAAGTCAAATTAGAGTGTAACAACTACAAAATATACGCAAAATTGATTTGTTTAGAAAGCTTTTAAAATTTTCAAATAAATGTGACTTATAAGTGTAAATCCAAATTCCACACACTTTTCCAGGCATACTACCTACCCATGCCATAATATAAGCTTTAAAACAATGTGTTGGAAATTATAGCACTAGGGAAAGTTTTCAACCACATGAAAGAATGAGATAGTATTTCATGAAATGTGATTATTATAAAATACGAATAACATAGAGATAGTTCTACAAGTAATTTCAAATACAATTCTATAATAATAGATCTTGGGAAGTTGAGAAATGGAAATAATTTTAGAAACTTTTTAGACACTCTAAATAAAGAACATGAGAAAATGCAAAAGAACCTAGATTTCATAATGGTATACTTCATACAAACTACATTGATTGTTTGGATTGCAAAAAAAAATCCCAATTCGTATATGGTCTAGTAGCTTTATGTCATCAATTGCATGTTATGGGATTGTCAAATTTACCCAAATTGGATGCAAAGAGCAATATCACTACTCTTATATATCTACCAAAGTATGGAAGATGGTCTTGCAATCAAATATGATAGTTCTACAAGTCGTAATATTGTTTTCACAAAGGAAATGAAATTGGAAAGCCACTACAAAATCTCATTGTTTTTGAAATTGACCAAATGTTATTATAGCGATGCTTATTTTGATGGTGAAAAGAAAGATGTCAAATTCATTCCTAGCTTAGTATCAGACACAAGAGAGAAAGTTCATTATGGGATTTAATTCTAGGTGCTAGCTTCATGTTGGAAGAAATGGAGATTAGGCATTCATTAGTAGTCAATTTTTACATACTAAAACTCAACAAAGTTGTAGTGATCAAATACCTTATCCTATTCCATCTTGCAAAGAAGATTATTCACATATTAGGTTGACTTCATTTGATAAACTAACGCAAGTTACTTGCAGAATGTTTATATTTTTAATGAACCTAACATCACGTTGGGCCTTCCAACAAGAAACATTGGTACAACACCAAATGCAACTAAAATATAGTTAAAAAGTTTGAACTAGCCTTTCTTACTATTACAACTTGCATAATGTCTTTTGTGATCATTATTGTATAGAATGAAAAAAATCCTCATAACTATCCTTAATTATCTTTAGATCTATTGAACTCTTAAAAACCTCGACATGTCTATATAAATTTCCTCAAGGGGATACCTTCATGGCAATCATGTATATCTAGCACTATTAGACCTTAAAGGAGTATGAATTTGATTCACAAAACAAGGTTTCCATGAGAAGGATATTGAATTTGGGACTATGTCTTGGGATGATTCATGGTGCCTAGAATTGGGCCAGAGTACATAGAACTGGGCTTGCATACATTAGTACCTGTTTTGATTAAGATAAAGTGGGAAGGGCCCAAACCCATAACAAAACAACCATCAAGGAAAACAAGGAAAATATCATCACAAGTCAGACTTAAAACTAAATGAAGACCAGCAATGCTTTTGACTAGAGCATAGAACTGAAATGAAAAAAGAAATAAGGGTCACAACCCTATACAATTGACTTGTTGAACAAGTAATGATAATAAGAAATGGAAGAGGTAGAGGAGAGACCTTTATGCAATCAATGAACAACAGTCTAAGTGATACTATCATCTGGAGTCCCACCACTAGGTGGAATAAGAGATGCCCCAAGGGAAGACCATCAACACACGAGGGGGTAAGAGGACAACAAGGTAAATAGAAAATTTCATCCACAATGGAACCTTGGGGTGGAGTGGAAACAACCAAAGGAGAAGAAGATGCACTCGGAGGAGAATGAACACCAATAGAAACCTTGAGACAAACCACTTATTTTTGTATACATCAAATCAATTCAAGTTCCTTATGTTCCCTTTGAAGAATGTTACCTAATTGGAAGAATAGGCCTAAAAGAATAATGTATGTTCAAATACATGATTAGATATGGTTACAACCTAGAGGTTCTTTATGGCAACTATGATTTTGAAAATAAATTAATTTTCAACATTAGTGAATTCATACAAATGAATATCAAATAAAATTGCATTCAATATGACACTAAAACATATAAAAGTGATGATGAGAGTAGTAAGGCCTACTAAAAATTATCACTGATCTCAGTGGAAGGGAAATGGAATTGTGCTTAATGGTGAAGCTATAGCTTTTTGCTTCAAGAAAGGGAGTTCATACTTTGTTGCAAAGTAAAATGAAAAGATTTGAATTCTATATGCAAGTGAAGAGTGCTAGTCACCATTGGCAAAAATGCTTTCTAATTTAGATAATTGATAAAAATAATTGGAGACCACATTAGGTTGTAAATTCCTTTGCAAACATGTATACAAGACATGATGATATACCTTTCTCATAAAATGTTTGACAAAATGCTAACTTCAAAATTATGCAAAAACTCAATATTTAATTATAAATGTATTATTATAATGTTTAGAAATCATTTATTTTGAGTAAAATATTGCACACATTCTTGAGTTTGACAATATTATTTGAAATATTTTGTAAGTCCTAAAAGTGAGTGGTTATGAAGTAATTATAAGTTAGCTAGGAGAGGTAAAAGTTATTTATACAAGTTATTTTCAATTGTAAAAGAATCTTATGCCTTTAAAAGTGCAAGTTATTTATCCTTTAACATGTGATCATTTATTTGTATTTATCCTACACGATTGGTTGTACAAAATAGAATACAAACTTTGTGTTTAGATTGTCAAAGGAATTAGAAGAATAATTTTGAAATGTGTTTCATTATATTCCTTGATTATTGTATATTATTTTTATTTTCAATTTGTAATTAATTCCTCATCTTTCCTTGTGTGTTGAAAGAATAAACCATTAAGTACTTCATTTGTTGTTGATTTTGTATGCATAAACAAAGAATGTTGTTTCTATACTTTGATTAAGGTAAGCAAGAATTTTGAAAGGGCTTAGACCCTTGTACCAAAATACCAAAAAAAAAAAGTGGAAAACTAGGGTCCTGACCCTTTACAAAGATGCCAAAGTCCAAGGCAAAAAGACCCAAGCTAGTCAAATACAACAAAGAAGCAACACAGCCAAAAGTGAGGCATAGTAGTAGCCAAGCTACAAAGAACAATAACAAACAAATGAAAGAGTTGGGACCCCCAAGGTCCCTCTTATACAATGGGCCAAGCTTACAAGCTTAGAATAGGTTGGCCTCTCGCCCAACACATGAACACAAGTTTGGGGAAGTGATTTAGGAAGACCTTTCTTCCTCACAAAATTCTAGGAGACATTAGCATCCAAATTCGCAACACAAGGGGAACAGAGGGAATCTCCCATAGAGAGCTCATCAACACGTGCAAAGAGAATTGTGAGACCCACCTTTTTGTGATCATGTTGATTCTATGTGTCTTTGATGTTCTTGTCCAATGTTTCATGTGCTTATATGTTTGGAAATTATACATGAGTTTTATGGGTGATGATTGTCCTTATACATTAATGATGTTCATATGATTGGTTGATATGGTTAATTGACTAATTTTGTTTAACTAATGGCTATTGTGATTTCTCTATGATAACCAGATGAGTTCATTTCATTGATTATGTAAGTATGTGTTGATCAAGATGTTCATTTATGATGGGTTATTGGTTATTTTTTATTTGTTGTTAGTGGTAGCATTATTATGTTTATCAAAGGGATTACAATGTTATGTTGGTAGAAATTGTTGAGATGATGGATTTTATTATTATTGGGTGATTCAATAATATGGATGTGAGAGTGGGTGTTATTATAGAGATGAGGTTTGACATGTTAATGTTCACTTGTGATGGTTATTGATTATAAGATGGATTTCAATTGGTTACTGCTAGATGTAGTGATGTTGTGATGATGTGTTGTATGATTAATTATTACTTGATTTCATTAGGTGTCATGTAAGTAGGTGTTGTGGATATGCTAATTATATGTTGTTACTTATGTAGATTATTGGATTGGATTTCCTAGTTGACTATTATTCTTGAAATGCTATCTTGCATATGACAGTTTCTTCATCTAGTATTGTTCATGTGGTGTACTAACACTTTTTAGTTGAATAAACAGGTGAATTTGGTTGATGATGATGGGGTCACATAGCTACTTATGTGTCTTTCCAATCTAACAACGGATCTAGACTCGTATGGACTACTAAGGTCTTTTTGGACCATGTTGTAAAATATGTGTTGTTGGTGTTATGTGGATTTTGTGTTGATGTGAAAATTTATTTGTCTTTTGATTGTTTCCTGAGTGAGTTTTTATCTTTTGTGAATTTAAGCACTTTTATGAGGTTTAAGTTTTATTTTATGATTTGGAAAGTTATCTAGGTGTGATTTATATAGGTTATGAGTTTATTTTTATCATTAAACACTTTAAAAGGGGGTTTTTCACCCACCTTTATGTCCCACTCTCAAAAGTGGAAAAATTTTTAAGTGGTTATTTGGTTGGGTTAGTCGGAGGAAGTTATCTCTTCCTCTTCTTTATAACTCCTCTCTCATAGTGTGGAGGGAGTGATTCCATTTTTCCTTTTTAGTTTTTTCCGTCTTTTTGGAGTTATTTTGGGAAGAGGAGGATGATTGTGAAGAGGAAGAAAATGGAAGAAAGGGATTGGAGAGAGTCTTCCACAATTGGATAGAAAAACTCTTGGTAAGGTCTACCCTTTTTGTTAGATCCTTGTTTATGTGTAAAGGAATGTTTGAAATGTTGATCTTTGTTTGTGAAATATTTATGAAATTCAATATTGAATCCTTTGTGATGTTTGTTGTAAGTCGTGTGTTGAGATTTTTCTTGGGTATGAGTTTCCACCTTATTTAGTATTTTTACATCAATAACCAATTATGCATCCAGATGAAAATAAATGTGTGAATGCAAATTGTTGTAATATTCAAGGTATAAACTTGTGAATGTTATAGGGGTGTAAGTCTGTTGAGGAATCCATGTGAATAGTGGTTGTGTGTGCAAGGGAAGAGCCATGTGACCCTAGTTTGGGAACAGGTTGAAGTTACAACCCTATGGTTGGATGGAGAGCTATTGGCCATATTGTTTCTTTTATTTTTTTCTCTTTTTAGGTTTACATTTTGAAGTTGGAAACTAATTGGGAGATTCTTCGTATTTAAGTTTCAAAGTGAATATATGTGGGTCTTGTGGATTTGGGAGAGATTCGTGTCTTTTTGAGTGAATTTATGCAAAGATGTAATGTTGTGTAGATGACTAAGAGTAATATGTAAGTTATGATAACAAGAAAGGAAGGTCAACAAAAGTATTCTATGGAAATTTGCATAGGAAGAAATAAGATGTAGGAATTCATCATTTCAATGCATTTAGTTCATTTTAGCATCATTAATCTACTATATGAAAAGTTAGAAATCATAGCAGACAAGAACTTAAGAAGGAAATATCTTTCTTTTTTATTATCATGGTTATATGTATTTAATAAAGAAATAATTAAATCTATGGGCTCAACTAACTCCTAAATTGTGAATAAAAATTAGTTTGCTTGCGAGTTGGGCGAAAACTAATTAAAAAAAAATGATGCCCATTCATGATTATAATTATAAAGTCCATGATGTTCAACCTCAAATGTGTTTTAATAGATGGACACTTTGGAATGTAATTTAATTAATAGAGAAAATGTCTTGAAATTAACTAACAAGTGGTAAATTGATATGGATTTTGGAAGAATGAAGAAGGAACCCCTTTAATGTGTTGTCATTGATGCCAACATTAATTGTTGACATTTACTCTAATCTGGTGAACAGAATGGAGATACCTTAATCTAGTATTTTGGTCTGCAATTGCTCATGTAATAAGATCTACTCATGAGGTGATAATATGTTATTCTTGACTACTTTTTGCATCTATGATCAATATTTCAGCAGTTTTGGATGAACAATTTGAAAGTTACAAGTAACAGTAATTTGGCATATAGTATTTGCTTTATACAGTGTAAATGGGTATGAGTAATCTAGTCTGCATTCCTCTGGTGATTGGAATCAGACTTTGCAATTATGGGAGATTGTTTACAGGTGTCAATACACTATATATTCCAGATGGCGAGTGATTATATGATCAAATGGATTGTTGGTGTTTGATCAATTGGCTTATTTTGTGATTAGGTCTAATTTTTTGGCCTCCTAATGCTTGATATATGTTGTGGAGTTTAAATATGCATTGTGGATGTTAATGAGATCTATTTTAGGTCCATTCTGACCTAAATCAAGTGTTGCACATTTTATTTGAGTGTGAAGATGTTTTTGATTCAAGTATGGAGACAACAAGGAAATTTTGATTTAATATAGGGCTACATTTAATTAGGCCGGCCTAATTGATGTATGTGGATGTATTGGGTATATATGTAAGAAATTTTTTAATGTAGGAGTGCGATGATGCGAAATGACATGTGATATGATGCGAACATGCAAATTTGTATGTGTGTGATATGAATAATAGCATAATTGTTGTGAATATTGAGCAATTTTAAAGCAGAGCAGTGTTTTGTATTCAGAGCTTCAAAGGAACTAAATTCAGCACAAGGAAGGTGCATTTTGTATTAGTTTACATCCTAGTTGTGTGGCCATTTCTATTTTGTATGTATCTTTTTGTGGTTGTGAGCCCTATTGAACAATGTGTCCTGGGAGTGAGCCTTTGTAATATCTTATAACCGGTTATAATATATTGTGAGCTAATCCTCACTGTGGTTTTTCCCTTTTTGGATTTTCCACGTAAAAATCTTGGTGTTTATGTGTCATGTGATCTAGTGATTGTTTCATGTTTTCATTCACTGTTGCAATTAGATATGTTTTGTTAATTGGATGGATTATGATAAAATGGTTTAATAGAATACTAATTCACCCCCCCCCTCTCAGTTTTTTGGGTGTTCAACAATTGGTATCAGAGCTTGGTTCCTTCTAATAAGCCTAACAGGTTGAGGAAGATATTGGAGATTAAACACATGGCTAATAAAGAGTTTTTAGATCTTACTGTTGAAAGTGATTGTATGACTGATAAATAAGCACTCCAAGTTGCTCTTGAAGATCTTGACAAAGTTGAAGGTGAAAGCAAAAATTCGAAGGAAAACCTATAGGAAGCAAATGAATGTATCAAAAAATTGAGTGAACAAATCAAGAAATTCAGAGAAAGACATAAAGAAGTCAATGAATAATTGAAGAAAGCAAATGAAGACATCATCAGACTGAAAGTACAAGAGGAAGAAAAGAAAAGAATTGAAGATTGTTTGAATGCAGTGGTATAAAGCAAAACTGATGAATGCACAAGACTTGAACAAGAAGTGGTAACTTTGAGATCAGATCTAGAAAAATCAAGAGTTCATGAGGACAAATTCAAAACAAGTACTACAATGCTTGATGAACTAATTGCAGGATAGAAACCATCTAAAGATAAAGGAGGTCTGGGACTTGAGGAAGAAGAAATATCAAAGGAAAATCAGACCCCTAACAAGGTTGACAATCAAAAGAAGACTCAAGGTAATGGCAAACAATTCAGAAATCAAAGAAGCAATGCTGGAAGACCCCCTATCAGACAACCAAATGCTCAAAGATACCCATCTTTTAATGGTATTTTTTTTTCATACAATAAATTTGGACATAAGGCAATAGAATGTAGAAGTAGAATGAATCAAAATGTTGGATCCTTCTTCGGACAATGTTTTGCATGCAAGAAATTTGAACATAGAGCTATTGAGTGCAGAAGTCAGATGATGAATAGATATAATGTTGGTAGAATGATTCAATCTTTCAATGGTTATTGTTATATATGCAATGTATTTGGACATAAGGCTAACTAGTGTAGATCAAGATTGAATGGAGGTCAGTTTTGTGAGAAAAGTATTGTATGCTACAGTTGCAACAAACCTAGACACATCTCAAGATTTTTCAAAAGAATGCAAGGCAGACCAATTCGAGAAAGAGGAATGAACCTGTGAAGAAAATTGATCCTACTAAAGTAAAGAAGGAAATGGAGAAGATTTAGAGAAAGAAAGAGGGGCCTAAGAATAAAGATGAATCAAATGCATTTGTACCTCCCTCTAGTGCAAATAATTCTCTTGAAAATTAAACCTAGGCATGGGCTTAGGGGAAGCAATAATAGAAAAATCCGATAACCCCCTGGAAATATGAGGTGTCAGGGAGTGACACAATGATATATGGTGTAAAATGACATGCTTAAGCTTTTGGAAAAGAAACTAGCAAAAATATGCAAATCTATAGAAATGCAAAGCTTTTTAGGGTTTATAGTGTATCAGTAAAGGGTTTATCAGCTTTTTAGAAATTGAATCATTTAATGTGGAATTAGAGAAAATTGGAAAGATATAAAAGTAAGCTCCTAAGTCAACTTTAATCACATTTGTGCATTTGAAGAAAGTAGAGAAAATTGAAGGAGATTTTAAGGTGAATTTGGTGCAAAATATCCAAACTCTAGATCTTGTTGTGCACATAAAGGTATTTACAGCTTACTGTGCTTTGTGGGTTTGAAATAGAATCGATTTCATTAGCATTTAAGTTTGAATTGAAGTTAAAATGGTTACCTCAACCATTGCCAACATTACTGAGAGACCTAGACCAAAATTCAAAAGCATCCAATGAAAATATTTGAAAATGACCCTGACGGTTCTTTTTCAAAGATTCCATAAAGGGTTTTACCTATTGAAGACACTAGGGTTTATATAAATGGGAAATTGGAAGAGTATAACCATCAAAAAATTAAAGACTTATGGTCTAAGGAGCTGATTGGAGATGATTTCTTGGTGAAACTTGAGTACATTAGCCTAGTTAAGAAAAAGCTTGATAACTAGAATTGGTTTCATAACTACAACAGTGATGTGGATGCTAAGTATGTAAGGCAAGCACTAAGCAGGTTGCATGACAAGTTTTTATGGACCGACATGCCTAGACTAATAACCAAGGAGGTGGTCAAGGTAGTTACAGGGTTGTGTGATATCGAACCTGTACGGATTCTTAAATCTATAAAGAATGAGGTTATTATGGAACTTATCGGTGCCACCTTTGACAGGAAGGCTTTGACAACAAAACCTATTAAGAACCCTGCTGTGAAATATGCCTCTATAATGATAGGTCACAAGATTTACTTTGCAAATAGGGGGAATTCAGTTTCAGCTACTGCTATTTATGTTGCTTATGAAATGGTAGTGAATGGGAAACACTTTGATTTGTGTGAGTTCCTCCGGCAACAACTTCTTGAGAATCTTAAGCAAACAAGAGAAAAGAAATGTGCTTTTAAGTTTGGAACTTTGGTAATGTGTTTATTATTTTACTTTTTGAGAGAGCTACCTAGAAGAAAGGACATTGTATGGGACAAGAGTAGACCTATGGGACATCAAACCTTTGATTATATGCACAACTTAGGTGACTTTAGAGCTCAAGACGATGCTTTGACTGCATTCTTTGCAGTGTTTCAGAAGAATATGCATGAAAGGGAAATAATTCCCCAGAACCTGGTAGAGAAATATGCAAAGGAAATTACTTTCCTTGTTTCAATTGATGAGTGTAAAATTGAGGCTTTTGAACCTAAAATAGTATGGATTGAGCCTTTTAAGTATGAAGTTTTTGAGAAAGAAGTTGAGGGATATGTTGAATTATTTCCCAAAAGTCCTAATGACCCCTCTTTACCGAGGCATGGAACGTATGAAAAAAAACCATCAAAGATTCACTTGGAATTGAAGAAACCAGAAATAAAAAGGAATGCAAGGAAAATTGTAGAACAATGGGCTAGGAAAGGTTATACAGAAGAAGAGATCAAGGAGGCAAGAGCAAGAGAAGATAGAACGAATGGTGAGTCCTCCAGACCAACGAGATCTGGAAGAACAGCTTCCACCCCAGCCTTTGCATTACCTAAGTCCTCTGAAGCTGCTACAAAAGGAAAGGTGGAGCCTAGAGCTCCGGTAACTAAAGAAGTCATTGCACCCTCTGAACCTGGCACAAGGACTAGAAAGAGGACGAATGTGCCTCTGGTAGCAACCCCTACTACCTCTAGAAGAAGAAAGAAACAAAAAGCATTTGGGGAAAAGAATCTAAGTACTATGGTTGAAGAAGAAATTGAGCTTGGGCTGGAACATGAAGAACAACTAACAAGGAAGAGAAGAAGCAATGCTACCACAAGTGGTGAAGGTGCATTACAAGAGACTTGCACTGAAGCTAAGAAGCCAAAAGTTGACATTGTAGACACTTTTGAAGAAGAATAAATAGAAAGAGAAAAAGAGGCTTTCATTGTACATATCCATAAGAAGCCTAAAAAGAAGAAGAAATCAGAGGAAGTCTCTTTGAAGCAGAAGAAAAAGAAGACAAAAACTCCTTGGGTAAGAGCTCGGGGTCCAATGAAATTAGATTTTTTTGTTAGTAATATGTTAGAACCTAATGATTTTCTAGAAGGTACTACAAAATTATATGAAGTAGATGAAGAAGATGGGAAAACAATCATTGAAGCTATCATTCAATACATTATTATTTTAGAGGCTGATATGAATAACATAAAGAAGGTTCCCAGAGTTGTGTGGGATGCCTAGATTGAAAGAAGACATGAAGCAATTGAAGGTGAAGATAAGATAAAAATTGATGCCCTGGAGGAAATTGGATCCTCTTTATTTGAGGATTACAAGGCTACCTTGATTGAGTTGTATAGTAAAGAATTTAGAGTGAAACAAAGAGTTACTATTCTTATTGGAAGAGAAAAAGAACGAGTGGATAAATTGAAGCAGGATATAGTCAGAACTGTCAGAGACATAGAAGAGAAGTTTGGGATGATAACCACTTCATCATCTGGTACCGTTCAAGAAAAGGAGCATGTTAAAGAAAAGGTCACTAATGTAGAGGAAAATATTCCTCTTGTTACAAATTTACCAATTTTCAAAGAAGTTTTAGAAGAAACAGATGTTCATATTGCTAAAGAAACTCCATTGTTTGATACAGAGAATGTGGTGTCCTCACCACCACTATTTGATGAACATATGCTTCCCTAGAGACTTTTGCTCCTTCAGAATATACTAACAAACCCAACGGTGCTAATAATGAAAACCAAAGTGCAAAGAAGGAAAAAGAGAAGAATGATGTTGATAAAGGTGTTGAGGATCACTCTAAACAATAAAATGAAGATATGAGGATGGAGAAGAAGGACAAGGAGAAAGGGAATAGAACAATAAGAAAGATGATGAGGATAAGAAGGGGGATGAAAACAAAGACAAGCAAAAGGAAAATCCCTCCAATGAAGAGAAAGAAGAGAATAAAGAAGAGTTTGAGGTTGAGAAGAATGAAGAAGAGTCACAAAATACCATGGAGCTACCAAATCCATTCGGAGAATCTTTCGGTAATTCACTCAAGGGTCATTTTTCCAAACAGATAAGATTCCAACCAACTATTCCTCCCTAGTTGCTACAGCTCCCAATGTACCAAGGCAGTGTGGATCTTGAAAAGATCTCACCAATTCAAAAGTTGGAGCTCAAAGATGTTTTTCATGCCTCTAGTAGAAAAGAGATAATAGAGACACATCAAAAGGGGACAAAATTGATAAATGAAGTCTTCAAGTCTCTACAGGATGCTACTCTCGGTGCCACAATTGACAAATTTCTAACTCCTATAGAAAATCTAAAGTTCTTAGTCAATTCTCTTAAGGAGTATGCCTTCAGTCTAAAGGAGCAGACTAAAAAAGAAGTTGAATCAAGGTTTGTAGAGAAGAGGCTACTTGAGCTACAAGATAGATGTGCATTTGCACATGAGAAAATGGGAAAATGTCTGAAGGAAGTGCAAGATTGTGAAGATGAGGCAAAAACCTTATTTTTGTACTATATGAGGTGGCTAGATGCCACTCAAGGCATTAAAGACTTAATGGACTCTATTGAGTCATAAATATCTAATGCCTCCAGTACTTTTGACCCAGCTAAGGATAGAGATCATACCTCTTGGGCTGCCATTATAGATCTGTAGAACATTTTTTTCTCTACAAAGGTAGAAAGAAGACATTATAAGGAGATTTGGACAACTTCCAAGGACTTGGTGAAGTCCAAGCACATACCGATGTCAAGTGCCCTAGTTGATGCAAAGAAGCTTGCAAAGATAAATCCAAATCCTATCTTCATTGAAAAACTTCATGGATGGGATCCAGATGTTACCAAGTGTTTTGCCAAGGGTTGGATGGATGGCAAGATAACTTTGTTTGGGAGAAAGGTGGTCATGAATGAGCAGTTAATTGTTGAGGTTACGGGGCTTCCCACAGAGGGTATTAAGTTCTACATAGATAGAAAACTCTCTGACCAGGCAGTTCAAAAATTTCTAAAGTATAAGAAGGAGGACCTGTGAAGGACGACTAAAAGTTATTATGATTCTGTGAGGATTGTCTCACACTGGAGGAAGTTGTTGAATGTGTTGATGGAGTATGTTACCCTGGATAGCCACTACACTAGGGTCTTCGGGTACCACTTCGTGCTCCTTAACCATTTCAGGCAACAGTTTAGGGTTTCTTTCCCTTTCTATCTTGCTTCTTCTTTGAATGCCAACTTGTGAAACTATAGACAAAATCCTATTAGGCATTCCATCCTCCATGAAGGCATGCTTGTTTTAATTCATGATCATTTTAAAGCCATGCCAGCTCTATCCCACCAAACCCCTTCTTCTAAAGATAGGGTCGTTGCTAAGGGGAAAAGGAAATCTAGTGTCTCCCCCCAAAAGAAAGGGAAGAGAAAGGTTTCAAAGGACTCTTCTTATGAGATTAATGAGGAGGATTCATAGTCGACCCCTTTTTCTGATGGCTCCAATCACCCTACAACTGATAGAGAGGAGAGGCCCCATTTTCCCAAGGATCTTAAGGTGGAGGACCATTATTTTAAACATGAACGGGAATTCCTTGATGATATTCTGGTTATTGCCCGTAATGGGTCTGTGGATTTTTTTAGGTTAATTAGATGGGTCTTCTTTGAGATTAAGGAAATCGAGCTGAATCAGAGAGCTATGAACAGTAAAATGGAGAAGGATGAAGACATTTGTAACAGAGACAGAGTTAAGGCCACTAATTTATGGACAGAGGATGGAAAGAAATACATGGTGGAGTGCCTTAAGAAAACGGTGGAGGATCTTCAGCATTTCAAAAGTAACCATGATGGTAAGTTGTCTGAGGTGGAGGAAAATCTGAGGAATATAAAAGACTCCCTCCACAAGGTGTTTGTTATGAGCCATAAAATTTTAAAGTCTATTGCAAAGACCATGAACACAATGGTGGAGAATTTGGAAAATGCTTATCAGGTTAGGACGGTTGCGTACGTGGATGTTGAGAAAGAGGAAAACCAGCTAGAAGGTGGAGGGTCGAGCAATAGAACTAGAGCGAACCTGAAGAAGAAGGCAAATCAGGCTCTTGCGAACATCCAGGAAATCAAAAAGTCTGTTATTAACATGAACAAGCTGGAGCAGGAGGCGGTGGAGATCCTTAGGAATCTAGTCTAGTGGTTGGATTTTTTGTGGTTTTTTGTTGTGCTACCCTGGGTTCCTTTGTTTTCTTCTTTGTGGGTAGCGTTCTTTTTTTTGTTTGGACACTTTTAATGCTATATTTGTCTCTCTTTTACTGTTAGGGGTTTCGGGTCCCCTTTAAAACTTGTTTGTTCCTTAATCAAAAACATAAAAATAATTAAATTAAATTAAAAATTTCAAAGAATTAAAGAGGAACATATGAGTCCTTAATCTAAGATGGCGAATATAAATTTCTAATTAATGATCTCTTTATTTTTCAATAAATTTAAAATGAAAGAGAAAACAATTACTTAAATTAAACATGATTAGTTTTGTAAATGATCAGGTTAATTGTTTCCTATAACAATTCATTTATCCAAGATTTCAACAATGATTTAAATATCATCAATTAACCATTGTATATCATGGAAATTAAGCTCTTACTACAATTAGTAGGTAATTAAATTATCCTTAGTTTTGATAACTTTAAGGGTTGATAATGAGTTAATTTATTTTAAGTGTTGATAATGAGTTAATTTATTGTAAGCTTTAAAATTTTCAACTAGAGATAGTTATATGAATAGCCATTCTTTCATAGTTAGACTTGAAATTTGGAGTGCTCAATAAGTATTATAGGTGTCTTGGGAGACTAATCAAGAAATGTACTTCCCTTAATGTTTTTTGTTTAGATAAATAGGTTTAATAGTTGTTCAACTTGAGTAGGGAGTGAAGTTGGTCTATCACATAGAAAATGTGTATCCTTCTTATTCTCATAATCTTTTTATGTGCATAGGATGTCTTTGAGGAGTAGTATTGTGTTTTGTGTGATTTGAGTCAAAAAAAAATTGATGGTTGTGTTAATATTTAGTCAAGTAAAACTGGGCACGACAATAACCAAAGAACAATGAGGTGAAGGGAGGTTATCCACCATATGAGTAGTCTAGAGTTGGTTTGAAGCCAAGGGAAAATTGGGATATGAGGTCAATGCAAGAGGTTCCTCAATAAGGTTTGAGGGACATGCGAGAGTTGCACTAGAAGCAAATGACTCATCCTCTCCCTAAGAGGAGTCATCTGATGGAGAATCAGGAGCATGAATAGTTAAGTGATCTTCATTACCATCCTTCCACCACATAGCAAATCCCTTGTGATGCGAGAGATGACAAATTGTAGCAAGGTGACCAATGGAGAAGCACCAATGACATCTGAAGTGGAGATCCTCATAATCAAGACGTTGGGTCCAAGGCCTATCCCCAACCATCAAAACCGCATCCCCATGAAGGGGCTTGGAGATGTCAATATCCACCAAAATGCAAGCAAAAGTAGAGTGCCAATGTAGGAAGTGGAATCGTCAACTTTCAAGAAGCGACCAACAAAGTTGCCTATGGCCTCATAGCATGAAACCTCCTAAAAATGTAAAGGGAGGTTTAGAGGTCTAACCCACACCAAACACAAATTTAGTGGTTCAATAAAAGGGTTAAAGGAGGTTGACCAAGGATTAACGGAGAGAGAGTGCTCCCTCCAAGCCCACAATATACCTAATACCAATTTCTATCCTCAAAAGAGGCATTAGAAAGAAATGAAAAAACCTTTAATACATGGGAAAAGTTCAATCTTACCCACTATAAGAGACCTCCAGGAATCCAACACCCATTTGTGAAGATTCAAAAGAGAAGGCCAAAGATTGAAGAATACGCACACCAAACCCCTAAGTTGGTAGAAGTCCTCATTTTCCATCACATCTTAGCCACAAACCACCATTGAGGATGATTTCACATTGAAAAGCGGGTGAGATTTCTCCCTCAAAGGGCAAGCAACACCAAAACCAGCCACTTGAGCAAAGCTACATCCACCAATTACAAAAGCAAGCATCAAAGGGGGGAATGGCGGGGGGGGGGGGGCAACCAAGATTCATGGCACCATAAGCCAAGGGTAGGTTAACTCTAGGCGTAGAAGTGGGCGCAACACCAAACCCACACATAGGGTTGACAGAAGGAACCTACAACAAAGAAGCATCGAGTGAAACCTAAGGATCCCCAATGTAGGACAAAGGCACAGCTACAGACCTAAGATCAATAGAAGTTGCACTAGAGCAGCAAGAAAATTATTTTTGAAAGTGTGTCAACAAGAGAGGAAGAAATCAAGAGCGCAAAGGAAGAAAATGGGAGTGCCTCCATAATGTTGCACATTATTTATTTTCTTTTTTATTGCATTTATTCTAAGAAATCCTACAAAAAGTCTTGTACAAACCTATCAAGGTTTTGTTGTTTCCTTTTTATTTTTCCTATTTTTGCCTTTCTTTCATACTTTTGGGTTAAAATTGCAAAAAATACTAAAAACCCCCATCATACGACAAAGTTGTCCCTCCTAACGCAAAGGAAAATAATCATTCTAGAAATTATTTATCTAACTATTTTGAATGTTTGTCCTTGATGTCTTGTACAAGCCTATTAAGATTTTGTTGTTTCCTTATTATTTTTCCTATTTTTGCCTTTCTTTCATACTTTTGGGTTAAAATTGCAAAAAACACTAAAAATCCCCATCATACGACAAAGTTGTCCCTCCTAAACACAAAGGAAAATACTCATTCCAAAAATGATTTATCTAACTATTCTAAATGTTTGTCCTTGCTCATTAGGTGAGTCGCACTATTTTTAGTAAAATATCACAAAGACAAATTTCTTTACTAACAATCTAAATCCAAATCCAACATGTCGCAAATCTACAATAAGAATAATTGTAGTTTAGGAACCCAATAGGAACCACCACAACAACAACAAAAATTGACCAACACTTCCACACCAAGAAGACTTACTACAAACCTCCTCAAACCATGTGCAAAGCACATATACAAATCTACAACTATCTCCATCCAAAAACCCCTATGGGAATCACAATCTAAAAAATAGTCTTCAATCTAAAAACTATAGATTATCAAAGGGGTTGAGCATAATTGGTTAAAGCATTGAGTTCTTGTTGTGGAGACCCAAGTTCAAATCCCAATGGGATATCTAATGTGGAATTTCTAAATTGTGACTCTTGGTCTTCCACAATTGACTTCTAGTATGGTTATGGTTTTCTAAATAAGTGGATTTCTAAGTTGTGACTATTTGTCTTTCATAAATAGTTTCTAATGTGGTTGCTCGAAAAGAATAATATTAGTCTCATGGTTGTGCTTGCAAAACCATACATGCAAATCTAAATTTGTTAACACATATGTGACACCTAAAAATCTAAAACCACTAGATCCATGTTTCAAATATTGAACTATAAAAATTCTATATAATGTATGCAAGGGAATAGTGTGTCCAATAGTTTCCACGTCGCCAAGGGCCCCACTCCACAATATACATGCATCTAGGGTCTAATCATCTAATGCTTTCTTATGATATTGGCTAAAACCAAGCACTCCAAATTGTAATCAATACAACCAATGCTCTCTAGTGTTACCAAGGAGCCAAAATAGGCACTCAACATAAGCTCTCCATTGTATATGACCAAAAGATGATTACACAACTACCATGCCAAAGGATATTTTCATATGGCCAAAGAGGAGCTCTAGGTCAAAAGTGTGCACCATGCAACCACATAGCCAACTATAAAATCCTCCATTCTACAAGTTCATGTCATATTGTAGCCTAAAATATAAGCTCAACTATAAGACTCTCAATTGAACAAGGATTAATATCATAAGGAAACAAAGCCAAGTTCTACAAGGACATGCAATAATGTGCAAGTCCAGGCAACACATAGGCAAATACTTGCAATTTGTGTGGTAGCACAGGTAACTCACATGCAACCTACAAAACCAACTCAACTCTAATACCAAATGTGACAATAATATTGTGCATACAAAGTATGCCCATAAAATGTAAATATGACAGATTTGTTTCCTACATTCCTCCTTTAAGGAGAGAAATGTGAGATATCAAATCTAAAACAATTTCAACAATATAATGGTGTGTAAGTTAACACTTATAAATAATCTAGAATGAGAGAAGAAAACAATCAAACAAACAAACAATAGAGAGACATGTGAGGAAAACCTTTTCAGGTGAAAAAACCCACCATCCAAAGTGGTGAACCAATGCATTCCAACTATAGATCTATTACAATACAACATTAGGCTCATAACCCTAGCATGGATATCACCACCCTATTCTAAAGGAAATCTAGTAGCATAACCTACATTGTATCCTCTTCTCTTTAAAACCTTTATCTCAAGCATCCAATATGTTAGTTTTATGATTAGATGTAATGCACAGAAAATTAATTCAAAAATCAGACACAATAACACAACAGATACCCTGGGAAAACCCTCCTCTTGAGGGAGAAAAACCCAGCAACAAATATATCTCTTATATATTTAAGTAATGGCAACAAGTCTCTTTACAATGAGGCCACACACAAGGCCAATATTCAACACTAGCAATGGTTGTAGAACAATCAAGTAATCTGCTCTTACTTGATCTCCAATCTGCACTTAGAAACTTCACAATCTGCGCTTAGAAGAATTTGCACTTCTCTCTTGAAGAGTTCGCACTTGAATGAAGGAGATCTAACTTGCTTGATACACAAATGAGAGAAAGTGACCTATATATACATGTTGCTTAGAGGGGTTGCACCTTTTCAAGGACAAGGTCGGCCACCATAAAAATAGTTATAAACAATAAATAATAATTACAAAGGTCGGCCATCTTAGAGATATGTTGCCATTAAATAATCACAAATAAATAAGTATGAAGCCTGAAGCTGCAATAACATCAACATTCCCTCTCAGCTAGGGAGGAATACTTCCTACTGCACAAGACACATTACCTCATCGTGATGCCAACCATAATGGCTACAACCATATGTGGAAAAGAAACGATATCACCTCATCGTTATATCAAATATCACCTCATCATGATATCAACCATAATGGCTACAACCATGTATGGTATGTACAAGTGTTCATCACTTGCGTGATGTTGTCACCTCAACATGACTTTCACCATGGCTCTCCCAAAGGGTGAAAACACAAGTACAAGAGGAATCATCACGGACTCTGTCATGTGATGTTGTCATGGAGTCAAACACATGACATCCACCATGGCTCTCCCAGAGGGTGGAATCAAGGGATTTCACCTTGAACTTCTCTTACAGAGAAAAACTCATTAATCAAGGGATTTCACCTCGAACTTCTCTCACAGAGAAGAACTCATTAATCAAGGGATTTCACCTCGAACTTCTCTCACAGAGAAGAACTCATTAATCAAGGGATTTCACCTTGAACTTCTCTCACAGAGAAGAACTCATTAAAGAGGATCACTGATATTGAGACTCCTTCTCAGTTAAGGTTGTATTCTCCACCATACCAAGCTTATCTCGAAAGTACACAAACTTTACCCTGGAGAGAGGCTTGGTGAGAATATCTGTCGTTTGCTCATCAGTGTTGATATACCTCAACTGAAATGCTTTCCTCAATAACATGTTTAGTTCTATCATGAAACACTGTATTGATAGAAGGCTCCACATAGCTTAATTAACACAATGGATGACAGTCGACTTCCAACAATTGTCCAACCAATCCTGCAAGGATCTTTCGAAGCCACACTGCTTCTCAAATTGACACACATGCTACAATGTACATGGCCTCTGCGGTACACAGTGCCACTGAAGACTGCTTCCTGCTACATTAGGAGATCATCGCAGACCCCAAACTGAAATAACATCCAGAGGTACTCTTCTGATCAGCAACACAACCTGCCGAAACAGAATCTGTATAACCATGCAGCTCCAAGATCACACCTGAAGAATATCTCAGCCCATATCCAACTGTCCCACACAAGTATCTCAAGACATGTTTCGCTGCAACAAGATGTACCTACCTCGGTTCACATGAACTGACTAAGTACACTTACTGCATAGCAGATTTCAAGTCTAGTGTTAACTAGATACATCAAGGATCCAATCAACTGCCTATACATCTTGGGATCCACCAAGTTTGAACTAGTTGCAGCCTCCTTCAACTTGTGCAAGTTGGTTTCCATAGGTGTAGACATGGATTTGCAATCCATCATACCAAATCTCTTCAAAATATCAATAGTAGGCTCCCTTTGAATCTTTAAGTACTTGCATCAACCTTCTGACCTCATCATCCAAGATTGTCTGCAACGCTTGCCTTAGATAAATGTTTTCCAGTTCACACCTCTGGTACTATAGAGAGTTCAAGGTTGACCTCCTCAACCTCATTGCAAATTACTCTATTCTGAATAGGTTTGCGGAGCTACCACTAACAAATCCAGATGATAGTTTTGAGCAATTCTAATCTCAACAGCTGAAGGGATCCTCTAAGGGTTTAGCACCTAGCCTTGCAATACAATAATCTTCACTTCTTCTCAGTGAGTTACAAAGCTCCCTCTTGATCCCTACTTCAAAGATTGCAAAGAAGTCTTCTGGAATTGAACTCCCTCTAGCCATCAACTCAATCTCATGGCTGCAAGTTGTGACTTCATGCTTGATCATATCTTTGGTCGGCATGACTTCCTCACAAGATGCCTCAAGCTTTTCATCACTAAGCAATCTCTCATCACCTTCCTTTATTCAATTTTGATATAACTATTTCTTCTATCTCTTACTCCTCTCGAGAGTGCCAAACTCAGCACAAAAAGACAATTTGCACAATCTACAGATTTCTTGAATGCAATATGCAGTTAGCATGTAGAACCAACTCTCTCCAAGAGTTCAAGGCTCTATCACAATTCATGCATTAGAGAATGATATCAATGTGACCAACTAATCACCATCGAAATTGCAATTCTCTTTTTATTTCAGTCACTCAAAAATCTTCACAACCAGCATGCAATAAATGAAACCACTATGCTAGTGAACACAATTCAAGAGAACCCACTCTCTTTTTACTAATTACAAGATCCAACTAAATGATATAACTCAACAAACAAAGAATACTTATCTCTTTAAATATTCTGATGGATGCAAATACTAGACACAGTAAGATACGCTACTCTTACGCACAGATCAGCACACAACCTTCACGGCTTGAACACAACACAGGCCCATGGCTTAGAATAGAAATTCCCTAGAATCCTTCTAAGGAGAGATCTCGTCCACATCCGCAAATGAAGCATGTTGATTAAGCCTGGTTGGGCAATCTTTTGCATAGTGACCAAACTTGTCACAACGAAAACATTGGACTATGGAGAGGTCCCACTTCTTCTTGAATGCGAGAGCACCATCAGCTTCTTTATCTCTATTCCTCTTGAAATATCCTTTCTTTCCACCTTTCCCTTTCTTCTTCGAGGATTGAGCGGAAAGTACATGAGTGTCTTCATTTGTAGAGCTTCGCCCAATACCTCTCGCAGCCAACCTAGATTCTTCTTGAATACAATTTTCCCTCAAACGATCAAACTTGGGAAGTTTCAATCTTGCACTGATTCCTTGAATGTAAGACTCCCAAGATGAAGGAAGACCATTAAGGGCAAGCATGGTCAAATCCTTGACATCAACAAAATGACCGATAGTAGAGAGCTGATCTCTCAATTAGGAAATCTTCATGAAGTAAGCGATGACAGATTCTCCTTCCGCCATCTTCACATGATGAAGTTGTTGCTTTAATGCAAGTGCTCGACTTGTGTTGTTGATTTCATACAACTCCTCCAAAGTTTTAAACATCTCTCTTGATGTCTTTAACTTGGAGACAATAGGAACAATATGATCCTTCACGGAATCAACTAACATCTTCTTTGCCTTAGTATCTTTCTTCTTCCATTGAATCTTTTCTTCCTCATTAGCAGGCTCGGAAACTCTGCTCTCCACGAACTTAGCCAATTCACTTTCTTCCAAGGAGAGCATAATTCTAAATCTCCAAGATGTGGAATTAGACGCTCCCTCAAGTCTATCCTCAAGCTTAAGACTGATCACCATCTTGACAAAAAGATAGAAGTAAACAACGATGAGAAAGAGAGTAAAGAGTATCGTTGTAATAACAATCTGATCAAGATTTTCTTCAAACCCACTCTGATACCATGTTAGTTTTATGATCAAATGTAATGCACAAAAAATTAATTCAAAAATCAGACACAGTAACACAACAGATACCCTAGGAAAACCCTCCTCTTGAGAGAGAAAAACCTAGCAACAAATATATCTCTTATATATTTAAGTAATGGCAACAAGTCTCTTTACAATGAGGCCACACACAAGGCCAATATTCAACACTAGCAATGGCTGTAGAACAATTATGTAATCTGCTCTTACTTGATCTCTAATTTGCACTTAGAAGAATTCACACTTCTCTCTTAAAGAGTTCGCACTTGAATGGAGAAGGAGATCTAACTTGTTCGATACACAAATGAGAGAAAGTGACCACCTATATATACATGTTGCTTAGAGGGGTAGCACCTTTTCAAGGACAAGGTCGGCCACCATAAACATAATTACAAATAATAAATAATAATTACAAAGGAGGTCGACCATCATAGAGATATGTTGCCATTAAATAATCACAAATAAATAAGGAAGTATGAAGCCCGAAGCTGCAATAACATCAACACAATATATAGTGAAGACCAAAACTAGAAACCACCAATGGTTTCTAAAACCATGGGAGAATACTATGGGCTAAACATGGTGTCCCAATCCCCATGCAAATTTCAATGCCCAAATAAAGGTGAGTTAACCAAAAGTTAATTGAAGAATAGACATTCGATAAAAGAGCACAATACACTTGTTGAATTTCATAACTAATATTTGGAATCTCTTTGACCAAGATATTCCCACCTTTTTTTGTCCTCATGAAACGAGTGCTCTAACATGATTACTCTAGTTATTGTTGTTACCCGCATTAAAGTATACTTTATCAAAGCATTGAATTTGGTAGAATATATGTCAATGCAAACTAAATTGTTATACTTAAAAACTGTTCTTGTTAATATATGATCACAAATATTTTCTTTTATAATTAAAGATGACATTTGAAAGTAGTATGTATGACCTATCAAAGTCTCTTTACAAGCCTGGAAGAATGTTTCTATCAATGTTAAATTTTAGAAAAATAAATTCCTCAGCTTTGTTTACTTACGCTGAATTAGGACATCATGTATTACATTATGATTGAAAATATTTGTGTAGTCGTACCTAATATAATTAGGTACAAAGCAGGTTGAAAGAAAATGTGTTCATTTTCTACTGATATTATAGACCTTCCAAAATCTTTGTTCCTAGGTTGTCTTTGGAAGGATCAATCTTTCAGTTCTACTGTGTAGTTCATGTCTTAGTTCTTTGTTTGGCAATAATATTTTCTTTTTGAAATTGGTTACCTTACGCATCGGATTTTCTAGCTTGGGATCCATGATTAATGTGTATAACAGGCTAAGTATTGGATTGACAAGCTGTAGGAGAAAACTTTACTGTAAAAAATTTCTTGACCAGAATATATTTCCCACAGAAACAGATCTAGATTTTGACAAATATTCATCATAGATTCAAATAAAACTGGATATATTATGCAATTTACTGCTGACTTTCAGTATCATAATGCAATGAATGCTACAGACACAGATGCAGATTCTAACCAGAAAGGAAGTATGAAACTTTGCATTGGCAAACAGGCGAAATTAGAAATCAATGACAAGTATTCCAAGCTTGCCACTTAGCCCAGGCTAATTCAACCTATGATTCACTCTAACCTGAAAACAGGGCTTACAGGAGACATGAGACAGCAAATTATTCTTCCCCAAAGTGAAGCAGCGATGGTCAACCTCGTAACAATTTATTATTTTCCATGAGGTCTCTTCACTTCTTCAATAAATAGAGAATACCTTTTACTATATTACTAACAAAACCCAAGATGTTAGTTTCCAGCTTCTCTCGCTCATTAGAACTCTCAGTATTTTCATATGTCCTGCAGATATTGATTATGAGAAAGACCCAAGATTTAGAAATTCAGCTGGCAATTGTTTCAAAGATGACGGAAGCAAAGAACTAGCTCCATACCTTTTCTTGTTCTCTAAAGTAGGAGCATTATTTCCCTCAGAGAAGTTGTGTGAAATTTGCATCGTATCTCCAGTACTTTCCTCTTGATAAGAACTGGCAGCCAATGAAGACAAACCAAGGTTGAGAAATTTGGCCAACAATCACTTCAAAGTTCATAGAAACAAAGAACTAGGTCCGTATACTTACCTGATCTTATTCTCTGAATTACTTGCACAATATCCATCAGAATTGGTCTTTCGTGTGCTTTGCACTGTATCGCTAATGCTTCCACCTTGATCTAGGGAAGAACTAGAAAGCACAGAAGCAGTTTCTTTCTTATCTGATAGATCTATAGAATATCCATCCAAGTTTTCAGACTGAAACTCACTGGAACCCTTTTGAGAGGCATCTTCAGCATGTACCTGTGCAGCCAGCAAGGTATCATTGGCAGAACAGCTGCAGAAAATTGGAACTGATTTATGTTTGAAACTTGGAAAGTTGGATGAGCTGTCTCATCAATTAAGCCACTTCATGGCCCACTATTACTTACTGTACATAAGAACATAAAAAATACCTTGCCTAACATAGGATATTATGAATAGTAAGAGATTCACATTCAGGCAGGCAAATCCTCCATCCTTTACCTATTGCAGTTCCAAATAATTTGATATTAATTGTATTTGTGCAGCATATTTAAAACAACCAACAGTCCCAGAATTAAAAACAACTTACGCACCAAGGTTTTGATGACTAGAGCTGACAAAGCTAATCGATGCAAAAGTACCTGATAAAATGCCTGGAACCAAAAACTTCATTTATGAATGAAATAGAAATTTATCATTTCCCATAGCAAAATTTAAGGATGATTAATATTTATTAAAATGCACCATAAATCTCTGAAAAGGGAAAATGAGAGACATGTCCGAAAAAAATTCTACCCACTTCAGTGTGCAACTATCAAATAAAACAGTCATCACAGGGAGTTATAATTACTCTATAAATGTTATGAACTCACAATAACTATGCATGTCTAACTGATGAGAGAGATGACATTGCTAAACGGTAGAATCTGGAACGAAGTGCACTTAAAATAAACAGCCAGTACTCTGCATGCTCTTTGGTTTGTTGCATCACAAAAGTTTATACTTCTCACAAATTCTTTGGCTGTTTCTTTCAAAAAATTAGGCCTCAAGTGTCTTAAATGCTCTAAGATTTGGTATTGTAACTCTCCGATGGATGATTAATAATTAGAGGTCTGTTTGTGAAACATCAAATAGTTTGTTGAGCTTTGAATGCATAAAAACTAAGGACAGGGTACTTCCTAAAATGAAGTGTGGTCAAATGAGCTGCTAGATTGATCAACGAATTTGTTCAACATCATCACACTACAATGTGTACTATATGTCCAACTCTATTAAATAATCAACAAAGCAACCCTTCAAAGTCAATTCATTTGTTAGGCTGATCATCATGTCAAGGATGCCTAAGGTCAAGAAATATGATATTGCATATGCTGTTAGCAAAACACCATATTGCCTGCAGAGAAAAGAAAAGAGTGATTTGTCAGTGCAATGCTTGCAAACATAGGTGTCAAATAATCTAAATAAAAGCATGGACTTGAACAAATTTATATTTGACTCAAAAAACCTCAAACCTCACGACTAGAGGAAAGCTTCCATGGAACAAGGCATGAAAATTGCAGGCACATATTCCAATTATACCATAGTCAAAATAGTTTGATGTGTAATGTCTCTTTTCCGGTCCATTCCAAGATTTTTGGAGACTCCAATTTTGTTTGAGAGTGTCAACTCTATCGGAAGGATATTCTAACAGCTAAGTTACCGATTTGGGTTCAGGTTCAAGGGTTCGGTTTGCGGGTTCAGTCGAAAAAAAAAAAAATGGGGTTGGGTTCGTTTTGGGTTCATCCATACAAAAGCATATAAAAATAAAAAAATATTTACATATTTACAACAGCAATTAAGTTCAAAATACCACACATAGTATCATATATTGTATAATAAACAAACAACCATAAAAATAAAAAACATTAGAATGTCAATTAGTCAAACTTGAATGTCATGATATATATTATATATTAAAATTAACCACATTGCTGCATTTCTCCTTGCAAGTAAGCATCAGGGAAGATTGTACAATTTGATGATGATATTATAGATGAAGACTTGAAGGCAAAATTGGAAACTTGGACTTGGAGAGTACATGGCAAATCAAATTAATTCAATGGGAGTTTGGGGACAATGCTCCCAATGGGGTTGAGGAACAACGCCCCTTGCAAGGGTCTGGGGGCAGCGCCCCTAGCAAGGTCGAGGGGCAACACCTCACGTGCGGGTCTGGGGGCAACATCCCCAGCAGGGTCGAGGGGCAATGCCCCTTGTGAGGGTCTGGGGGGCAGCGCCCCTGGCAGGGTCGAGGGGCAGTGCTCCTCGCGAGGGCTTGGGGGCAACGCCCCCAATGGGGTCGAGGGGCAGCGCCCAAATTAAGACATCCAAAACCACACAAACCTTCATGGCATACATCATTTTGCATTCATAATAAGACCCAAATTAAGACCTTCAAAGCCACACAAACCTTCATGGCGAACATCAAGTCAGGTTTAGGGGGCAAATTGGACTTCTTAAAGTTAAAAAAAGTCAAAAAAAATTAAAGAGTCAAAAAATCCTCATCTATGCCCAAAGACACCTTAGGTCCACCCGAGTTTGACAAGGCCAAACCCATAGTCTGTGAGTTGGACTCGGACCCCAGACCCAAGTCAAACTGAACTAGGACCCGAGGGCCCCTAGGGGCAAACCAGTAACTTAGTCTAACAATGGTAGAGAATTCTTGGAGCCAAGATTAGTACAATAGTACTTTTCATGTATGGATCCAACATTTTGAGAACACTCCACACTTGGATAAGTTTGTTATCTTGAGAGAACATCAATCTTCCATAGACTGATATTCTATGCACTTAAAGCATTGGTGGTGTGGTCAAAATTCATATTTGGGATTGTTAATATTTTCCATAACTTTGGTGGTTGTGTGGAAAATAATTAAATGGTTAAATGGTTAAATGGTTAAATGGTTAAATATTTAAGTTGTTGAAAAGTGAAAAATTAAAAACAACTTATATTTAATTATTTTTAAAGCTAATTAATTGATTTTGGAGGAAAAAGGTGACTATTTAATTAAAAGTAATTTTAGAGTTGGATGGAAAAAGATTTAAAGGCAATTATTGGAAAAAAAGATTCATTATATTCTACCAATTTTCAAAAACCTTCATTTGGAAAGCTTTGAGGTTTGGAACAACTTTTACCTTGAGGATAAAAATCCTCATGGTTTATCCAAGAATCGGAAGATGGAAACCTTCTAGTTCACATTGTTAGCTTCATACAAGAGTCAAAATTGTGCTTATAATGGATTATATGTTATTAAGTTCCAAGTATAGGTCATAGGAAATTTGTATACAATAAATTAATCTAGATTCACGACTGGAATTGTTCTTAATTATTTGTTGGTTAAATAAGTGGTTAACAGCTGCCCAATGTTATTTCCAAATAGCTGTACGAAATTATTAAGAGGGATGTTGGAATGATATTCATGGACGCCCACTACAAATGAGTCACAGCTCACATTAAAATTTATGCAAAGAGAACTGCAGCTCTTTTGTTTGGATCATGGGACCCCTTGCACCTAGCCACCAACTTTCAAAGGGAATATTTCAAAAAATTAAAATAGTTGCTTTGATTTGGGACTGGTTGCGGGTCCCACCAAACCTGTTGTGCCCTTCCAAAACATCCTCATAATAGTCAAAGATGAAGCGATGTTGATAAAAGAGTTGATGTGGACTTTACACCTGGCTGCCCAGTACAAGGAAGAACTCCAGAGAAAAAACAAACAAAAAGAGAGAGTCACTGCCAAAAAAAAGAGATCGTAGCATAAAGGATGATGTGGTGGATCTAATTGCCAGCGCAGCAGTCAAAGGGTTTTCAACAGAATCAAAAGGGACACAGCTTTGCAATCAGGTTCTTAATACCTAAGTTGCTGGTTCGGGTACGGGTTCAGATGCAGGCTCAGGTTCGGGTTCGCCGGTTCGGCAATTTTTTTTTTCCTAGGGTACGGGTATGGGTACGGACGTACTATATATATATATATAAACATAATGATAATGCCATAGACTCATAAGCATGCTCAAAATTATAATGATATGATCATAATGCCATAATGCCATAGAATATTGAAACAATGAAATACGCCATACGATAATACCTCATATAATCTGTAATCATATTCATAATTTGCAAAAATGTAAATAGTAAATTACTAAATAGTAAATACTCAAGTCTTAAAATGTCATTACACATTGAAAATTCAAATTACAATCAAGACAATATTTAATTCAGTATTACTATTCTTCAAATTCGTCATCCTCATCATCCTCAATTGGTTCAATTTCATTTGAACCACTATCAATTGGATTGCCACTCCCACTAGGTGCATTAGTTGCCTCATTGTCATCTATAGAAGCCAAGGTAAGTTGTGCAATTGTAGCATCTAAATCAGCACACTCAAGGGTGAGATAAGGCAATCTGGGCACTTTTTAGGGTTTTATTTTTTGTTTTTAAGTTGATTTTTTGCCTTTTTCTAGGCTGGACGGCATGGGTTCTCCTGGGTCCTTCTAGGTTCTCCCCGAGTTCGGCCAGGGTTCTCCATTTTCCACCCGGGTTCTCTGTGGGTCCTATGAAGGACCCACAGAGAACCCGGGTGGAAAATGGAGAACCCAGGCGAACCCAGAGAAGAACCGAACCCGAACCAGAACCCACACGTATTTTGGCGGGTTCAGGGGGCTAAAATGAAGGACCTGGTAACAGAGCTTAATACTATTTGAATTTTATTAAATATTATTTGAATTATGCTTCCATAATATGATATGAAATTTTATTCATAAAAACCTAAGTTGCCAGTTCTAGTACTGATCTTGGTTCAGGTTCGTGGATTCGGTTAAAAAATTGGAGTTGGTTCATTTTAGGTTTGTCATGTAAATATACATAGTTGCCAGGAGACTGGTACTAATACAAGAGATTGGTACTGGTACGTGTATGTCTATTTTTGAAAAATAGGAGACAAGGGTACTTGGGACACTTTCTTTTTAATATAATTTAATAATTTATAAATTTGCTACATTAAGACTGAAAATATCATGACATTGAACTTTCAAAACAAGAACATTGGTAACATTTAACATTAAATTTAAAGTTTAGAGTACTTTAAACACACAAATGCCAAAGAGTCAAAGAGCTCATACTACATATTTGATATTACACATTGAAATTTAGAAATGTTGATACGTTTTTTTTTCTTTTCATATGGAAACTTGCCAAAATGTAGGATTTTTTGTTTTTTAAAATGAAAAATTGAGGAGACATCTCCAACAAGTTTTTGGGCAATTATGTAAATATATAATATAATAATAATAATAAAATTATTAATTTAATAAATAAATAAATAATTATATTATAATATATTATTGTGATATATTATTATATTATATACTATTATGATATATATATATATATATATATATATATAATCTATTAATATTTATGTATTATATTATTATATATTTATATATTTAAAAATAAACAAATTATATTAAATATATTAATAATTATTTAAAATATAATATTAATTTTGAAATGAGGTCGTTGAGCGCACCTGCAAAAGCTAGGGCTCTTCACAACAAGCCTGGACAGTGGTGAGGTGGGGGGAATAATGCAAGTGTCAACTCACAAAGCATCGACGACATTATGCAGAGTTTTAAACATGCTTTTGGGTTGATGGGGGAGTTTTTGGATGCAAACCAAGCACAGTTGGGGGAAGCAAAGGGTGCGGACCAAGTGTGGAAGGGAACACACAATATGATCCCTACCGTAAATCGTATGACATGGCCTCTCCAATGTACCAACATCCCCCCAACTATTATCTTTGGAGAGGAAATTAAGAGTGAAGTGGCTGAGAACAAAGCATATTTTGCAAAGATGGGTTTGGTTGGGTGTTTCCAAGGGTTTTGGCCAAGTCTTTCAAAATTGCATCAATGGATTACATATACATGGCGCCCCATTTTGGAGGGCGACATTCAAATTTATCCATGCACACAGGGATTTTTTGTGGTTGTATTTGAAAATGTTTGGGATAGGCATACAATCCTCTGCGACTATCAATGGAGTTATGAGCAGCACCTTCTCATGCTAAAACCTTGGCACGCCTCTTTCAACCTTGTTACGGAATCCTTTGATGTTGTTCCAATCTGGGTAAGGCTTTTGAATCTCCCTTTACAATTCTGGTTTGAATCTTGTTTTGAAACTATTGGCAATGTTTGGGGAATTTTTTGGGAGTGGATGAGGAATTCTCAAATTTTATGCACACCACATATGCTCGTATTCTGGTGGAGATGGATGTAACCAAAGATTTTACAACAGAAATTTCTCTACAAACCACAGGTGGATACTAGAATCAGCTGCTCGATTTTGTCTCATTTTGAAGGTCTACCCTTTCACTGTCGAAGATGTTTCAATACTGGGCATATGGCTGCACAATGTTCATTGCATAAATCAGAAAACCAGGCCACGTGGAGGAAAGATGTGGCCCCACATCATCATTCGATGGAAAGATAAGTCTCTTGCCGTACCGCTTAAACCCCTGTTGTTAACTTAAAGCAATCCAATGAGAATGCCAGTTGTAAGGAAACTCCAGGTAAATCTCAGACCACACAAAGAGACTCTAATGCTTTAACTCCTAAGGCGGGGAGTGGCATTAAGGCTGTAAAGGAACCTATGTCAAAGGAGTTGATGTTGGATCAATCAGAGTTCACAACAATTTTGTCTAATGGGGAAGGGCAGAGACTCGCAGAAAATTTGGACGAGGTTGGGAGTACTAAGGTTTCTGAGGAGAATTGGACGGTGACGGTGGTGCAAAGGAAAAGCAAGAAAAATGAGGTAATGTTCAACATGCACCTCCATTCCCAAACCAAAAGTGGAGCTAAATCGTAGATGTTTTGATACTCTAAGGACTATTGTGCTTTCCATTTTGTAGCCATTTATGGAATTTGTTTTGAATTTGTAGGGATGAGGTCCCCCCTTGTGATCTCATCTGACGTGGACCAGCTAAAATTCCCGCACCAATTTACAAGGGTGTGGCCCTTCATAGCCACTTTTACCAATCAAAAAAATAATAAAAATAATTATCTAAAATATTTAAATATATATTTATTAAGTGGTAGGAGAGGAAATAATGAATTCGAAAAATATTAAAGAAAACCATAAACATTAAACATTATAAAGTCTCAAATCGCACAAGAGCCCATACACCAACACAGGAAAAAGCTGAGATTGGAAGGTTTCACGGAAACAGGAATAGGCTGTCGATTTTCAAATTTTGCAGATTAAAATCAGTGAACCCTGTGACATAGAGTGAAGAAAAAACGGCAAAATACGTTGCAGGTTCTTCTGGGTTCATCTGGGACGAACCCACAGGGAAAATTTGAAACCCAAGCCGCACCCCCACCTGCACCGGACCAGTATCCAGACCCGAAACGGATCGTCCTCGAACCAGCAAGGTTACAGTGGCAAACCGGTAACATAGATAAAAGAAAATAAATTCAAATAAGTATTTATTTGATTAACAATTGCAATGAAAAATCAAAAATTAGAATTGCATATTTAGAAAAACTTGTTGGAAAATAAAAATAAAAAAGACATTCCAGTAGAAATCGCCAGAAATTGTAAAAAGGGAATTTTCATCATGACTACTGCATAGAAAAGCCATAACTATCATCTCACTCAGGTGTCACTTTGTTGATTTATCATCTGAAACTTTCTAGAGAACAAAGACAAATGCTTTGAAATATGACAATTTTGCAATTTAATTTACTTCAGCATCTTATTTATCAATTCGTTCACTTTCTGCTAAGCAGCTATTGAGTAAGGATTTAGGAGGAAGGCAAAGATTATTTTAAATGTGAAAATGTTAGTGGAAGAAATATGTTCAGATTCAATTCGAATGTGGTAAATTAGAAAATTATTCAGTTGAATTTAGCAAGACCTGTAGATAACCAAATAAACAGTAAGTTGAACCATAAAACTTTATGAAGAGACAAATGGCAGACTAGTGATCCTGATTTAAAAGACCTATAGACATGGTAAATTATCCTTCGGGCAGTGGCTACAGTGGCATTCATCCACATGCCTTTTGTTGTATGAGTGCAAAACATGACAGAAATGTGAATTTTTTTCTGCATTTGTTTTGCTCTTCAGGCCAGACCATTGGAGCAGTTTTGTGAGAATGCAGGAAGAATATTAAGTGATGTAAAATTTCGTCATCTTTTGAGGATTGATAATGCTTCATATGTTAAATCAAAGGATGTGTGCTATGGAGATGGATATCTGCATTGCTAATGACACCAAGACACTATATGACATTATTCAAACCAATTCCTGTTGGCTGTTCTGCAATAACATGCTTATATGCATACATAAATAATAGATGCATGGCCTGAGGTGATCTATAAGTTCTTTACTGGTAATAAACTCTTGCGATGAAATCAAAGTGAAAATTACTAACCCGATCTTATTATGATCTCTACCCTAGTGGGCTCATTTATTACTCCTATAGAAACAGTGATTGACCTGTGGTTAACACCTATTATAAAACTTAACTCATCTAGCTAATGTTGTGGGCATGTTTAGTACATCTTCAGGAAATGTTAGTCTGATCTTGACATCTGTGTAGGATAGATATGGTAGAGTTGGTTGGCGCCATATAGTAGTGAACCCAAATCTCAATTGGAAACTGAATGAACATCAAATGCCACTTATTGAGGATGCCACACGTTTGGTAGCAGTCACCTCTTTCTAGTATTTCAATAGGGACCCAATGGCCAAGATAGTAAGGGAATAACAACATCAATTACATAATTTTCTCTTAATGAATAAATTGAGAAGCAGCTAACACATTTTGTTAAAAAATGTTCATATAATGAGCCGGAAATCTTGATGCTCCCTGCACCTTCACTTCTCACTTTCAGCCAACTCTCCTTTCATTTTACACTACAACTTCAAAGATCCAAATCCCAACGCTGAGCAACCTCTCTCCTAAGGGGGGGGCAACGAACTCTTCAAAGCTCAAGCACAGCAAACTCGCAGTCACATCTAATCAATGTTAGAAAACCAAGGAACCCAAACTAAAGGTCATGAAAGAGATACTTGCACTCCTCCACTAGGAAGGAGTCTTAACATGATTCCACTTCTTAAGTGGCACAGTGCATAAAAGTGGTATGGCATTAGAAGAGCTTGCGCCTAGAAGGATCCACCCAGCCAAGAATGCAGGTTATGATAGAGTACTGAATAGGAATGCTATCATCAATGGATTGAATGCCAAAGAGATCCTCATAGACACCGCCACCAAAGACAACATGCTGAACAAACAAGCTTGGATTGCCATTTGGTTGTCTGAAGCTTCATCCTTCAGCCATATTTTGCTCATGACAAACAAAACAAATGAGCAGTTCCTTAGGAATACTAAAGAGTACCAAAGTTGATATTCTCAGGGATAATTTTGTTTAGAAATTGAAGTCACTGAGCTTTCCAAAGCTAATATTAATAGCTAACCTCCTGAACTTCTAGAAAGTCCATGGTGCCATGACAATAATGTCAATATGGACTTTAGACAGTGCTATATGAGCCCCATGAAGGGCATCCAAAAGGTTGTGATTCCTCTAAATCCTAAAGAAGGCCCTCCCTATGCTCAGTTAATTGGCATCAAAGAAGATCTAAATCACATCTACAGGATTAGAGCCTAAATAGAGGACTGCATACAACCAAAGGAGGAAGGGATCTTGACTCAGGAAGATTGATCTCTAAGTTCCAATTCTGAGGTGATCATGAACGATGGTTGAATGGAGGCTATGAGATTTTGGAACACCTATGTGCAAATGTAAATGTTCATCTCAAGGTCCATCCAAAGCGCAAGCTTGTGTACCTAAGACCAATGCCAAGTCTGGGTACACAAAGCAGAGATCCATAACTGAGTTGAGTAATTGCTGCTGTTAAAACAAGAGAAAAATACCAATATACAGCAAGAGCAAGGGAATCAGTGCCCAATGTCCAGAATGCCAAAATATGTTCTATATACCCATATGCTTAACTTATACCACTCACGCAAATCAGGTCTATGAAGAAAAGAGTATATTGGAGATTCCTAGGAAGATAGGCCCCTCCTTTGTCATGCTTCAAGTCATTGCCAACATCCAAACACTGAATTTTACTTGGGGACCAAGTCAGATATAACATCAAATCAGAGGGCAGAGCACCACTGAAGAAGAGAATGCCATGGAGAGTGCCAAAATAAGAAGAGGTGGTTGGAATTGATCGAATGCAAGATTTGGACTTTTGTCCTGGTAGGTTCAAAGCTGACAAAGATTGAGGTAACAAAGTGCATTCAGCACTGTAGCATCAAAGATGGTTATCTGAAAGCAGTGTCGATGATGGTGAGAAAAATGGAGTGTAATATATTGGAGAAATGGTTATTTGGTGCCTAGATGGAAAAGACATTTGCAAAGCCTAAAAAAAAAGAAATAAATCAACAAGCAAATAAGGTCTGGTGACCAAGTAGAAGTAGGATTTTTTGTATTTTATTTAAGGCAGTTTGCTTGTTGCAGTTTTATTCTTTTGTTGGGCTTTTTATTGTACTTGTGTGGAAGATATTTACAGCACCTTAGTAGGGTGTGATAAGCACCCATGTCGAAGATCAACATCAGAATGGTATGGAAAGCAAGCAAGAGAGAGTTGAAAACATACAAAGACAATTTAAGAGCCAATAGAAAGATAGATGCTATTTGCCAAACAAAAACAAAAGTGCTGAAGTGTTTTCTAGAAACACAGGACCAGCTATGGAAAGAACAGCACAAGAGGAACCATTTAAAGCAGGAAAAACCATTTGTCCATAGTTAGGAAGGAAGGACAGGCATTGCACAAATGAAGCTAGAAAAGGGGTATAGCTAGAGAAAAAGACTGGTGCTAAAGATGGTCGCGTTGAGCACATAAGCGAATTGGAAAATTATCAATAAAAATACAACCTACCAAGCGTGCAGTAAATGCAGGGCAGGTAAGTGCATTAATGAGTATCATCGCTGCAAAAATAAGGCCAAGGTAAATCATTTCTACATTGGTGAATTTGAAGAAAGAGCTTTACAACTATTAGACTTCCACCATCCTTAAGCATCCAAGAGCCATGAAGCAAGAGTCAAGTGAGTTGCAAGCAAGCAAGAGGAGAATTTGACCAGAGTTAAAGAGCTGAAGTGAAAACAGAATAAGTAGCAGAAAACCAGAGATGAAACATGACAACAAAACATCCATGCGATACAACATAAGAGGATTGTACCAAAGAAGCACAAACACGAGGAAGCAAAAATAGAAAAGATGAAGGCAGTTGAGGCATAACTCAATAGACTGACTTTCAGCTTGGACTTAAACTCAACACAAATTCGAGAATTTTAGAAAATCATGATATGTAAATATTTTCCAAAAACAATGATATATTGAAATTTCAAACCAAACTCGGCTAAGCTCAATTGGTCTCGTCTAGACCTAGCTAGACTAGAAAAACAATCCAGCAGGCCTCATTTTGGCTTTCTCAGACTCAAATCAAGGACACTCGACAAGTCTTGTTACAACGATTTAGGTCATCAAGTAGTGGACAAGCAACATTCTTACCACCACCACTAATACTGAAAATTTGCAACAAGTTGGATGACATTCACATGAAAGCATAGCAATGGGCATTTACATATTTTTAATGCATTCATCTTCTATTTCTGAGGCCAAAATGGCATGGTAAACCTAGTGATTTGATGATCAATTGTCAAGTGATTCTAAAGATGAATTGAAACTGGGGCATTTTGTAAGAAAAATCTCTGAAGTATATCTTCTACATCAATGTATCTGAAATCCCAGCAATTCATGATTATTGTCCTAAGACTTTCTAACCATTTTATTTAATATATAACAATCTCTGATTAAATCTATAATATTGACCGGCAAAATTGGATATCGAGCTTCTTCATCAAGTCTTGGTATGACAATAGCAACAGCAAACTCTCTAGTCAAAACATCTGCAAGCAGATTGTTTTCTCCCTTAATCCATTTAATCCTTAAGTCATACCTGAGGAATTCAAAATACTACCTTGTTATGTGTCCTTGAGCAATGTCCTTATTTGGCTTTTTCTTTGGCAAATTCTCCATAGCATGACTGTCAATTCTAACTATGAAATGTTCTAGCTTTAGAAAAAAAATAAAAAATTGAATTTCTCTATTCCCTTCTTTACTGCAAGAACTTCTTTTTGATAAATATGACATATTCCTTTTGTATCAGTAAAGGTTCTAGACCTGTATCCACAAATCTCCTTTTTGCCATTGGGATACTGTTGTGTAAGCATAGCCAACCAGGTTTTGTCAAACACATCACTATATAAGATCAAAAGTAGACTTGGTTGTGGTATTTGAAGAGTAGGGAGACTTGATTATGTTATGCCCCTAACCCTATAGTGTGTATTGTGTTATGAGTAGTCGACTTGTGGCTACCTTAACTCTTGAATAAGTTGCATAATCATATATATGTATTTAGGTCATCCTAGGAGTTATACTTAAGTATCTAAGTCAGACTAGGTGGTATCCAAGGCATAAATATGGTATTTATAGGAGGTATAGGTTAGTTATTGTCAGCGTGTTGAATATTGTGTTCTTATTGAAGAATATTGGAGGTGTCCCCCTCGAAGTGGATTAGGAGGTTGCCACCTTGAAGTGGCATATTATTAAAGTATTTATAGCATATTTCCTATCATATTCTTCTATTGTGCAAGTTATTTCATAACAAAACACTTCTTTTTAATCCTTTTAACTGCAGTTGTTGTTTTCTCGTCTCATCCTTTGTTGTTACTTTTCAATTTGTCTTAGATTTCTTTTCTATCTCTGGCTAGATGTTCATTGAAAGGAGATACATATTTCAAGCAACCTAAAAATCTTTGAATTTGTTTTTTATCAGTTAAGACATGAAATTTTTTGGAATTATTATTAACATGTGACTATAATCTAATATTTCCAAAGTCTAAATGCAAACCCAAAAAATCTATATCACCTTTCCCTATTACCATCTTTTTTGCAAACAAATTAATTCCATTTTTCTATTGCCACAAACAACTATTTCAAATGTTCTTGGTGCTCAGAAATAGAATTAGAAAATACTATTATGTAATCGATGTACATAGCACAAAATTCTTTTAAATGTCTCAAAGCCTGATCCATTTGACGCTTAAAATATGCATGGGCTGTACACAAACCAAATGGCATGACATTCCACACATACAAGCCTTGAGGAACTGAAAAGGATGTCTTACAGTTATCCTCCTCTTTTACCTTTATCTACTAGAAGCCTAATTTGTGATCAAATTTGGAAAAGATTTTTTTGTTTGTTACTCTTCTGATTAGATCACTACTGAAAGGAATAGGATAATTAAAGGGCAAAATAATGTCATTCAAGGGCTTATAATTTATGTAGAATATTTTCTTTCCCCTTTCACACTCGACTCTTTTAATAACAAGGAATGCAAGGCAAGAGAATGAACTTCTACTTTTTGAATTTTTCTAATAAAACCACCTTCAAGCAACTCTTTAAGATGTTCATCCAGCTCTTTTACTTTTGTAAGGCTTAATAGATATGCAGGCTCATGGGCAATTATATGTACACATCCTGGCCTAATGTTTATTTCACATTCCTCTTGTTCATTAGTCCAAAAGTTTAAAGGATTCATACTGCAACATTCCTTTTCAAATTTGTGTTTAGTAGAACCAACAACATTACCAAAAAAATCTTCTTCTCTTCAGTCTACTATAGTTGCAGGTCTTCATGATGTTCTTGGATTTCTTTGACTTGTTCCTTCTTTTTAGGCTTTGTTTCTTCTAACCTATAAGTGGCTAACTTCAAGATAGGCATCTTGATTTGTTCAACTTTATGTTTGAGAGACATCTCGGTTTTCTTTAATATAAAGGGTTCATATTTTACCAGAAATAAGAATCCAAGCAAAATGCAACTATCCAAGTCATGGCAAGCAATATGTCACCAGCCATCCTTTTTGTATCCCTAAGTATGTTTTTTCAGCATAGTTACAAGACTCAAACTCAGCTTGAACTTGACAAGTTGATTTGTTACTTGGACTTGGCCTAGGCATTTTGACTAGGCAAAACTTGACAAAATGAAAAAACTATGAAATATAGAGACTTTTTAAGGAGTTAAAGCTTGTATTATGCACCCTTCATTAAATTAGCTTTGAAGACATAATAAACTAATTAAATAGAAGCTACTTTGATCACATGCACAAGTATATATTGATCAAATGAGTTCAAAGATGGATTTGAGCTTAGTAAAACGGCAATGACAAATATATAAATATTGTCACATGTTTTAGGTATACAAAAATTATGGATTATGAAATCCATGGCATCACTCAACCCAACAATTGTAGCTCTATGGCAATTCTTGCATGAGCATCTAGGGTAGGTCCTTCATGATGATGCAGCCATGATATTTGCTTGTGTTTTAGTGACATCTGAGTAGTCTACTTGTGCTCTATCCTCCTCTACTGCCTCAAGATTAACCTAATCAACCTATGCAAGTTTATCCTCAATGAAGCTAATTCTCAACCTCAGTGATCCAATCTGATTATGGATCAACATCCGCTAATGTGACAGGAGATATGTCAAAGCCCAAAATTTGTTTGGGACAAAGGTGAGGGTTGTAATGAACATAGGCAAGATCATTCAACCTTTGCACTAACAATTTGTTACACCTCTTAGAGTGTAAGTGCTCAAACATATTCCAATTGTGTTTGCATCCTAAAGTGATGCATGGTTGGCTCAAGGCAAGAAAGGTAATCCCCTAAAGGTTTGGCATCTTAGCATCAATCCTCTCCCACCATGCATTTGAAATGAACAAAAAATGAATTCAATCTCATGGTTCAACTTCAACTTTCAACATTAATGTAAAAAATGTAGAAGTTTTAAAGTTAAGTATGCCCTTGATAAACTTTTACTTTGCTGCAACATCATCTGAATTGCCTTACATATATCTCATGTGAATAGGTCCCCTTGCATAAACTCGAAGATCTCAATTTCAAAGATGATCTTTGCTCCAACCTAAGGATTAGGTTCCTTCTGATCTATGACTATGTAAAGCTCACTCAAAACCTCCTCATCGGTCTTGAAATCCAAGTGGAACTAGAACATTGGATTCAAGAAAAAAGAAACTGCATGTAAGGGCCTATGAAGTTGATGATTCCATCACCAATCAATGATATCCCATATGAGATGATATTTCTCCTCACACCCACCCTTGATGGATCTAATGACCTCCTTGGCCCTATCCATTCCCTCATACATTGCCCATTGCAGGCTTCTCCCCAGCAACAACATGGAGGGGTACAACTAAAGGCTCTATGAACTGCAATTATTAATAAACATTAACATAAGTATTATAATGGATTAAAGAGAGGAACATAAAAGTTATAAACAATTAAGGATATTAGAAATGATAAACTAGTAGAAAGAACAAAATTAGAATGGAAATATGAACTTACATCTATGATCTCATTTGTTGAAAGCCAATAGTTCGTTCTACTTATGCAAAACATAATCAACCATGTCAACACCTGTATTGGTCTTAGTATATGAAGACAAAGATCACTTCTCACTAATAAACATGTGCCTCAAGGCAACCACTGATTGAAGCAAAGATTGCAACATGATGAAACTCATTTCAAAGCGAGTTATTTCAAGATGAGCCAACTCCTTGTTTTTGCATTGCCTCATTAAGTTGAGAACCCAAGCATGGTTCAAATGTTTTCAACATGATGCACACATACTTTGATCCATAGTAGTTTGTCAAGATTCTCCAATTTACAGGTTGACAATAAGCAAAACAAGGAGTCCAAAATAGGGATGGGTGCTTACCGATAAGAAATTTCCCTATAAAAACACAATTTCCTGCATTGTTTATAATTATCTGCACAACATTTTCCTCACCCACCTTAGCCAAAATTCCTTTGAAACCTAACAAAGGAAATCAATAATTTTGTCTTTGTTGAAACATCAATGAATTTCAGAAAAACCATACCACCTGAAGAAAAAACAAGGAAATTCAACAATGTCTTGTTCCTCCTATCTGTCCAACTATTAGTAATGACGGAGCAACTCTTCCTCCATATCTCATGTTACTCATCAATAGTGGCACCTTACACTCAACATCAAGCCCTTTATCTCATCATTGGAGGTTTTGAACTCCACACAACAAATAGCGATCTTGTTTTCATGTAATTTGTTGGAATTAATAGGACTATTATCGTGTAAGAAGTCATTTTCTCGCAAATCAGTCTAATCAGTACAAGGCCCACTTGAGAGCATTGGTAATCAATTTTAGGTTTGTTTTCTGTGTGTGTTTGCTTATTATCATTTCAGATTTGGATTTATTCATTATCGGTAGTGTGTGAGTATTAAAGTCACTGTTCTAAATTAAATTTTTCTATGTTGCTATTCAGCACTTCAATTATAAGTGATCTTTAATCTTTTTTTAATTTTCCACCTTGCAATTGGAATTATTTATTCTTCTGATCTTGTTCATTTTCTTCCGTTCTGTCAAGAAATCCCCAAGTGAATTAATTAGATCTGCATTCTCATGCAGTAGACTCAACCTTAGTAAAACTTTTGGTTTTGCATATATTTTGTCAACATCTGGTCAAAACTAACATTCCTAAATTGAAATTATATTGAGTGTGTTCAACACAAATAACAAACTTTTTACTGGGAGTTGCTGAAATCCCATTTCAATCTGAATTATACAACCGGAAGAGTACTCTTCTTCCACTTTGGCATTATCTTTTCCAAGTCCATCAATAGATAGTAAGAATGTAAAGCTCCTAAACAAACAACTAATGAGCATTGAAGCAAAATATTTTGAAGCTTCATCAAGCACAATTGGCTCCACTCTTCCATTGATGCTTGGAGGTGGATTGCAAGAAGTCAAAAAAACAATGAAAGTGACCACAAGCCAAAGAGTTGATGAGAAACAACAGTGCTATGCATCGAAGGTGCTAAAGAGAATGTGTATTGAATGTTGGGATACAAATCATTGGCCTATTAAGCAAGGAAAAGGACATTAAGAGCAAGGCCTAGGAGCTTTCCTGACTACAAATTACCATAGATGAGTCGCTTTGGTTGATAGAAAAGGAACAGTCAGAGCTTGCAACTGCTGTGCTCTACAAAGGACTTATGGCAGAACAAAGACTATGAGCATGGATTGCAAAGCTAGCAAATACCCCAATGCAAGACACTGAGGAACTTGCACTTAATAAGGAAAAACAAAAAGCGAGTGCACTGAATAAAAAGAGACAAAAGATCCTCTTAAAGTTAAAGAATGTTGTACATGCAACTGAGAATGTCTGCCTTAGACTTGTGGCACCAGAAGGCAAAAGGTCAAAGATGATACATAGCCCTTGAGGAAGAAAGATGCAGAAGAAGAAAGGATAATAGTAAGCACACTCAAAGAACTTATGCACCAAAAGGGAGATACACTAAAAAACAAGCTTGGAACCTGTAGTACAAGCATTAAGGAAGTTTTCACAGACATAGACTAAGAATATGAGATGATGAAGACACTATGGCAAGGACTTGAAGACAAGCAAAAAGGAACCTGGAGATTCAAAGGAAAAGATTGAACAATGCATTGCAAATCAAAATCATTTCTCCATGTGATCAATTGAAGTCATCCATAAATGGGTGGAGCATACAAAGGGAGACTTACTCTCTAAGTTTCCAAAACTCTTGCCTAAGGAAGAATTATCCAAAAATTAGCAAATTAAGGTGTGTCCCAGGATGTTGGCTAGATTTTGAATAAATATTGAGCATCCATAAGAGAGCCCAACACCAAGGCACAAAGTGTTAAGAGAAACCATTTTGGCAAACAAAAGTAGAGAATGATGTTGGCACCTAAATCAAAGAATTCATTGAGAATGCATGTTGAGAGTCAAGCAAAGGACGCCTAGCAACATGAATGAGATGCTTGTCAATTCTATGCACAACATGGCTGTGATGTCCCCGTCCCTTTTGAAGCTCTAAAAGCAAATTGCAAATTAATTAATTAAATATCCATTAAGTCTTATTTATTTATTTACTTATATATGACTTTTGGAAAATTTAATTAATTAATGTTTAAAGACTTTATAAAAGGTTATTATCAAATATTTGCTTCATTTTTTATAAAGTCTTGTGTTAAATAAATCCGTTATTTCAACGGAAGGGGATGAAGCCTATTTGGGGAATCGAAGCATTTGCTCTGGATATCTCGGAGAATTGAATTATGTCTGGTTTGTAAATTGGGATTTTTGAGAACGGAAACTCTCAGAATTTCATCGCCATGAAAGGACGAAGACCCTGATCGTGGCATCTGTTTACACCTTCGAATAATGTTTAAGCCTTCCAGAAGTAATACTGAAGCACCGTATCATCTAGACATGGACGCAAGTGAAGCCTCTGTTATATTCCTCGCTGGTGGTAGACGGGTTTGCCGTTGCATATGATGCCGGAGGCATTCGCGTGAATGACACGTCTTATTCCTTGAAAACGAGTTCAATCTGTGCGGACCACATTTGCTACGGGAATTCATTCACGGATTCTTATTGCCGTTTTCTTTAGCGCCGGTCTCTATTGTCCAATCTGTGTGGACCACACTTGCTACGGGAATTCATTCACGGATTCTTTATTGTGCCGTTTTCTTCAGCGCCGGACTCTATTCAACGTTTGACGCGACCACAGAGGTTCATATCTCCTTTTCTCTAAGTCCCGATATCGGGCAATATCAGTTGGAGCGGCTGTGACAGGTATGTGCTTATCTCTCGGGATTTTGGAAAGATTGTTAAATTGTGAATGAATGAACATCGCTTCCAGATTCTATAGCAATTATCAGAATTATTCACTGATGTTATTAAAATCCATTATAAGCAAGTTTGCATTGCAGTTGAGATAGAGATATTTATTGTAATTTCCCTGCATATGAAAGAATATAAGTTTTCAAGTACTCTGCATATACAAGGGACAAAGTAGTCCGTATTATTGCTATTCACTGAAAACGTATGCCTTGTCATTGGCCTGAAGACAAATCTGTTATATACATTGCAATCTGGTTCTGCACATTCTGATCAGTATTTTGTTCTGCACCATTATTTTCTGTGCAATCATTTCCATAAGTCATTCTTGAGTTAATGTTTCCCAACTATCATACATCAGTCCTTTAAGATCAGGTGGATATTACTTCTGATGTGTATAATTCTGAGACGGGAACATCACAATGGCATTTGGCATATAATTACATAGCATGATTTAAAGCAAGGATTAGGGCGGCTATCAACCCATATAAATGTTACAACCTCAATAAAAGGCCAAAGAGAGAGTAGACAATTAAGGTTATTCTACTAGAATCATTCTAGAACTGTGATGCAACTTTTTGACAAATATAATACAAAAGAGCCTTAATTATTTGCATGATGTGTATAATATTAGTAAGGTTGTTTCCTTTGGATAGCATGCATGTGGCTTATTTCTATTACTTCATATATTTATTGATAGTTCTTTGATTCAATGCATGCTTTTCTCAAATAGTCAATGGGAACCTAGCTCTTAGTTAAAGGGTTGAGTAATAGTTAAGATGGTTGATCTTATTTATCTGAGACACTAGACTATATTAAACAGAAATGATAGCTTTCAGGATTTCAGACAGGGAATATTTGGATCACAAGAAAGAATGCCTCTCTAGGGTACCAAAGAAGAAAATTTCAAGGAGAGGCAAAGTTCAAAAAGATTTCCACAATCAACAACCAAAATAGTATCCAGATACTTAACAACACAAAGAATGGGCATCCACAGATCAATATCCTTTATATCCAAGGCTTGCCCAAAAAAAGAGATTCTTCAGAATATTTCACTTCAGGACTACATTCTTCCCACCACATGCTTTCAAGAATATGGTTGATAGTAAGCAGGGACATTTGAACCCTCATCCACACAAGGGATTCTATCTAGGCCTGTGCTCTTGTGGAAGACCCTATATTTTTGAAATAGGAAGATCAATCTAAGTTAGGTTTAACAAATATCATGCAGCCATCACATGATCGATTGGAAAAATTGGTAATCACAAAACATTCACACAAACCCAAGCATCATACATACCTTGAAGATAATAAGGTCATTATTGAAGTGGATCATTTTACAGAAAAATGAATAGCGGAAGCTCTCCAAAGTGAAATACATCTAAGCAATCTCAACAAAGATAATGGTCTTAGTGCAAGTGAATTTTTAGGAGCCCCAATATACATCTATTTAGGAAAGAACCAATGAAAATCATGTATATGGAGCCGACCAAAATTCCATTTTGTTCAAGTTCAATATTTTCTTTTTTGATAAAAGAGAGAAATTTAGTTTATATTAAGTAATGTGTAATATTACAAAAAGCCACAGAGCAAAGGTCATAATGGCCAGATTATGAACTCCTTAAGAGAGTCAAAAGAACTTTCTTATTTGATTAGTTGGAACACTAGATAAATGTTCAAAATCACTTAGCTAAATCAAAGCAGGACAAAGTCAAGCCAATAAATTGGATTTGGCAAAGAAGAGAACAAAGAGGACACCATGAGCATCAATTGTTGGTCTTATTGGTGCAGTGTAGCTTTTGTGGGTTGTTGCCAGGATGCGTACAGTTCTCCATGTGCAAATACCAATCAGGATGACTGTCACCTTGTCCTCTAGGATACAGGGTCCACTTTTTAGCATATGTGGTGAAATCATTTAGAGAAAGAGATCTCTGATTAGCCATGCATTTGTGTGTGTTAAACTACTGAAATTGTCAATGAAGAATATTACTTTCTTTTTCTGTCTTGACATTTCCCATGATTTTCTCAATAGCTTCAACCCTATTATGGACTTGTTAAAAGCAGTAATGAAGGATAATCAAACCATCCTCAGGCTTGTTGATGTTGTTGATGTTAGTTTTAGGATCAGAAATGAAATAAGCAGAATAGCAAAACAAGAACAATGAACACAGCAAGATACCCTGGGAAAACCCTCCTTCTCGAGGTAGAAAAACCCAGCAAAATATATATCTCTTATATATAGGATGAATAAGAGCAGAAATCTGCTTTACAATCAGACCCTTCTCAAGGGCGAATTAATATAATGAATAATAGCACCTATCCTTTGACGCAAAGATAAATATGTTTTTCCTTGAAGTTGATCTGCTTCTACAAGATGATAATCTGCTGCTGAAGGGCAAACTGTAATGTCCCCCAATTTAGCCCTACGCTCTTCATTTGGATTTAGCCTATTTCTGGGAACTCGTAGGCTAAGCAGAAGCTCGAATCAGGGTTTCCAAACTTCTTGGAGGACGTTTTCGTCTTTTTGCGGAGCTTGCACTTGGAAATGTTGAACTTGGATTGCGGATTCCTTTTGGGTTTTCTGAGAGCTTCGCGTTGGTGGTTTCGGTTCGGCATTCTGAGCAATTACATGGATTTACTATTTTTAGTAAATTCTATTTTTAGCAGTTGACTTGTTGACTCCTAATCAGTAGGCTTCACTATGGCAGTCTGTTCAGACGGTATGGTTGAATTTGGCTTCTGATGCATTTCCATGGTGATATAAGATATTTTATATTATAATGTTATAATTTAACATTATAATTCCTTGTTCTAGCATCATGAATTAATATTGTCTTTAAAAGGGGGACATTGAAGGGTATTTTCACATGGAGGAAATATTTTAATATTTCTAAAGCCAAATATTGCTCAAGGAGTTTGGACGCCAACTTTGGGTGAGCCAAATATTTTATTTAAAAAGTGAAATTTATCTTCTTAAGCAAGTACGCCATCCTGAGGGTGAAGACAAAAGACAAGTCAATGACCTAAAAGAATCTTTGAGGTGGCGCCCTTCTTGGAGGTTTCTAGAAAGCTCTTCTGAAGTTATAAATTGGAGCTCTGGGTCCTCATTTTGTTCATCTGATGAATTTGCAAAGTTATGCTGCCGGAATGGTGTTGGAATTGCTTCGAGGAATGCATACCTCCTAGCTTGGCTCTTCTTCTTGCTTGAAAGACAGCAACTAGTTGAGAGGTTTAGTTGTAGTTGGTTTCCTTTCATTGTAGTTGGTTCTTCTCACATTCTGTAGTTGAGTTATTGTATTTTCTGTCAATTTTAGAGTTGCTGGTTTGTATGGCTGTAGGTTGTTTTTACTCACAACTCAAGAAACAGAAATAATATTGTTCTGGGTACTGTTCCAATCTATTTTCCTATGTAGGGCGACCATATGTGCAAGTTTCCAGAATTTTATTTGAAGTCTATGAATTATCTAAAGTAAATCGCCCTTGCTTGCAGGCAATTTCACTTTGTAAGTGCTTTGGAAGTCGTGCAAAATAAATAGGGGTCTTTGTGAGAAGTTTTTGTGATCCATCTTCATTGTCATCATCATTAGAATGTTTTGCAACTGATTTCAAGTTAAATGAGTGAGTATTGAGAGAGATATGAGCATTTAAGTGAGTTCTGGAGTTGCTGGTTTCACCATTTTTAACTGCAGGTCTGTCATATCAGACTTAGTAAAATTATTAATAGGGCTGGGATTGTCTGTCTTAGTCATATTAATCATTCTGGAGTAGCTCTACATTTCAGCAGTTTGATTATCACTATAATCCATCGTGCTTGTAGGAGATATATTACATTGTAAGGCTGTTAGTAGTACTAACCAGCCAATATTCACATTTGTAAGCTCTTTATTATATTTCCCACTATTAGTGGAAGAGGCTGACTTGCCGCCTATTTACTTTGATTTGCATTGTAATATCTTACATCTCCGCCCTATGGTAGCTCCATTCCCACTCCGAGTTTGAAAGCACATTCTGGGTGTTGAGTTTACTTTCAACATAATAGAAGATAGGGATCCTCTGACCATATGCTCGTCGTCATCCAGCGCATTCTTAGTTAGAGTTCTTTATTCAGCATTGCTTTGAGATCCTCTGACCATATGCTCGTCGTCATCCGGCGCATTCTTGGTTAGAATTGAATTCTACATCGTTTGGTTTAAGTGCTAACCCTAACGGATGTGTGTTGCTTTGCTCATTGTAATTGGAAATTGAAAAAAAATTGGCTCGGAATATTTCACAAACTTCTGCTCTGTAGAAAATGTGAATTGATGATCAAAATGACAAGTCTTCTCCTTGCTTATATACAATGATAGGCGACCTAGTCCCTTAAAGAATATCAAATATGTTTGATACAAGAAGGCCGACCTGCCTTAGACAAAGGAAGAATAGCTCCCGAAGCTACCAAACACTAACACTCCCTCTTAGCTGGGGAGATATTTTCCAAATATCTACGTCATGGAGTCTCTCAACATGATGCCCACAATGGCTACACCCATTTGTGGAAAGCACAAAGGTTCATCACGGAGTCTCTCAACATGATGTCGTCATGGAGTCTCTCAACATGATGTCCACCATGGCTACTCCCATGTGTGGAAAGAAACACACATACAAGTGCCCATCACGGAGTCTCTCAACATGATGTCATCATGGAGTCTCTCAACATAACGTCCACCATAGCTACTCCCATGTGTGGAAAAACACAAGTACAAAGGGTTCATCACGAAGTCTCTCAACATGATGTCATCGTGGAGTCTCTCAACATGAAGTCTCATCTCAGTCTCAGAGATGAACAAGGGCTCTGTTGGTGTACGTTTTATCATCCACCGAACACACAGAATAAAATGTCCAAAGACACTCTATCCTCTCTTGAAAAACCACCGCGTATGCTAAGATTGCGAGAAGATCATATGGCGATTCCAAGGTTTCTTTTGTCGGGTCTCGACGTGTGGATAAGCTCAATGGCCGTTGTGATATGCTGGTAATGAACAAGGGGACTTACGTAAGGAAATCTTCACAAGTTTAGGACTTAGGGAATTTATCATTAAAGGCTCTCTTCAATGGGACTTCAATTGTGGATCTCAAAAAATGGCAAAAGGATAGGGTTTAGGAGAATCTAGTCTATGCCTAAGAACTCAAGAGACAATAAGGATTCGGTGAAGGGAATAAACCACACTTTGTTTCGCCTCCTGCAGGACAACATACGCAAAATGGGTGCAATCTTCAAGGGTTGTGATAATAATTTTCAAACCTCGAATGAGGCTGAAGTTAAGTTTCCACAATTAAGAGCTCAGGCTAACTTTACGCATCGAATGCAAATCATCCATTCGAAGAAAGTATGAGCTACACTTCACCATTGAATCAATACAATCAATCTCTCATTCAATTAACCAACTTTCAAAGCAAATTCTACCTAATCTAACTTTAACTTTTATCTATGGCAGAAGAAGATATGCAACCTCGCTTACTATTTGATAATAAGAAGTTATTCAAGGCAAATCATGCTCAAGAGCTTTTATTATTCGAAATAGTCTCAATGCAACAATCTCATATTCTGTCCCCACACAAATGAAAGTGAGAGAGCATCAGTTTATATAGAGCTTCAAAAATGAAATGAAGGGCCGAGATTAAAACAATATCAACGGCCAAGATTATTACAGCCAAACCCTAATTAGGGTTTCCCAAAATAACAAGAGTCATCAACCAGTAAACTATCAGTAGAGAGGCAGTTAAAGCTATATTCTAGGAGAGGCGTCCTTATCCTTCTGAGCAGCTATGAATCTGGACACTATTGCAATGACCTCCTCCATCGTGACAGGTGGCAGCATGCTAATCCGGAATTCAAGCTCATCCAAGTTCTCTGCACATTTGGCAAAGGTATTTGCCCATTCTGCTTCCTGCTTCCTGCTTCCTAAAGTCATTCCAGATGGCCGAAAGACTTGCCACTTTCGCAAAATCCTTTCTTAGAAGTGGTCCAGTAGTCGAGAAGAAAACTTCTTGAACCCTTCGTTTCAGCTCCTCCAGCTGCATATCCTTCTCTCGGACAATCTCTTGATCAAACATTTTTGCAGTTGTCATGTGAATTTTCTCCCGAATGTCCTTTACCTGCTCCTTGATTCTGAGTCCATCCACTTTTGCCTTCTCCAAAACTTCCCTACGTATAGTTACTACCCAAAACCAGTGATTGAAATCATATGCTGCTCCTGCAGCAATCACCTTCCTGTCGACCAACTCCTCTCTTGGAGTGCCCTTCAATAGCCTGAGGCATGGAATAAGCCTCTCCTGCATATCCGGAATACCTTCCCATGTTTCCGCCATATCCATAAGTCTGGAAAGGAAGCATGAGGTTTGCCCATAAGCAAGTGCCAGTTTCTCTATGAATAATGCCGCTTTTGTGCCTTCGCTCGCCATCCAGTCCTGGGCTTCCTTGGCCGTCACCATCCCGTGCTCGACATCCCTGGTCACCTCCTGTGATGAATTGAGGAGAGGAGGAACAATCGCATTACCCTGATCAAGTGGCTGGGTCAAATGCTGTATGTATTCTTTAAGATGCTTGACCTCCTTCTTATACTCTTTCTTCTTAGCCACTTCCTTTTCTAGTCTCGCTTTGATGGTCGAGACGGAATTATCCAATTCCTCAACTTCTTGACCTTTTGAAGTCGGGCCAAGATCTATAGTAGTTATAGCATACTCCTGAGGAGCAATCTCGTCTCATGGCTTGTCCACCGTGGGTACTGCAATGTGCACAGAACGTTTGCCTGTCTCATTCCTCTGAATGGTGGAGAATTTCTTGGCAGGCTTCTTAATTGCAACTTGCTCCAACCTTGCCAAGAAATCGGCAGTATCATCCTCCTCTTCCTGAGCTTCTGCAGGTACCTGAATTTTCATCCTTTCTATCAGCCACTCTGGAATGGTCGACTGCTCAATTCCATCCTCTACTTGAACCTCTTCCTCATTCGGAACATCCACAACCCCTCTTAGAGCAGAAATCATTCCCTCCTCGAAGTCATTATTCCGGACTTCTATCTCATTATCTGAACCTAAGATTTCCGTGCCCGTAGGTGACAAGGGCTCCTCGTCATCCAGCTGAATAGGTTCATCATTCTCTTCCTGAACTGCAGGAGGTTCAAGCATCTCTACCAAGGACTCGTCTATAGTAGCCACCAGCTCGTCAATGTTCCAGGATGCTGCTGAACGAGAAGATTCGCCCTTATGCCTCTTGGAAGCAGGCTCAGCACTTGGCACTATTTCCTTCCTTTTCTCTCCGATCCCGACCAAGTCCTGATGGGATGCACCGGCATTAGAAGAATATGATTCTGACTCGCTCAGTAGGTCGTATGTGAGCGTGATTCCTCTCTGTCTCAATTCTTGGGCATGATAGTCAACCCACCACTGAGAGTATTTAGTCACTGGTCTCATTAAGGTTGCCAGGTCTGCGTGCTCAGGCTCTGACCATTTCACTGGAGGAAGAGGTCGGCTTTCCTCGAAGCGTGGCTGGACGTGGTTCCCATCATCTTGTAACTAATCAGGCACCCGGCAAAACTCAATTGCCCTCATGAAATCTAGTGGCATCCTGGACCACATTCTTCGTCTGCCTTCATACTCATCGGCAGCATTTGCCCAGAAATCTTCCAGTTCCATCCTGTGCTTGTACTTTCTCCCTTCTACTGTCCGAATGTTATGATGTGGGTCAAAGTTGACCCTGGACTTGTAGGCTGTAAATGGATACCACTGGATCTCCAACCTTGCACTCTCGGCTGCCTGTGCTGATGGACAATACTCCAACATGTTCCCGATGAAAAATGGGAATGTGACAGATGCTTTCTTGGTTGGCCTCTGAATATTCTGATACTCTTCCAACTGTCTGAGGACCTCGAGCAAGATCATCCGATTTGTCGGATAGATGGGCAATTTATAGGGATTTCTGGTAAATCCCTAGATCCTGACATATGTGAATTTCGGGAACTGGATGAACCAAGATCCGTACTTACTGATTAAACTTTTTGCCTCATGGCTCAACCTCTGATGCACTCCTCCTTGAAGCTTTCTAGTAATATGCATTAGGAAGGCATCATGCACCCTCCTGAAGTGAGTTCTCCTTCAATTGGAGCTGTGGGTAACAGTCGTAAGGCCTGAGTTCGTTCTCCCCGTTGCCAATTTTGCCCTTGCAAATCAATCCTGGATACTTGTATGATCTGGCCAACAGGTATACAACATACGAACTCATATGAAAAGACTTAGTCTCCTCGAGGTTGATCAATTGCTCGTGGAGGTTGTCACTTATCATCCGTGACCAGTTGAACATTTTGACGCCAGAGGTGATCTCGTCTATGAAATAGTACATCCAGCTCTCGAAAAAGGCGCCTTGCGGGTTACAAGCTATTCTGTTCAGCATCAGTATGATATCCCCAAAATCTTCCTTGAAGTCTGTCCGGCGAGGTCTCTTGGGCATCTTCTTGATTGAAGGCTTAGGCTTGTCCATCCACACCTTGTTAACTGTTGTGGCGCACAAATCTGGTTGGCTGTCATATAATCTTTTGGCTTCTTCCTTGGTCTTATAGACCGTTCGTGAATGTTCCGGGATGTCGAAGGTTTCCTGGATTGCAACTTCGCCCAAGTGTGCTAAGACTCTTCCATCAGGTGCGATTATCTGTCTCCTCTGAGCGTCATAGTGGAGAGCACACTCCACCATCAATTCTGCACAATCCATTGCTGGTGGGAATCCAGCTGCCTGAAATATCCCGTTTCGGACTATCCGTTTGGCTATCGGTGTGGGAAGTCCCTTCTACCCATACACTCTTTTCTTAAACTCATCAAAGTCGACGTGTCCGAGATCGGTGTCCACGACATTCTTCCATTTTGAAATGACCTTGGTCTCTCGTTGAGCACCCTTGCTGGCAAACTTCATTTTCAGCTTCTTTGATGGTTCGCCTGCCGTGGTCGTCAACCTGCAGTCCAAAAGATTAACATTAATACAAAGACTTTTCAAATAATTAAATCTCATGCCTTGGATTCGAAAATTTACTTTCAGCTGGTTAAATAATTAAATTGTTGCGAAAAAGCAAGCTGAAAGTAAATTGGATAAAGTTGAAAATTTCGCCAAAACTCCGTCAAGATGAAAGGACAGAAAAGAGATAGCAAATCAACTTGACGGAACATCAAACCTCAGTGAAGAACTATTGGCTGCGAATCAGATTTAAAATCTGATTTTTTTAGAAGAAGAAGTGCGCCCCCTTTTCATAGAAGAATTTCAGCTTTCAATAAATCTCTTCTCTTTTCCTGCGAAAATTCTTAAGCATAACACTATTTCACCCTTTGGAAAATTCGACCTTGCCTATTGATCAACCAATTGCCTAATAATTTCGAGAAAGATTAAATTTCTCTTCAGCTGTGTGTGAAAAAATGAGTTGCTGAAACTCATTATAATGCTGAAGGATTGATTTATTTTAGCAACTTCCATTTTCTCTCTCGATCTCGATTTGTCTTCATTTATCCAAACAGGCAAGTTTCCCTTTATTTTTCGAAAAGAATTAGTCTCGAGCTTATCCAAGCAAATCTTACTGATCTTCAAAAATTCGATTTTTTTGCTTAGTGCTTATCTTTGATTTTCTCGAATTTTTAAAAGAAAACATTAAATACTTAATTAAATTCATGGCGAATTTAATTTTGCTTGTTGGATTTTATCTCTGGCCGGCGTAATTTATTTCCTTCCAACTCTTGTCTGGCAAATTCGATTTTGTCCAAGGCATTTTAAATTTCCGAGTAGTTGAAAATAAATTATTAAAATATTAAAAATATTTTAATTTATTCCAACCCGTTCGTTTTGGACCCATGGCTATTTTGATTTTCCTTTCATTTTTCTCGGCTAAAAGTGTATTTTCCAATTTTATCCTCAATTTCGTCTAGCCAAGTCAAAACTTAAGCCATTCTGTCGACAAACTTTATGCCAGATCCCTTTTTTTTTCTTTGCCCTAGCCAACTTTTCTCTTGCACTGAGCCTATTTTCTTCTGCCAAAGTCAAATTTTCTCTTGCTCAGTCGAGTTTTTCTAGGCAAAATCCTTGTCCGGATGTCTTCATCGGGCGAATTTCTTTGACGCTTGACAAATTCTTCTTCCCCCTAGCCAAGGGCGATCCTTCCTTTCTCCTTGCCTTCTGCATTTTTCTCTGGCCAAAGTTGTCAATTTCTTAACATTTTCTCCAGGCATCCATACTTAGGCGATTTAATTTTTCTTCCACTTTTGTGCTAGGCACACTTCATTTTATTCTTCGCCATAGCCAAACTTCTTTAGCACTTGTCCTCCCAAACTTGGCACTTAACCTCCTGAGGACGTCATGATTCCTAGCCCAAAATCTTCATTTTTCATCATTTAGCCTCTATACTTAGGCAAATATTCGAATTTTTCCTTGGACTAGGCACCAACACTTAGCAAAAAATCATTCTTTTTCCTCTTCATGTGCTTAGGCGGACTTCCCTAGCACCTTGGACAAGTATCTTGGACTTCTGTGGCATCTTGCTAACCTCTTCCAAGTGTATGGCGGACTTCATTAGCCTTTTGGACAAGCATCTTGGATGTCCCTCCTTTCTAGGGCGGACTTCAAAGCTTCTTAGCATTTGTCTCAACATCTTATCCCTTTGGAAATGATTCTCCACCTTTTTAGGCTTTCACACTTAGCAAAATTTCGAAATTCCCCTTGGTAGGCATCAATACTTAATAAAAATTTTGATTTTTTCTACTTCTACATGCCTAGGCGGACTTTCCAAGGCATCTTCCAAGTGAAGGCGAACTTTAGAACTCTTTTGGACATCCTTCCTTTGAACATGGCGGACTTTGCCTTAGTCTTGGACATTCTTCTTTGCTGGGGCGGACTTTACCAGCTTTTAGACATCTTCCTTCATCCTTCTTCCATGGCGAATTTCAGACTTAGCCATTTACTTCATGAATTTCGTCTTTTTTGAGCTGATTTCTGGTGATTTCGACCTCAGATCTGACTGGTTTCGACCTGATTTTTCCAGATTTCAATGTTTTTTTGGTCTGATTTTCATGCTTTTTGACTGTTTTTTCCAGATTTTTCAATAATTTTTCAAATTTTCTCTTTGATTTTCTGAGAGTTCTATCAAGTTTTTTGAACTTCTAAGTGCATTTTTTGGAATTCGGGACCTTCTAAATATAGAAACTTTCCAGAAATAGAAACTTTCTAAAAATAGAAAAAGCAAACCCTAAAAAATAGGGAACCTTGTTTGGCCCAAAAACGCCAAAAATCAAAAATCAAAAAAGCAAATTTCCCTAAAAAATAGGAAGTGTCAGAATTGGCCGAATTCACGGGCGATCTTCGTTTCCTGGGCCTTCTGAGCGCTTCCATGACGTCTACGCACTGATTCAAGCATGAATTACTGACTTGGCTTGGGTAACTCTCGGCAAACTGACTTGAAACTCTCAATAAGGTGATCTCATGAAACCATTGCAAGGAGACAAAACCCTAAAAACTAGTAGGCAACTGGGGGTCCCCATTGGCGATGGGGCGATGTGTGAAAAAGTCACAACAGGCTCACACCTCATATTTCTCCGTCTCAGAGAAATATACACTACAAAGGCTTTCGCCTCATATTTCTCCGTCTTAGAGAAATATACACTACAAGGGTTTTCACCTCATATTTCTCCATCACAAAGAAATATACACTACAAGGGCTTTCACCTCATATTTCTCCGTCTCAAAGAAATATACACTACAAGGGCTTTCACCTCATACTTCTCCGTCACAGAGAAATATACACTACAAGGTCTTTCACCTCATATTTCTCCGTCACAAAGAAATATACACTACAAGGGCTTTCACCTCATAGTTCTCCGTCTCAAAGAAATATACACTACAAGAAATCTTCATGATGATGTGACCCCCTCTGAAGCTCCAAGTTCTTGCATCAACCTCCTAACCTCCTCGTCCAAGGTTGCCTCTGTTGGTTTGCCAGACTCCCTCTGAATGTTAATTCCTCCTCTTTGAAGAAACTGATCGCAATGACAATCTAAATAGGTTCTTCCTCTTCAAGAGATGTTTCCAGTTATGTGCCATCAACTCAGTCCCATGGCTGCAAGCTATGTCTCTATGTTTGTTCATTTCTTCAGCTTGCGTGACTTCCTCATAGCATGCATCAAGCTTTTCCTCCCTTGAATTCAATCTCTCATCATCCTTTTGCTCCTCAATCCATCCTGGAAGCATTTGAGAGATTGGTAATAGTTCATAGAATCAAACTACCCAGTAGAGAAATATCCAGACCAATATAAAATTTATTCAAGGTACAAGCATAAAATACTTATCTCTTTATTGATTTTGATAAATGTTAATCACTGCACTCAATATAATTCGCTACTCTTGCGTTCAGATCAGTCCACAACCTTCCTACTACAAGTTCACAGCTTGATCACAGGCCCACGGCTCAGTATTAACAGTAACCTAGTAATACATCAACACTGGGATTTGTAGTGGTGGTTGGGTAAATTTGAATATGGTCTGTGACCATTCAAATTTATTGATGTACTCCAACAATCTTCAACGGCATACACGAGTTGCCAAAGATTTCTCATATGACCCTTCAATAGCCAATCGAACCCATAACAATGTATCGGCGTAACCCGTTTGTGATCAGCAATTGTCATGCCTAGATATAAGGGTTCCAATCTGTGATAAGACGCTGAAATATAATGTCTGAGAATATTCAATTACTTTGACTTATTCAACACTGCCAGAACGGCATGAAGACCAAGAGGCCCGATGACGTATAACGTTGTCATTAGTGGCCAGTGACAGTTTTTCTCATCTCCATTAGATGTAGCAATGTGATAACCCGTGTATTCCTCATTCGCTTAATTCCACTTGTCTCATTCGCAAATCTTCATTCACACGACCCATTGCTTCTGCCACCCAAGTCGACCGATCCCATGCCAGACAAACATGGCAACAGAATTGATAGAATCCCCAGCAATATAAAAGACTCTCGACTCTCCTCTGCTCTATAGAATTCATCGCTTGAATCTCCTGCTCTGAATTCTTCTATATGATCCGATGCTCCATAGAAGCCCGATGATATGGATGGTGGATTACCAAATGTCAGTGGCGGATGCGACGAGAGTATGTGTACTTCTAAATGCCACGAGGAAATAACTTAACACCTCTTTCAGTTTTGATGATATCTCCGTTGATTCTGCCTTCAAGATATAAAGTACCTAAATATATCTTTCCTTCCATGATCGAGCTTAACCGTCCAGGAGTGCCTTCTTCAGATTCCATTCCTTATAATCAAATTCTCAGCAAGCGGTAGCTGATGCTTCCTTAGTCACAATTCTCGAGTACCACTAACCAATCCTCAGGCTTTATCACACTCTAATGGTATTTACCATTCTTAGAAAGCTCTAAAAGCTCACACTCTACCTCAGAGTACACTTTGCGTTCCACCATGATGATTCGCGCCAAAATTAAGGCGAAGAATATTTGAATGACCATGATAGTGATAGGCAGCACTCATCCATACATAGCATGATTTGTTTCAAATCTTTTCTGTTCTTTTCTACCCTCAGACTGCTTAAACAATTCCTGATCAGAACTTTGCTTAAACCCGCTCTGATACCATGTTAGTTTTAGGATCAGAAATGAAATAAGCAAAATAGCAACACAAGAACAATGAACACAGCAAGATACCCTGGGAAAACCCTCCTCGAGGGAGAAAAACCCAGCAAAATATATATCTCTTATATATAGGATGAATAAGAGCAGAAATCTGCTTTACAATCAGACCCTTCTCAAGGGCGAATTAATACAATGAATAATAGCACCTATCCTTTGATGCAAAGATAAATATGTTTCTCCTTGAAGTTGATCTGCTTCTACAAGATGATAATCTGCTGCTGAAGGGCGAACTTCTGCTCTGTAGAAAATGTGAATTGATGATCAAAATGACAAGTCTTCTCCTTGCTTATATACAATGATAGGTGACCTTTCTACTAGGTTGCCCCCCTTAAAGAATATCAAATATGTTTGTTACAAGAAGGCCAACCTGCCTTAGACAAAGGAAGAATAACTCCCAAAGCTACCAAACACTAACAGTTGATTATACCCTGCTGATTTTGTCTTATCTCCTGCAAATTTTGCTTGAGATAAGTGGCTTTAACTTGATTAAAAATTTACATTCCTGTAGTTTACCCACCTGCTCCATTATCTTCATCAACCTATTTGATGTGTCATTAATATTGGCTAAAGCCAAGTGGATTGTTGTCACTTAAAATGAAGGGGATTTGGGCCAATCCTTATCCTTTGAAGCAAGCTGTTTGCTCTTCAGTGAGGATGTTGGGATCATCAGTCAATGATGCATATTGCTGGTTTCACGGGATGAGGGTAAAAAAGGGTGGAAAGAACATCATTTTGAAGAGCTGTGCAATTGTTCAGACCAACTCTTCAGGGTGGTAGGCATGGTATGCAGCTAGCATGGTTGGAAAAAAGGCCAGCAGCATTAATGACTTTAATGGACCAGGTATTGATTGGGCTGATAGAAAAAGAAGTAGGGACAAAAGCAGAGTGTAAGGAGAACATGTTCTTACCAGCATTATATTCCTGCGTATTTTCAAATTTAATAGCAGGGATGATAGCTTTGTAGACAGGTATATCTCCATCCATTATGTATGCATCAAGGATGATGGTGATCTTTCCATCATCCTCAAAAATCTTGTTTGTAACTACCACCTCTTCCTCCTACAATAAATTTTCAAAGACTGAAAGTATGATGAAGATATTTACAACTGCAAAAAAAGAGCTCTATATATTGAATTTTCAACTGGTCTTGTACTCTTCTCGAACTCCATTATTGAAGCTGACAAGCTTTTCCACCAACTTGCACTAAATTTAATTTTTCCACATTGAATGCAGAACATAGAATCTTCTTGTGATCTAAGCAATTTGAGAAGGTAATGAGCACAGTCAGGAATGTGATTTTGCCTTTTATTGAAGAGAGATGTCCCTTTTTCTATAGAGATGCTGAGCTCATCTATATTAACTACCTCACCTCTCTTTTCCAATTGAGATGCCAGGATCTATGTGAAGAGAGTAAATACTGAGCTTATCTATATTAACTACCTCACCAGAGGTCATGCATTCATTGTCCTTGTATTGGTGTTGTTAAACACTCCTCTATTTATCAAAGCTTGACAGTGCTGGGAACTGAATGGTAACATGAAAGAAGGATTAAAGATCTAATTCTCCAAATCTGTCTTTAATGTTCTTGGAATATGCCTTAACCAGCAGATTGAAACACCTTGTGTACAGCACATCCCACATTTTGTACACTAAAAGACTTCAAGACGACCACATGCAGCACCTAGGGCAGGTGTTGAGCCATGAAACAGGAAAACCAGGCAGTGGTTGAACTACAACAGGCAGAACCAAAAGGAAGCCCCGCAGTCCTTGTATTGGGGTCTTTGATGTTAGGCATTTAAAGTTTTTAACCCCTGAATGGTGAGGAAGTTGAATGTGGATGATACAAACTTTACAAAGTATTGATGTCCATTTTTGTTGGTTTCTAGGTGCGTCGTGGCAGTTCCATGCACCACAAGGAGTGTTGGAAAGCTGACTAGGCATCCAATCACCACTAAACCTCCTAAGCTATGTTCTTTTCTTCCTACCTTGCTTCCTTCCCTGCACCTCCTGGGCTTGTTGGCTTGTTTATGTCTTCTTGTCCACCCAAGCTCCATAAAGCAATGCTTCAAAAGCTCTTAACAGTAGCAATGCACGTAACATTAGTAGAGGTACAAATTCAAACAACATTGACCCTGTGCCAGGAATCATACCCAGTAGTTTCTGTGTCAAATGAACCCATCTCCTGTGAAAAAAGTGGAGTGTAAGATCTGCTTGATTAAATTTATTCACATTGTACCTTTGAGGTGTATTAGGCGGCCACTGGAAAAACAGAAGTTCAATATTTATTGAATATCTATAATCTTCCTTGAGATGGACCCCAAAGTTGGACTGGACTCATGGAAAACAAAAATCTATACAATGAATCCAAGAGCTTTTATTTAAAATTATATATGTTGGGAAAACCTATAACATTTTATATTATTTATTCATAACTTCCCTCATAGTGTTTAACCAGGACTGCATGGCATGCTTTCCATATGGATAGAACTATCTAGTTTCTATGTGTGGATTCAGGTACAAGCCAGTAAGATTTCCTACCCTACACAAGGTATTTAGCAATCACTTTAACAATTGTTTGAGCATTTGTAAAGATTAATATTGTTTATGTTCCCTCTCTCCTGATCAACTCACTTACATAACGATGTCTAATCTTACTTATTTTGTTTCGAAAGTAAACAAACAGCTATTATTGTTTTTACTTTGACTATAATGTACTTTTCATTTGAGAAGTGTCCAAGTTATTTCAATATATCTTCAGCTAGAAATGTTTATTTTAATCACAACTCTTTAAATGACAGCCTATTTTCTCATGACAGACTTTAGCAGACTACAGCATGTAATTGCATACTTAATTATCACTAGTATAATCTTTCTTTATTTTACTGACCAAAACAAATGTGAACAGATGGCTATGAACATTGAATCTTCCACAGCAAGAGAATGTAAAATATAACAATCAAAAGATTCAAAACCATTATTTAAGATTTTATCTCCTTGTAAAATTTAATTTTATAAATTTCAGATTAAGCGCTTCATTCCACAATTGGAGTTTCTGTTGTCCCTGAAATCAGCACTTTGGGGGGGAACAAAGCTATATTGGAAAATAAATAAAAATTGCAGCCTCCAAATAATAGATATGAAAAATCAATCAAATTAGTAAAATATATTTTAAAGAAACAAACTAAATATCATGAAGTAATTTACATAGATTTTTTTCCTGCAGAAGATAGTTAAATCCTATAATCATGCATGTGCATGCTTGTGAACTGTGATTACTAGAAGTGTGCAAGTTCAAAAAGATTAAATGAGAAAAATTAAATGGTTTTTTCTATACAATTCATAAAGATGTAGTTGAATGCAATGTTTGGATAAAGAAATGGATAATAAAGATTTAATGGCCCAACAGATATGGCACCAATCTACAAGACCAGATATCCTGGATTCTATTTGCAGCAGAATTGATTATCTGAAATTCCAAAATCATCCTTCCTTTCCTTTCAACCAATAACCATTCAAGCAGGGCAAACATTTTTTCCAGGTATATAGAGATGGTTCTTTTGACCCCTGACCGCTTGCAGAGCTGGGGTGATGCCTCCTGCAGTTTAAAGGGTTCCTAAAGTTGTGGAATAGCTTACAGGTGGCCAAGGTACTGACTTGAACAAATGAATTGAGTGGGTGTGTTTGAGCACTGTGGGTCATCAGCTCAAGATCAAAAAGTTAATAAATATTTTAAATCCTGTGTACCACTACCTAAAAATACTATGTCCATAGCAAAGTTATGATTATGATTATTGTTTACATTATTAGAGAAAAGGATATGCACTCGAAAGTTTCAGCATGATTATTAATAAAACTATATATGTTTAGAAAACACAAAAGGCTGGAACATTGAGAAGCAGCTCACCTTAACTCCAGTCAGCACTTGATCAGGAGAAATGTTCAAAGCGGCTAATTTTTGGTCATCCAAGACATTATCTGGAATTTCAGTGGTTTCTTGTAGAGCAGTAACTGAATTTGTCAATGGTGAGATTATTTTATCAGCTGGGATTGCAGGTTCCTCTGCTATTCCTTCTGTTGAATTTAGAACTAGGTTATTGTCATCCTCATGTTGTGCAGAAAAGGACAGATCCTTCGGTTGTTTAGAAACACAGGTGGTAGAATGAGAATCAGATGACAAGGAGAGAGGTTTGGAAGTGTCCAAGTGAAGATGCTCCTCACCACCTCCATGGTATTCTAGCGTAGCTGGTGGATTAGATGTGGCACTTGTTCCCGGTGACTCTTCAATAATTGTGATCTCTTGCTTTAATTGAGCCTGATCATTTGGAGTTCGACCACAAGTTTCCACATCATTATGGATTATTTATAAAACTATAGATGTTTAAAAAACACAAAAGGCTGGAACATTTCAAAGCAGCTCACCTTAACTCCAGTCAGCACTTGATCAGGAGAAATGTTCAAAGCAGCTAAATTTTGGTCATCCAAGACATCATCTGGAATTTCAGTGGCTTCTTGTAGAGCAGTAACTGAATTTGTCAATGGTGAGATTATTTTATCAGCTGGGATTGCAGGTTCCTCTGCTATTCCTTCTGGGATTGCAGGTTCCTCTGCTATTCCTTCTGTTGAATTTAAAACTATGTTATTGTCATCCTCATGTTGGGCAGAAAAGGACAGATCCTTGGGTTGTTTAGAAATATAGGTGGTAGATTGAGAATCAGATGACAAGGAGAGAGGTTTGGAAGTGTCCAAGTGAAGATGCTCCTCACCTCCTTTATAGTATTCTAGCATAGCTGGTGGATTAGATGTGGCACTTGTTCCTGGTGACTCTTCAATAATTGTGATCTCTTGCTTTAATTGAGCCTGATCATTTGGAGTTCGACCACAAGTTTCCACATCATTATGGATAATATTTTTCTGTTCTTCTGCATCTGATAAAGCCTCCTGACATTTTCTCTCATTTAGCTCTAACATGTGATTGTTATCCATAAATCCACCTGTCACACTAGAAATGGATTGTCCCTCTGTCATTTCTTGCAGAGGCTGCACACCCGCAACAACAGATGCAACACTTGGTCCTCGTGGCCTTTCAACAATCTTAGTCTCTTGTTTTGCTTGAGTTTGATCATTTGGACCAAAAGTTCTTGTAGTATCATTCTGGAAGACAATTTTCTGCTCTTCTGTGTCTGATAGAACCTCCAGATATTCTGCCTCATCTAGTGCCAAGCTGTGATTCTTGTCTCTAACTCCAATGCTTGCACTAGAAACTTCTCCCTTAGGTGCCTCCTCCCAATGGTCTGATTGGGCTGGCATACTGGGTTCACCAATCACTTGTAGCAAAACCTCTAGATCCTTGGCAATAGATGCAGCACTTGCTCTTGGTGGTCTTTCACCAATCTTAATCTCTTGCTTTGCTTGAGCTTGATCATTTGGATCACGAATTTCCACAACATCATTATGGATAATATTTCCCTGCTCATCCCTGGCAATAGATGCAGCACTTGCACTTGGTGGTCTTTCACCAATCTTAATCTCTTGCTTTGCTTGAGTTTGATCATTTGGATCATGAATTTCCACATCATTATGGATAATATTTCCCTGTTCTTCAGTATCTGATAATGCCTCACTTAGTTCCAGGTGGCAATTGCTGTTTATAGCTCCATTACTTACACTTGAAATAGATTGTCTCTTTGGCAGCCCCTGCAGAGGCTGCAAATCCACAACAAACGATGTAGGATTTGATCCTAGCGGACTTGCAACAATCTTTCTCTCTTCATTTGCTTCAGTTTGATTATTCACACCAGAAGTTTCTAGAACATCGTTATTGATGGCAATTTTCTTCTCTTCTGTATCTGATAATGCCTCCTGATAGTTTGCCTCTTTATGTTTTAAGCTATAGTGGCTGCCTATAACTCCATTGTTTGCATTTTCTGCTGGAAGAGATAAAGGTTCTACAGTGTATCTTGTCTGATTCTTTGTCTCTATAGCTTCCAAATCTGTACCCAGAGTGCCACAAGAAATATTTTCTTGTTTAAGTTCCTCCAAAATTTCTCTTACGGTATAATAACTGCCACCCACCTCTTTAAATGTGAGCGTAGCAGTAGGAAATTTTCCTTTGTTTGAAGCCTTGTACCTAAAGAAAAGGGACATCATTTCAGCTATTACACAGTTTATTCTTTCTAGCAAATGATCAATATAGTGATTAAAACATCTTAAAGGTGAAAGGTTTAATATCATGAAGAATGCACTGAAAGAAAAAGAATTATTCTCCCAAATAATAGCATGGACAGCATCTTCAACACAAATCAATAGATCAACAATGCCACAACTACATGTTGCTTGCTACAGTAATATATTTACAAGTACCAAAGAACAAAAATAATATATGTGGATGTTCCTACCAAGCTTGTTATAGAGCATCGGATCAAGTAATCATCTAATGAGAGTAACAAGTAAATCAATCTTAGTATCTTCCCAGACATATGAATCATAATTGAAAGAGCAATCTTGTGTGTGTGGGTGCGGTTGGGAGAAGGTGGGTGCAGGAGAGGGCATATGCTGGCAGGCCTGTGGAGACGGGATGAACATAGAAGTTCCAAAGCATAAGTTGCACCCTCATCATAACTATAGACCAATGAAACATATAATTTTGTAATAAGTTGGAGGAGGTACAGTAAAAATATGCGTACTCTATTATGATTGAGTTTCACCTAGTCAATAAAAAATAAATACACATATGGATTTTCAATTGAATGAGATGAAACATAGACCATTAACAATGGATGCTGTACTGTAGCCAGACATCCGTTGACACTAATGAAGGTTACCGAACATGCATACCATGATAAACAACCAATTCTTTGTTCAACAAGTAACTATGTTACAAGGTTCTTCTAGAAAGGTCCCCATACAAGGAAAATTCATTTTCAGTGCCAGTTCTGGGCCAAGACGGCCTAGTGTTCACCCAATTTCCACCCCAAGTACCCTGCCTGCAGGGTGCTCAGGGAGGACCTGGGCAAACCTGAGCAAGACCACGGGGTGCCATCCCTAAAACTGGATAAAAACACATGCTTTTTAAATTTTAAATAAAACATCCCAACACCCTAATTTTGCCCTAAAATGATTACTATTTGCTTCTTTTGCTTAAAATCAAATATTTTTACCTCATTTCACAAATAGAAGTGACCAAAACAGCTTTTTTAACTCCAAGCTGTCATTTTTTGTCCTTGAAGGTTGTTGGAGATTTCTTCAAAGGTGAAGGCTACAAAAGAGAGAGTTGTACCTACAGCAAAGAAAGTGCTGCACCTATAAGATTTATCTATCAAATATGAGTTTATCTTTTGAATTTTGTCAAATCTTTCCAGTTTTTTAGAAGTTCTTTTAAGGTTTTTTTTTTTTTTTTTTGTTTCCTTTTTAAAAAGGTTTTGAATGTTTTTGTAAACCTTTTGTACAAAATATGAGGGTTATAATGCCTTTATTTTCCTTATAGTGTAGGGTTGTAAATTTGTAATGGTTTTTTTCGTTTTTTGTGTGTGTTGATACAAACTGGCTGGTAGTTCTAGTTCAGTTGCCCTAGAGGCAAAAAGTCTGTTCAAATTTGATGCAACATCACCTCTTTGGCAACATACGTGCATGATTGAGAAACTTCTTAGAGGTGGGGGTTATTATTGGTGTTGTAGCCATTGTGGGACTGAGTGTAAGAGCTTGTATCGTGGAGTGAAAGTTCATCTATGCACTATGATTAGCATGGGAATAAGAATTTGTCCAAGGCCAAATAAAAAGGAGTTGCCAAAGCAACAAATTATGGAATATATCAAAGAACAAAAGGATGCCGATGTTGTAAGTAACAGAGAAAAAGGAAAGAGCACATTACCTTTCCAAGAAAGGATTGTGCAAGCCTCCTAGTGGCTTAACAGTATCGAATGGCCTGCATCCTTTCATTCCACCATTGTTTTCCTAAGAAGACAATACCCCTTGCTTGCCTGTAAAAGAAGCCTATTGGAAAAAGCTGCCAAGAATGAGGCGAGAGAGGTTGCAAATGAAAGCATCACTCATTGCATTTTTAGTAATGGGCTTCCTTTCAACTTTGCCAAATCACCATATTAGCAGGATATGGTGATAGCAATTGCTAATGTACCTATTGATTACATTAAACAGCAATTGCTAATGTATCTATTATTGACACTTATTTCAACACAGTGGATATCATCAAACTATGCATTACAAACAAAAATATCATGGTTCATTTTCAGTCATTAATACTGTGTATGAGTTGATTGATGCTTGATCAAGGTGATCTATTTGAACAGCTATTTGAGGAAATATTATGGGTTTCTTCCACTGTACTGCATTTCCGAGCTTGGAGGATGGTTCCATGTCTGGTGCATTAGATTGTGATGAGAGATCATTTTCAGAAAGTTGCAGTAGGTTGTTTTTATTTGGTTAAATGCAAGTGCAGTGATGCACACATTGTGCATGTAGAAAATCAATCTTGGAGCACATCATTGAGTCCTACTTAGAGACTGGATTGCTTTGAGCTTACGACCATCATACTTATAGCACTTCAGTGGGTCGAATCGTGTTGCTATCAAAGCATTCCATTGACACATTCACCATCACAGAAGGCATTGGTTTTGTTCTTCCCATTGAGTCATTCATATCTGAAACTAAACATCATGGGAGGATAATGATGTAATAATGATTATTTGTGCCATGCTCGACGTATTCTTAAATCCACATGAAGAGAAGATATTCAGAAGAGTAATCTGTATTTGATGAGTATGGACACATTGGCCATGTTTAACATGTGTGTAAAGGTGAAGAATGCTAAATTAGCAGGTACGCTCAATATGCCCCAACCTACAAGCAATAATAGGATTATCTATTCATTTCATGGGTAATGTTTGTCAGAGAAACATAAAGGATGGGATACGATTGATGCCATCATATTGAGTTGGAGGGTACCTTATTCTCTCTCATTGAAACTTAGTAGATGCTCTATGCATCCAGCCCAAAAAAATTGTTTTGTCTCTTCTTTATTATGATTGCACACGTTGATCCTGTGGATGTTTTTGTGTGTATTCAGTGCATTCTCAATCACAAACATATCATTTCTAGTGGTGGAATAAATATATCAGAGCTGATAAAATAAAATTTTATTATAACTAAAGCAATGGAAAATCGAGGAAATGGACGGAAACATCAAAATGCAAATCTGGGGAAAACCATCCTCAACACAAAATTATCAAAATCAGAACTCTGAATTTCTGTTCCCACATCATTATGTATAATTTTCATTTACTATCTATTTTTGTTAAGGCTTGGGCACCATTAACATATTCTCACCCATTCATACAAGCATTTTATTTTTTGAGACTTCAATTTTTATCCATGTACTCCATATTAAAAATATGAATATCCAAGATCTCATTCAAATGGAGACTATAATTTAAAACAAATCAAGCTTGGAATAGGAATACTTTTCTACAAAAGACACAATCATGACTCGGCGTTCTTCCTTTGTTTTACTCCTGCGACCAGGGGGACGCCCACGCGGATTTGATGGGGTGGCCAATGCGAAAATTCTCCCAACATGGCTAATTTTAATTCCTTGCATGAGTATTAAGTCTTCAAAAAGCCATGCAATTAACAATTGTGTTGATTTGCAGACCTGAAATCAGCCAATTACAACCTATTAAATGCAGAAATTTTTATGAGTCAACAATTTGTTAGGTGAATTTTTTTATATAATCACAGTTAGTTCTGAAATTTTTAGTCTATATTCACACAAACTCATCAAATTCCTTTATTTAACCCTTTTCAAGGTCCTTGTTGATGCTATTTAGAAAAAGCAAGTACAAAAATTTCCAAGTGGGAAATCCAGACCAAGCAATCTAGCTTCAAAGTAAAGACCTCTTTTTTGTGTCACAATGTCAGTTGGAACAAACTCATCAATTATCATTAGACTTTTGTTGCATCTTTTGTCCATTTTGGTGTTGCTTTTGGAGTTTGTATGCATGTAGATTCACTAGTTAACTGTAACCTTGCATGTGGATCATTTCAACTATTATCCAAGGCTTAGAAAATGATATGAGATACAATAATTATGCCAAGTCTTATGGGTAAATTCAATTGTTAACAAATTTTGCACATATGATTCTTTCTAGTGGAAAGAATAAATATCACATTACTTCTTATCTGACAAGAAACAAACTCTATATATCGCTCTTAAATACAAGATTAACTCTATATCATTTAGACCCCTTGCATGAAATGTGATCCCTTAGAATTACAAAACCAATTAAATGACAACCCTTTTTTTTAAAAGACTACTAAAAACTTGCCATATAAAGTTCATTTTGTCACTCTATATAAATTGTCTTGAAATGTTTTTAGAGTCGATTATGAAAAGGAAAAAAAAGGAAAGAGCCAATATACTTAAATTATAAATAGAGTATTTCTTATTGCAAATTGAACAAATGAGGAAATCAACCTTTGTTATCTGCTTTATCACAAAATTTGTAATGTATAACAAATCTGATTCAAATTGTCATAAGCAAGCATTGAAGTTTTTTATCAAAAGAACCCATATTCTCTATGGAAAGTATCTTCTTCTTCACTAACACATCATCTAAACTAAAATAGGAATAAACATCTGTACACTTAAGTATCTAGTAGAAGTGATACCATATTCATGTTTGTAACCAACTGCTTCCTCTGCACATAAATGCATCAAGGAAAGAGGAAAGATAATAGATTCGGTTTGTAAAGCAACCCTACTCAAAACCTAGGTGTGTGGCAAACAAATTTTGCATTATGACTGTGAAGACAAACCATCAAGGAAGATTTATTAACATGAAAACCCTATCCTAGAAGACCTAGCCTCCATGGTCAGCAGCAAGTGTCACTCTGTGACTATTGTTGTCCTGTGGTCTTAGGAATGGCTTGCAGCTGGCTACATGCACGCTGCCATAAGTTAGCTAGTGCAAAATGGCTATCCATACTACGTTTGAACTTCCCAACTTACCACACAGATATCAGTTACAATAGAGTTCATATCAGATCATTGAAGCTCATCCCCCATCAACAATTGGGACTTGGCCCATTACCACACCTATACATAAGCCATGCATTGCATGTACTAGACCTTAACCATAAATGAATGAGAGAATAAATAAGAGTTTAAGCAACTCATAGGAGGTGTCACTACCAAAACATTTATACAGGGCCATTACAATCAGTCAAGCAAACATTCATGCAGCCACCATAAACCATTATCCTCCAACAAAATATTAACAAAACTGACCCATTCACAAATGCATCACTTGAATAGCAATTGGGCCATCCATGGCTTATGAAATTAGTAAAGTTTCATAAAATTGCAGATTTTAAATCAGCTGCAAGCAGCCCAAAAAACTATCAAATGCATTTTTATTCTGACATTCTTTACCAACACTTGAATGGAATGCCAAATGTGTGCAGTAAACTTGATAAATGGAATAAGGCTATGGATGCCACAAGTTTAATGCACTCTTTTATATGAATCCTAAAACTCATGAACATTTAAAATATGAACCTTTTGTGAGTAAACAACAACTATCTCAATTATAGATCATAGCACTATATGGAGTGAAACCACCAAGGATAACAAAAAGATGGTTAATATATGCAAAATTCAGGAAGGAATAAGCTTTGCCAGGGTTTCATGTATGGATGGTGAAACTCCATAGGAAGGATATCTAGAAGCATTTCCAAGAAATCTAAGGCTTTTTGTATTGCTTGAAAGGGTTGTAGGCAATGCAGAAAAGAAGAGGAGAAGACCACCCTCCCACAACCCTTCTTTCCATAGGCAACAACGAGCGGAAGTTTAAATTTCAATGGGAGACAATACCAGGAATAGAGGCAGAAAATGGAACTGATCCAGAAACTTGTAATTGGTGTCTGGAAGCCAGAGAGGATAGTCTAGTTTTGGTACTGGATATGGAGAGATTGAACAGAGATCCATAGGTAGGTTCTTCTTTCCATAGGCAACAACGAGCGGAAGTTTAAATTTCAATGGGAAACAATAGCAGGAATAGAGGCAGAAAATGGAACTGATCCAGAAAATTGTAATTGGTGTCTGGAAGCCAGAGAGGATAGTCTAGTTTTCGTACTGGATATGGAGAGATTGGACACAGATCCATAGGTAGGCTGCTAGAGGGTTGACCCATTTGATTCTTACGCAAGCAAATCTCAACAGAATCCATCGAATGGGCTGGAAAGAGCTAGAAGACATGAAATTTACAAAATAAGATCATTGATCATTCCCAAAGGATATTTCAAGTTTGTCTTTACCAATGAAGCAGATCAAGAAAGGATGTTCCAGGGAGTGTTCTAGCTCTATTTGAGTGCAGGGCCATTCATAATGTACTTGCAATTCAGATTCAAACCCACTGAAGTAATGCCATCAAAGACTCTGGTCTTGATCTGATTGTATGCACTCTTACATGAGTTTGGACAGATTTATGTCTTCTGGATGATGGGAGTGTTCATGGAAAGTTTATATGCACATAAAAGGCAGTTGTTTGAAGTGGAGCCGAAAATTATGCAAGGACTTGTGTCCAGTTACTGTACAACAAACTCCTTCCAATGAACTTAACCTTTAAGGCTTGAAATAGATTCACCCAATTGATTATGCTTCAGATGCAGGGCGTGTAATGAATGTGGCCATCTAGCACAAGAATCCTAATTGAAAACTAGGCCAAAGACTTTGAGTCCACCACAGAACCCAAAGTAGATCAACAAAGATGGTTTCCAAACTACCCATGAAAAAAGACTAAAGCAAAATGAAAAAATTGTTACACCCCATTGTGTTACTACTTATTTACTTTTACCTAGTTGGGTGAAAATACTTAAAATGATCTTATTTATGTTTTATGTGTTTTGGAAATATGAAAAATAAATGTTGATTCAATTTGATATTATGAAATGATTTTGATTGTGAAATATTTGATGCAAATGAATGTATTGTTTTCAGCTGACTACTATTGCAATGTATTAAGTTGGATGCAGGAATTTAATCAAGCCTCTTGAAGAGAGGGGAAGCATCACTCAAGGAGAAGAACTTGGTCTAGTAACCTTTGATAAAGACTTAACTGAGCTTTCACACACACTCTTCTAGTTTGGTCAAGTTGGGATAATAGTTGGGAAATAGTAAGTTACCTTTAGTCTTGCTTGTGGTTTATTTGTGAATATTCCTGTTTAGAGGTTTACAATGTTGAGTCTCTTTGTGATGAGTGAGTTCTTCTTCATGTGCTTCTTTTTAATCGATAGGATATATATAAATAAAATGTATATATATTATATGTATGTGTCAACGATAAACTCATACACATCAGTAATTACGTGCATGAGTATGCGTAGATAGACATATCTATGCATGGTCATGGACGGATTACCCATATGCATGGGAATATTGATCGGACAAGGTGACATATATATATATATATATACATTCCATGTATATATGTCGATCAATATGATTGTGTTAATATGTGTTTTAAATATCGAAGTATGATATATATATATATACATCACGAATTTCATGTATATATATATATATATATATTCATAATTCACAAATTAATAGAGTTGTATTATTCGATATACAAATACACATATGTATCCTTATATTTCATATATAATAATGTATGCATATATATACATACATACATTATTTATATATATATATATATATATATATTTGTATGGACGTTTCCATTACATCGATACATACACGTATGTTATATATTATATATGAAATATAAGGATACATATGTGTATTCGTATATCGAATAATACAACTCTATTAGTTTGTGAATTATGAATATATATATATATATATATATATACTTAATACATTATTATATATGAAATATAAGGATACATATGTGTATTCGTATATCGAATAATACAACTCTATTAATTTGTGAATATAAATATTTATATATACTTATATACATGAAATTCGTGATGTATATAAATATATATATATAGTAATGTTTTCTCTAATGCTGAATTATCATATAGTGCATAGCATTTTAAACATAGCTTATGCTAAGAATAGCACGCAGCATATTAACAATGGAAATAGCACTAAAGTTAACAGTGCATATAAATATATATGATGATGCTTAAAACATTTAAAGTGAACAAGTAATATGAAATATGGACAGCGCCATATAAAGCGCTTAGTATCCAATGCATTCAACGTGTAAATATTGCTGCCAAGACTTTGTCAGAACAAATCAACAGCAAATGTTAATGGGCAGGAAATACGTCAACCAAGTCAAAACAACAAACATTGACCCATGATAAATGGCGCGAATAGCATAATGTGGTGCCAACTGAGAATGTTGTGAATCGATTAAAAGTCTATTTTTCAATATGAATTTCCAGAATGTGATGCATCTGAAATATATGGAAATGGTCAAGTATGCAGCTGGCCAAGTAAATTGACCTGTAGGAGGCAAATACCTTGCATTTCTGATTATCTTACTTGCTATTCATTTGAGAAGTGCGACTCATTCACCATGGTTGTGTATGTGTTCACTATACATCAATCTTAGCTGCTACCTTTTCTTTACCTTGCTGAGTCAAATCATTTGAGCTAAGAAGTGTCAATCTTGGAACCCTGTTTCTAGCCTTGAGTTGCTGATTTTTGTGTATAAATAGAGGAGCTACCTACCTCATTTGGACGCATATCTGCATTCTTGCTATGATTTTCTAAGTTACTATAATCTGATTTCTTGAGTTGTGTGAGATTTTGAGAGAATTGAGTGAGGATTTTGAGAGGGAGTCATTGAATAAGAGAGAGTTAATTGGGAGTTGCTTACTGTTTTGGGAAGGCTGTGTTGGGAAACCAAATCGATCAATTGGAGCATTGTATAAACAGGCATGCTGATTCCTACTCTTTTATATATTGTTTTATAAAAGATTGTGTGTCATTGTTTGATTTGTTTGGGAAGTTAGTTCTATTGCTTATTAGGGAAAAATTATTCTTTTTTTTTTGTGAAAGTGAAAAGAAGTTTGTTGTATTTAGTATAAAGATCTATTTTGTTTGAAGTGTTTGTACATATTCTATATTAAGGAATGGGTGGATATAGAGGGAATAATTACTATATTAGGTATATAGCTTATGTAGCTAATCGTTAAACTAGTCGATTCTTAGAGTTACTATGGTTTTCGTAGATATGTTAGTTAGACATAGAGGTAATAGGTTATTCTTGGGGTTAGGATAATCCAGTGAAGGGGATAGCCTGTGGATAGGTTATGAATGGTCATTTATAAATCAAGCTAGGAAGGTGGGTGAGTGTGTGACGTACACTCTAAAATCACGAGAGATGAATACTTTGGCCAAAGAAGTGTAAAGTGCCACTGTTTACACTATCAGTTCACTATGTTTCCAAATTTACATACTAGATAGGGAATGTCATATGTGTAGGTTGTAGCCATTGTATGACAGATCTAGAAACATTTAGAACAATCCACCAAGCTCAGAAAAGGTCATGTTATTATGAGGTTGCCAAACCAATCTCTTCGCCGAAGGGTGGGGTCATCTATCAGTTAGATAGATGTGAAGGGGACCACAGTTAGTCCAAGGTTGATGGAAAAGCGCTTGAGTGATGCTTCTCCTCATCAGTTGGCGACCAAGATTTGAAAGGGGATTACCTGGATCATTCATATTATCATACATCTTTTGCCAGTAAGCTCAATGGAGCCTTGTATGTGTATTTTGTATCCATATCTATGGAAAGATTGTAAAAGAGAAATGTTATCGTGAATTATTGACTATGTTATCAATTTATTGGAAAGTTGTAATACTTTGATATAATACAATGGGAAAGTTTGGAAAGATGTTTATTTCAAATGTGCATGTTATCTCTTATATTAAAGGAAAAAAAATTATTGCTCATAATGGTTAGATGCTTGAAACTTTTACACGAGGTTAAAACATAGGAAAGCTATTGTGTAGAACAATGGGCATGTTACAAAAATCATGGAGAATTAAAAAACAAATGGTCAAATAGTGATGAAGGATAGTACAGGTGTAATTGTTAACTATAATTTTGTGATTGTCTTGGAACATTGCCTTTAGGATATGATCGTTTCCATGTCGAGTGTAATTGCTTGTCTACTTGTAAGAATCATGTTATATGGCTAGCCAAGTCAATATGTTTTGAGTGGAGAAATAAATAAAGGAACAAACATGTAAATATTCTTCCGCACCCTCCTTTTTGTTATTAGTTGTGTATTGTTTTATCTTGTTCTTTTGGCAGAGGCAGCGTTTGCAGATGCATTGTGTTTTCAACAAGTTGTGCCCTTGCTCCCACCTTGATCTCAATCAAAAATGTTGACATGTCAAAAGCAGAAACAAGAAAACATACCTAATCCCATAGCTAAAATGCTCCCCTCCATTACAAATAAGGCACATGGAGGCAATTGAGTGGTGCATTTCTCAAAAGCAATTATTGTTTGCATGCAAGTGTTCAAGAAACCAAAATAGACAATGTGATGGTGAAGAGATCATGCAAGCACTATTGAATATTTCTCATTGATGTCAAAGGTACATGGTTTCTGAATGTTTTGAGTTTTGGTTACCTATGTAGGGTTTGTTCCACATGGTGATCTCTTGCTTACAACTTCACTAGTTAATTTTGTTCGGATAAGACAAGGGAGTTGTCTATTTTTATTAGAAGCCAAGTGTAGGCCCTTAGCTTATCGCCGCTATGGTGGAGACTACTGTTGACCGAGTTATGGTGTGAAATACTGAGTCAGCAATTTCATTAAAGTCAACAAGATTCATGATATTATTTTTGGAGTTGACTCAATCTATCAACCATTGCCAAGTCAGCTTTGATTTGTCAGTGGTCGAACCATTTCTCTTGTAATGGCTTGCTACTTGTATCTTGGCGGCTCAATTTATTTTGGTTTATAGTTGTATGGAGCTGCTAATGGTAAAGTCGAATTCATTTATCTCTAGACGTCAAGTTTATCCTTTCTTGACATGTTCACCTATTTCTTTTATTTTTGTGTATTTGCTTTTGATGTCAGAAAGTGGGGCAGCAGTGGAGACCAAAAAAAATGGAATGCGTATATACCTTTTTATTGTGAGGCGGCTATTGAATTTACTATCCCTAACGAAGATGTTGTTGAGGGTGGCTCATAGACGTGTGGCCTTTCTAATATTTGCGGATTTTTTTTAGAAGTTGATATGGAAGTTGTGGTAGTGTTGGACGGAAGTTAGTGGATCGATCTGAAAGCTACAAAATATGTTACTAGTGTTGTGTCAATAGAGACCTTTTTTTTTGTAATGTTAGCTATTATCATCTCTTTCTTGTATTTGACTCAAAATTTATATTCCAAGGGACATTTGAATGTGTGGTTTTATACGCAGCTACAGGAAGTCACGGTAATAATGATTGTGGGCCTTGTCGTGAGCCATGTGAGTTTATTTTTGAGCTTATATGTGAATTCAACATGTGAAAAAGGTGATTTAATAAAAAAGGGGCTGTGTATGTTTTTGTAATGATATTTCTTGAAAATATTTGTAAAAATTGGAATTGTAGCAAACCACTTCGAGGGGGTTACCTCCAATAATCAGAAAATATGATATGAATTTAATAAATGTTGATATGATGATATGGGAGAGAGTTCTCTTCCTTATTTATAAGATAAACTATGTAGGGAAATACCCCTTCATCCTAGTTAAGAAGTATTAATGTATTAACTAATATTTATGTTATGGTTAAGCATGCAACAAGTGCTTACCCTTTGGAATACATAATATATACTTAGGAATATATCATATTAGGATCATAACATTCCTTTCCCCTTCAAAAAAGCATTGCCCTCAATGCTTAACAACTCTAAAATATTTTGTATGAATCGTTCATCTTTCCATCTTGCATCTTCAATTGGTAAATTCTTCCACTTGATTAGGAATTTTGAGGTGTCTCTATTTTCCAATCTGATTTTGGAAATTCCATGAAGTTTTTGTAGATTTTGTATGAATACTTTTTCCATAATATCAGTGGGAAATAGATGACAGAGTCCACAAAAATATGCACTCTTAATTAGTTTACCCACAACAAGCCAGATTACCTCAATATTATTTGTCTTTGATAACCCCATAATGAAGTCCATTAATATTTTTTCCCAGTGTTTTATTGGAATGCCTAATGTTTGTAAGAGACCTATAATATTTTTTATATTCCTCTTATTTTGTTGGCATATCAAACTTTCTACCACAAATTTTTGGATATTCACTTTAATGTTAATTGAGGATCATAAATGAAATAAGCATAAGTATAGAAATAATGAACAATAAGACACAACAAATACCCTGGGAAAACCTTCCTTGAGGGAGAAAAACCCAGCCACAAATATATCACTTATATATTTAATGAAAGAGCAAAAATCTGCTTTACAACTTGGCCAAACACTAGGCCGATCTGCTGCAATGAAGATAGCACCTCTCTAGATGCAAATATACAAGCAATAATGACTTCTCCTTAATATCGATCTCCTTGAAGCGAAATGACGATCTGATGAAGGTATGCGAACTTGTCTTGAATAAAATTGAATTACCAAATGAGAGGGAGTTGCCTAGTATATATACACATTAAGGTGGCTTTTCATGAAGGGTCGGCCTCTTACACAAAAAGAGACGACTTTACAAAATGAGGCGACTTTATATATTGAGTCGGCTTCAATAAAAAATAAAATATAAATAATTATTTGAAATGAGGCGACACTTCACTTGGGTCGGCCTCATAAATTATTTATTTATTTCGAATTTAGGAGGGAAAGAGAACTCCCGCCGCTATAACATCAACACTCCCTCTTAGCTAGGGAGGTATCTTTCCAAATATCCATGTCATGGAGTCACTCAACATGACACCCACAATGGCTACATCCATTTGTAGAAAAGAGTTTATCACGGAGTCTCTCAACGTGATAATGTCATGGAGTCACTCAACATGACGTCCACCATGGCTACTCCCACGTGTGGAAAGAAATATGTGCACAAGTGCCCATCACGGAGTCACTCAACATGATGTCGTCATGGAGTATCTCAACATGACGTCCACCATGGCTACTCCCATGTGTGGAAAAACACAAGTACAAAGGATTTATCACGGAGTCTCTCAACATGATGTTGTCATGGAGTCTCTCAACATGACATCCACCATGGCTACTCCCATGAGTGGAAAGAACCACATCTCCGTCTCAGAGATGGACGAGGGTTTTCACCTCATATTTCTCCGTCTCAGAGAAATATGCATTATAGCAAAGATCACTGATGCTAAGTCTCCCTCTCAGCAAGGGCGACATTCTCCACTACTCCAAGCTTGTCTCGAAAATGTGCAAACTTCACTCTGGAGAGAGGCTTGGTGAGAATATCAACTGTCTAATCATTAGTGCAAATATACTTGAGTTGAATTGCTTTCCTCAGCACCATATCTCTGATGTAATGATACTTGATCTCCACATGTTTTGTCCTATCATGAAACACTAGATTGACAGAGAGCTTCACACAGCTTTGATTGTCACAATAAATCACAGTCGGCTCCAATGTTTGCCCAAACAATCCTGCAAGGAGCTTTCGAAGCCACACTGCTTCTCAAGCTGCTACACATGCTGCAATATATTCAGCCTCTACAATACTTAGTGCCACAAAAGTCTACTTCCTACTACACCAAGAAATCATGGAAGACCCCAAACTGAAGCAACATCCAAAGGTGCTCTTCCTATCAGTTACACTCCCGGCCCAATTAGAATCAGGATAGCCTTGTAACTTCAGATCTTCACAGGAAGTATATCTCAAGCCATATCCTAATGTGCCACGCAAGTATCTCAAGATATGCTTTGTTGCAACTAGATGAATTTGTCTTGGCTCACACATGAACTGACTGAGAGCGCTTACCGCATAACAAATGTCTAGTCTACTATTGACTAGATACATCAACGATCCAATCTACTGTCTGTACATGGTGGGATCTACCAAATCTAAACTAGCTACAGAATCACTCAACTTCTTCAAATTTGTTTTCATAGGTGTAGACATGGACTTGCAGTCCATCATCCCAAATCTCTTCAAGATATCTATGGTGTATTTCCCTTGACTAAGAATAATCTCATTGGGTCTTTGCCACACCTCCAATCCTAGAAAGTAATGCATAAGACCGAGATCCTTCATCTCAAACTCGGAGGCTAACTCTTTCTTGCATTTGACAATGAGACATTCTGCTCCAGTAAGAAATAAATCATCAACATAAAGAACCAATATAAAAGCCTCACCATTAACTACCTTGAAGTAAAGATTGGAATCTGCATCATTCCTGGAGAATCCCAAGCTCATCAAGTATCAATCAATTCTTTCATACCATGCACGAGGTGCTTGCTTAAGGCCAGGTAAAAGCACAAAGCTGTGTCACACTTTCAGCCAACTTATCAGCATAACTAAATTTAAATATTTCTAACTAAAAGTCAATTTTGGTCAAACATATGATCTAGTAAGATTCATTCTAGCTAAGTTAGATATTTCCACAAGTTTTTCAACTAAAATTGTTGGCTAAAAATATATGGAGCACCACTTTTAGTCCAATTTATCAAAAAAATAAAATTATTTGAAAAACTTGAAGTTTCAATAACTCCTACTAATGTAAATAACATTTTTTTAAAAATATAAAAATACCTTTTTGTAGATCCATAAGTGTAGTTTTCAAAAATATATTTATTTTAATAGTTTAGTTATTATTTATATTTTATTTTTATTTTTACTAAAAGTAGGTTATCAACACAAAATATTAGGTTGATTACCATGCCAAGGAAAAATACTAAAACTTATTAAAAAAAATTGAAAAAAATATGATGCACTAGATAAAATAATCTATTTTAAGATGGTATATTTTTTTTTTCCATTTTAGATAAATATTTAATATGAAAGTTGATGTCCAATGGAAACAACTATTTTTTCATTCACGCACATTTTAATATTTATTTAAAAATATATACTTATCAAAATTGGAAGAAAATATATCCATTCACTAAAGTTTCAAGTTATAAATACACACAAAAAAATTGAATGAAAAATAAATAAATTTTACTACAAAAGTTTGACGTCCAGTGCAACTTCATTTTTCAACATTTTATCAGCAAGTAAATTATAGTGTTAATTTATTAAAAACTAGTTTAAAATCATTTTTTAATTTTTTTTTAAAATAAAAACATAAAATATACTAAAAAATACATATTTTACTAGTTTACATCATTTCAAAATTCAAAACATATATGCCACTTTTTAGTGATTCAAGTTTAAAAGTTGGATTAGTGTTGGCCACTTTCTTTATAAAGTGTGACACAGCTTTTTGCTTTTACCCGACCGTACAATGCCTTCTTCAATTTGCATACATGAGACTCCTTCCCATGAATCACAAAGCCATCTGGTTGCTCAATGTACACTTCTTCTTGAATCACACCATTAAGAAATGCAGTCTTTACGTCCATTTGATGTAGCTTCCAACCTTTAGCTGATGCAATAGCAATAATAGTTCTGATAGATGTATATCGAGCAACAGGAGCAAATGTCTCCTCATAATCTATTCCCTCCTTCTGAGAGAATCCTCTGGCCACAAATCTTGCTTTTTACTTCTCAATGCTACCGTCAACTGCATGCTTGATTTTGAAGAGCCACTTGGAAGACACAACTGATTTCCCTTTAGGTCTTGGTACAACATCCCAAACATCATTCTTGATGATAGACTGATATTCATATGTCATAAGCATCTCTCCACACCTGCTAATTGGATGGCTCCTCAAAACTGGAAGGCTCATACTCAATGATGTGACTCATTAATGCCACATAGCCTGGAAACTTTTGCGGTCTCTTGCTTTCTCAAAAGATGCCACGAGGAGTTGCATACTTTTTTGCCTCTTACATAGTTTGTCTAGCCCATAGAGGTCTCTTTCGACCTATAGCAATATCACTTGGCCCATCAGTTGGTTCTATGGGATCACTGGATCAATAGTTTCTTTTGGTTCAGTAGACTCCCTCTGAATCTCAGGAGTATGATCAGGAGAAATGTCCATATCTTGAGGTGTCTCCTGTTCTTCACTGTCTATCTCCATGTAAGACCCTTTAGATCTTTTGAAAGCTACTTGCTCTTTAAAAGATACATCTCTACTGATCTCAATTTGTTTCTGCCTTGGAATGTAGATCCTGTAGGCCTTTGAAGACTCACTATAACCCACAAATATTCCTTTCTTGCTTGATGGTTCTAGTTTAGATATTTTATCTTTAGGCACATGAATATAAACAGGACATCCAAAAATTCTTAAATGACTAACCTCAGGTTTCACACCTGTGAAGGCCTCTTCAGGAGTCATGTTTTCCAATATTCGATGAGGGCTTCGGTTCTAAACATACACTGCAGTTATGGAAGCTTCGTCCCAAAGGAAGGTCTATAGATCTTGATCATGAATCATAGCTTTGGCTGCCTCAACTATGGATCTATTCTTTCTTTTTGCAACTCCATTTTGTTGAGGGTTATACAGAACACAGAACTCCCTCTTGATCCCTGCCTCAATGCAGAAATTACGGAAACCTCCAGAAATGTATTCTCCTCCATTATCAGATCTCAGAACCTTGATCCTTTTCCCAGACATATTTTCAACTTGAGCCTTGAATTCTTTGAATCTATCAAGTACTTCAGACTCCTTAGACTTCAAAAAGTAAATCCAAGTCTTTCGAGAATAGTCATCAATGAAAATCACATATTACCAAAATCTACTCAAAGATGCCACAGACATTGGACCACATAAATCAGAATGAACAAGATCTAAAATTCCTTTTGATCTACTTTCACTACTATGAAAAGGACCCTGAATATTCTTATCCAGTGCACATCCTCTGCAAATGCCATCATGCTCCTGACTGAGCTTCGGTAAACCAGTAACCATCTTCTCCATAGATGGAAGAGCTCTCAAGTGTAGGTGAACAAGTCTCCTATGCCATAGCTCACTTGAACTGGTGGAGTCATGTAATAATGCTTGAACTGGACGAATAGAAAGTCTGTATAGACTCTCTTGACAAACACCAATCACACGAGTTGTTTTGATGCTGGAGTTCTTCGGCCAAGCATGAACTTTCCCTTCAGAAAAGGCAACTTGGTACCCTTTGTCCTCCAATGCTGAAATTGAGACAAGATTTCTTTTGATTCCTGGTACAAACAAGACATCACTCAAATGAAGAGGGATGCTAGAATCTAGATGAAGAGAGGTGGCCCCAGCACCTTTCACAGAGTAATAAGCATCATCTCTAATTATCACTTGCAAGTTGGTTTCTCTTTCTACCAAGTCTGAAAGAAGCTCTCGATATCCTGTAATGTGTCGTGAAGCACCACTATCAATCAACCAAGTGTCACTGTCGGTTGGAACATTGCTTGAAAGAGCAGAGATGAATAGAAATCCCCCAAAGTTGTCTCTAGATTCCTTTTGAGGGGACACATCATCAACATTTGTAGTAGAAGCATGTTGCTTTGGTCTTGTTATGCAATCTCGAGCATAGTGACCATATTTGTCACATCTGAAGCATTGAATGTGAGAGAGATCCTTCTTCTTCTTTGGTTCAAGAGCAGAATCTAACTGTTTGTCTCTATTCCTCTTGAAATTTCCCTTTCTCCCTTCTCTTCCTTTCCGTCTAGAAGTTTGAGCAGCAAGAACATGATTTTCTTCCATGATTTTCCTTCTCTATTCCTCTTGAAATTGCCTTTTCTCCCTTCTCTTCCTTTCCTTCTCGAAGTTTGAGCAGCAAGAACATGATTTTCTTCGTTATGAGAGCTTCATCCATTTCCTCTTGCTGCCAACTTGGATTCCTCTTGAATGCAATCAGCTCTAAGACGATCAAACTTGGGTAATTTAGATCTTCCACTAATGCCTTGGATAAAGGGCTCCCAAGATTGAGGAAGACAATCCAGTGCCAACATAACTAGGTCTCTATCTTCAACTATATCTCCAATGGCCTATAGCTGATCTTTCAACTCAGTAATCTTCATGAAGAAGGAGATGACTGAATCTCCTTTAGCCATTTTTATATGATGGAGCTGTTGTCTCAAGGCAAGAGCTCTGTTGATGTTGTTGATCTCATACAAGCCTTGAAGAGTCTCGAACATGACTTTGGTTGTCTTCATCTTGGATATAATTGGCACAAAATGATCCTTCACGGAATCTATCAAGATCTTCCTAGCCTTAGTGCCATTCTTCTTCCATTGAGTTTTGTCAGCCTCATCGGATGGCTCGGGCACATCATTCCCCACGAAGTCTAGAAGATCATTTTCTTCCAATGCAATAAGAACTCTGAATTTCCAAGAGGTGAAGTTTAATGCACCATCAAGCCTATCTTCAACCTTGAGTCCGTTCACCATCTTCGATGCTGAGATAGACTCACTTAGATGAGAAGAAGAGAAGAAGACTTTGTTGCTTAAACAAATCTGATTCGATCTTGCTTAAACCCGCTCTAATACCATGTTAATTTAGGATCAGAAATGAAATAAGCAGAAATATAGAAATAATGAACAACAAGACACAGCAAATACCTTGGAAAAACCCTCCTTCTTGAGGGAGAAAAACCCAGCCACAAATATATTACTTATATATTTAATGAAAGAGCAGAAATTTGCTTTACAACTTGGCCAAACACTAGGCCGATCTGATGCAATGAAGATAGCACCTCTCTAGATGTGAATATACAAGCAATAATGACTTCTCCTTAATATCGATCTCCTTGAAGCAAAATGACGATCTGCTGAAGGTATGCGAACTTGTCTTGAATGAAATTGAATTACCAAATGAGAGGGAGTCGCCTAGTATATATACACATTAAGGTGGCTTTTCATGAAGGGTCGGCCTCTTACACAAAAAGAGACGACTTTACAAAATGAGGCGACTTTATATATTGAGTCGGCTTCAATAAAAAATAAAATATAAATTATTATTTGAAATGAGGCGACACTTCACTTGGGTCGGCCTCATAAACTATTTATTTATTTTGAATTTAGGAGGGAAAGAGAACTCCCGCCACTATAACATCAACATTTAATACCTTCCCAAAAGAAAATTTTCTTTATATGATGATAGGTATGAACAAATCTTATATAGTATCTTGTTAGATCAAAAAATCCTCTCTTATTAGGGTCCATCTTAACACCTTTAAGTGACGCCAATTTTCTTGAGTATTCTATTTGTTTCACCCTAAGGACACATTTGGATTGTTTTTCATAGATTTTATTTTCTTCCAATTCCTTAGCAATAGGAATATGAAACTTATCCTTATGAGTGATTTTGTTTATCTTTTTGTAATCTAAGCACATTCTCCATGGATCATCTTTTGTGTTAAGAATAAGCATAGGGGATAAATATGAATTTTTGTTGGTATGGATAATTCTTCATGGTATTGATTTAATGTCATGATTATGGTCTTCAATTAGAGGTACAACCTTGGATTCTTGAAATAATTGTTGATGGTGTTGAATAATCTCTTGAATCTTTGGTTGATCTTGAGTTATCAATTCTTGTGCTTCTATAAAATTTAATTGTGCCCCTATGTAATAAGAACCTACCTTAAATAATTTCTCCATCCTATGAGAGCTAATGATTTGATATGGTGGTGATTTAATTCCCAAAAGTTCATACCTTTTCCCATGTATCCTAAAAGACATGGATAAGTCTTGAAAATTGAACGAGATTGTTCCTAATTGTTTAAGACATTGCACACCCAAAACTATATCCACTCCCCTAATAAGTATAACAAACATTTCTGAATCTAGTTGATAGTTTCCCAATGAGAGTTTTATATGATGACACTTACCACCACAAGATAGTTGTTTCCCATCGGCTATCATGACTTGAAAATTAGAGATTAGATAAACAAAACAATTGAGCTCATTAGCTAATCTTATATTGATAAAGTTATGTGTACTACCAGTATCTACTAGCCTTCGATAAAGTGTCACCTCGGGTGCTCTAAGTGCCAATCTCAAATGCTCAGCATTATATTCAAATAAAGACTTAATTACTTTAGATATTTTAGTTGGGTAGAATAACTTTCAATGCATGGTTGCTCATAAAAGGTTGCTTGTTCTTTACTAAATTCTTTCCAACTAAGCATTTGTCCTTGTCTATCACTCATCTTCCATTTGTACCATTGGTAAGGTCCTAATTCTAAATATAGTAAAGCTATGTCAACCTTGGTATTACTTGGTATATTGTGAAGTTCAAATTGTTGTTCTATAAGGTGTATCCATGAAATTACATTTCTACCATCAAATTTATGAATGTTTGTTGTTGGTAGTTATAAATTTTGATCTCGAAAAGGTTCTCTTATCCCTTGATTCGGTTTATTAGGGTTGTGCTCAATTTGGTTGTTCCTTTGAGATTTTATTTCTGATAATAATTTCTTCAAAAACCTATCTAAACCCTCATTTAAGGATTTTGTAAATGGGTCAAACAATTTATCTTTAATGAAATGTATTGTTGTTTCATATCCTTGGGGAACTCTTTCCTCAATTTTAGATGGTGTAAAATAAAATGAATCCTTATATTTTGTATGTGTATGAATATCCTCTAATCCTAAAGATGACATGGATTTAATTTTATTTTAAGCTTTTTGAAGGTAGGAAAGTATTTGGAAAGAGAATTTCATGTTTTAGTTTAGACCAAACTTAGACCACTAAATTAAGGAATATGTTTTATGTCTAAAAATAAATTTCAAAGAACTAACCCTACCTAATTTTTGATAAGCTTTCCAAAAATATTAATTTTAAAAAAAAATTCAAAAAATTGCAGCCTATAGAGAAAATTAATGAAAATTTTGACCCAACTTTGACCACTAAATTAAAGACTTTATTTTATTTCCAATAGTAAATTACAAAGAACTAACCCTATCTAATTTTTGATAAGCTTTCAAAAAATGTAAAAATTTCAGATAAATTCCAAAAAATGTGGCCTATAGAGCAAATTAATGGAAAAACATAAAATTAGAATAACTTTTCAAAAACTTACCTTAAAAGGCTGAAATTTTTTTTGAAAACTTACGTGGAATATCTAAAAACCCAAAAAAAATTAGATCAAAATTCACACTGGTTTGGAAGATATGGTCGAAACAAGATTAATGGCCCAAATCGTAGCTCTGCTACCACTCGTAATGATATTTCTTGAAAACATTTGTAAAAATCAAAATTGAAGTAGAACACTTCAAGGGGGTTACCTCCAATAATCAGAAAATATGATAATTTAATAAATGTTGATATGATGATATGGGAGAGAGTTCTCTTCCTTGTTTATAAGATAAACTATGTAGGGACATACCTCTTCATCCTAATTAAGAAGTATTAGTGTATTAACTAATATTTATGTTATGGTTAAGCATGCCACAAGTGCTTACCCTTAGGAATACATAATATATACTTAGGAATATATTATTAGGATCATAACAGTTTTTCTTTGAGTTGTTTTGCATGGAGGTGCGGACTGTGCACAGTGTTAGTTGTGAAAGCTAATTCTTCAGGCGCATGTTTCATATACAGAGCAAAAGGAAGTCATGTATGGTATTTTTTATTGCAGGAGTTTTGAAAACGTCTGTTCTATTCTTGGTTGAGTGTGTGAGGGACGTGAATATCTTTAATGCCTCTGTTTTCATTCATTTTGTGAGCCAGGCTGTATGGTGAGGTGAAGCATGAGTTATTTTGGTGGTTTGTCGGGAGTCTTGAAGATTTTCATATATTCTGTACTATGTAACAGGATACTGAAGTATGGGATGGCTAGCAAACCTATAACAAGTTTGATTCATTTCGTATTTACAGATTTTAAATGTCTTCATCGAATCACTGAGGATTGGGTGCATAAATCTGGTTGGTTTGTGTTGAAGGTGTGAGCCTTGTGAATTTGTTCGAGCCTTTTTGAGGTGTCTCAAAAAATTGAAAAATCAATGTTTAAGGCGCTTAGAGGAGATTACTACAGTTCTGATTATTTCTGAGTGAAGCTATTTTACTGTTTTGGGGACTCTCTAATTTTGTTTTGATCTGGATGATGACATCAAAATATGAAGTTGAGTTTTTAAATAAAAGGTTTTCTGAATTTTGGCAGTAGTTTATGCAAGCATGTGTTTGGAGTCAGAATACTATGTTTTTGAAATTGGTGCTTCAGCAGCTTGAAGTTGGTGCTTCAACATCTTGGAGTTGGTGCTTCCAGTGAGTTGGTGCTCACTCTTGTAATTTGGAGATTGTTGTCTCCTGGATTGGTGCCCATTTGAAGATAATAAAAGCAATAGTTTTGCCGTGGTTTTTACCCGAAAGGGTTTTCCATGTGAAATTGGTGTTCTCCTTGTTGATGTTTGCTCTTACTGTTTTTATTGCTGATTCATGTGGTTTCAAGTTTTAAAATACTGATTCACTCCCCCCCCTCCCTCTCAGTATTTTCTATATGCTCTTCAAGCACATGTTTGAAGCTTTACTTCTCTAGCTTGCTCCCATTTTCCTTGTTTGAGTAGCCAAAGCATAAGAAATTACAGGTTAATGAGTGGCAAAGGGTTCAAAAACCAGAAGATTGTGTTGAGGTTTTAATTCACACCTTTCAATATGATACAAAATGGAACAGCATGTATAGTAAATTGTTCTTCAAACTACAAAGGGAAGCTCTCTTTGACCTAGAATTTAAAGACATCGAAGTATATAGTACAAACTGAAATTAAGACCTATCTCTTTGTTTCTCAATTGAAGGCACGTGGTGATTCAACTCTTCTGCACTAGACAAGAGATCTTGTTTATAAATCTATCTACTACAGAAAATAATCTAAAACGACTAAAAGATGCTTACTATTTTCAATTAAATGCAGAGATTGAAAATTACAACTGAAACAAGATAGGATTCAAAACACACAAACATTAAGCATGGAAGCATTACACACAAAGTTGCAAAAATTCTTCCAATAATAATTGTAATACAAAATTTACAATAATTATCAAAATGTACTCAACGCAAAACAGTTGAGATTATTACAAAAACTAATAAATGATCATCCAAAGTTCACATCCCTTGCATGTAAGGAGATCAAAGAATAGACTTCTCCTAAAAATAGAGTTGTCTCTCCAAATAGTAACCCAGGTCAAAAATAGAGATTGCTCAAAATGGCTACTCTGCAACTTCATTAGATTTCCCTCTACTGCCGAAACAATCCTCTAAAGGCCCCGAAGGTATGGATCCACTTTGGTTTCTCCAAGTACTAACGCTAAATCCATACGCACAATTTGAATTTGAAGAATAAAAAATTAATGTTTCGACATTTCTTGATTCATTTTCTCCTTCGTAAAGATGAAGTGTAATCTTTGCCAAATTATACATCTTATCTACTTGCTAATTTTGCACAAAATCCTCTCTAATCAAGTGTTGAAATTGTCCCTATAGCTCATCTAATCAAACATAATCTCCTATTCATAAACATACTTACATGAAATAAGAAAAGCAAATCCAAAAACAAACTTCTGTATTGAACACAGTTTATTCTATTGTCTAGCGATACTATATGAAGCTTCATTCAAAATTCTCATGTGAGAATATTGCCCATACCATTTCTTGGTGATTTTTACCATTTGTTTAGAACATCCACCTGCTTATGCTTTTCAGCAATAATTTCAAAAGAGAAGACATCCATCATGCATTTTTCATCAAATTCTTAAATAAATTTCCTTACCTTTGTTTTAATTTGTACAAATTCTCTAGTGTCTTTGAGCCTTGCTAACAAATACTTTCCAGCCATTTTTCTAAGTTCATCCCATAATCATCCAGCTGATCTAGTCATTTTTTATCTTGGGTGGATTCCAAAATTTGAGGCATAAATGGGGTTGGCACTAGATGTTGATGTTATAGCCGCGGGCCTCATGCTTCCAGCGGCAATTTATTAATAAACAATAAATTAATATAGCCGTTGGCTATTCATTTATTGAAGACGATTTGTGAAGAGGCGCTTCACTTAAATATAAAATATAATATTTTGTTTAATATGGCCGACTTCATCTTAATATTCGCCACCTTTGTGTTAGGCACAACCATTCCCTTAAGGCCGACCTTTCATCTATGAAGGGACGTGTTTATTGGAAACCATCTCATCGATTTGTATATAAGGGAGGCGTTGTTCATTCCTATCATTATCATTCATTACATTCAAGACAAGTGTGAATTTATCTACAGCAAGAGTTCAATATTGGAGATCGACATTATTCTTCAAGGAGATTGATTTCATTATTCAAGGAGTTCAATATTATATCTTTTGAGATTGCATCAAGTGTGGTGCTGCTAATTCGGCCTTGTGGTTGGCCTCTTTGTAAAGTGAATTGCTGTTCACTATTCAATATATAAGAGACATATTGTTGCTGAGTTTTTCTCCCTCAAGTTGGAGGGTTTTCCCAGGGTATATGCTGTGTCAAATTGTTTGAAATTGTTCTAATCCTGCTTATTTAATTTCTGATCATAAAACTAACACTAGAGAAGGTTGTAGAAGATGAGTTATGTATTTCCAAAGTTGTTTGACCTCAGCCTTCAAAGTTGCCTTGTCTTCACCATCATTTATCACCTTTTCTTTGATATTTCTTGTGACGACCTCAAACATATTCACATCCCCATGACAAGTGCTTGGCCCAAAATCTGTCCTAACAATCTAAAAATCAGCAATTTGAATATCTTGAACAGCTTTATCAATAGGAGGAATACTTGTTTCTACAATGATATATACTTGGTCGCTTTTCTTCAGCCTTTTTTGTTTTCACCTCTTTTAGCAAACTAGACACAGCAGTCAATTTGAGAGGTTGTGCAACCACTATTCTCCTCTTTTTCATCAAAGATGCATGAATTCATTCAGAAGCACTTGAACTAGGCCCTGTTGATTCCATTTCTATTGTTGTTACCTCTTCTCTATTGCCTCTTCTCAATCAAAAGCAATATTGATCTCTTCTTTCAGATGCCCCCCCAAGGTAAGCTTTGCTGGCTTGTCTTGAATCTCTTGGAGGGACTTTTCATCTTGTTTTCTAGCACTGTATGCATGTTTAAGTCATGTTTTCCCAACTTCATTAGTTCTAACATCTTTTAGTGTATGTGTGGCTCATTTTGCCATATTTTTCCATGTTACTTGTAGAACAATTGGTGCCTCATTTGCTTGATCTAAAGCTCCTTCATCTTCTAGTTGTTACTTCGGAAACATGTTTTTATCTTCTACTGAAATTTCAATTTCTTCCTTAGGGTGAGTTTCATGTTTGCTTATTGGAGATAAAAGAAATTCAATAGATTCCAAACTATATGTCCCACCTTAAAGTTTGGAATCTCCATATCATTCTCCTCCAAAACATCAAATTTTGCACATTTTTCAAGTGAACTCAACTATTGATTAATGTTGCTTCTGTCCTTTATGGTTTCACAAAAAACATCTCTTGCAATAAGAAATTTCTTGTTTTTCTCATCAAATAATTCATATACCTTTGAGGATTTTGAATATCCCAAAATGAGAATTTTTACTCTTCTGGTCCAACTTGTTCCTTTTCTCTTAATGAGTCAACGCATAGTAGGTGTATCTGAAAACCAAAAGATGTTGCACTAACAAAAGATGGTCACAACAAATTTCATAACAAGTCTTCATTTGAAGAGTTGTTGAAGGTGACCTATTGCGAAGATAAACTATTGTTTGAGCTACTACCCAAAAATGCTAGTTTACACCTTTGAAGTACAACATTGCCCAAACCATACTCATCACAATTTTGTTCATCCTTTCAACTACTCCATTTTGTTGAGAAGTGTAAGGAACTCTAAGATAATACTTGATCCCATTTTTCTTGAAATAGTCTTCGAACACCTTTGATGTGAATTCACCACCATTATTAACTCTCAATGTGCCAACATGAAATTGTGCATCATTTTCAACCATTATGTGAAAATTTACAATCATCACCGAACAACATGAAGTACTTCTTACCACTAGGAGAAAGAACTAGTAGTGGACCAAACAAATCAATGTGGATCAACTACAATATCCTTTCAGTTTCAGCTCTCCAGTTTGATTCTTCACATGGCTCTCTTTATTATTAAGACAAGATGCATGCTCACATTTTTCAATTGTTTTGGGCAAAGTCGGCAAACCTACAACTTCACTCTTTTGTATTGTGTGAATGATGTTATAGTTGATATGCCCAAATCTTGCATGCCACAAAAGATTTGCTAACATTCCTCCTTCAACAAGGTGAGAAAAATTTCTTTAAGTTGAAGGCCCACTTTTGAGTTTCAACAACTTCCCTTCCTCAAAACTAGTCAAGACAACTACATTATCACATTTCCTTTTGATTATTACCTCTCCATCATCAAGAAAAATGGAGTAGCCTTGTTTCAAATGAGCACCAAGGATAACAAGTTTCATTTCAATTCAAAGGTATAGGGCATTGTGGAGAATAAAATCTAAAATTCCTAGTGACTTGAGTAAAATTGTCTCTTTTCCTTCAAGTTGCAAACTTATTCTATCTACCAAATATCCAAAACTGCATCTTTCTTCATGAAACTCGTCAAAGAAGTCTCTTTGGAAGGTCATGTTGTGTGGCACCACTATCTAGGAACCAAACATCATACCAAGTTGAATTCATTACATCACAATTGACATCATCTAATATAAAAAGCACACATTCACTTACAAACTAGGCCAAATATTATTGTAAAATTTTCTTAGTTCTCTTTTTTGCTTCTATTTGTTTTTGATAACTCCCTTTTCTACCTAATCATTTGCAAAACAAGTTTTGCCTATCATTTTACTTCTCATGGTGTTGACTATTGTTTATGCCAATTCTACCTCATCATTCTCTATTTCCTCCTTTGCCTCTAATCATTTCCTCCATTCTTAGAAGATGAAATCTTATCTAAAGATTTGCTTTTTTACAAGCATAGCAAATATTCTCTTGTGGTTTTAATTTTTCTTCAAAAAGCCTTTTCTCTTTCAGCCATCTTTTCAACCAATTGATCAAAAGTGAATGACTTCTGTTGATTGCTTTCTTGCAAGGACTCCACATGGGTTGAATATGCATGACAAAGAGCTTTTATGAAGGCAGTCATGTGTGTGTTTGTGTACATATATGTATGTATGTATGTATGTGTGTGTGCATGTATGTATGTATGTATGTATGCATGCATGTATGTATGTATGTATACGTATATATGTATACATATATATGTATATGTATATATATGTATACAAGTACATATGTATACGTATTTATATGTGTTGATGATAGCAGCATCGGGCTGCTTCTTCCAAACCCACAAAATTAAAGGCAATTCAAATCATAGCCTAACGGCTATTTGAATTGTGAGATTATATTTTATAAGGTTCTATTTACATTGAATGCCCGATCTCTTATTGGCGCGATCTCTTTGGAAGCATTTAATAATTGTTATTATTTATCAATTATTGTGGAGGCACGATTTTCTATGTAGCCAACCCTTCATTTGTTAGAGTCATGTCTCTTGAGAGAAGCTGACATGTTGTTATGAAGGGTTGCGTCCTCCTCCCTCCTTTGTGTATATATTACCATTCATTTCACCTCATTCGATCATTATATTCATTCCATTCTCATGCATATCTAGTGCGAGTTCATCCATAAGAGCAGATCAACATTATTCAAGGCTGTAATTCATTATCAGAGATTAGCATCATTGTATTTCTGTGTTGCATCATATCTTTGGTGCTTATATCTTGGCCTTCAAATTGGCCTTCAAATCGGCCTTCATTGTAAAGAAGTTTCTATTGAGATTCAATATATAAGTGATATATTGTTGCTGGGTTTTTCTCCCTCAAGAGGAGGGTTTTCCCAGGGTATCTGCTGTGCTATTGCGTCTGATTTGAATTAATTTTTTGTGCATTAAATCTGATCATAAAATTAACATGGTATCAGAGCAAGGTTTGAGGAGATCGTGATCAGATTTGTTATTATAGCGATACTCTATTCTCTTCGTGATATTTCTTTGTCTATCCCTACATTAATCAAGATGGTGAATGGTCTTAAGATTGAGGATAGACTCGAGGGAGCATCCAACTTCACATCATGGAGATTTAGGATCATGCTTACCTTGCAAGAGAATGACGTGGGTAAGTTTGTGGAGTCCAATGTTCCTGAATCTGAGGAGGAAGAAGAGAAGTTGCAGCGGAAGAAGAAAGATATCAAGGCAATGAAAATGTTGGTTGATTCCGTTAAGGATCATATCGTTCCTATTGTCTCTAAGTTGAAGACGGCAAGAGACATGTTTAAAACATTGGAAGAAATGTACGAAATCAACAATACCAACCGAGCACTTGCACTGAAGCAACAACTACACCATGTGAAGATGGCAAAAGGAGAATCGGTGATTGCCTACTTCATGAGGATTTCAGATTTGAGAGATCAGCTCTCGACAATTGGCCATGTGGTTGACGACAAAGACTTGACCATGCTTGCTCTCAATGGTCTTCCTTTGTCTTGGGAATCCTACATTCAAGGAATCAGTGCAAGATCAAAAATGCCTAAGTTTGATCGTTTAAGGGCAGACTGCATTCAAGAAGAATCAAGGTTGGTGGCTAGAGGCGTTGGTCAAAGTTCAAAGAATGAAGATATTCATGTTCTCACCTCCCATGCTTCGAAGAAGAAAGGAAAAGATGGAAAGAAAGGTTTCTTCAAGAGGAATCGAGATAAGGGAAATGGTGATGCTCCTGCTTCCAAGAAGAAGAGAGACATGTCCAAGATCCAATGCTTTAGATGTGACAAGTATGGTCACTTTGCCAAGCATTGTCCATCTAGGCCTAAGCAACAGGCCACCATTGCAGATGTTGATAATGCCTCTCCTCAAAAGGACTCTTGTGAATACTCGTTCTATTTGGCATTGTCAAGCAATGTACCTACAGATACCAACACTTGGCTGATCAACAGTGGTGCTTCTCGACACATCACTGGATTTAAGGAGCACTTATCAAGTTTGGTGGAGAGAGATTCTTCCGAACAAGTCATTATCGGAGATGATGTTGGCTACTCCGTGAACGGGTTTGGGACCTCTACTCTTCATTTGGATTTCGGCATTACACTTCAGTTGAGCGATGTTCTTTATGTTCCAGGAATCAAGCACAATCTCATCTCCATTTCAGCCCTAGAAGATAAAGGATATCAAGTTGCCTTCTCCAAAGGCAAAGTTCTTGTGTGCATGGAGAATTCCAGTTTCAAGGATGCTCAAGTAATTGGTTTTAGACATGAAAGCCTCTGTAGGCTATGTACGCGTCCACTACAGGCATTAGTTCATGAGTCTTCAAGCTTGTGTGATCTTTGGCATCGAAGATTGGCTCACCTACACTTTTGAGCCTTACCTATCATGGAGAAGATGGTTACAGGACTTCCTAAGTTCAATCAGGGGCATGAAGGAACTTGCAAAGGATGTGCTATGGGTAAGAATTCAAAAGCTCCATTCCATAGTAGAGAAAGTAGATCTAAGTGTATTTTAGACCTTATTCATTCTGATTTATGTGGACCTATGTCTGTTCCTTCTTCGAGTGGTTTCTTGTATTATGTTCTCTTTATTGATGACCACTCTAGAAAGACTTGGATTTATTTTTTGAAAACTAAAGAGTTTGAGGAAGTGTTAGAAAGGTTCAAGGAGTTCAAAGCTCTAGTAGAGAATCTTTTCGGTAAAAGAGTCAAGGTCCTCAAATATGATAATGGAGGAGAATACACCTCTGGCAGCTTTCAGAATTTATGTGTTGATGCTCGGATTAAGAGGGAGTTATGTGTCCCCTATAATCCTCAACAGAATGGTGTTGCAGACAGAAAGAACAGGACGATCATGGAAGCAGCAAAAGCCATGATTCATGACTAGGATCTGCAAACCTTCTTATGGGCAGAAGCTTTTAGGACTGTAGTATATGTTCAGTATAGAAGTCCTCGCAAGGTCTTGGAGAATATGACTCCAGAAGAAGCCTTTATAGGAAAGAAGCCAGAGGTTAGTCATTTAAGGATCTTTGGATGTCCTATCTATGTTCATGTTCCAAAGGAAAAGAGAACAAAGTTGGAGCCTTCTGGCAAGAAGGGAATATTCGTGGGCTACAATGAGACATCAAAAGCCTACAGGATATACATTTCAGGGCAGAAGTTGATTGAGATCAGTAGAGATGTCACATTCGAGGAAGATGTTGCATTTAGAAGATCCAAGGGAACTCATGTGGAGATTGACAATGATGAGTCTCCTCAAGATATGGAAGTTGACCATACTCCTGAGATTCAAAGGGAGACTTCAGAACCAAAGGAAGATGTTGATCCAATTGAGCCCTTGGAACCTACTGATGGGCCTACCGATATAGTGATTAGAAGAAAGAGACCCCTTTGGGCTAGGCAAACTATGCAAGAGGCTGAAAGGTTCGCAGCTCCTAGAGGTACATTCAAAGAAAGTAAAAGGCCACATAAGTTCTCTAGTTATGTTGCCTTGATGAATCAAATTATTGAGTCTGAGCCTTCTAGTGTGGAGGAAGCTTCCAATCAACAGGTTTGGAAAGATGCTATGTCAGAGGAGTACCAATCAATTCTCAAGAATGATGTTTGGGACATTGTTCCTAGACCCAAAGGCAAATTTGTGGTATCTTCGAAATGGCTCTTCAAGATCAAGCATGCAGTTGATGGGAGCATTGAGAAGTACAAGGCAAGATTCATGGCTCGTGGGTTTTCACAGAAAGAGGGAGTTGATTATGATGAAACATTTGCTCCTGTTGCTCGTTATACTTCTATCAGAACCACCATTGCCATTGTTGCATCTAGAGGATGGAAGATTCATCAAATGGATGTGAAAACAACTTTTCTAAATGGTGTGATCGAGGAAGAAGTTTATATCGTGCAACCTGATGGGTTTGAGGTACATGGGAAGGAGTCTCATGTTTGCAGGTTGAAGAAGGCCTTGTATGGTCTCAAGCAGGCTCCTCGTGCATGGTACAAAAGAATTGATCATTACCTGTCAAGTTTGGGCTTCTTGAAGAATGATGCTGACTCTAATCTATACTTTAAGGTAATTGATGGTGAAGCATTGATTTTGGTTTTGTATGTTGATGATTTGATTCTTACTAGAGAAGAGCACTTAATCATCAAATGTAAGAAAGAGTTGGCCTCTGAGTTTGAGATGAAAGACCTTGGGCTTATGCATTACTTCCTTGGCTTAGAACTTTGGTAGAAACCAGATGAGATGATTCTAAGTCAAGGGAAGTACACCATTGATATACTTAAGAGGTTTGGTATGATGGATTGCAAATCCATGTCTACACCTATGGAGACTAACCTACATAAATTGAAGGAGGTTGCGGCTAGTTCAGACTTGGTGGATCCTACAATGTACAAGCAATTGATTGGGTCCTTGATGTATCTAGTTAACACTAGACCAGATATCTGTTATGTTGTGAGTGCACTTAGTCAGTTCATGTGTGAACCGAGACAGATACATCTTGTTGCAGCTAAACATATCCTGAGATACTTGCGTGGCATAGTTGGATATGGGTTGAGATATTCTTCATATGCTAACTTGGAGCTGCATGGTTATACTGATTCTGATTGGGCAGAGTGTGTCACAGATCGAAAGAGCACCTCTGGATGTTGCTTTAGTTTGGGATCTGCTATGATTTCCTGGTGCACCAGGAAGTAGTCATCTATAGCGTTGAGTACAGCAGAGGCAAAATATATTGCAGCTTGTATGGCAGCTCGGGAAGCAGTGTGGCTTCGTAAGCTCCTTGCTGGATTGTTTGGATAATCAATGGAGCCTACTATCATTCATTGTGATAACCAAAGTTGTGTGAAGCTTTCTGTCAATCATGTGTTCCATGCCAGAACCAAGCATGTTGAGATCAAATACCACTATATTAGAAATATGGTATTGAGGAAGGCTATACAGTTGAAGTATATTAGCACTGATGAGCAGACAACAGACATTCTCACCAAGCCCCTCTCCAGAATAAAGTTTGTGTACTTTCGAGATAAGCCCGGTATGGTAGAGAATTCAACCTTAACTGAGAAAGAGTCTCAGTATCAGTGATAGCCTATAATGAGTTCTTCTCTGTGAGAGAAGTTTGAGGTGAAATCCATTGAGTAATGAGTTCTTCTCTATGAGAGAAGTTCGAGGTGAAATCCCTTGAGTAATGAGTCCTCTGTGAGAGAAGTTTGAGGTGAAATCCCTTGATTAATGAGTTCTTCTCTGTAAGAGAGAAGTTGGAGGTGAAATCCCTTGATTCCACCCTCTGGGAGAGCCATAGTGGATGTCATGTGTGTGACTCCATGACAACATCACGTGAGAGAATCCGTAATGATTTTCTTGTACTTGTGTTTTCACCCTTTGGGAGAGCCATGGTGAAAGTCATGTTGAGGTGACAACATCACGCAAGTGATGAACACTTGTACATACCATACATGGCTGTAGCCATTATGGTTGATATCATGTTGAGGTGATATCCGATATCACGATGAGGTGATATCCTTCTTTTCCACATATGGTTGTAGCCATTGTGGTAGACATCACGTTGAGGTGATATGTCTTTTGCAAATGGAAGAATCATCCCTAGCTGAGAGGGAGTGTTGATGATAGCAGCATCGAGCTGCTTCTTCCAAACCCACGAAATTAAAGGCAATTCAAATCATAGCCTAACGGCTATTTGAATTGTGAGATTATATTTTATAAGGTTCAATTCACATTGAAGGCCCGATCTCTTATTGGCTCGATCTCTTTGGAAGCATTTAATAATTGTAATTATTTATTAATTATTGTGGAGGCACGATTTTCTATGTAGTCGACCCTTCATTTGTTAGAGTCATGTCTCTTGAGAGAAGCCGACATGTTGTTATGAAGGGTTGCGTCCTCCTCCCTCCTTTGTGTATATATCACCATTCATTTCACCTCATTCGATCATTATATTCATTCCATTCTCATGCATGTCTAGTGCGAGTTCATCCATAAGAGCAGATCGACATTATTGAAGGCTGTAATTCATTATCAGAGATTAGCATCATTGTATTTCTGTGTTGCATCATATCTTTGCTGCTTATATCTTGGCCTTCAAATCGGCCTTCATTGTACAGAAGTTTCTATTGAGATTCAATATATTAGTGATATATTGTTGCTGGGTTTTTCTCCCTCAAGAGGAGGGTTTTCCCAGGGTATCTGCTGTGTTATTGCGTCTGATTTGAATTAATTTTCTGTGCATTAAATCTGATCATAAAATTAACAATATGTATAAGTATTTATATGTATACATATATATATGTATATATGTATACGTATTTATATGTATACGTATATATATGTATATATGTATACGTATATATATACAAATTTGTTTTAGGTTTGCAAAATTTGTTTTGATTTTTGACTTTTGATTACATGAAAATAACTTAATTTGCAATATTGAAAGTAATAAAAAAATTCAAATGAAAAAATATTTAAAATCCTCAAAAATGCTTTTTCTTTTCCCAAAAAACTTTCTTCTTTTTTTTTTGAAAATAACTCTATCCCACAAACTATTTTCCCAAAGTTTGAATAAGGACAAAAAAATTCATTACAAGCCACAAATCGGGTGCCAAATCATCCTACAAAGTAATGGCATGACCCTAAATGGCACGTGTGGAAAAAAATCCAGCTACACAACAAGTTAACTTATGTCACCCATCTTGGAAGTAAGCTATCAGCAGTTGCATGTATGTAAGACACTACAGAACTAAATCTATAAAACAAGGATTGTCAAAGAATAAATAGATATTGAGTGCAAGTAAACAGATTTACTAAGCAGGGAACAAGAATAAAATAAGTGTGAAGGGCATACTTTTGACTTTTGCAAGCAAACACATGGGTGTTGCAAGCAAGCGGACATGGTTATACATAGAGGACACATGGATTATTTTGCTCAAAGTGTGAATGTTGTACCCATACAAAACCTTTGTATTGTGCCAAGTTTTTAAAGATGAACTCTATTCTTTTCTCACAAAGTCATGTTTTGGATCTTGTCTACTTTGCAATCATCTTGTCACTTTTTGGTTCATTTCTAACCCTTGCAGGATTTATGGGTACACTAAAGAGACGTGTATGTGAAAAATGAAGAACACATCAATATGAATAAAATTTCACAATGTACAGTTGCATGCTTCGACAAAGTCGCACACCTCTATACAAAGCAACCATTAAAGCAAGCACACCTAGGAGGCCAAACACGCATCAACATAAAGGAGCCTTTGTACAAATGCATCCAAGAAGATTAGCACACACCTAAAGAAGGATGTCAAAAGACTAAGTGGTGAACATTGGTGCGCCATAAGGAATGAAAATTTTCAAAATTTTGTTACAAAGCATTGGCACACACTAAAGAGTGGCGCACTTTAAGAAAGATCAACATGTTTCTTCCAAGTCATTGGTGTGTATAATAGAGGACTAGCATGCTTCTATCAAAACCAAAATCCAAGTTCAAGGGTATCAGCATGTGTAGATCTTCTGGCATGTAATACGAGATTAAAAAAATTCAAAATTTTCAAGGCTATATATATGGGTGCACCAAGGAACAAGCACACGCCAAAACACATCAATTTTTTCCTTTTTTTCTTTTCCTTCCAAAGTATTGGCATGTACCAAAGGAGGAGGAGGCCCACAAATTTGTTAAAATTTTGCCTCAAAGGTAAGGCATGTGTCTCATGACAAAGGCATGACTATACTAAGGGGTTCATCTTCAACAAGCAAAAGTCATAGAACATAAAAAGTACAAGTTCATTCAGACAACCAAGCTATTTTAAGGAGAGGTCGCATCTTTTTGAAAGCAACAGACATCCATTCTTTCAAAAATAGAGGTAGCAAAGTTTTCACAGAAAAAAAGGCACTAAAGAGAATGATTCTTGAAGAAATTTCAATAACACATCACCAAGTACAACAGAGCGCTTAATTTTTCACACAGCAATAAATAAGCAGCAGAATTCCTTCTTCCAGCAGCAAGTACAATAGTGTTTATAACAGCAAAAATTTGTTTTTGCAGGTGTATGTCAGCACAAATAGCAGCTATAAGAGGTCAGTTTTGAAGAAAATTTGTCATAACAAAAATGGTAAAGAGCATTTGTACTTTGAACTCTTCCAAATCCCCTGTCAAAATTTGCAAAATTCAAGTGAAAAAGAGTTTAGGCACACCTCAAGAAATAGATGTACACTTCAATAAGGGTTGTAAAAACTAAAAAAAATCATGTCTAGTGTATAGGCACATCACAATGGTGCCAAGGCATGCACCTATAATACAAAGAAGGTATGTTCAAATTGCAGTCTAGTGTTCAGGCACACCTAGAACTTGAGACACAGTCTAGCAAGTAAGATATTTAATAGTCAGGCACATATGGAATAGAACATGTGCACTTCAACAAAGAAAGTAAGTTTGGAAAATGTTTTGATTTCATGTTCAAGCACACACTTATCAAAAGGGATGTGCCTATACAAAGGGATGCATGAGTAGATTTTCAAGGGTTTTCAAAGGGTTAACTATGATCAAAGAAAAAGCTATAGAATCATCAAAGTCATTTAGAGCCGCCTATCCAAAAGTCTATTTCTATCTGTCAGCATCTTCAAAGAGAAAAGAATATATTGAGATTGGTTATTTTCAGCCAGAGCTATTTACAGCTTGTGTTATTTTTAGCTATCTCTATTTTTAACACAAGGATCCCATGCTAGTTTTAGCCTTCTACTAATTTTAGCATTTACTATTCATAGTCTAGAGTCATCTATTTTTAGATCTCTTGCCATGCAAGAGATGTGAGCATTAAGTCATAGTTTGTAATAAATTCAATCAACAACTTAACTGAAGGTTGCATGATTTTAGTTTTAGTATTAAAGGATTGGATTGTGTAATAAAAATTGCATTTCACACAATTAGTTATTCTTTGAGTAGAAGTAATTGTTAACAATTTTTTTCATTTTATAAAAAGTATAAATAAGTGACTTATTGAACTTAGTTTTAAAAAATGGTACTTCTCATGCCTACATAATGTTGGAGTTGCTATTTATCATTATAAGATATTATTATTATTGTTATCCAGAATTTGTTGTTCACTCAATAACATTTATTACACCTATCTTGCTTATGAATGTTTATTGAGATGTCTCATTGTGTGTGCTAAGGGTTAAATTGCTACAATGAATTTGCACGCTTTGTATAGCAAATGAGCTTGAAGGTGTAGATTGTGGCTTTGTCCAAGTCCTACATTTAATTTATCACAGCGTTCATATTTATGTGTTAACCTATCCAATCCATGTGTACTTGCCCTCCTAACTAAACAATGTAAGCATCTGGTTGTAGGAATTTTTTTAAGTCAAAAAGCATAAAATATTTTGCCTAGTTTGCCTAGTGCTGAAAAAGCATCTTAGCCTTTTACCCTAGGCATAACCAAATAGTTACTCATTTGCATTTTATTCAACATATACATAAACCACCTTAAAAATCATTGTGAATATTGTAAATTGCAAATTCATATTGTCTAATTTTAGGTAGTTTTTAATTTATAAGGAGCTTCCCCCTCTAATTCGAAGAGCAGTTTTACCACACATTTATATATTTTGTATCACACTAAAAGGTGCAAATTAAAACACTAACAAATGTTGAGGGTTTTAATGACACTAAAGAATATGCGCAAGAAAATAGAAAATGACAATTACCGTAGATAGTGCAAGAATGAAGAGCATGCAAAGATCCAATGCAAGCACACAGAGATTCGACATGGTTATTGCAGCTGAGCACATGGTATTTCTCAATATTTTACACAAAGAATTTGAGAAAGACAAATAAGCAAAAACTTAGATGCCAACAAGAGCTATAATTCTTGTACAAGGGGAAGCAAAAACAAGATGGAGGAATATCTAATTGGAAACCCTAGATGAATGAAGGTATATTTTATTGCAAACTGGAGATGAATTCCCTATGCTCTCGATAGCGAGGTCAAGCTAGGAAACTAGACAACAAAAATTGAAAAATGAAACGAAGTGCAAACACAAAAATTGTATTCATTTCAAAATAGATGGAATGGACATATTTACCAACAATGTGATTGTTCAGTTCATCTCCAAATGACTATTCAATTCTTCTTCAAGATGACTACTCAGATTCCATAAAAGAAATATATCTATAACAAAAAATTTAAATATTATTATTACACTTATTTACTGTAATAACCACCCTGAAAAAAATTTGAATTCATAACTAGTTAGCAGCAAAACATAAGCAATGATAATCAACTCAAATCAGCTTCCTTCCAATTTTAGATCACCCAGATCCTAATGTGGGCAAGGTGAGAGCATACGGTGGCAAGGATTACATTATACTGCTTCTGAAAAGTAAGCCATTTGTTTGGTGGGGTGAGTAGAGCACATCCACTTATGCAGTGGGTTGACTAAAACAAAACTGAAAGCAAATCAGCTCTTCCGCTTTTCAGCGGTGAACAAAAAGCCAAGGACCGCTTATTCATTGGGGTCAGTACAATGCAACCACTTATTATTCAGTGGAATAAGAAAATGACACCACTTATTTAGTGGGGTAAGTAGCAAATCAAAACAAGAGCTGAGTCACTGATGGTACTACCAAACAATGTTGCAATATGAGCTCATTACAATTCAGTTCATGAACATTATATGACTGCTGCTTACAAACTTGAGATGAAATTAGCCCACAAATGAACCCCAAATAACTGGAAATCATCACCCAAGTAGAGCAATGTGATTATACCTCAATTTGGAAGCACATGAAGGTCTGAAACAATCTGATAACGAATTGCATCAGGTCTGATGTGAAGAACAGCAGATCTGATACACCAAAACCAGCGAGTATGCAACTAGCACGCTACCTAAGGAGCTCACCCAAACACCAAAGATCACCCCGGAATTGTTTGCAAAGGCCTAAAGAGGTCTAGGTGCCTCCATGAACCCTCAAAACTGCAGGAAATGTGGGGCGAACCACCCCAAGAATTCTCACACCCCCTTCCCAAGGTGGTACAGCCTGCACATGGGGCGACTTGCTCCAAAAATTCAGAACCTTCTTCTAAAAATCTGCCAACAAACCCTTCCTAGTCGCCCAAGGCTGAGGAAACTAATGGACCAATACCCAGAAGATGATCCTCAAAACTCCAATCTGCAACAACAAAATGAGAGGTATGGCCTATACTTACATAGGTACTGGCCAGCAGCAAAACTCCATAGAAAACAAACTCAAATCACTTTGAAAACTCAACTAAATAGCATATCAAATACTTAACAAACTTCGTCACCTCAAAAAAACTTCATACTAGAAAGCCATGAACTGAATCTTCACCTTGAGAACCAATGGTGACCCCTGAAATGGAGCCACACCAGTCTAGCTAGGGAATATATTTCGATTCTGAAACTAGAACAGCTCTTGGGGTTTTTCGTTCTCAAAAACTTGGAGAATCTATCACCGAACTAGCAGCACTTCATTATCAAATCTCAACATGGACAAATGAGCTACCCCATGCCTCCTTTTATAACTTTTGGAGGGAGATATTACAATTTGAAATAATGAAATAATTCACCTTTTTCAAAAATGCTTTTTTTTTAAATAATAATATTCCCCACAAAATGCAACGACCCCCTTTCTCTCACTTAGGCGTCCAATTTTGGGGTAATTTTTGCCTTTTCAAAAATTATCACTTAAGTTATGAAAATAATATTTAAACCTTATAACTTAAGTGAAATATTAAAATATTTTACCCCAAGTGACAAGAAATTCTGAAACACCTTGGAATCCAATTCTGACTGCACTAATGAGATATAAAGGCACTGGAGGAATGAATGAAGTCATTTTGGTGACTTTCTAAAAATAGAAGTGCTCTCCAAGAAGTTTGGAGAACACCTCGATAGTTCGATAACACTGCGGAGAGTGTCATTCAAACCAATATCATCCCTTGAGCTCAACACCAACACAAGAATCCATGAATTGTCACCACTACATTCTCCAAGAACCTTGGAGTCCCCTTGCCCTACCACATAGCCTATGGGAACTTTGAAAGTAACAAAACATTGACTCCTCCAAGGGATGAGAGTCAACAAGAAGTTACGGACCAGCGAAGAAGACCATTTCAAAGACTCAATGACGAGACCCTTCAAGACTTGAGAAGGAAAAGACTATGCTTCACCTACAAAGGACCGTATGAAAAAGGACATGTGTGTCCTCTAAAGCCCAAAGTAAATCAGATGGAGTACTTTTATGCGGACGAATCAGATTCAGAAAATTCCGAACAATGATCTGATTTGGAGGACAATAAGATGGGAAGAGCATCAGAAGAGTCAGGAAAAGACTTGGCAAAGTTATCCCCTATGGCACAACTCTCTAACTTCCAAAGAGAGGGGTCTTTTTGAATCAAAGGAGCCTTGCATAGCGTGTCATCACTTTGCTTGACACAGGAGCCACTCATAACTTCATTAATGAGGGATTGGTTGCCAAGCGCGGACTTCAGGAAGAGGATTTTGAGGGGTTCAGGGTGAGAATAGTGAATGGTTTCACTCTCACTTGTACGAGGAGGATTCTTAATCTCACATTGTAGCTGAATGATTATTAATTCCACGTTGATTATTCTGTGGTCAGCATGGGTGAGATGGATGTGGTCTTAGGCATGAAATGGCTTCATGCAATTGGTGAGTTTTCCCTCAACCTGCGCACAATGAAAATGAAATTTTCCATTGATGGTAGGAAATATGTGTTGAGGGGAATGCCTGAAGGTAATCTACATGTCATCTCCTTCAATGAGAAGAAGGGTAGAGGGAAAGGAAAAGAGATAGAACAAGTGAAGGAGCAAGACCACTCTCAAAAGGAGTATGATTTCGTTTATTGCCTCAGAAATCCAAAGAGAGGTAATCTAGATCAGCTAGAGGACAGTGTACCATATATTGTTAATCCATTGTTTGAGGATAATGCTGATTTGACTTATGATAATCCACTCTTTGAGTTGGATGATGGCGCTCCTTTTGTTCCCTATGGGGAATGGACAACAATCATAGGACTTGGGCTCCTAGTTGTGGATCGAGACTACAATCAGGGCTTACTAATACTTTCCACAATGTGTGTATTGTGTGATGTACATATGACTTTACTTTCAGCCCACTCGCATCTGACTTGATTATGATGCATAAGGCACGCACGCGTGAGATGGACAGTTGGTATAAGGTGTCTCTTTCTACAAATAAAGAGGACCAACCTTGCAAGTTTTCAGAGCTGCTTCTACAGGATGATCATGTTTACAGGGCACGTGATTTATGGGCTGATCTTGGATGATGTGGCATACCTAGTATGGTTAGATTGGTGCAGCAGGAGTCTAGAGGAAAGTGGTATCCCTAGGATCCAAGTGGTGTACTCCCACAGAGGGGTGTGATACAGGAAAGCTGTCTTGGGAACTTTTTGCAACATCTAGAGTTGAGATTGCTTGAGGACAAGCAATTTCGAGAAGGGCGGATTGTAATGTCCCCTTCCTAGCCAGTGGCTCGAGGAACAAGGTTAGCCTATTACTACAGTTCCCATAGGCTAACGGGGTGATTAGGGAATCTTTCTAAGGGGTTTCAGGACTTGTCCTTGTTCCTTACTATTTTTAGTAAGTGACATTTCAGGTCAGTGATGGCACACTTGCAGTTGATCTTGGTCAGGGGACAATCTTGAGGGGTCATTTGGATATCCAAGCCAGGTGTTATGGATTTATTAAGTCACGTCATTTAATAATATTCTATTCTTAAGTGATTTCGTGATTTAATGTTATAAAGTGAAAGTGACTTTATTAAAAGAATATTTTAAGTCACTTTATGAAATATTTAAGTGAAAAGTCACTTTGACAAATGTTTTAATATTAAATTATATGAGCTTGTGAAAAGTGGCATTGCTTCTCAAGAGAAAATATTTGTGTTGACTTGTCAAAAGGTGAAAACCCTAAAAGTGGTGTCCAAACTCCATAAGGCAAGGGTTTGAGTTCATTGTTGAGTATCATTGAGAATATTATACTTTTTGGGGCTGCTGCTGCAAGTTGTCTTTCATGGCTGACTGAGGATGGATACCCTCTTTTAGAACAGGTTCTATAGGCGTGCAAGACCGTCCAAGGATCCTACATGATTGGTCTCACACAGGGATCAACAATTGAGCATCAAATTGAGTATTGCTTTAAAGAGTAAATCAAGTCTTTGAGATTTGCATGGTAGATCTGGAACAAGGGTTTGATAATTTATTTAGTTGCAGACTATCAGTCAATAACCAGCACATTGGAGTTGAGGTTTTCTTCATTTCAAGGCCTATGGGTCTCCTTCCGCAAGCCGTACCCCCTCCTGTGTTCTCTGTGGCCTAGGCGTCACCTTTTGCAGGGATTTTCAGGCTTTAGATCAGATTTGGAGCTCTCCCAACTTAGCACATGTTGCTGCAGGTACAGCCATACCATCTTGGAGGATGTGCCTTCATTAATAAATAAATGGTGATCATTTTGAAATCTGCTTGAGTCTTATCTTGGGCATCCATGGTGAAGAAGCATTTTGAGAAGACACCCACATCAACATTCCATCTCTTTCGGGCTAGGCGTGCATTTCATCAATTCTCCAAGTGGCTGGTCCAGACATCAGAATTTTATGACAGCCGAAACCAGCAAATGGGTATGATGTAATTTCATTTGAAATCAATAAAAATCATCTGGGTTGCTTTCAGTTTATGTATTTCCTTCCATTTTGGTATTCTTTATTTATTTTATTTTCCAGCATCAAAAACTTTCAAAAACAAATAAACAAAAAAATCACAGAAATTCAGAGGGTCAAATTTAAACATCACAGGGGTTGTTTCATTGTAATAACTTATCTACATGTTCCAAATGTTCTTCCCATGATTTACTATAGATAAGGATTTCATCAAAGAAATCCAACACAAATTTGTGAAGAAATGGATGGACCACTGAGTTCATGAGGCTTTAGAAAGGGCATTACTAAGAATTCATAATGTCCCTCATGTTCTAAAGGCAGTTTTATGTATATCCTCTTCCTTTATACGAATTTGATGATAGCCAAACCATAAATGTTAGAAAAGAAAATTGCACCATTTAGTTCATCTAATAATTCATCAATAACAAGAATAGGAAACTTATCCTTAAGAGTGAGATTATTGAGTTCCCTATAATCAGGACACGTTCTCCATGAATCATCCTTCTTTTTAAACAGAACCATTGGAGATAAATAGGGGCTCTTACTAGGACGAATAATTCCTGGATCCAACATTTCGTTGACTAATTTTTCGATTTTCCGCCTTTTGTTCATAAGGATAACAATAAGGTCTAATGTTAGGAGGAATGCTTCCAGATATTAATTCAATGGCATGATCATGGTCTCTAATTGGAAGTAGACCCTTAGGTTCTTGAAAAATTTGTTGGTGGTTTTGAATGATCTCTTGAAGTTCTAGTGGTTGTTGAGTTTTCACATCTTATGCTTCTACGAAGTTTAGTTGTGCTAATTGACCATATGAACCTTTCTTAAGTAATTTTTCCATCCTATGGGAGCTAATACTTTGACATGGTTGTGATTTTACTCCTATAAGTTTATAATTTTGTCCTTTAGAGTTAAAAGTCATAAATAATTCTTGAAAATTGAAGGACACTCTTCCCAATTGTTTAAGCCATTGTACTCCTAAAACTACATCTACTCCTATTAGACTAGCAAACATTTTTGAATCTAGATGGTAATTTCTCATTGAAAAATTATATATGATGGCATTCACCACCACAAGGGAGTTGTTTTCCATCAGCTATCATGACTTGGAAGTTAGAGACTGGATACACAAAACAATTGAGCTCATGAGCTAATCTTTTATCGATAAAGTTATGTGTACTACCTGTATCAATCAACATTGTCACCTTTGACTTGGAAGTTCCATTCAATGCATGTAAAGAGATAGTAGCATTGTCTTCTTCCTCTAAATTTCCATGCTTTAGTTCCAAATTTGGTTCTTCTATAGATACTTCTTCCTCTTCTTCAGCCTCATTCTCAACAATCATTAGTCTCTTCTCATTATTACCACATTTATGGCTCCTAGACCATTTGTTATCACAATGCCAGCATAGACCTTTTTCTCTTTTCTTTGCCTCTTGTTGAGGAGAGAGCTTAGTTAGTTGTCTTGGGCTAAAGAAGTTAGCCCCATTTTTGTTAATAAGATTAGGGACATTTTTTTCTTTCCATCCTATGATTTGGCCTTGTGTTGATCTTTTTGTGGTGAGGTTTTGTTGCTTGATATGTAATGCTTGTTGCATTGTTTTTCTAGCTGTACAAGGTTCCAACAAATAGACATCATGTTTAATTTGTTGATTAAGTCCATTGATGTAGAGTTGTAGCCTTTGATAAGGTGTCACATCTTGAGTTCAAATTGTCAATCTGATATGTTCAGCATTATATTCTACTATATACCCTATTTGTTTTAAATTTGTAACTTGGGTAAAGGCCCGTAAAATAGCTCCCCTTCCATGGTTGCTCATAGTGGGCTACTAAGTCATTAGTAAATTCTCTCCAACTAAGTAATTTCCCTTGTTTTTCACTCATCATCCATTGGTACCATTGATAAGGTTTAGATTCTAAATGTAGTAAAGCTATGTCAACCATCGCATCATCCAATATATTATGGAGTCTAAAATATTGTTCCATGAGACTTATCCATGAAATTACACATGTACCATCAAACTTGGATATATCTATTTTGGGTAGGTTTAATTTTGGACCTTGAAAAGATTTCCTTGTTCCTTGATTTTGTCTATTAGGGTTGTACCCACCTTGGTGGCTTTGTGAGCCCCTCAATTTTGATAATATTACTTTTTGAAACCTATATAAACCCTCATTTAAAGAGGTTGCAAATGGGTCAAATAATTTATCCTTAATAAAATATACCACCTTTTCATAATTTGGTGGAATTATTCCCTCAATTTTAGGTGGTTGACAATAAAGAGGGTCCGGTTTCCACATTCATAAAAGAGTCCTCTGGTTCTAAAGATTACATGGCTTCAAGTGTTATTATTTTGAACTATGGATTCCTTTTTATTAATTATGGAATAGTATCAAATGCAAGTTGTAACTATAAAAATTTAGAATATATGCTATGACGGGTTTTGATATTTGTGTTTTGACTAAACTTTGACCACTAAATTAAAGAACTTATTTTATGTCTAACAATAAATTACAAAGAACTAACCCTACCTAGTTTTTTATAAGATTTCCAAAAATATAAAAAAATTAATTAGTTCCAAAAAATGCAACTTGTAGAGCAAAATAATGAAAAAAATTTACTAAACTTTGACCACTAAATTAAAGAAATTATTTTATTTCTAGCAATAAATTACAAAAAACTAACTACCTAGTTTTTTATAAGCTTTCCAAAACTATATATTTTTATAAAAAAATCTGAAAATTATGGCCTATAAAGAAAATTCATGAAAAAAACATAAAATCTCAATAACTTTTATAAAACTTACCTTCAAAGCCTAAATTTGTTCTTGATAGCGTATCTAATACATACCTCAAAACCCAAAAAAAATAGATCCAAATTCACATTGATCTGTAAGTTATGGTGGAAATAAATTGTTGGCCCAAATCGTAGCTCTAATACCACTTGTTATGATATTTCTTGTAAATAATTGCAAAAATATATAAAATAGCAGACCACTTGGAGGGGGTGACCTCCAATAATCAAATAACAATGTATGAATTCAATATTTGATGATATGATGATTTGGGAGAAACATCTCCACTTTATTTATAGGCTTAACTATGTAGGGACATACCCCTTCATCCTAATTAAGAGTATTTAAGGTACTAACTAAAACTAATGTTAAGGTTAAGCATGACACAAATATTTAACTTATTATACTTAGGAATATATCATATATATACTTTAGAATATATCAAATTAGGGTCCTAACATTAGATAGAATATTAGGGACCGAACAAAATATCAAAGGCTATTCAAGTTAAAATGCCACCATAATTCAACAACCTTACTCTGATAGCATAACTGCCCTCTTTGAATTGTCAATTTGTAACTCCCATAATTCATTGTCCAAAATTGATGAAATTACACAGAAAATGCCATTAACTATTATTTATTTGTTATTGCTAATTTTTCCAAACTGTAACACCCTCCCCCCGCTTTTAAAGAGACATTTTCCTCTAGCTCATCAAGAAAAATATAGGAATGGGCTTAGGAGACACTGCAAGATGTACTAGTGGAAACGGACATTACATGTTCCAATTCAGAAAGGTAGCCAACGTAAAAGATTATAGTGTAACAATAGAAAACAAAACAACTAGGTTACCCAATATTCAAGAAAAATATCAAACACTTAGGTTTGTAGAGGGACTAAAACCTCAAATAAGAGAATCTGTGATCCTAACTAACCACAAAACTTTTGTAAGAACTACATATCTAGCCCTATATGGGAATCCCAAGCAACACTTCAAGATTCACTACAATAAGGAAGATAATTGCTATAAGAAATTAAGTAATCAACATAAGAAACCAAATTTGTACCTCAACAAGAAATCAAAACCTTATCGTTCCAATTGTAACAAACACTACACAAGATGTTGTGGACTAAAACAAAGTATACGCCAATCTCAAAGCAAGAAAAGAAGGGTAACTAGGATATTTTTCTAATAATGACAAGACCTCAGGAATGACTTTCCAAAACTTTCAATTAACTAAATTTATCCTCATAAAAGAAAAAATAAGCAAAATAGAAGCACAAATCTTGGTAGAGATTCATCTCTAATATTTTTTCTTAAAAATCCAACATTCCGACACTCAAATTGGACTCCAAATATGAAGTCGATTGGACCAACTCAAAAGCTACTAAGAAGTGGGATACCTATGCATCAAACATCAAATATGAATGTCTAATGAATAGACATAGAGCCCATTATTACTAGTGATATTCTTTTGCATTCAACCTCCCATTTGTGTGTATTTGATTATAACCACTTCTTGAATTGATTAATATGTTGATGCTCTAATCTTATTATCTAACAAATATCCTTAATGATATTTTAGCTAATTGGACAAAAGTCAAAAACATATTTACAGGATGTATAATTTTTAATCAAAATACGAGGCATATATAATATATATTGATTGTCAAAGTATAAATTTAACCTTTCCAAAGCATTTCCAATAGCTTGAACTAGAACAATGATCTACAGGCTGTAGCACTTAGACTTTGTAATCAAATATTATATCAGGTAATGGAATCTTAAATTATGCAATCCGATCTGGATGCCAAATGATTAATATTTTAGAAATTGGCTTCTAAAGGGTGGTAAATATTTTGGATTGAAATTAAATTCATGATAAGTGTTAGCTTTCTTTGCTAATTTTACAACAAATCATCATGCACATGATGATGTTTATTCCAATAGCTTTTCATGCTACACCTTTATATTCCTTATAGTTTTTGGATTCCAACATATCATATTCTTCTCATACATTTGCACTTATTGTCATTGCCTATTGATATAACAACCAAGTCTTTTAGTCCTTCCTTAAACTTTACGCTAAGGGTTCCCACACAACAATTCTTATACTTTAAGATTTCATGAGATTAATCCCCAATAAGAGGGAAAAAAAATTACATGCCATTGAAAAGAAAACCCCTTCACAACTCTTAATAACCTGTAATCTCGCTATTGAGATGCCTTTAGTAGCAAAAAGAACTTCATTCGCTTACATTCATTGTTCAAATCAAAATCAACAAGAAAGGAAGTTTAATGGACTGATAGATCCAGCTTACCAACAAGAAAGGAAGTTTAATGGACTGATAGATCCAGCTTACCACAAGTGGACCTATAATTAGGGTTTATAACTTTCTGAAGTTCTGAACTAACCAAATTATCAATCTTATCATATAGATGCTCTCAAAAGGTCATTACAGAGGTCTTATGCCTCCTTTATTTTATAGCATTTGAGATCATTCAACACGCATTATCATGGTGATGACATAGAGCCATAATGTTTGCCCAACCTTTCTTGTCCAGCCTTTTCTAGCATACATTTCATCTTACTCATTTGTCCTTGAATATGTTCTCTTCTTAATCATCTTTAATGTTGTCAATGACTGTTCACTGGTGTCTTACTGTCTGCTCTGTGTTGGATTTAAGGCAATGGCCATGAGCTCACAGTAGTTGCTAACATGAGCAGGCTCTTTTCCTTTGGATGTATTATTTGGTCTGTGATAAAGTAAGGACTCAAAGCTTGACTCCTATGATTTCCTATTTGAATCCTCAGTTTTTTCTGCCACGTGAAACATTAGATTCGTGATAAAGTACGGGCTCAAAGCTTGCCCTCCGTGATTTTCCTGCTTGAAACCCCAGTTTTTTCTGTCAGATTTTGGTAGAAAATAGATGTTGTGTCCCTATAAAACACTCCCAATCAACTTGCTAAAATTTTAAAACCAAACAAACATGTGCCGTCAGGCCAAAGGAAAAGATTAAAGAAGAATGCAGTGGGTTGGATAGAAGAGCAAATATTTGATGCTAGACTGTGGGGCCCCAGGCCAGAATTAAGCTCCACACTTAAAAGACTGGCCATTTGAAGTTTGCTAATGTGGAATCAAAGAAAGGAGAGTGGCCTATATGCACAAAAAAATGGAGGAGAGGCAGATCATTCTCGGAGACAAACTGTAGTGCTTTAGAGAAGGAAGTTTGCATAAATACAAGCTTGCTCCAGGTTGATGGAAGGGCAGGGGCTTCCAAGAGGAGCAGGAAACCAAAAGTGGTGGATAGAGAACTGGATGTGGCATCTCTGAAAGAATTGGAAGCTTTCGAAAAAGGCAATTTTCTGTGATTCAAAATAACCATCGACGTTTTCTACAACCTGTTGTGACCTTTTCACACATCGCCCCATTGCAAATGGGGACCCTTCGTTTGTTTTTTTTGCTTTTGGGTTTTGCCTTGGCGTCGCAACCGCTTATCACCAGTCTTTTTGCAATGAGGAGTTAAAGTTCCAAGAGTCACCCGAGTCAGTTAGAGAATTGAGCCTAGATCACTGTGCAAGCATCATCACCATGCTTAGAAGGCCTGGGAGACGAAGATCGACTGTCATTTCAGTCAATTCTGACACCTCCCAGTTTTTAGGGTTTTTCACCCCGGGCCCCTATTTTTTTAGGACCTACCTTTTTGGCACTTTTGGGCAATTCTGAGATCCCTATTTTTTAGGGCCTATTTTTAGAAAGTTGCTATTTTTGGAAAATTTCTATTTTTAGAAAGTTTCTACATTTGGAAAGGGCTCGAGTTTCAAAAATCCACTCAGAAGTTTGAAAAGATCAACGAAACTCTCAGAAAATTGATTCGAAAATTTTTTGAAATCATGGCTAAATTCTGGAAAATCACTAAAAAAGTCAAAAAAATCTGGAAAAATCTTTCAAAAATCACAGAAAAATGCTGAGAAATCTGAAAAACCAGTCAATGAATATGAGAAATTCATGAGAAATCTGAGAAATTCATAAAAAATCTGAGAAATCCATGAAATCTGAACATTCATGGCAAGGTAATGACTGAACATTCATGGAGAAGACTGAAGTTTGTGAGAAATTCGCCTAAGTATGGAGTTTACTCAGCATGGAGAAGGGGAAAGTAATGTCAGAAAGTTTCAGCCTTAGTCAAATGGTGAATGGCTATCCACTTGATGAAGTCCGCCCTCCAAAGCAATGAAAATGGCTATCCAAAGGCTGAAGTCCGCCCTCCAAAACAATGAAGATGGCTACCAATTTGATGAAGTCCACCTTGGACATAAGGTTAAATGGCAAGGCCATGAAGTAAGTTCGCCATATGAAATGGCAAGCCAAAGAGGCAGGTCCGCCCATGTTCAAGTGTCAAATGGCTAGCCAAAAGCCAAAGTCCGCCCTCCAATGGCAAAGGATAGAAGGAAGTCCGCCTTGGACAAAATGTGGAGTGGCTGGGAAATGTATGAAGTCCGCCTTGACCAAGCAATGAATGGCAATCCATAGAGCAAAGTCCGCCCTTGAGCAAAAGGAGTAATGGCATGAAATTTGATGAAGTCCGCTCAACTAAATGGCAAGGAAAGTTGCCAAGTCCGCCCACCATAATACAAGTGGCAAGAAAAGTGACGAAGTCTGCCCTTGGAAAAGAAGAAATTGTCTAAGGCATAGCCAAGGAAAAGGTTGAAGTGGCTAGAAAAGTGATGAAGTCCGCCCTTAGCAAGATGAGAAGGTGGCAAAGAAATGAGCCAAGTCCGCCCAGCCACATGAAGAAATGGCAAGAAATTTAAGCAAGTCCGCCTTGGATAAAACACAAAGTGGTAAGCCATAGGCTGAAGTCCGCCCTAGTAGAGTGGCTTGAAATTTAGTGAAGTCCGCTTTAAAGTGGCCAAGAGATAGACAAAGTCCGCCCTCCAATGACTAGCTAAAAGACTATGGCATGAGAAGTAATGAAGTTCGCCTAGTCCATGATAAGTTGACATGAGACAATGCAAAGAAAGTAAGTGGCCTAAGCAGCTAGCAAGTCCGCCATACTTAGAGGGATGAAGAAAATTCAAAAGTTTTTGCCTAAGTATGAATTTTGAGAAAATAAAAAAAATGTATGTTTGGCCTTGAAAATTTCGCCATACTTAGAAATATTTCTTCTAAGTCTAAAACATTTTGCCAAATGACTTAGGGAGATGTGAAGAAAATTTCGCCTGTGACTTAGGATGGCAAGAAAATATGGCCAACGAAAGAGGGTAATGGCAAAGTAAAATTGGACGAAGCAAATTTATGGCCAAATAAAGTTGGACGTGGCTAGATAAATTTTGGAAAAAACAAGAAAATCATGCCAAGATGAAATAAATTTTACCAGAGATTTTGGACGAAGGAAGGTAATGGCAAAATAATTTTGGACGAAGGAGGGTTAACGGCAAAATAATTTTGGACGAAAGAAAATCATGGCCAAATAAAATGGACGGCAAGAAAATCATGGCTAAATGAAATTGGACGGAAAGAAAATTAAAAGCTTGAAAATGAAATTTATAAAAATCTTTCAAAGCTTATCTTGAAAAGTTATCTTTAGGAGAGAGAAAATCTAAAATAAATTTGTTTTGTTTGACTGCAGGTGGATGACTACACAAGGCGAGGAAAATGGCAAAGGAAGTGTAAAGACCAACAGGAAGTCCGTCAAGATTTTGGCATCATGAAGACAACGGCAAGCACACCGTCAAGTACATCCAACTTACACAAGCCAAATTCAAAATTGAAGACAAACCTACTGGCGAAGTTTATTTGAGCACAAAAATGGCCAAAATCTTGAAGGTATTACAAAGTAGCCAAAATTTGGCTAAGTATGGAAATTCTCCAATTTCCTCCATTGTGGCAAAGGCACAGGGGAGTTCCTCTCCAAATTCAAGGCACTTGAAGAAATTCCAAAGCAATCTGGAAAGAAAGACTTAATAACTTCAAGTCTAAACAGATGCTCCAAGGCGAGGAGAGAAGAAGAAGCCAAAGTAATCCAAGATCAAAGTGCAAAGGACATAATCATCGGCAAGGAAAATATTCTAAGGAACAAGACCAAAGTGATCAAGTAAGACATCCAGCACGTTGAGGTGGCGCCTCGTCATCTTCCAACCAATCAAATCATTCCAAATCAACATGCAACAACTTTCTATTTTATTTGTTGGTTCATATTTAGTAAAAAGGACAAGTGTCCTCGAATGTAATTTTCTCATTGGTCGAAGGGTAGCAAACCCTAATTAGGGTTTTATTCTGTAATCTCGGCCGTTGATCCTAAATTAATCTTGGCCATTGAACTGTAATTGGGGAGCCTATAAATTGAGCTCAACCCCTCATTTGTAAGGCATGGGAGCATGTTGCAAAACATGTTGAGATAAGCAACTGTTGTAAGATTGCCAAAGTAATAAGTAATGCATGCATTGTTCTGATGGTGATTGCTTCTCTTATTTTGGAGTTGTCATGGTTCTTATCCCTCATCATAGTTTAGATTTCTTTTCATGTATGTTAGATGAATGCAAGATTTGATAAGTATTGATTCGTGGTGAAACTTTTGCTCATACTTTCTTTGAATGGATGATTTTCATTCAATGCGTAAAGTTAGCCTGAGCTTATTTTGTGGATGCTTAACTTCTGTCTGGATAAATATTGTTCAATTTGATGGTAGTTATTCATGACGTGAAAATCATAAGCACATTCCCTTGAAGATTGCACCCCCTTTGTGTAGTTGTCGTTGAGCGTGGCGAAGCAAAGCGTGGTTATTGGTTCCACCAAGTCAGTACTGTCTCTTGAATTCTTAGGAAGTAGATTAGAAATTCTAAACCTTTACCTCCTTTTTCAGTTTGTTTGATCCATGACCCAAACAATAGAGCTTCATTGTCTAGACCTTCATTGTGAATTGAACAAGCCTAGCGTAAGTCCCTTTGTGTTACCAACATAATCACATCAAATCACAGAGCTTATCCGCACTCATCTTAAACATTGGAATTACCGTATGATCTTACTTGCAATCTTAGCATACGAGGTAGTTTTTCAAGACGGGATAGAGCGTCTTTGACACTTTATTCTAGAATGTTTGTTGTGTCATAAAACACGCATCAACACAACCCACAATAGGCAATGACGACAGTAATTCAAGATACACTGCCTTGTCTCTGTAATGATGGGCTGGGTACATCAACTGCACTGCATTTACAAACTTTAAGTCGGCAAAGGTTGAGACACTATAACTTTTAATCACCATCTACAAATAGGCCTTTAAATTGCCGTCATAAGATCCCAAGCATATTTAGAATACATTTAACTTGCTTTAAAAGCATCCCGGCAGACTGGAAACATGTTTATTTCCTCAAAGAAGTGAATTCCCCTCTCCCACCCATGCAATTACCAGAACTTGTAATTTTTTTTAGAAATATTCCTCTGGTCTGTTGTAACTCCTCCATCCAACTCATACCAAGATGACTGATCAACAATTCTATTGTGGGATGTGAAGTCAGTTTGATCCAGTTACTTACTGCTTTATTATGTTCTCTGGGCTTAAAAACAATTTGGAAAGGAGTCAATAAGTCTAAATATATCTTTCGTAACAATTCTAAGATGTCAATTATCCAGAGAAGTAGAAAGTTCCCAAACTAAAAATGAGGCCAGCATTTGCATATCAGTCTCAATTATAAGTCTATCAAACTTTCAGGTCTTAGCCAGATCCAAACTGTGCCAGATTTTTTAAGTCAAAGGATTCAGATAGATTGTTAGAAAGAATGCCCAAGCCTCAATAGAGCAAAGAGTCTCCTTGATCATTCAAATAAACACCCAAAAGTTGGTATTTAAATTAAATGTAAAAAGTAGTAGCAAAATCAATTTAAGATCGCATTTATCCTACTTAACATCCCCCTTGAGTAGGGATGTTGACTTCAAAAAATGGAAAGCTACCAAAATCACAAATAATCGGAAAATCACGGTTAGTTGGAGAGTATGATAACGTGAGAATTTGTATGTTAAAAGGGATTTCCAAATAATAGTTGAATCTTCACTAGCACTTTATAGTAAATTGAACCCAATTTATGTAGTTGATAAATGGTGCTCCTATATCTTAGTTTGCACTAACAATTGAAAAGAAGCAGCTGCAAACTTTGAAAATGCAGATATCAATGTGGAGGTGGCTAGGTCAGGAAAAAGCAGATACTTTAGGAAAGACTTCTTAAGGAAACCATAAAAAACTGAAAATTGTCAGGTACGGCCGTATGGGTATCAGAAATGGTAGAACCTTCCAGAAACTCTTGGAAAAGGTATCAGAAGCTTTTGTAAACTTAAGGAAATTTCTGCAAACCTGAGTTCCAGCACAAGAAACTTCTGGAAACTCTTAAAAAGCAACTAGAAAATGTGGAAGTGTTCCCAATTTTGCTGGAAACATTTCTGGTGGTTTGTGGACCCTCCTTAGTAGTTTCTAAAAATTTCAGGATGGCAAAATATTTTGAAAACCAGGAAATGGTTCCCGAGATCCCAAGTTACTTAGCTATCATTGTTGGTTAATTTTTTTACATACAAAGGACCCAATTTGGCCGTTTGTGAAAATCACTATAAATTCTTCAGTCCTTTCTGTAAATATTGTTTTTATTTCTTAGTAAAATGATCAATATTGGGTCCTAAAATCTGTAGAAAATCTGTAACATACACAAACAGAAAACACACAGTTCTTGTGATTTGCTATCAAAAAAGAAAGCGCATGAAACTGCTCGCTACAGAATAGTATGATGTACCCTTGCCCTCAGTAATTCTGACAGAAATCTGTTTCAAATTAAATTTTAGACCAAGATTAATAGACTCCAAAAAAAAAAAGAGCTTTACAAAGAAAATATACCACCAAAGACTCACCTGTTGTTTCGTGTCCACAGACAACACACGTACCCAAAGTTTGATACTGAGAAATTGTAGTGCATTATACTCCAACTCGGGAACTGATTGTAAACATTCTGACAAAAGCACTATCTAAAGAGAAGTCTCTGTCTCGGAGAGAGGACATTTAGGACTACATAAATTTTATCTGTAGGGGAATGATGGAGCAAATCCTCTAACTGCAGATAACTGTCCTGTCCTTTTGGATTTCTTGAGCCTGATGGAATGGTTAGGCTTCCGCAATCCATGAGAGATGCAATGGTGTTTAATGTGTAAAATTTTCAAAAGAAAGTGTGACAATAAAACAGAGTTTCATCCCTCTGTAATCATAAATTGCATACTTCTTTGTTTATCCATTCCCTGTTCTCTAAATATTTCCTGGTATAAAATCTTCTCATCCTATCCCTATTTTACTTTCTTTCTTCAACATCAGAACTCCTAAACGCATTGCCATGTTACTGGGTTGAAACTCCCTAAACTTTATAGTTCACCTGATGAATATACTTCTTCAGGATAGGAACCAATACTGTTAACTTTATGCAGCTAGCTTCAACAGCTCTCAAGAGTACTACCCACAAAACGACATCTATCTATCCTCCTCATAATATGGGTTATATTATCATATAAAAACGCATAGGGTAGAATTCCAAGCATGTTATCTTATGCTAGCTAACAGCAATGGTCTACTAAATAACAAGTCTTGTGTAATCATACAAAAAAATTAGTTCAAGATAAGTACATTTAGAAAGCGCCGCACACTCGATACAACATGCAGAACAAATGTTCTTGTAACAGGAAACATGCAAAATGGGTACCAACAACTTATATGTTCATCCACTCATGCATTTATATAATTAATTTGAGCTTTGAGCAATGTACACTTATTCCAAAACATATAGATGGTAAGAAAATTTGAGTACCAGAAGTGTGTGCAGGAGCTTTCAGCTGAACAAGCGAGAAGATTCACGAAGACGGATAATGTAAGTTGCGGTAATATATTAAAACCCTGAACATCAGATAAGGTTTTTAAAGTATGGCATTATAGTAGCATGTTTCAAGACCCCGCCTTAAACTTCTAAATTAGTTTTTGTCAGTCTTTGTGAATTATTATCTCTTTTAATAACCTTACATTCCTTTCTGTGGATTTTTATATGGACAATAAGGAGAGAATATAAATCCAGAGAAATTGATAAATTAAATTTAGGTTTCTTCGAAGAAAGAAGAGATTTAATCTGAAACGATGATAAAATAAATTCATGGCTCTTTGTGGTGGAAGATATATTAACTTTGGAGTGGAGAGGAATAAATCGAACTACATAAATTGTCTAGCTTAATAAAGGAATAAATATTAATTAAGTTAGATAAATGGATAGAGATTCAAAAATAATAAATATTGAATATAGAATTGTAATAAATTCAAATATAATTTATAGTTAAATGATAAAGATAAGAATATTTTGTGATAAATTTTGAAAATTGATTTATTAAAGTGTCGGAACTTTTGGTGTCTATTTAGATGAAGGTCTTAACTTTTGCAAATTAATTATTTTCCATTCAAGTTCAATTACACAAGTGTAGCCTTGATCTCTATGGATGTAGATCTAAACATGCATGCAAACTTGAGCTATAATTCATGGCTTTGATCTAATAGAATATGGACTTTTAGAATTTGCTCACCTTGATTTTTTATGTCTAAATGTGCATGAGGATAGGCAGTGTTTAGGAACACCTTTAAGGAATCTATTGAATCATGAGAGTTAAGTTCTCTTCAATTAGACACCCAACGATGTCAAGTCTCATACTTAGTCAATCTAAGTATGTACATATTATGTATGTACTTGTGTCTTCCTTATTTTTGTTTGTTGGGTGTTTTCCCTTCTTGAGTATGTCTTTTCTTCTAACTTTGTTCTTCCTTTCTTCTTATTGAAGTTTTGAACTTTTATATCTCATCATGCCTTTCGCATATCAATCACCTCACAATTGTATCTATCAGACTTCTCCATCTTGTCATACTCATTGCTCAACCCCCAATACCTCACCCTTTAGTTGAGCCTTATGTATGGGTAATCCCCAACCCCTAATATTTCCATTGTGTCTTCCCTCCTAACTTCCCAACATGTGTTGTATTATTTCTAGTAGTTTATTTTTGGTGCCATTATTCATAGTCTTTCTTGCCCATGATCACTATTCAAACTCTAAGTCGTGAGTGTTCTTGGTGACTGACTTGTTCTATTGTGTTGGATATAAAAGAGCAATTATTTTATTCCAATTTATCATCTACACTTAATTGGTTCCTTTCAAAATCCATTTTGAACACTTATGTTTGAGCATAGGAATCTTAAAACAAAAATCCTGGTGATTTTGAAGGACAATCTCATATAGAAGTCATATTTGAGCTTCATTGGACACAAATCTCAACCACATTATATTGATATGATTTACCATAGGGGTAAGTGCACAAAAATGAGGGGCCAAAAAGGGGTCGTAAGTGGTCACTTTTTTCTAAAATCTGGAAATACTAACCTTGGATGAGAAATTGAGGATAGTCACACTCAAAAAAATTAGATGCAACAAAAGCAAGGGTTGTAGTGCTCTGAGTCTATTTTCTAAACTACTAATTTTTTTTTAAATGGTAGAGATTAAGGGGTTTGAAAAAGGGAGCCACGGATATTGTTGTTGTTTTTGTCAAAAAAACATAACATAGTATCTGTTGTGGTTCCCTCAAAAGGTTAACTTTTTTTTGGTATTTTTAAAATCACTTCGGTGATAAATTAGCTAACATCATGTAGTTTATATGCTCGATTTTTCTGATAATTTTTTAATGAATATATGATTTTTTACTAATTTTTGTAGTGGACACATCCTAAAAAATAGAAATTTGGTCGTGCTACCCCTATAATTTTTGAAAACTAATCAAAAATCAATTTTATTTTTTAATGTATAGAATGGAGTCTAGTTTATAAAAATATAATTTATTTGAAATTTCAATGAACGGTTAAAAATAAAGTAAAAAATACCAAACATTAGTTTTAAACAAAAAATGGACACACAAACAAAAGAAATAAAATGTGAAAGCCTTAACATAGTCAAAATGTGAAAAAAATACATCGTTAAATAGCTAAGAGAGAGCCTAACATTACCCATGTGTTTGATTTACTGGACCTTGAAACACTTGCAAACCTAATGGTTAGCATGAACGAGATTATGTGAAAATTTGTAGAATATGCAAAAACACGTCTTTGGACATTGGGAAGGCACTCCAAGCCTTTGGGTTGGAAATCCAAAGCAAATCCAAGCCAAGGGCCTTGGGATTCCCAAAACAAGACATAATGTGCTCGCGCTATGTTACAATTTTGACATAATATAACGCGCTCGCATTATATCTTTCCTTACATTTTGCTTGTTTTTGTTCTGTCTTGCTTTATGTTTCCCAAAGCAAGGCATAACGTGAGCACGTTATAACATGCTTGCATTATGTCTTGCTTGAAATTGTTTTTGTGCAATTTTTTTAAATGTATGTTTGATGTATGTATGCTTGTGTATATATTTGTATGTATGTATGTTTGTATGTTTGTGTGCTTAAGTATGTATGTATGTATGTATGTATGTATGTATGTATGTATGTATGCATACATGTATGTATGCATGCATGCATGTATGTATGCATGTATGTATGCATGTATGTATGTATGCATGTATGTATGTATGTATGTATGTATGTATGTATGTAAGGGTTTTGGGTTGAGGATATATAAGGGTGAGGGTATAGGCTATAGGGATGAGGGTTGAGGTCGTAGGGTTTAGGGTTTAAGGTATAGGGTTGAGAGTTGAGGGATTAGGGCTTAAGTAATAGGTTGAGGGTATAGGGTTGAGGGTTGAGGGTTTACAATTGAGGGATAATATTCAACTCATTGAGTGTATAAGATTAAGCGTGTAAGGTATATAGATTAGGGTTTAGGATATTGGGTTTAGGGTTTACAATATGGGTTGAGGGTATAAGGTATAGGGTGAAGGGTTGAGAGTGTATGGTCTAGGGTTTAAGTATAGGGTTGAGGGACAATATTCAGGGTTTAGGGTATAAGGGTGAGGTTATAGAGTATAGGGATGAGGGTTTAGGGTTTAAGGTATAGGTTTGAGGATTGAGGGATTAGGGCTTAAGTATAGGGTTGAGGGTTTATAGTTGAGGGATGATGTTCAAGGTTGAGTTTCTAAGGTATAGGGTTCAGGGTTTAAGGTTGAGGGTATAAGGCATAGGGATGAGGGTTAAGGTTTTAGGGTATAAGTATAGGGTAGAGGGTTGAGGGTTGAGGGATAATGTTCAGAGTTGAGTATCCAAGGTTAAGTGTATAGGGTATAGGTCCATTAAGGTTTAAGATATTGGGTTGATGGATTAGGGATTAAGTATAAGGTTAAGGGTTGAGGTTGCAAGGTGTAGGGTTTAGGGTTTAAGGGTTGATTGTTGAGGGTTTAGGGTTTAGGGTTTAGGGTTGAGGGTTTAAGGGATAAAGGTTTAAGGGTTGAGGGTTTAAGGGTTGAGGGTTTAGGGTTTAGGGTTTAAGGAATTAGGATTGAGGGTTGAGGGTTGAGGGACTATGGTTAAAGGGTTGAGGGAATGGGGTTTAAGGGTTGAGGGATCAGGGTTTAAGGTATAGGGTTGAGGGTTGAGGGTTTAGAGATATGGTTTAGGGTTTAAGGTTTAAGGGTTGAGGGTTGAGGGTTGAGGGTTCAAGGTTTAACGATAGGGTTTAGGGTTGAGGGTTAATGGTTTAGGGTTTAGGGTTTAAAGGTTGAGGGTTTAAGGGATTAGGGTTTAAGGTTTGAGTGTTTAAGGGTTGAGGGTTAAGAGATTAGTTGATGGTTTAATGTATAGGGTAGAGGGGTGAGGGTTGAGGGTTAAGGGTGTAATGTATAGGGTAGAAGGTTTATAGTTGAGGGTTGAGGGTTGAGGTTTGAGGGTTGATGATTGAGGGTTTAAGGGTTGAGGGTTAATGGTTCAAGGATAGGGATTAGGGTTGAGGGATTAGGGTTTGAGGTATAGGGTTGACTGTTGAGGGTTGAGGGTTGAGGGTTTAAGGGTTGAGGGTTTAAGGTTTAAGGGTTGAGGTTTTAGGGTTTAAGGGTTGAGGGATTAGGGTTGAGGGTTGGGGATTTAAGGGTTGAGGGTTTAAGGGATCAAGGTTTAAGGGTTGAGGGTTAAGAGATTAGGGTTTAAGGTATAGAGTTGAGGGATTAGGGTTGAGTGTTTAATGTATAGGGTTCAAGGATTAGGGTTGAGGGTATAAGGATTAGGGTTTAGGGTTTAGGTTTTAATGTATAGGGTAGAGGGTTTAAGGGTTGAGGTTTGAGGGATTGAGGGATAAAGGGTTGAGGGTTTAAGGGTTGAGGGATTAATGGTATAGGGTTTAAGGGTTGAGGATATAGTGTTGAGGGTATGGGGCTTAAGGGTTAAGGGTATAGGGTTGAGGGATTAGGGTTTAGGGTTTAAGGGTTTAGGGTTTAATGGTTTAAGGGTTGAGGGTATGAGGTTTAAGGGTTCAGGGTTGAGGGATTAAGGGTTTAAGATATAGGGTCGACATATTAGGGTTGAGGATTTAATGTATAGGGTAGGGGGTTGGGGGTTGAGGATTGAGGGATTAAGGGTTTAAAGTATAAGGTCAAGGGATTAGGGTTGAGGGTTTAATGTATAGGGTAGAGGGTTGAGGGTTGAGGATATAGGGTTTAAGGGTTGAGGATATAGAGTTTAAGGGTTGAGGGTTGAGGGATTAAGGGGTTAAGGTTTGAGGGTTTAAGAGTTGAGGATTGAGGGATTAAGGGTTTAAGGGTTAAGGTTTTAAAGTTTAATGGTTGAGGGATTAAGGGTTTAAGGTATAGGGTCGACGGATTAGGGTTGAGGGTTGAATGTATAGGGTAGAGAGTTAAGGCTTGAGGCTTGAGGCTTGAGGCTTGAGGGATTAAAGGTTCAAGGGTTGAGGATTGAGGATTAAGGGTTTAAGGTATAGGGTCGAGGGATTAGGGTAGAGGGTTGAGGGTTTAAGGGTTGGGGGTTGGGGGATTAAGGGTTTAAGGTATAGGGTTGATGGATTAGGGTTGAGGGTTTAATGTATATGGTGGAGGGTTAAGGTTTAAGATTTGAAGGTTGAGGGACTAAGGGTTTAAGGGTTGAGGGTTGAGGGATTAAGGGTTTAAGGTATAGGGTCGAGGGTATAGGGACGAGGGTTGAGGTTGTAGGGTTTAGGGATTAGGCTTAAGGGATTAAGGGTTCAAGGGTTGAGGGCTTAAGGGTTGAGGGTTGAGGGATTAAGGGTTTAAGGTATAGGGTCAAGGGATTAGGTTTGAGGGTTTAATGTATAGGGTTGAGGGTTGAGGGTTGAGGGTATAAGGATTAAGGGTTTAAGGGTTGATGGTATAGGTTTTAAGGGTTGATGGATTAGGGTTGAGGGTTGAGGGATTAAGGGTGGTATAGGGTAGGAGGGTTGAGGGTTGGGGGATTGAAGGGTTTAAGGGTTGATGGATTAATGGTTTAAGGTATAAGGTCGAGGGATTAGGGTAGAGAGTTGAGGGTTTAATGTATAGGCTAGAGGGTTGAAGGTTTAAGGGTTGAGGGTTGAGGGATTAAGGGTTTAAGGTATAGGGTCGATGGTATAGGGATGAGGGTTGAGGTTGCAGGGTTTAGGGATGAAGGATGAGGGTCGAGGGTTGAGGTTTGAGGGTTGAGGGTTTAGGGATAGGGATTAGGGTTAAATGTTGAGGGATTAGGGTTTAAGGTTTGAGGGTTTAGAGTACATGGATTAGGGTTGAGGGATTATGGTATAGGGATGAGGGTTGAGGTTGTAGGGTTTAGGGATGAGAGTTGAGGTTGTAGGGTATAGGGTTAAGATATATGGTTGACCGTTGGGGTTGTAGGGTTTAGGGTATAGGGTATAATGTTAAGGTGTAGGGTACAATGTTTAGGGTTTAGGATTTAAGGTATAGGGTATAGGGTATAGGGTTGAGGGTTAATGTATAGGCTTGAGCATATAGGGAATTGTGGTGAAACTTCATATTGCACACAAAATGAGACATCCATAGCACTTACAAGATAGTATAATTGGTCGAAGAAAGGTCTTATAGATGTACCTCAACCCAACCCCCTATTGACACATGATAAGAGCTAGAAAACCTTTACAAAATCAACTTTTTCAAAACATAAGTGTGCTTTCAAAAAGTTGAAATTTGGCCATTTGAAGAGAAAGCCACAATGTTCTCACATTATAATGTGAGCACATTTTATCTTGCTCTAAAAATGATAAAAAAAGGTAGGGCACCCATGATCTAGGCCCGCATGCTCTATCATTCTCCTGCTTCTGCACGTAATATGAAAAAAACACTTTTTCATGTTGTTAGGGAAAGCACATGCAGTTTTTACACATTCCACCACCTTTGCACCACCTTTTTCTAGTTTTCCAACTTATGAAGGAGGAAATAACAGAGTTTTTACATCAAATTTAATTATATGAACTCAAATTTTCATGTTTTTAGTGTTGCAATGTGGGTTATGATTGAATTGTTATAATTTAACATTATAGATTGGTTAATTCTATATTTTTTAGTAATTTTATTAGAGTTATATAGAATTGAATGTTGAAAAGGAAGAAAGTTCATGAGAAGCTCAAATTTTTGAGGAGTTTGATGCAAGGAGAAAAACAAACTACTCATAATTGGGTAGTTTCTCCAATCAAATCTTCGATTTTAAGGTATGTCAAGTCTTTATACATGTGCTTTACATTTTCCTTCATTCTCTTATGTTTATTTATCACTTCTTATCATACATGATTAATATAATGCTTTGATTTTGTTATCATGTTGATTTGGGATTAGATTTTGCTAAGAATTCAAAATTATGAGTGCTCATCATACATAGCCTTAATCAAATGCATTAGATTTTGCTAAGGGATTAGATTAGATTTTGATAATATAATCAAATGCATCATATTAATCATAGATTTAACTTAATTAGGTCTTTCAAAACTGTCTTAGGATAGTCATAACTTCATTGGGACTGTCATAACTTCATTATGGCAATCCTAATGAATCTTAAAACTAAACATTCCTTCTAATTACAATATTTTATGTGATAGGATTATACAATTTTATGCCTTGGATTCTTTAGTGTAGTTTATGGAGATGCACTTTCTTATTCTATCATCCAATTTTACATTCTTTCCTTTGTCACAAATGCATATTCCATCTACCTATCAAATTTGAATTGCTTTATGCTCCATTTGCAATTTTTCCATGCTTCTTGTGAAATCATGTCACACAACCGTTGTGGGACATCTATTTGGAAACTATAGTATTGTTGCAACAACTCCACATTAATATTCATTTGGAATCCCCTTAACCTTCAACATATTTCTTGCAATATCCATGATGGTCCTATTCTTTGTCTTTGCTACAATATTTTTTTGTTAAGTATTATTAGGGCCTTGAATTCTTTGAACTTACTAAAAGTTTCAAATTTATGCTTTAAGAAGTAGAGTTATGTCCTTTAGATATTAGATTTCATAGCCTAGAATGCACTTTTTTCCTCGCATTTTTCAAAGATAATGCACTTTTTTTGTTTTTTTCAACACTTCTAGCCTTTTTGAACTAGTAGTCAAATACTTAAGAAATTATGTTTTATGTCAAGAGCATAATATTATTATTCCCTATTTTGATCAAACCAAATACTTTTATAATGAATGCAAATAAGTTTCATTTTCACTCATATGATTGTGACATCCACTATCTAGGTACCAAAATTTATCAATGTCCACACCTCTTATGTTGATTTGATATTTGGGGAAGAAAATATTAAGATGGAAAGCCTTTTGGAATTCTAAAATGGACTCATTGAATGACAATCCTAATGAATCTATGACAGTCATAGCTTCATTGGGACTATCATAAGTCCATTAGGACAATCCTAATGAATTTATGACAACCATAGGCTCATTATGAACATTAAGTCATTACAATTTGTCCCTCCTCGTGCTCTTTTCTACCCTCTAAAGCACAAACTATGGTGGAACTAATATTTATTTCTTTTTCATGCTATAGATACAATTCTTCGTCATGTAGAGGAAATGATCAAGGATTCATCTAACACATGGTGAGAAAGAAGCTAAGAATGCAAAGAAAAGAGAACAAATGAGGCAACTTCGTGAGAAAAGGAAATTGCACACGATAGAAGAAGACATGCCAATTGAAGAGGAACATGAAGCATTAATGAGAGATATTGTATTGGTGGAATAAAGGGAATAAATGAAAAACCTTCGTGTAATGAGAGATTTGAATCTCATAGTTGGAGACACATCCTCTACCACAAGTCAAGATGGAGGGACACCATCTACTGCATCTCAAGCTGAAAGTACATCATCACTCACATGTGAAGAAGGAGGTACGCCATCTTTCCCATCTCAACTGCAAGGTACGTCATCTATTCCATCTTTGATTGAGGGTATGCCATCTATCCCATCTCATTTAGATATTGATGAAATTCCTAATGTTGAGGAAAATTTACCTTTGAGAACACCTCCTAGAATTTTGCATAGAAATCTAAAGTTTTTTATTGATATTGATGAGAATATTTTGTAGTTGATGGAAGATAATATTCCAAAACATACTCGTAGAAGATATGCTAATAGTATTTGAAGAGTGTTCTTTGAAAAAATTAAATGAAACCAAAAGATGTCAACTATTTGTTGAAATGATGAGAAATCTAAAGCATAGGTCCATTATGAAGATTCTTGGGTTGCGAACATCGAAATCTTCAAGTGACAAATCTATTATGAAGAATCTAATGAGTGCATATAAGAGTGTGGGTAACACCTCACACACCAAATATAGTAATGTCACACAACAAGTCATTACATCAACAATAGTAAATAATCAAACAAAGAAAGCTTGTCTCATTAGAAATACAATTCAAGCATTGAGAATAAATAGAAAAAATTTATTGAGAGCAGTTGGAAGGTGCCAAATAATTGAGGACACCAATGGTAATAAATTATGGGAATTCTTGAGAAGACTACCACGAATGGATAAACCAATTGTTGAATCATTAAGATCCCTAATTGAAGACTTTTGAAAGAATAACACAAGGGTATCTCCAAATCAAAGGGACGTGGTAAGAAGGAGAATTGGTAGCCAAAACTGTGAGACACATCTAAAGCATTTTTTGGATATAGTTCAAACACAATTTTTTGATACATTTCTAGAGATGTATCCTTAAGTTAAAATTTGTCAAAGATATTTTGAAATGCTAAAGCCTTTATATGTCAAAATAAATCACACACACACTACTTGTTGTTGTAGAGAACATATCAAGTTTTCTAACCATTTTGATGTTTATTGGTCTATATGTTTAGATTTGCATACTAAAAATGTTTTGCAGGACTGTGGCATACAAGCCCCACCTACATCTTCAAGAGACTTCATATCAACAATTTTATTTGAAAGAGAGGAAGGTTAATTATTCTACAAGAAATTATGCTTGGATGGAACATTTCAGCATTGTGGTGGCTTGTAATGTATGCCAATATGTAAACATATGGAAAGTACACATATGGTTGGAAATGAACTAGTAGAATTCGGCAAGTATAAGATAGTGGCCTACAATACAAAAGATGGTAAAGAAACAAAAAAGGTGTGATTTGGTTATTCAAAATATTCCAGTGTATCAGTTTATGTCTACATTTCATTATAGTATAGTGTATGAGTATGCAAGGCATACCAATAGAGCTTGATGGTTAGACTTGTAATTCAAGTTATGAAAGGACACATTTACACTTGGTAGCACTGTTTTAGTCATCGAATTTGTAAATAACTATAGTCTACAACCACAACGTGAGGTGCAATCACAGTATTACAACTCCACATGGGTTGCTATATTTTTGCACATAACATTCATTTATGCCAATGACAATACAAAGGATGACAAAAAGATCATAAGGGAGTATCATTCTTATATCAATGATGATCACACACATTCTACAAAGTTTTTGCAAGGTTGCTTTCAGGTGTTCTACCATAATTTGGCTAGAAGGGGCATATCATTCTGCCAACATATCATATGGTGGATAATTGTGTATCAATCGTTGAGTGGTGTAACACTTCGACGAGTCCAGGTAATGAAGGTAAGTCTTTAGTTCATAGATTTATTAGTTGATAGATGATACTAACATTGCATAATATGAGGATTGTTGTACACTGATAGGATCAAGTGAGCTACACACTTTTAGAAGCTCTAATGGAGGTTCATGGAGTATCCATACATGGAATATGGCATGCTTTTGTTCTTCATGTAAAGTTTAAGCATGTAATGAGTGTGATTCAAAGTAGTGGGTTGACAAAGGGTGGTTAAGATGTCTAAGCCTACTTGACACATATTGGCTCCTAACGACACTAAAACTGACACAGATAGAATCATCAGTTGACTTTGATCACATATAAGGTCTAGTTTAACTAGGTAATATATCTACTTGCATAGTTTTTGAAATTCCTAATGTTATCTCACTTTGTAATGTTGACTAAATTCATCAAATTTGATGCACATATCAATACAAGGCATGTTTATGTAGTTATTGCAAATGAAGACAATGAATAGGGAACAAATTATTACTTGTGTCATTGTGTTGAGGCCAAAAAGAAATTGGAGGCCCTAGTCATAGACGGAGAAAACATTGAATACCCTATAGGCTCAGTGGTTGTTACTAGAACATGGCTTAGAAGGTACCCAATTAAGAGTGTTAATGTTTGGTTGTTTTAGGACTTTGACACACATTTGAATATTCTTCATTAATCAAACCTTATTGTGGCATCCAATGTTCATTTGATCAAATATGGGGGTAGACCTTTGGACAAGAATTTATGGAAGGTGCATGAGTCTGACCATGAGGCAATACTTGACACAATAAAGAGTAGAGAAGAACCAGATGGTTCGTTTGATTAATTTTTCAGTTTGTACATTGAATTTGTAAAGTCATGTTATTGATCACTTTCTTTGAGGCATTCTTTCATAGATTTAACATAATCCATACGTTTCATTTTTTTACATTAATCATGAATAAAATATAAAACTATTTGTGTTTCCATGTTTTCAATATTTCTTTTGATATTAATGCATTGTAATTGATAGTTAGGCCTTTTGTTGTCACATTTCAACTTTACTTATGTTTTGGTTCCAAATTTCATATGGCATAGGAAGGACTTACTGTCCCTCTTTAACTTGAAGTTTTTCATTTTCTAGCTACTACATTTTCACATATATAGTGAATATTTAGTAAATTATATGCATATTTATGGTAGGTCTATTTAAAATGGTACATAGTGGACTTTGTTGTGATAAAAAATACATTCAATGTCTTTTGTTGTGTTTCACTATCAAGTCAATATGAGACCAAAATAAACTGTCAATACCCCTATTGAAATTCTTCATACAATTCAGTTTGGAAAACATAGTAGAAGGGTTACAATTGCAGACTCTTATCTTGCAAGATTGATATATCCATGTCAACATTCACATTTTTTGAAAAAGATGAATCATTTTCAATAAGCATATTATTTTTGTCTTCTTTATATTCTTGATATTTTTAAGATTCTACTCTAAGATAGGGTTATCATGTGCTTCTATTTATTCAGTCTTAGTTGTAAAGTTCATATTTAGGTTTTGGCCAAGTTGATCAGCAATAGTAGCACCTAGCACTTTGGAATGACTCTATTCCCATTCTTGTGTAATGATAGACCCCTTTTTGTTGCCCCTTAAGATGCCTTTATGCATGCAGTGTAAAGTTGCAAGGTGGCGTATTTTTTGTTCTATTCGACGTGTGAGCAAACCAACAGTTCCAACATGTTTCTATGGGTAGGTTTATGCTAGGCAAGGTCCTGTTTTGCACTCTAGCATGGCAGAACATTTTGGGCTACATTGCATCAATGATTTCCCTTAAGAGACTAAAGTGTGAAAGGGCAACAAAATTTGACGAGTTGTTATTCAAAAACCATGGCACTTAGAAACATTTCATTTGAAGGTACAAGATCATGTAAGGTCACTCTAAAATAACCTCTCTCAGTTTTCATCTCTCCAATCCATTTCCCCATGGTGACAAGTTTTTAGTTGATGGAAAAAGCATCAAATGCATGCAGTGTAAAGTTGCAAGGTGGTGTAATTTTCCTTTTGTTCATTGTGTGACCAAGTTGATAGTTCCAACACATCATGGTGGGTAATTTTAAACTAGGCAAGGTCTTGTTTCGTTCCCCAACATGCTAGAACGTTTGGGCTACATTGCACTAGTGATTTCTTTTAAGAGACCAAAGTACAAAAGGGCACCAAACTTTGACAAGTTGTTACTCAAAAACTATGGCTCTTAGAAATATTTTGTTTGAAGGTATAAGGTCACATAGGGTCTCTCTACAATAACTTCCCTCAGTTTTTCATATATCCAAGTCATTCCACTGTGGAAAAAATGTTTCAAATGTTCCAAAAAGTGTTAGTTGCATTTAGTAAAAAGTTATCAAGAGGCATTGTTTATATTCTTCATCTCCTAGGGGTAAACCAACAATTCAAACACATTGGGGTCGCTATAGAATAAGTCCACTTTACAGTTTTTGGTCAACATAAGTGTCTTTATAATCTTATGGCTAAATAATCTACACCAAAGAACTAGTCTCCTTGTTGCTTGAACTCAATGTAGTCAAAAACGTTTTGGTCAATGTAGGAAAACATTTTTTTGAGATGAAGGAAAGTGTGGGCATGAAGAATACGTGTATAAATTTGAGGTAGTGATTGGCCAACTAGAGGATGGGTACTTGAATATACTTGAATAAAATTATTGGAAACATAGTGTAAATTATTTGTACTTTGTCTTGAATAAAACTTGATTCCACAACTATATGCCAAAAATATGTCATCCAAGACCACAAACACATACTGGTGTAGGAAAGATAACAATTAACCAACAAATATAGGTGAAATAAATGTGAAATAAGTTATAAAGCATGGAATACACTTTGATTTTAAATATTTGAAGTAAACCATCTACAAATATCCATTGAAGATTGGATTTATAATGCAAATATGGACACCATCAATAAAAAGATATGTATTAACCAAATAGCCATATAGGCATACATCAATATATGTCGATATAAGTATAACATATATAAAAAATAGTCATATAGGCTTAGAAGAATTCCATATAGGCATACAATGTCACGTATATGCAATACAAAATATATATCCAAAAAATTCATATAGGCATAAAACAAAGGACCCTAATAAATAGTCATTCCCCTCCAGGTGAAGAAAATAGATCACAAGTGGCCTTTGATCGTCAGGGTGATGGAGATGCATATGATGGTGGTCTACTTTGAACTTGAGGGTTGGACCTCCTATTTATTTCTTAATGGAGTCATACCTATTACAATAAAAAGCATAGACATTAATATATAGAAACTACATTATATAAAATGAAATATTTAACAAAATAATCACTTATTGCCTCCAAGTGATCTCTCTCCTTGTTCACAACGGTGGCATGCTCATGTTTTGGTGTTGCAAATCCCTATAGTAACCACCCAAAATAGAAATTAAACTAAAAAATCAGTAATCATTTTATTTTTCAATAATAAACAACTAAAACAACGAATGTAATTTGAAATTTGTTGCAAGTATGAGTGAGTTTGATGGTGTTGTCATTGATGTCAATGGAGTCTAGGATGTTGTAGGTTGTGCATGTATAGTTGAGATGTTTTGAGTACATGGAGCTATCCTTATGGTGTTGCAGGTGTGCTGATATGATGAGTTGCCAAGTATTTTTGAGAAATAGTGCAGACAGAGTTGAGTATGTGTTCAAAATGTGCTTTGGTATGTGCTATGCATTTCTTCTGTGTTGATCCTATGCTTGTGTGGATTTGAAGTGTTGTTTATGGGCATCTTTTGGTGATATCTACTAGATTAGAGCTTCTGGTTTGATGGAGTCTGAAAGTTGTGTTCACCAGTGTGTGGATTGGTCTAGCAAAGTTGTTTGTCTATGGATTGGGAGAAATGTTTTTGCTTCGTAGTCCTCTACTAGCTTGTTTCAGGTCTTGCGGATCTGGAAGATGTCTTGTAATGATGTTATCTATGTTCTGGCAAAGGTGTTCATGGTTTGGATCTCCAAAAGTTGTGTTTCAGAGTTGTGTGCATCTATATAGTTTAGATGGACTGGTGGAAGGTGTTATGTGTATGAAGGTTGTGGCATTTACTGAGGATAAATTTTAAGGTATCTAAGATTTGTTCTCATGTATGGTGAAGCATGTTATGTGTATCGCATACTATCTTCTTGTTGTAGAAGCGTGTACTTGAAACTTCATTTGTGTTTTCATTAGGTTTGGCTGACCTGGTGTTTATACTTCATGTGAAGGATAAGTATCAATTGAGGAAGAGTGTGATTGATCTGAGACGTTGTTTTGGATCTTGGTTAGGTGTTGGTTTGGTCCACTCTCATTCTCTTCCATCGCGAGAATGTTGAGTTTTTGACCTAATTTGAATTTATAAAATGAAGTGCATGTAGCTGACCTTGGAGAGAGTTTCTAAGGTTGAAGATGGTATAAATACAAGTTGAGATGTTGTGAATTGATGTATCATATGAGCCATAAGTTTGTGAAGCAGAGTTGTGCAAAAAAGAGTTGAGGCAGCAGTACTTTAATGTGCTAAATTCCTAAAAGCAGTGAGATGATGGTGTTTGCAATCTTTTGATCAAGTTTGTGGATGTGTGTAACTTGTTATGGTGGATCTTTTCTATTATCTTTTGTTTTTGTAGGCAGTGAGCCTCCTTGTTGGACAGTGAGTCCTTTCTGTAAGAAGCGAACCTTGTATTTTTGGTAGTGAGCCTCTTTGTATTTGGTTTTGGAATTACTTTATATTGTGAGTTAATCCTCACCGTGGTTTTTCCCTTATTGGGTTTTCCACGTAAATCTGGTGTCTCTTGTGTTGATATTGCTTTCTATTATTTGCATTTCATGTTCATACGATAACAGATTAAAGTGGTTGTGAAGTTGATAAGTGTTTGAGATTTGAGATTGAGTTTTGTGACAACTGATTCACCCCCCCTCTCAGTTGTCTTGCACCTTTCAACAAAATTTACTAATATGCCTTGTACCCCCGTCAAAGGCATCAAGCTCTCTATTGCAATAGAGACACCATGCTTCATTTCCCTATCAATATTGGGAGGAGTCTTTGTTACATCATCTGAAAATAAAACAACATTATTCAATTACAAAAACTAGAAGAGTGATGCAGGTCATGGCCTATAATGTATGACATAGTCAACAAAATTTTGAATACTTATTGAAATATGTATTGCTTCAAAGTTAAATATATGGTTACTGCAATATTGTGTTCCTTAGGATATGCTAATGCATCCAATTCTCTTTCATATAGATTGTTTTATGATCAAAACCCTTCATGAACAACATAGTGAACAAAAGGTTAATAGAAGAGAGCAATATTGCATAGAGAACCAACAAGAAAAAACACAATGCACAAGAGCCATATTGGGTAGTTTCTAAGTTGGTAGGAAGAAGCTGACAAAGGAAGAGGCTTTTATAAGGGAATCTTGCATAGTAAGGGGTCTCATGAATGATAAGTCAAGATTGTAATAATATAAGGACATATGACAAATCAATGTGATAGTTAGGATCTAAATGAGGAGAAAGGATAGAGTATCTTGTCCTCTTGAATGTGGACATAGTATCCTCATATCAGTAAGAGTCTTCATGAGTATCAATTGATTGTCAATGGTTTGCATGTTTCATGAGGACAATTTCAAAGTAAAGGACAGTCACAAGATTATAGTCCTAGGAACAATCATATCATGCAAGCAAGGGACAATATCATGATTACATAAAGAAGTCATGAAAACCTTTGTTGATGTGAAGTGTGAAGAATTTTTCAAGTGGGGATAAGATTCATGGAAATAATGTACAGCATGATAGTGAGATACATGAAAAGAACAATAATGAGCATTATCAACTAAGAACAAAATGATGTAGTGATATTGAGCAATGATGGGACTATGGTCCTAAGATCTTGATAACAATTCACACCTATAAAGACACTCCATAATTTTCATAAAAAATCAACATTCTATTTATATTCATGGGTGAATCACAAAGAAGAGATAGCTAAGAAATGGAGTGAGATATCTTCAATACAATGGACAGTGTAATATTCACATAGGAAGAGTAATGATCATATGGAGAAATGATGAATAAAGGAAAAAAAATGAACAATAAAGGATATAGCATAAATAAATAACTATAATAGGACAGTTACATAAGATTGAATATGATAGTCTAAAGTCAAAAGATATAACAATATAGTCACATGTATTTTAATACCAAAGAATGCTTCAAGGGATATGTTATGCCCTGCATAACCATCCCATTTTCTTCTTGATCGAAATGGGTCCCCTCTTTGCTTTGGTGTCTTTTCCCCTTTTATTTTCTCTTCTTTTTCTTTTCCCTTTATGTTTTTGTTTTGGCTCTAGGTGTTGTCCTTTTCTTCCTTTTTCTTTTTCTGTCTCTTTCTCTTTATCAAGATCGAATTTTGGGTTGGAACCTAAACCTTGATCCTTTGAAAGGTTCATGTTTAAGTTCATGTTCTAATCTTGATCCTTGCGATCTTCCCTTGCCTTGTTTTTGTTTTGGAATCGAGTTTCAGGTTGGAACTTGAACCTTGCTCCTTTGGAAGGTTCATGTTCCTTGTTTTGTCTCGACTTTGATTACTGCTTTCTTGTTTTCTTTTGGTTTTTTCAAGCTTAGGTTTTGGGCCAAAACTTGAACCTTTCTTCAAAAGGTTCATGTTCTTGGTTCTGACCTGATCCCGATTTCCACATCATTTTTTGCTTGTGCCTTGTCGAGTTCAGGTTTCAGGTTGGAACCTGAACCTTTCACTTTTGGAAGGTTCATGTTTTGAGTTTGATTCCGATCTCGATTTTTGCCCTACCTTCTTTGTGTTGGTTCATGTTCCACATCTGGTTTTGACCTCAAGTTTTGACCTACCTGCATTAATGTTGGGTCGCTTCACACACATGAAACCGGTATATAATCGGATTGCCTCCATATTTTTTCTCATAATTGCATTTGGATTTCGAGAGATTAATAGCCTAAGCAGAGCAAAAGAGTGGATTGCTGATTCGAACTCGGAGGGTCTCTGATTATACTTGGTTTTCTTGCCTTCGCATTTTTGAGGTAGGTTTTATGTTTTTCCTTGTTTTATTGTGCTATTCTTCTTCATTCTTGCATGTGTCCCATGTTCTCTGGTTTCATTTTTTTGTTTGTTGGCCTCGACCGTTTGGTTTCCTCTTTTGTTTGCTTATTTTTGTCTTTCTCATTCTTGTTTATGTATGTTTCATGTTGGTTTTCTTTTTGCTTTGTTTCATGTGTGGGTTTTTATCATTCTTTCCATGCCCTAGGTTGCTTAGGGTTTTCATACAGTCCGGTTCGATTGTTTAAAATTTGAAAATTTGAAACCCTTGATTCATCCCCGCATTTGATCCATGAAACTAATGAAATTCACTGTCGGTTTGACCTTTAAGAAGGTTTTGAATCCTAGGTTGATCTCGATCGCGATTTTTAGAAGTCTTATAAACTTGTTGAAAGTCTAGTCCAAATGCCAGACTCAAGCCCAATCCTGATTTTTGATCAAATCTTCTTAGAATCTCTATGTTCTTGGTGTTGTTCTGATTCTGACTTCTACCCATGTGGCAGGATCAGGTTTCAAAACAAAACTTGAACCTTGCTCGAAGGATGGTCCATGTTCCAGGTATCGTTTTGACTTTGACTTCCATCAAACTAGTAGGATCAGGTTTTGAAATGGAACCCGAACCTTGCTCAAATATAGGTTCTTGTTCCTTGTCCCAACTCGACTCTGACTTCCGCTAGTTCAACGGGATCAGGTTTCAAAACGAAACCATACCTGCTCCCTAAAGATTTTTCTTGTGCTAGGTTCTAACTCAATCCTAATTTTTGATCAGACTCTCTTCAAGGTTCATGTTCTGAGTTTCATCCTGACCCCTATGTCCGATTAGACTCTCCTCAAGGTTCACATTCTAAGTCCAACCCTGAACCTGACACCCAAAAATAACAGAGATATCTTGAAAATGAGTACTCTTTTTAGAGTACAAGATCTGAATATGGGATGCATTTAATGCTTAATTCCTTTCAATATTTCTTTTTGTCTAATGGATGTTTTGATTGTAGGTTTGATAAATGTTGAATTCAAGAGAAGATCTTGGCACTGAAGAGGTGCAAAAAGAACAAAAAGCTAAGAAGTTGAAATCTGAACAACTCCCACTTACCATGAAGTACACTTTCTAGGGAGTTCTGGTAGTATCAAAGTTTGGATCCAAAGTGATGAAAGTGACTGATATGGTGCTTGGCCATATCGACCTCGAATAATTTTTCAAGGATACTTTCTCATCAGATGCTAGCCCAAGGGCTCAAAATATTTCTAATTCAGGATTGGCACATGTGGCTATGTTTCCAATAGTAGTACAGTGTCTTGAGTTGATATTAGCTGTTGCAAATGCATACAACCCTGTTCAAAGGAAATGCATTGATCCCTAGGGAAATGACATTATTGATCTAACACCAACAATGATAAGGTTAGTCTTCGACTTGCCTCCCCATGCCAACCTCAAAACCACAATAGAGGCTCAGGCATTACAATAATATGAAACAGATGTGGACACCCACAAAAGGTATATGAATAAGAAGTGGCTAAAAATAGAGAAGAAGTCAATAACCAAACTTCCCACTAAGCTTGAAAGATCATATTTCTCTTTAAAAGTGGGGAATGTTATTACACTACTATCTAGAGCATTCGAGAAGGAGGATTCATATAATTTTGAAACCTGGATATTTCATTTTATTTAGGCTATCTTTGAAGGGAAACAATACTTGGATTTGGGGAAAATGGTAATTGATGCCATTCATAAACAAATTACTAAGGTAAATGACACCAAGGAATTCTATATGAGTTCCTATGTTATCTATTGTGCTACAAGGATGGGGAACTTCCCAGGTCTCAACACAGTGGGGGTCCTTAGAGAAGCACCAGGTTAGAGCAAAGTATGGAAGTTATATGACCAATTGGAGCTAAAAAGGGTAGAAAATCACTTCAGGAGAGTTAATGACGCCTTCTTGTATGTTATCATCAATCAACTGATAGGAGATATTGGTTTCAGGTTGACCAAAGAAGATATGGAATTTGTTGCAGAATGGGGGAATTGGTTCATCCAGTATCCCAAGGTTACTTACATCAGACTATTTGGCTTTGACAAAACTCCCTTTAGATTACTAAGATGTTGTAGTGATATAATTATCCTAATGGAATTCTCTCATCAACTAGTAGAGGTGAATGCGAAGTTTGCAAGCATAAGGCAGGTCATCTCGCTTTCCCTCTAGAGTTGGGATTTTACTCCTATTTAATTGCAGTAGCATCAAAAACAACAATGGAGGAGTTCCAAGCTCTCAATTTGAAGTTTCATGTAGCAAGGAAGGATTTCGATCCAAAAGGAAAGGTGAATGGTTTATATGCTTCCTTGTTTCCCCGTCATGAGCCTCACATTGAAGACTTATGGGTTGATCCTCAGGATGATTTCGAGGTGAGGAAGAGGGGATATGAAATACTGACCATCCCTCATATGAGAAACTTCAAGGTTAGGGAGGATATACTCGAAGGGATGTCAGATGATGGCATTATTCTTGACCCTCAATATGATGTTGATCAAATAGCAAAAAATACTTTGGACCCCATCAATTGGATGGAAAAGGAAAAAATTGACATAAATAAGGTCTCATAGGTGGTTATTGATAAGAGTTTGAAATGGATTGATCTACGTGTGAACATGCCTTAAGGGAGAACCACTTGAAAGAGGAAAGACACAAAAGATGAACCATCTTCTTCCACTACACCAAAGGGATATATAAGGTTGAGAAGGAAGACAACACAAGTGGTAGAAGAGGAGGAAGAAGATATATTTAATGAATTAAATGAAAAGATGCAAGAGGATACTAAAACATTCATGGTTGCATCAAGAGGAGTGATCTTCGAGGTGAGTATAAAGCCCATGGCCACAGTGTATCCTGGAGAAGAGATCGTAACAAAAGAGACTCCTATTACTCCTTCGCAGTCAAAGGAGGTTGTTGCCGAGGAAGAAAAGGACAAAGTGGTGAAAATTTTAGATTCTCATGTTCCATCTGATGTTGAAGACACCCCTATAGAGGAGGAAGAAAAGGAGGAATCCAGTGATGAGGATATGCCTCTTGAGAAAGGAAATGATGTTAATTTGGATGATGTGCTCACAGAGGAGCAAAAGGATATTTTTGATAGGGCAGCAAAATTGGTAGCCAAGCATGTAGTTGAACAAGAGAAGGAAGCTCAAGAGAAGGTCGAGCAAGAAGAAGCATTAAGAAAAAAACAAGAAGAGGATGAGAAGGAAAAGCTACAACAGTAGAAGGCCGCCTTTGCATGGATGACTATTCCAATTCAATAGCCTCCACAGCCTCCCAAGAAAACATCGACAATTACTCAACAAGTGATAGCTCCAACCTGGCTAAAGCTGAATCTGGAGAAGAGACAACAAGTTGAGTCCCAACCAATAAGCTAGGATGAGATGAGAAAGGATCTGGAGAAGGGGAAGCCAAAGAAACAACCAAGGACTATTTACTCCACCAGACTTACAGATGATGGGGATTTGTTTGCGGAGGTTGCGACCCCAATAGTTGATAAGGATGATAGAGAATTATAGGCCCCAAATTACCAAGTAAGCACAATCAACTTGGGCAAGCAAACTAGGAGCCATCAAATGACACTCATTGATATTGTAGCAAGTTCAGTGAAGTCAAGAATGGTGAAGGACAAGTAGGAAAAAGATGAGTTGAAGACTCAAGTGGGTCAAATGAAGAGATTTTCGAAGGAGCTTACCTCATCGGCTTTGGAGCAGCCATTGTCATATGAGGTACTAGTATTTATAAGTTGTAAAGAGGTCGATGAGCTCAATGATATGAAAAGAAAGGCTCATCTATTCGATAATTGGTTCAATGCTCTCGAGACAGAGATAGAAGAGCTCCTTGTTGAAGGACACAAGTATTATGATGAAGCATATGATCTTGTTGAACGCATAGAGGAGTATGCTCATAAGCTATGGGAAGAAGAGGGTAAGTATAGAGAATACTTGAGAAAACTAAAGATTATAAACAAGCTACCCAAGTCAACACTAATTAAGTTTAGGATCTTAGGAGATGAGGATACAAGTTATATTGAGAAGTCCATTAATATAATCATTTTCGAATAAGAGATTCTCATAGAGCGTAGAATGCCTTTTCTTAAAGATTTATAGGATTTGCACGGCCACATGGGGGTGTTTGAGGAGATTATCTCGTTTGTCACCGCCAAGGACAGACCAGTGAATCAAATAATTAACTCTATGTAAGAGATAAAAGATGAGTAGAATAAGTGTTTGGAGATGTTAATGAAGGAAGGAGATGGTCCCGAAGAGACTCTCCTGGATAAATTAATGATGGTCAGATTTGATATGCAGTGGGATTCAAAAGATATCAGTCAATTATGGGAGATCACTGGTACAGTTGCAAAAGATCTTGAAAGATCAATGTTCCAAGTGGAGTGGATAGACTAGCTAGATGTTGAAGTTTTGGAACAAATATTCAACAATTTTGATGAGTATCTAAAGCAGAATAAGGCTAGCAAATTGAAATAAAGAGTATTCTATTTTGAAAGGAGGATAAAGTTAATGAAATTCAGCTTCTGGTGGGTGCCCTACTTTATAGGATGTGTACAACAGTAAACTAGAGTGATTCTACAGTGAATTTGGGAAGAGTTACTTTCCCCAGTGATCAGTCTTGTGCAATAGTTAACTCTAGTTCAGATCAGTCATGCTGATCTTTCCTTGATTTTCATGTTGGGCACCCTAATTTTTGGGTTGCATATCATTTTGTTTGAGGGAAACTTGCTTTGTAATTATTCTATATATTTGAAGTTTCTCCTCATTGTAAAGGTCGACAAAATTGAAGTCTGATTTGCGCCTTGGGACTTGCAATCTTTTAAGTTATTTTATGTTATTCAGTAGTTGTAGTTTTAGTTTCTAGATAGTGATTTTGAAGACTTAGTTTCCTCTGTATACCAGTGAAAATTGTTAGAGTTGTACTTGTTTCTTATTTATTTCATCAATAATAGAAGAAACCAGACTTGAGACTATCTTTGGGTTGTCACTGGCGAATGGTATTCCTCTTTATTTCTATTGATCTATAGTTTCTTTTGGGAACATTAAAATAAAAAAAATGAAATGGAAATGATAAATATGATGATTGTTAGATGTGCACTATGGATGAAAATGATTTTGTATGTGTTATGAATTATTTTGTTCATTAGTTATCTTTAAAGAAATAAAGTTCCCTTAATGGATTGTATGTATGGAATTTTAGAATGAATATCCATTTGTATGTTTCTTTTCGCAAAACCTGAATCATATTTTGCTATTTCTTTTAAAATCTGTTTGTTAGTTTATGCTTAGAATCAATATATCCAGTTTGTTATCTTAAAACTAGCAAGCCCCTTGAAAGTTACAACCATGCTGACCATCGAGTGAAGTAGTACCATAGTGAACCAACCATCGAGACCTTGGAGGGTAGTTAGTTTTCTGAATTAGTTACTCTTTTTAGAGGAAGCTAGGTAGTCATACCTCGCTTGCATGTTGGTGTGTCGATTTGGCCATCAACAGGATAATTGTGGAAGATGATTTTTTATGAGATACTTTATATTTTTTTTAACCAAGATACCTCAAGGTAAAGAGTGCATAACAATCATGAATGTGATGGTAATCACATGAAATCCAATACTACAAGATAGTCTCATAGGGGAAGCAACAAATTTAGTACAATGGTATAAGAGGAGCATGCACAGTTTGTTATTAAAGGATAGTTTAGAGTGACAGTGCCCTTTTAATGATCATATTCATAGAGGATCATCCTTGTGAATGGACATAAAGAGGGCGTATATTTATAAATGATAAGTGGACAATACCTTGTGTATGGAGTAGATACCATTGAAGATAATTGTTGTCAAATAGATTGCACTTGAATGCTTGAATGGCTAAATTCAACAATTTGTTGAAACATGGGAACTATCTTCAGGCTGTGGGTATTCCTATGGCGAAGATAGACCTCCAGATTCTAGGTTGGTTCCTATATGATGATCAATTAGGTACTTGAATGACTTGTTTTGAGAAAAGGGTAAGAAGGATTGAATTGAATGCATGGACTAAAATTAAAACTTCGGTGATGCACCTAAATGATGGTAAACTTGCAGAATGATTCACAACTTATACCCTCAGGAAAATTTGTTAACATAGTCCAATTTGAGCACTTTAAACACATTAATAATTCATTAAAAGGCTCTATGTATTCTTTCCCTATTAAGGAAAACTAAGTTTTCACAAATTAGAGGAAAAATAAAACAACTTTTGAGCACAATTAACGACTTGTGACAAATTGCAATTGTATATATGCATGCATAAACAAGACAAAAATTTGAAGGTTTTGAAAATGAAACTCATCAAAATTGCATCAAATTATTTAAATCATACAAAACACCTGAAATTGGAAAGGTGAACTCTATTTCAATTAATATCATGAAGGAAAACCTCTGCAGAAATGATAACTTATGTAACTTGTAAAGCTATAAAACTGTATTAATGTAAAAAGTTGAGTTACAAATTTTTCTCTCTGCAAAAAGGTAAGCCAAAAGAGATGAAAAATAAGAACTAGTGAAAGAAACTAAGTTCTTCCAATATATACAAAAGGCATGCACAAGGCAACCAATAATAGAACTAATTGAGAATTGAAGTGAAAAAACATTTCCAGTGTGAAATCCGAGCAGAAGAGAAAACCCTAATAAAAATAGCTCAAAAATGAAGCAAATTGCTCTTTGTTCCTAGAAAACTCCACCTCTCCATGCGCATGACCAAAATATCTTGTGAAATGACGTGAAACTGAAAGCAGTGTCTCACTATCTGCATGAACTGAATAATTGAACTTTGAAGCTCCACTTGTGCATGAGCGGATTTTTTTATAGAATTTTCAATATATCCTTCCTCCATGCACAATCTAAACTTAGCACTTTACATGCAACATTGACTTGAAGTTACAAAGTTTGCACCTTAAAATAGTTAAATTAATTAAATGATTTATAGTTCATCATTTAATTAATTTACTTTACATAGTACAAGGCAAACACAACATTAGAGGTAATAGAAAAAAAACCTCAACCAATACCCGACATTATGCACATAATAAATTTTAAAGTGATCATTAAATAAATATCTTTGGAAAACTTCAAGTCTCACTTTGATATTCAATGTCATTTTTTAGAAGACTTAGAGTCTTCGATGGGCTTCTCCATGCATATCCTTGGGTTTCATGCTATATCTAACTAACGACCCCTTTATACTAGGTCATTGACATGAAAGTCATAAACCATGAGCATCAATAAAACATAATGATTTTTCTAAAAACATAATGATTTTTCTAAAATCATTAGCAAAAATCAAAGTCTTGTCGACTTAGGGCAAGCAAATACCATTGAACCCTAAAAGTCTTAATCATTTTGCATTTTGACTTTTGCTTGTCTTGGAGCTCTTCTGCGCTGCCATGGTGGAGAGAAAGAGTTTCAATTATGAAGCTTTGGAGCCATGTTTTGAGATTTTGTAGCTTGATTTCACCTCTGAAAACAACGGTAAGTTAACTCTAAACTGCATTATGGTTTCTTGTATTCATTTTGAGGACAAAAATAACTTTCAAGGCCGCGGCTATGTGATATTTTCTGATGTATTTTTTGTTTGTGAACTATTCTATTGAATGCACACCTGTTTCTCTTGAGTCTCTTATAGACCATGAATGTATTTTTTTTTTAAGTTATCAGAAACAGATGTGCCTTTGATATTCTGTTTTACCCTTCAATGTAAAGGGCTCCATACTTTATTGAAATGCAATGTGAAAATAAAGTAGAGCTGAAGCCGGGACAAAATAAATGTAGTTGTTGCTCATTCAACATGTTTTTGATTGCTTCTTTGAATGATGAGAAATAGGATGCATGCTCAAACCGTTTTCACAAGTGTTGAGATAAGGCTCTATTTTCTTCATTCATGAGAATGATGATATCTTATTCCATACTGTTGTCCTATGTTATTGTATATGAGCTGGGCTCAACCCTTGTGGGAGCCACATTTCTCACCACTCATAACAATATCTGTTGATTGAAATAATTTGATTATACCTATTTCTTGCACATTTAAACAAACAAGTTAGCAAAAATAATTGAAGTTGAAAGCTTCCATTGAACTTCATGCTCCTTGAATATCAACCTTTTTGTGACTTAATCATCTAGTGAATGCCTTATTGGATATATATTACATTCTTGTTGGTAGTGTAGGCATGAAGTAGGATATGATTTATCATTTCTCTAACACCATCTTTTACAATCTTGCAGATGCATGGAGCTTGGAGTCAAAGGAACCTCGAGACATTGGAGACACAAAAATCTTGAAGACATTGAGTAAAAACGATTCATCATTACAGACAATGATGAATCATTCCCCTCCTTCATGTTTATATTATCTTTAGTAGTGTAGTATACATCCTACTTTGTACTCATTATTTGATGAATAAAATCAAATTAAGTTACTCCCATGACTTGTGTGGGACTTTGGTTTTTACAATATGAATAAAAGAACATTACTATGCAATTTTAATGATTTCTTCTGTTACAAAATTTTGCATAATCACACTGGAAATTCACAAGTAATGAAATTCTAGATTAGAATGAATACTTTAGTAGAAAATTGTACCTTTTAATGAAGAATGCAAATCAGCTCTACCTGTTTTGAGTTGTCGCAAAAAAATAGGTAACAATAACTAATAGAAGATGACAATATACAGTCAATAAAGAAAGAAAGAGAGTAGTCCTCTATGATGTCAAGCACTTCAAAGGTATAAATGAAAGTATATAGCCATGTCATGAATGCAATAACATATTCATCGTGATAAGTATACTCAACATAGGACAAGGGTAGTAATAAGATCAATATATTGAGAAACATTCATGAGCCCAACAATGAGTAGAGAGATGGTATGCTACAAGCTAGTGATGGTAGGAAGATAAGAGTGAAATGGTATGCTATAGGCTAGTGATGCCAATAGCCTATATTTTTGGAGGTCAACAACATGAACAAATGACATTCATAGATTATGAAGTGCATAACAACCTGAAATCAAATTAATTAAAAAGTACAAAGCATACTTATAAACTATCTAGAACCTTCAAGTCATTAAACATTATTCAATCACAAAATACAATTTTTTATTTTAACATTATAAATAATTTGTATTAACTGATGAAACTTCGATGACCACCTCCACTGGTAGGTGTTGTTGTCGAAGCTCCAAGATTAACCTATTCAACATCCAAAATGAGATGTAAGAATACCATTCATGTAACATTTAGCTATTCAAATATAATATTTATAATTCTTTACTAGTCACATACCTCTGCAGTACATGTGGTTGTGTAATAGGGAGGTGGAGGACTGTTGAAAATAAAGTGAACACTATGACCCTAAAATTTCATTATAATCATTCAACTATTTTAGTTAGTCTTGCATTTCAAAAATAAAGTTTAATAAATTAAATTCAATGAACATGCTAACATTTACCTAACTATCAAGGCCGAATGTCTAATTAAGGAGGGCATTTGTCATCACCATCTGATCAACTACAGATGTACCCTGGGAACCTGCATCTTGACTATCCACGGGATCATAAACACAAAGTGACTCATAAGCTTGAAAATAATGAGGTGGAACTCTACTCCCTAAAGACTTACCCATTTTACCCTATGCTAGAGGACTGGTATGTCATATGAGGTTTTGTGTGAGGGAACTAATCAACTACATTGTATCAATCTCAACACTCTCCTTCATAATGGAAGGGATAGTCACATGCTCATACGTTGGTCTAGCGAGTGCTTGTCTCGCTGGTCGTTGTGCATCGATACGTGCCCACACTCTGTCCTGTGCAGAGCCCCCACCTCTACCCTTCAAGTCTTGCATGTCAAAATAGTTTAGGATTTATTGAGGACAAACTCACAATAGAATTTTCTCAAAAAATATTGTGGCACCTCATTGTTGTTGCATGGAGGATGGTCAAAAACCATCCACCACCTCCTCTAAAAAAATTTCTTTATCCCTTGGTGGTTGCACTAATGGATAGGGAACCTCTTGCTTGCAGGATGTAAAAGTTGATTCATTCTAGGGTTCATGAACAGTGCACAAAAGTCAAATTTTGTAATTTTTTCATCTTTAACTTGTTTATAGGATAATTTATTTGCATAAAATTATCTAAACTCTCATCTCTTCTCCGACTAACTACTTATTTGTTTGTTAATTGAATCTACATATGATATTATTGATTCAAGTGATTGAGCAAGCATGGTTCTATGTGAGGTTGAGCTTGTAGAATCTTTCAACCTTGCAATTAACTCAATTTATTTTTTGTTATTTTCAATTCGCCCCATTAAATTTTCTTGAGTCCTTGGAGCATGATGAGGAATTGTTGGAGGTGTTTGTTGGGGTTTTTCTTCAACAGGGGTTTGGGCATGAGGTGAATCAAGATCCTGGGGAGGAATATGAGGAGGGTTTGGAGGTGCATTATCATTTCCTGGAAATTAAATAAATTAACATAAAAAAACATATTAAATCTACCTATTTAATACCAAATTCACATAAAAATAGAAATTACTTACTCCTTCGACCTCCTCGACATTGTGGTGACATTTTCATGAAGATTTGTGAAGAATTCAAGTGGTTTTGACCTTCCAAAAGCATGGGCACATTATGCAAGGGTTTCAAATTGTAGAGGAGGTATTTGCAGTTGTTGCAAAAAAAATAGAATGAGATTTTTCTTTGTTTAAATAGGCTATAACACGCTTGCGCTATAACATGAGCACGTTATAGCCTAGGAGTGATCGGGCCTGAGGCTTGGTCAATCCAAGCTATAATGCGAGAACATTATAGATTTTTAAAAAAAAATTGAAAGGAGTGGCCACTTTTTGGCCCCCCATCTTTCTACACCTGCCCATTGATATTAGCATGAATTTATTGTTGTAGTTACTAATATTACAAAACTATTTTGAATGTAATACAACCATTAACATAATAAGACAAAGCTTGGGATTTCATTTGTTGTTGATGATTCATTTTAATAAAAAGAGAGTTATTCCTGTCATTTTTTGTTCAGAATATAATGATATTGTTGATGCATAAATAATAGTTTTAAATCTAAGCTATCTAATATTTGATTGAATATTAGGGCCAATAGTGTTGTTAATCAGATAATAAATGCTTATTGAAGGTTGAAAATCAAATTTCCATTATGGTTTTGGGAGGGGACATTGCAATGTTGTTATAGCTTGTGATCTTGCCAACCTATGTATTCATAGTTCAACTTCACATGTTTCAATTTATGTAGTACAACAATAAATCAACCAAATATCACCTAAGGGAGATTAAGAAACAGGGACAATATGTAGAGTGTGTAAAGACTCAATCATATCCCATAAAACCTATTGTTGGAGTGGCAAATAATGAATATAATATTCAAACTGCCATGAAATGAATCAAGCACAATGCAAAAGAAAAATAACTATCATAAAATGTGTAGAATGCAATGATCACTCCTTATTTATATAGAACAAAGAGGAGGTAGGAAGGTTAAATAGAAATATTGACTAACCCTCTAAGTGATGTGACACATGTAGAACACTTGGGACAAGTCTGAAGGCATGTGTCAAGTGTCTATGAAGTGAGACAACTAATCCACCATGCGAACTTAAGCTAGTTTGAATATGAATAGTAGGTGTAGGAACTAGTAAAAAGATAAATAGATGCATAAAGACACTTTTCATACTAACACCCCCATTAAGTGATAATTAAGGTGTAAGTCACTGAAATATGAGTCCTGGAAACAAGGATTTATAAGGTACTCATGTAAAAAATAAAATTCTCTCACAAACGGAGTAAAGGAGAAAACCTAGTGGGAACTTCTCTCCAAAAAGAGAACTATATGCAAAGGAATGATTGAAGACCTGCCAAGGACAAATTTCTTCACCCCAAGCAACTGTAACAATGTAATATAACGAGGTGATGCTAAAGGTTTAGTGAAGATGCCTATAAATTGACCCTTAGTACGTAAATACTCTAAGGATAGAACACCATCCTAGATAAGTTGTCAAATGAAGTGCATATAAATATCGATGTGCTTTGTCCATTGATGCTCATCTAGGTTGTGTGATATATGAATGGAACTTTGGTTATCACATTAAAGTATAGTAAGATGATCAATTAGAAGACTAAACTCTATCATAAGTTGTTGAACTCATAGTACCTCTTGGATAGCAAGAATTGATCCTTGATACTTAGCCTTGGTAGATGATAATGCAATAGTGATTTGCTTCTTGCAAGACCATGCAAATAGACCAGAACCAAGAGAAAAACAAAAACAAAAAGTGGAATTTTGAGAATCAATATCTCCTACTCAATTCGAGTCTATGTAGCCTACTATTTGAGAAGCCCCTAGAGTGTACTAAAAGCCAAAATGAGTGGTGTAACTAATATACATCAAAATATGCTTGGCTACCTTCCAATGACTATGAGATTCATGTAAAAAATTAGAGACAAGCCCAACAACAAAGGTAATATTTGGATGTGTGTGCGTGTCAAATACAAAATACTACCAACTATTTATACAAAGTAGCATCGACACTAGGTGTGGTGCAAGTGGTAGTCAAAGTAATACCAAATTGAAATGGTGTAGGTGTAGGTTTACAATCACTCATATGAAATCAATGAAGCAAGTCAATGGCATAATTTTGCTGGTATATAAAAATCCCCTCAGTAGATTGAAGAACTTGAAGACTAGGGAAGAAATGCAGAAGCCCAAATTTTGTCATGTCAAAGTGTACCATCAAACTATGTTAAATATCCTAAATCATAGATGAGGACCTACTAGTAAGGATCAAGTCATCAACATATAAGACTAGTATCAAAAGTTCATCTTCATGTCTTTGAATTTAAATTGTGTGATTTGAGTGGAAACGAGTGAAACCAAATGCAAGCAAGAAACCATAAATATTCTCATACCAAGCACTAGGGTCTTGCTTAAGACCATATAAAGAGCAATGTAACCTGCACAAAAGTGAAGAGTCTTAGAAAAAACTTGGAAGTTGCTCCATATAGATCTCTTCATGAAGATCACCTTGTAGAAATGCACTCTTCACATCCATATGATAAATTGGCCATCTTTGTGATACAACAATAGAAAGAACAAGACAAACTTAATCTATCTTGGCTACAGTGAAAAATGTTTGAGTAGTCAATATGGGTCTCAACCTATGAAAAACCCTTAGTCACAAGGCGTGCCTTGTATCTTTCAATAGATCCATTAGCTATTACAGTACACCCACTTGTACTAAACCATCTTTATTTTGTTAGGAAGAGTAACTAAATCCCATGTATTATTATTCATCAATGAAGAATACTCCTCTACCATAGCACTCTCCCAATTTGGAATACTGAAAGCCTCTAAAAAACTCTGTGGATCTGGAGATATAGCATGACTCAAAAGACTAGTGTCAAAATTTCATGAACGAGTGCATCTAGAGAATGTAGGATCGCCTGCCAAAGAACTACCCTCCTTAACAACACCTCTAGCTCACTTAGGTAAAACACAAGTGGTAGGAGGTGGAGGGGTTGGTGGTAATGGTGATGATGGATTAGGACCATTATTTGAAATTACTAAGGTATCGTCATGAGATGAAGAAGGCAAAGTAGGTTGTGAGGAAGAAGAATATGATGGAATATTTTTTTATTTGAAAGACTTGTCAAATTTGATATCTCTATGAAAGTGGACATCCCTAGTGATATGATCAAATAACCTATAAGCTTTCACATCCTCACAATAACCAACAAAGATGTATTTTTGACTCTTCCTCTTTATTTCCTTACACAACCATTCGGTATGAATACCCAAGCTTCACTACTAAATACTCTGAATAAGGAAACATTAGGCTTGATTATGGATCAAGCCTCCTCTAGAGTGATATTATGAATTGCCTTGTCGGGAGAGTGGTTCTGAATATAGTTGATATAATAGAAAGCTTCAACCCAAAATGATGGGGCCATAGATCTAAAATGAAGCATACAATTTTCCATCTCCTTTAATGATATGTCATTTCTTTCAACAACACCATTCTACTCAGGAGTGTAGGGAACCAAATATTGATTTTGAATGTCATGCTCAACACATTATTCCATAAAGGCTTGGTTCAAATATTTCCCCTATTATCTGTGTGGATTTTTTGAATAAAAGAACCTAATTTCTTCTCCATTAACACCTTGAAGGTCCTAAAAGTATGGAAGGCATCACTTTTGTACCTAATAAATTACACCCAAGTGTGATGAGAGTAATCGTCAATGAAAGTGAGTACACACTTGGCTCCTAAAAATGAAGAAATTGGAAATGACATGAGGTCACTATGAACCAACTCAAGTAAGGTAGTAGTAGATGAGCCTTAACCTTTGGAAAGTGTTCTTGATGATGCTTGCCAAGTACACAACCTCAAAAAACACTCTTTGTGCAAGACACATTGGGGATCAGAAGTACCATATTCTTAGCACTCAACTGTTGAAGATACTTGTAATTAAGGTGTCTAAACCTCTCATGCCAAAGTTTGATCAAAGAGTTAGCATGGGAAATATGTGATGCTCCACAAGATGACTCAAAACCATGAAACCTATATAACCAAGACCCATGATTTACTCTATCTAAAGCAACAATCCTCTATGGATGGTGTAGTTGTTGAACAACTACATCATGTGGTGAAAAATCAACTACCTTTTCATCACCAATATGAAAAATATGGTAAACTAAAAGGAGGTTAGCTAAAATATTAGGAACATAGAGAACATCCTCAATGCTACCATTTATCAACTATATTATACCTGACCCCATAACTTAAATCTGTGAAGAGTTTCCCATTGAAATATGAGTAATGTTGTCAAAAATAGATGCTAGAAGATGTTGTGAGTGAGTTATGTGGTGTGAGGCTCTTAAGTAAACTATCCAACTATCCTTGGATGGATCCAAACCTCTAGCTATAAGGGCATGTCCCTTAGTAGGTTTGGGAAGAGCAACATTGTGGTTTTGCATGGCCTCTTCCATAGTTGCAATCGCCTTATGAAATTTTTTTATATCATGATTATGTAATACACAAAAGGTACAATGGAGTTTCTTTTAGATTTTTAAGTCTTCTTTCATGTCTATTTAGATGATGTGGCTTGTGTGTTGACTGGATTCTTCTATTTAGATAATGGCTCATTTCTTGAAGTTGATTTTGCCTTAGGTTTATTAGAAGGCTTCTTTCCTTTTCCCTTATATGTCTCGACAACGAGTGCCTGGTTTTTTGAAGAGGTGATAACATCCATAAAGATTAATCTAGATTGTTCTCTTGCAAATCTGTCACAAAACTGTTCAAAAGATGATATTACATGTGTTGTTCTAAGAGCATCCATGGTAGAGTAAAAGGAAGAAGAAAATATTTGATAAGGACCTCTTAAATTTGACAAAATTAAGAAAACACACTCTATCTATTTTTTATTTTACCACAACCTTGAAGTCCAGAAGTAAAGACTTAAATTGAACCAAAAAACCTTCAATAGAAGAGAAGGCAGTAGGAGACAATGTTGTTAATTCAACATTTAATTATAAAATCCTAAATTCATCAACTTTACCAAAGATATCATCAAATTTTTCCCACATTTTCTTAGGAGTTGTACAACTAGAAATATGAAATTGTAAATTATTGGAAACAAGAAAACCTATTATCCTCATTGCTTCATCTAACATGTTCTGATAAGTAAACTACTCAAAATCCCTAGTAAATTGAATTTTTTTCCTAGTAACCATTTGCCATAATCCCTTAGATTAAAGTAATTGTTGTACTTTGACTTTCCATTGTGTGGAGTTAACAAGTTGATTTTAAGATCCATGATGCACACACAAAGCACTTGAATTGTGCCTTAGCAAACCACCCAAAATTGTATTATATTTGAATGTTACCTCCCCCCCAGAAAGATGCAACACAAAAAATTTACAATCAATTGTGAAATTTAGAAGTCAAATAATCCATTTATAACTCATTTGATTTTTATAAATATAGAAAACTGGGCTTTCCTAAACTGAATTTTGATTACAATTTTGAAATCCTTATGAAAATTTCAAAAAAATTTAATGAATTTTCAATAAAAAAGGTGAAATTTATGCCTGTGGAAAATTGCACAAATTTTACTAATTTCAGAGGTTAAAAATAGATTTTAAAAGTACAATTGTGAAGATGTCTTGACGCTAAAACATTGACAATGGGACCAAATTCTTGTTGACTATTTACACTTAAAAAAAAACCACCCCATTTGCAAGTTATGATTAAATGAAAAAAAGACCCCCCTTTGCAAGTTGAAAGATAGTTTATGTAAACCACTAGTTTGTAGTTTAAGTTTTAATGTTTATCCTTGACTAATAGTGATTAGAATAAAATAATGTGATTATATAACAGTAAATGTTAAAAAAAACATTAATATGATGAAGGAACAATGCAACACAAAAATATAATGGTTTTGCCACTTGTCCACTCTTCCCTAGTCAAAAGGCAAGTTTGACTACGAGGTAGTTGTATGCATACAAGGATGCTCAAGTCCAAAGTTGTGGAGGAAGTGTGTGAGCTTGGAGCAATGTGGTTGGCCACATAGAGATGTTTGATCACAATCAAAGGATAGAATCCCTAGTCAAGGGCATGATTTTATGTGTTTAACAATTGTGGCTTCTTCGGTAACTCGATCACCATGAACCTTTTCTCTGAGTGTTACAATGAATATGTGTAGCTCAATGGTAACACAATGCCCAAGTCACCATTTTTTGTGGTTTCAATCCTCAAATAAGAGGTTGGCATTGTAGGTACTCAAATTGATGATATGGTGGTTGATATTTCTATCCTCCTTCAAGTAGTGTAGGTACTCAAAAATCACAATTGTACCTTTGATTACAAAGTCACAGGTCATGAGGTTATTTCTAAGGAAAACCTCATCAAAACCATGAAGATTACAGATGAAGGGTGTGAGTGTGGGAACGAGCAATTGCTGGAAAATGATTTTTTAAATGCATGACTGAGGAAATGCCTTTTTGTTTGAGACACAAGAGGGTTTTGAAGTGAAAATGGTTATTTTGGGGTATTTGTGTGTGACATATGAGAAGGCCATGAGTTAGGGTTTGCGAGTATTGAGAGGGTGTGGTGTAAAAAAATCCAAGTTTGAGCCAAATAGAAGAGTTGAGGGCTAATAGATCAATGAAAATACCGTGGAGGTCTTGTTGCTGCAATAGAAACCCATGCAAATTGCCTTTGCTCAAATGTGAAACCCACGCGACTGGAAGAGGTAAAAAATATGGAAAGTTGCACACTTTGATGATTGAGAAATTTTATGACCACGACAATGTTAGAATAGTAAATAAAACTGAAACTAGGCATGATTGGAAAGCATCAAAATGCTACATGAAAATTGTTACCACACATAGTGCAGGCCAAAATGGCAAAAAAATTGCTAAAAACAATTTTCTCCCCAATAGTATGATAAATTTTTTTTGGAATTTTTACGGTATAGATTTGTATTGTATTATATCATACAATAGGGTATAACTACAAAAAAAATTAAAGTTATCTTTTTTGTGAAACGAAAGCTGATTCTTTGTTTCTCAAGCCTTATGAATGCAATGGTGATGTCTATTTGTCTTGATGATACTATTGATAAGGCTAAGAGCTTGATCCACCAAATAAATGAGAAAAAAATTGCAATTCAACACTCTGATACCATGTTGGAGCAACAAATAATGAATGTAATATTCAAACTACCATGAAATAAATCAAGCATAATGTAAAAGCCAAATAACTATCATAGAATGTGTATAATTTAATGATCACTCCTTGTTTATATAGGACAAGGAGGAGGTAGGAAGGTGAAACAAAAAGACTAACTAACCCTCCAAGTGATGTGACACATGTAGAATACTTAGGACAAGTGTGAAGGCATGTGTCAAGTGTCAACAAGGTGATACAATGAAACCACTAAGTGAACTTAAGCTAGTGTGAATAGGACTAATAGGTGTAAGAACTAGATAAAATATAACTAGATCTATAAAGACACTTTTCACACTAACACCTGTTGCATACCATAACAATATAGCAGAAAGAGAGAGGGGAACAAAAACATATAACAACTTAGACAGTCAAGCCAAAAAGAAGTTTAATCTAATGATTAATATGATGGCGTAATTACTCCACAAGATGGACAATAATATGAATGCACATAAATGGCTGACAGGTGAAGCAAGTGCTTTTGAGGGTAATAATTTGGATGCCATTCAAAGTCACACACAAGAATTTTCTTGTCTCAATTTCAAGACCAACTCAACCTACCTTTTTGAATAAGGAGATAAAGGCTCTACAACCTAAAGCCTAAAACTCAATGTTTTATTATAATAGGGCTTTCCATGCATAATACAAAGCTCTTATTAAGGAGATCTGAAGTGAAATGTCACTCACTAATTATATGACCATGAAGAAGTCCTAGAGTGGTTACAAACCTGAGCCTGGGCTACAAACATTTCAAAGAGATGTATAGCAAGATTTTGGGATGTTGATACTCTCTTCCTATAATGGGTCTAATAGATGATCAACTCCAACATGGGTACAAAAAGCTAAATACATATTTATCCCTTGGAATAATGATTGATGATGAAGCAATAAAATTTTCCACCTTACATTTAGAGGGTACTACATTTGATCGACGACATCATGGTCCAATCATATAGGGTCACAAATCCATCATCTCATATGATGAATTCTACAAAATTATGATTGAGATGGTTTATCAAAAGGCTCTTGAATTTTATTTCAAATATTTGAATTAGTTAAAATAGTGTGGTTCAGTGGATCACTAGTAGTATATTTTCAAAAGCTATCAATGATGGTGCTAGCAATCACAAAGAAAATAATGACTATGCTCTTCATTTAAGAGTTACTTGAATCTATTAAAGGGTTGATCAAGTATTTTGAACTACCTACCCTACAAGAGGCCACCAAGAAATATTTGGCACTAGATACTTGCATGCTAAAGAGTAAGTTCCAATCAAAACCTTCATTCCAAAGAAGCCCTTTCATAAAAATGTATAGTAGATAGATTTTCTGTCAAGACCAAACATAGAGGTGAAGAATGAATTGAGAAGGAAGAAGTTGTATTTCAGTTGCAAGGAGCCATGATGATAGATGTTTTAGGAAAGGACAAGTGCATTACATTAAGGAAATATTTGATAAAAAATAAATACTTGAGGAACTCAAACCATGGATGTGAAGAATAACTTAAACAATAGATGGGAGAAGAAGAAGATCAACCAAAATGAGAAGAGATCATCTTAGAAGACACTTTTGCTACATTCTCTAGTACTTTAAGATATAATCCCTTTCAAATATGTAGGGTCCTACAAGGTCAAAAGGCGACTATACTCATTAATATCAATGTCACTCATAACTTCATTAATATGGGATTGGTGGCCAAACAAGGCCTCAAGATGGGGGATTTTAAAGGATTCAATATTATGGCGCCTTATGGTTTCACCATATAATACAATAGAAAGATCTCCCAATTAAATCCCAATTTAGGAGGATATGGTATGAAGGAGGACTTATATCTTGTTGGCATAGGAGATATGGATACAATCTTAGGCATCTATTATTTGCACTCATTAAGAGAGATCACACAAAATTTATAAACCATGAAATTAAAGTTTTTGTCAAAGGGAAAATAAGTGGTAATACAAAGAATGTCAAATGAAGCACCAAGGATTATACCATCCAAGAGAATGGAGATAAATTTTCGTCACGAGTAAGTCACTTGAGCAACTCAGTGTTTGGTGACTATAACAAAACCCACCAAAGGAAATAAGGAATATCATGTGGATGTACATAGCATCTTGGAAAATAATAGTAAGTTATTCAACAACGTTCCTCCAAGGCGACCACCAAGCAAAGACTTTGAGCACATTATTTAGTTGGAGGGTGTTAAACCCATCATCAATACTCTCTATTGCCACCCTAGGAGACATAAGGAGGAAATTGGAAAGGCCATTATGAGCCTAATTGAAAAGGGGCACATCATATCCAAGTCAATTCCCTTTTCTTCCTCTATGGTTTTGGTGAAGAAGAAAGATGACACAATGTTAGGTCCCTAATATTCTATCTAATGTTATGACCCTAATATCATATATTCCTAAGTATAACGAGTTAAACACTTTTGGTATGCTTAAACCTAACATCAAATATAGTTAATACCTCAAATACTCTTTATTAAGATGAAGGGATATGACCATACATAGTTAAGCCTATAAATAAAGGTGATATATTCCTCCCAAATCATCATATAATCAACTATTCAATTCATATCATATTTTCTTATTATTTGAGGTAACCCCCTCAAAGTGGTCTACTATATTTTTTATTTTTTACAAATATTTCCAAGAAATATCCTAGCAAGTGGTATCGGAGCTATGATTTGGACCAACATTTTGTTTCCACCATAACTTCTAAACTAGTGCAAATTTGGGTATACTTTTTTTGGGTTTTGAGGTATGTATTAGATAAGCTCCAAAAAATAGACTTTGAAGGTACATTTTCCAAATGTTATTGAGATTTTACTTTTTTGATTAATTTTCTCTATAGGTCAAAAAATTTGGATTTTTTTAAAATTTTATATTCTTGGAAAGCTTATAAAAAAATAGGTAAGGTTTGTTCTTTGTAATTTAATATAAAAAATAAAATAAATTCTTTAATTTAGTGGTCAAAGTTTAGTAAAAAAATCATTATTTTTCTCTATAGATTGTAATTTTTGGAATTTTAGAAAATGGAAACATTATAAAAAATTAGGTAGGTTAATTCTTTTTAATTTATTATTTTTGATTAAAGGTAAAATAGGTTTTGAAGGGACCCAAAACCCTTTGCAAAAGAGATGTTGCCAAAGATAAAAACATAACCAACCGCTAACCAACCATCAACAAACCATCAAAATACTAAACACAAACAAAAATAAAACAACCTATTGTAAGTCCTTGAGAATCTTGGTTGCTTCTAAGTCCTACTTGTATAGACAGTTGTGAAGGTTGACAACCTCCAAAAACTCTTTCTTCTAAACATCCAAGGGTTTCTTGGAGTGACTGCGAGTTTGAGCATTCAAACCCATTCTAGTAGAATGAGATCCCTGTTTACCTTTAACCATTCCATCACCAGCAACATCAGAGTCCTTCAACAACTCTTCCAAGTCCTCATCTTTCAAATTTCTAACTTTCTCATTTAGGATGTGAATCCCCTCAACACTATTATGAAGAGCAGTTTGACTATCCTACACCACCTTCTCAAGGTTCTGATGGAATTTTTGAATTTTTTCCTCTAACACCATGATGCAAGACTTTTATTCATTCTTAATCAAGCCCACATCTTTTTCCACCTCTTCAAGGATAACATGCATTTTTTTGTTCTCAACCTTATTTCTAGACATATTCTCATTGGAATCCTTCTTCTCAACCTTGTTTTGCATAGATCGTATCTTCACATGAATTTGATTTAATTCCATGAAAAAGCACTTAAACATTTTGAAATAATTCAATGCATCCTCCTTTGTTAAACCTAAAACATTGTAAATCTCCTCCATGTTGAAGTTAAAAACATTAAGGTCTTCAGAAAAATCTTGTGGAGGGGTGCCCTATTCCTCCTACGACATATCATCACCAATAATCTCTTTACCTTTTTATTTCTCCTGCATTCTACTTGGTTCTTTCATCAATTTAATTTTAGGCTTGTCTCACTCCAACAGTCCACCTAGAGATGACTTATTTTTCCCCTTATCAACACTAGGTTTATTCCTCACCATATTACCCTCAACATTCCCCTTATCAATTTTAGATTTCTTACTTTTAGAAGTAGAAGAGGTAGCATTAGTCTCCATTTCCTCTTCCCTAGTAATGGAGCCACTAAACCAGGAGATTTGAGGCTTTTCACAATTTTTAGGGACCTTGGCTTTGGTAACAACTTCAGAGGGAGGGTTGGAGTAAATCTCCATAGAGTCCCCATCTTCATCCTCTACAACCCACTCATCCTCCTCCATATCATCTTTTGTCTCATATGAATCTGAGGGATGCTCAACTTGAGGACGTTTAGTTGAGTGAAGTTTAGATGGATTCTTAGGCTCGATCAAGATTGATAAAGTCTCAATATGCTCCATTATTAACAAAATAAAGCCTTCATACAAAATAGGAAACTAGGGGTTTTTCCTCTAATATCTAATACCACACTCTAGAGAAGCTGACATGTAATACGAAAAGGAAACTTATTGTTTATGCCCAAAATGATTAAGCAAAATAAAATGGTATCCAAATACAACAAAAAATTGACCATTCAAAGTGAAATATTACATAATTACCTCGGCAGTATCAACCCAGATAGGCTTGATGGAACTCTTATCGTACCCACCAAAGGAAAATTTAGCCAATTTATTGCGCTCATCCCTCTTGAAAAAAATGTTCATGGTTGTATCATATGCATTGTGTCTCTAAAGATCTTTCTACCATCAATAGACAACCCTGAAATTTACCCTATGAACTCCTCAGAAACTTCAATATCAATTCCATTCATAGTGAAGATGTAATTCTTCCAACCAAAAATAAAGACTTTGGACACCCATAGATCAAAACCATAGATTTTTTCAATATAAGGTGTCACTTCACCTTCCTCCAATATATTCTAGACCTGTGCATTACTCTGAGCCCCTTCACATGAAATCAGCTCCACCCTTCTTTGGTCCCCACCCATATCCAACAAAGCAAAAGAACAAAGAAAAAGTTGAACAGTGCAAAGAAAACCCCACCATAGAGCAAGAGGGTCTAGGAAAATGACCAAGACCCACCACATGAAAAGGATAAAAGGGTACAAAAAATTACCTAGAATCCGTGTGAGAGTCACATTGAAATGACTACTCAAAATCATAACCATTAAAGGTTGATCCTCCTTAAATTTTGTGTATTTCATTGTTAATAATGGTCTTGACGTCGAGGGGGAGGGGGTCATTAGAGTCCCATTCTTTAATCGTTACAATAGAAACCCTTAGATTGGAAAAGCAATCAACAAGTTTATTGCCCTCCTTATAAATATGGGAGATATGGAAAACATCAAAAGAATTGATAATGGAAATAGAATCCCTAATAATATTTTCAATTAAACAGCTTGAAAATTGAAACTCTTTAAGGCAGTTTATGATATTCAAAGAATCACCCTCTAACCATACCTTCTTGAACCCTTTAGAATGAGCTAATTTCAAACTATAGTAGGCTACAGAAGCTTTAACGAAGTGGTTTATTTGGTTCCCAAAGGGAGCACCATAGCTGAAACAAATCTACCAAAATAATCTCTCAACACTCCCCCACAACCAACATGCCCTAGGTTACCTTTAGCTGCTCCATCAAAATTTACTTTAATCTAGTCTCTCAAAGGGACATGCCAAATAACATTCTCCTTGGAATACTTAGCTTTAACAATAGGAATAGAGAAATCAAAAGGAAGTATCCAATTCTTAGCAACCCGAAGATCATACTAAAAAACATAGACATTAGGACCAGCCTGGTTAGCGTTATATATCCCAACTAAGAAATTCTCCTTGATAGAGGAACAAGTTTTGAAGGATAGTACTACTAAGAGGAATTTGAAAAGAATCCTTAAAAATATTATTATTCCTTTGAATCCAAATCCCCCATGTAATACAAGGAATTATTAATTACTAAAGAAATAAGAGAGAAGGATTTTTAATCGAAGCAATCCATTGACACCAAACTTCACCAAAGGAAGAAGGAAAGAACCAAATCAAGTTCCAAAGAGACATAACATGTACCCAAATTTATTTGACAAAGTTACAACTAATAAGAACATGGATGGAGCTCTCAGAGTCCCCTTCACATAAAAAGCACCTGTTAGGCATCAACAAAATTTTCTTGCACAAATTATGAATAATGAACACTTTAGTTTGATCCATCAACCAAAATAAAATATTGATTTTAGGGATCAACTTAGGATTCCAAAAATATGCCCAAAAAGGAGTGGGGAGTGAAGATCTAACTACTGAAAAAAAGTAGACGCCACAAAAAAAATTACCATTAGAGGAGAAGTTTCACACCATATGATCAAAATGGTAAAACTCAAGAATATGCATCAAAGAGAGTAGCTCTTGAAGATCACCTAGGCCCAGGTGGACACCAAGGATATTTTTCCATCTACCATCAACAATATAATCATCCAGAAAACAACTGAAATATCTGATAAATAAATCCCTAAAGGGGATCACCCATGACAACTCTTTGAGAGGATAATTCCCAATCCACCAGTCATCCCATAAGAGAATATTAAGCCCATTCCCCAAATACCATCTAAGCCCTTTAGAAATAATAAATCTAGACTTCATCATAAAATTCCAAAGCATCAAACCTCTCTCCCTATTATTTAGTTGCTACCCTCAGTAGCTCAAGGATTTTCTGTATCACAAATACAAATGTACAATATTTAGTTAAACAAATGTGGATATTGATCTTTAATAAAACAAACTTTTTCCCAAGTAGCACTATCATTACCACAATGACTCCATTTAATTTTTACTTCATTTATGACTCTATTTCTCAATATTCTATATCTTTTTTTAATTATTTGTTCTGGTTCAATCTTAAATTCAAAAGAAGGTCCAATAAAAATGCTTTTCCAATCAATAACGTGATTTGCATTATATACATATTTCTTAAGTAAACTTAGATGAAATACATTATGGATTCGTAATTGAGGAGGTAAGGTAAGTTTATAAGCAACATCACCTAATTTTTCTAATATTTCAAAAGGTCCACAAAAATGAGGAGCTCTTTTAGAATATTTACCATTTTAATGAACTTCTTTTAAGTTTGACTTTAAGAAAAACATGTTCACCAACCTCAAAATGTTGAGTAGACCTCTTAGAATCAACCCAACCTTTATACCTATCCTAGGTAGACTTCATATTTTGTTTGGATTTGTTAATAATGGTTTCCATTTCTAACAAGTTTTCATTCTCATACCAAACCTTATGGACAGGATCAAACCATGAGATGGGTGTATTACAATTTTGACCATAAACACCTTCAAAATGTGACATCTTAATAGTTGAATGATATCCTTGATTGTATGCAAAATACACTAAGTATAAATAATCTTCCCATGACTCAAGTTTATCCATGGTATACATTCCTAACATATCTTCTAAGATTTTATTAATCCTTTTTGTTCGGCCATCAAACTCATAATGATATGCAATACTAAAATTTAAATGGGTACCAAGTTTTGCAAAAAGCGATTTCCAAAAAGAAGATGTAAACCTAAGATCTTAGTTCGAAATAATATTATTTAGAAGACCATGGAGCTTGGTAATCTCTTTGAAAAAAATATGGGCACTATTAGAAGTGGAAGATTTTATTTTGATAGGTAGGAAATGTGTCATCTTGGTTAATCTATCCACCACTATGAAGATAGAATCATGTCCTTTACGTGTTCGAGGTAGTCTAGTAGTGAAGTCCATGCTAATTGATCCCCACTTCTAATTTGGAATAGATAAGGGTTGTAGGAGACCATGAGGTTTACATTGTTCTACTTTTACCTTTTGACAAGCTAAACATTGTTAGACATAAGGACATATTTCAATCTTTATTTGAGGCCAAAAGTAGTTTCTCTTGATTGAGAGATAGGTTTTATGGAATCCTGGGTGTCTTGCTATACAGATATCATGAGAATGTTTCAATATTTGTGATTTAAGGTTAGGTATATTGGGAATGCACAATCTTCCTTTGTAATAAAGGAGACCATTGATACTTAACAAATAAGGATCTAATCAATCTTTCAAATGGACATTAGATGATGGATTTTGGAGACCTTTGTAAATTGGTTGAAAATAGCCATCAATAGGTAATTTGGATTTTATATCTTGTTCAAATTGGCTTCTCTCGAGGGTCAAGGCATTAACACAATCATTTTCAACTTAAAGCATCTTCCACTACATTTTCTTTTCTAGGAACATGTTGGATGGTGAAATCATATTCAGTTAAGAGTTCCATCCATATTCTTTGTCTCATGTTAAGTTGAGGCTAAGTAAATATGTGTTGGAGACTACGATGATTATTTTTCAATATAAAATTATTCCCTAATAAATAATGGTGTCACACCTTTAAATCATGGACAATGCCTAATCATTCAAGATCATGGATAGGGTAATCTATTTCAGCAGGTAGCAATTTTCTTGATTCATAGCATACTACTTGGTTATCCTGCATTGGAACACCATCGATACCTATACCGCATGCATCGGTGATCACAATAAATAGTTTACTAAAATTTGGGATACAAAGAATAGGTGCAATGTTAATAAAGTTTTTAAGGTGTCAAAAGATTTATCACATTCTGGGGTCCAATTATAACTTTGTTCTTTCTTAGTTAGATCGGTCAAAGGTGTAGCATTTTGGAATAGTTCCTAACAAAATGATGATAGAACCCAAATAATCCTTTTTTTTTTTACTTCATGAGCATCCTTTTGAATAGGCCAATCTTGAATTGTCTTAATCTTAGCAAGGTCAAGTGAAATACCTTTTTTGGAAACCACATGGCCTAGATAAGAGACTTTTGATTTAAAGAATTCACATTTGCTAAGCTTGGCATATAGCTTATATTTTCAAAAGGTTTCTATTACCATACTAAGATGTTACTCATGTTCCTTTTCATTTCTGGAGTATATTAAGATATCATCTAAAAAAATGATCATGAACACATCAAAAAATGGATGAAAAATATCATACATCAAGGTCATAAAAGTTGCAGATGCATTGGTTAAACCAAAAGGAATTACAACATTCATAATGGCCATATCAAACTTGAAAAGCAATTTTGGAAATGTTAGATTCTTTAATACAAATTTGATGGTATCCTGATCATAAATCAATTTTGGAAAAACATTTGGCACCATGTAATTGATCTAGAAGGTCATCAATTCATGGCAAGGGATACTTATTTTTTATGGTAAAGTTATTAATTTATTGATAATCTATGCATAATCTCATGGTTCCATCTTTCTTTTTGACAAATAATACTGGTACACCCCAAGAAGAAACACTTGGTCTAATTTTTCCTTAAGTAATTGTGTTAGTTGAATTTATAGTTCTGTTAATTTCAAGATAGATTGATGATAGGGAGACCTAGAGATAGGTTTTGACCCATGAACCAAATCAATTGTATGTCTATGGACATCTTAGGTGGTAGACTATCAAATTCATCACAAAAAATTCTTTGAATTCTTGTACTATTGGTTTGGTATTGATATCTATCTTAATTTTATCACCTGTTTGGAAAATCATAGCACAAAACATTTTGGAATTTTTTCTAGCACTACATTTGACTTGCATGGCTCGAATGGTTTTGATGTGAAAAGGTCTTTTCTCCCCCTATAAAATGTGACATTTCCACATGTTATATTTTAAGATCTGACTTGTTTTTTTCATTATCTATAAAGGCATATTTTTCTCTAACTAGCTCATACCTAGAATAACATCATACTTGCCAAGATTCAATACATGGAAATGGTCATGTGTTACAAATTTATCTAACTCAAATTATAAGTTTTTTATAATTGCACCAGTTTGTTTAACGATCCTTCCACCAACCATTTTGACACCTAAAGGTTTAGTTAACTTAGATGCAATCTTTAATTTAGAAACAACTTTAGGAGATGAAATTATGGCTACTACCAGAATCGACAAGGAAAATAATAGGGTAGCCCTATACGAAGCCTTTAATTTCAATCAGAGAAGGTTGGTAATGTACTATACCTATATCGACAATTGCATAAATCTTCTTGTTGAGTTGTGGAGTAATAGTTGTGTCCTGGTTTTAATATCTATATTCTTGTTGTTTGCGAGGACAATATCGTTGACAATGGTTCTCGCCACAAGTCCAACATTGTCTTCTAGGAGGTGTAGATTTATGTTGGTTGGGTTTAACTATCTTGGTGAATTGGAAATGAAAATTCTTTTGATTGAAATCCTTTTACCAAATTTGTTTTGCTTTCTTTCACGTTTTTCCAAGATTTGCACATAACTTGCTTATGTGTTTCAATTTTTATTGAAATTTGGGTTACTTCATCTACTGAGACGAGTTCACCACACCACACATTAGCTTTGTATTCATGTATTAAACCATTTATGAATCAAACCACTCAGTCATGTCTTTCAATAAATGGTACAAATCGATTAAGCCTTTCAAAATTTTGTTTGTATTCATTTACTGATTGTCTTTTTGTTTTAATTCAAAGAATTCATTCCTCTTTTCTTATATAAAAAATCTAAAAGGTATTTTTGTTGAAATAATTATTTGAATCGTGACCATTTTACTTTGTTGGCTTTTAGTTTCATAGATTGAATAATATCTTACCACCAATTCAAGGCACTATTTTTTAGTTGATAAGTGGCAATCCTGGTCCTACCACAACTACTATTTTTTGCATGTCAAAGTATCTTTATAAGTTGGTTAGCCATTGTTCTACTTCTCTAGTGTCGATATTGCCACTATACTCTGGTAATTTAATCTTTCGAGCAAAGTTACCTAATTCCTCTTGTGTTTGTTTGTTATCTTCAGAGGATTCTGATTAGAGGTGTGAGATGTACTATCACTGGAAGTCGAGTCTTCCTTGGATGATGTTGGTTGTTTCTTAGAAAATTTTGTTTAAATTTTTCTCTTCTTCCTACTTGAATGCCTAGTTGATTTTAAAATTTTCTTGCTTTTTGACAATTTCATGTTGTTGGATCTCTTTTGTTCTAGCGCTTCTTGCCTAAGTTGTACTTGGGAGGCTAATTCAACAACTTCTTGCATCAATGCTTGGTTGGTTTTCTCTAAAGCCTCATAAGCTTTTTGGTTGCTCTCAGACGATCTTATGATAGGTCAATCTATTTACACAAAAGAAATTAGTCAAATTGGGTTGTTGCGAATGTTACCTTTTCACAATGAAGGGAAAGGATTTTAAGGCTAACAATTCAATCTCAAGAAGGTAAGGAATCTTAGAGCTTTTCCCTTAAATAGAAAGGAAAAATATTTAGACTCCCAAAAATATAACAAAAGTGATTAAATTGACAACCCTACTAAACTAAAACTAAAATTCAATTTAGAATAGGGATAACAGTTTTAAGTTAATGTTTTTCTACATAAATGAAAGGATCTATTGGGTTTATGCTACTTAGATTGCAAGAATTAATTTCATAACCCCAATTTGTTTGTGTATTAACAAAGCGTTATAAAACAAAGTATAAATCGATGGTCATTTTTAACAGATAATTAAACTACGAATGAATTGGGAATGCAGATACAAGAAATGTTAAATAAAACTTGCAAAATTGATATAGTTCAAAATGAATAGTTAGAATATATTTCCATAGAAAAATTACTAGATTTTTTTTTTATAAAAAAATAAAAATGAAATGTTTATCTTTTAGGCCGCAAGTGAATGTAATCTAGGTAAGTTTGCCTTAATATCTAACTCGTAATAACAATGAAAATGATAGTTTTATGCAGTTGCTAATTTTTTTGTTGGAAAGAGCGAATTCTGAGCAACTGATATAATAAATTAATTAATAGACGGTCTTGTAACTAATAATGAATGAATTTATGGTTTTGTGTTTGGAGAGATCGAATTGATATTATTTCTTTTTTTCATAACAATAACTAGTACAAGGAATAATACTTCTAAATTCCCATTTGTCTAAGGAAAGAAAGAGGAGACACTCACATTAATTTCAACTGATTTCCTTGCTCATTTGAAAATAACGAGGAGTAGGGGAAACATTGGCGATGGTGTGAGGAAAGACATCAAGATCACCATGAAAGAAACCCTATGAGAGACACAAATATGCATACAATTTTTGATTACTTATCCTCACCTAACCACTACAAGGAAACATCATTTTACTTGGATAACTGAATCCCAATTTAATAGGAAAAGAGACTCTAATATTTAAATGGATCCCAACTCTCTCAAGTCAACAAAGTCCATTCATGACTTAGACCTTTCTAGAGAAGGAAAAAATACACACTTTCTAGAAAGCTATTGTGCAATAAGGAAGAAGTATATGAGGTGGAACGTTGACAGGTAAAGCGCGATATCCACTTTCTACAATGTCACAACAAGACAAAATCCCCTTGCGGTTGACCAAATCATAACCAAGCAATCAATTTTTGGGAATTCTCCCGGGATTATCGCCACCCTTAAAATCTAATTTGTGGGTGGCTCGTTTCTCACGTGGTAAAATGATTGATATATCCCAAAAAATAGAGGGTTGTCAATTTTCAAAATGAGGAATTATCTTATTATTTATCACATGAAAGTTGTTTTAGTGGTGGAGTTGTTTAGTGATGAAGGCACTATCTTAGTATGACACTTTTGGGAATCAGTTATCTGGGTAAAATTTATATTTAACTTACAATTTCACTTTTGAGATATACAATAAAAATAAATGAAAGCACATTAGTGCATGGAAAATGGTGCAAGGTGGAGCATCAGAGCAAAATTTTGCAGAAGGCAAAAATCGCCAGGAAGCAAATGGTCAGGAGAAAAGGAGATGGGGCGACGAACTTGAGGAAAAGATTCTGGGCAAAGCAAGATCCAGATCAACAAAGGAGAAAGAGGCTACCCATATTCCTCAATGGGTGTTTTCAAATGGAAGATGGATCGATAAAGGCAATCCCTGGTATCAGCATCGACAAGAAGAACAAGGAAGTAAAAAAAATCAAAACAGTTGGAGGAATGGCTTCCATGGTGATCAACAGAGAGGAAGTTGGGGTAAACAAAATCCAGGCAGATGGAATCAAAAGGAAAACTTAAACAATGGAAATCTCAGGAGTGGCCGGTTTGGGAAAAATGAAAACCCTAGGGCACTTGCAACAAGACATTGGAGTGCCACCAGGGATAGGAAAAATCACTTAAACAACAACCCCAATAAAGAAGAATCTTGGCAAAGAAAGAACAACAACAATAACAATCAGAGCTCCCAAGGAAATCGCTTGGGAGAAGATCACATTCGCAAGGATAATTCCTAGTATTATGGAGCCCAATGGAATAAAAAAATACCTCCAAGAGGTTCGAATCACCACAACCCTAAACGAAATTAGAGAAAGGGAGGCTTTTTCAGCGGCAAAAGGAGGAATGAAAGAGGGTCGGAAGCAAATGCTAAACCATGGAGCAGTAAGCTTTTCTCAATGCTGGCGGAAATCATTAAGGTAAGAGTGGAGAGACTGCGCGATTGTGCCTCTTCGCGAAATGGTGCAGCCCAGGTGATCTAAAAGAAGAAATCATGGACTGGTGGTAGCAAAACTTTAAAGACTGGGTAAGAATCAAACCTCTTCCTAATGCCTTTTACTTGATAGAATGTATAGACTGGGATCTAAAACAACAAATAGTATTTGGCAAACCCCTTTTCTTCAATGGTCATAACTTTCATTACAAAAAATGGGAATCCAACTTTGACCCATGGCATTACAAGATCAAACAAACCCCAACATGGTTAAAAATGATTGACCTCACATCAAAATATTGGAGTGTAGAGGCCATGACCAAGATTGGTGACTCCTTAGGAGTTTGCTTGGGAATAGATGAAGATTTCATAAATGGGAAAAAAGACGCAGAGGCAAACATCTTGGTAGAAATTGAGGAAGGTGTAGGGATTTACAAAAGCCTAGAAATCCTTTCAGAGTTTGGGAGTTGGATTCAGAAAGTAGCCAAGAGTGAAGTCAATAAGATAGGGAAGTGTCTTTTCAGGGAGGATATCAAGAATGGAAGCTCTGGCACAGTGGAAGTGGATAATCCCATGGGTAGGAAGCAAAATATTACAATCAGAGCATTAGTGAATTCTGGTGGAAATGGAGGCAAGTTGGTGCCAAGGGGTGAAGGCCTGGAACAACTATCTGAAAAGAGTTCCAAAAAGAGAAAGTTGGGAGACCATGATTGGACAACAAATATAATCTTAAGCCAAGAAATGTCAAATGCTGAAGAAGTAACCTTGTAGGCTCAAAAGGATTTGAAAACTCTCCTGAAGCATACCAAAGACTTGGAAAAAGTCATTTCAACACAAATAGGAGAAGTCTTGAGTAATAGAAAGATCCCAAAATTCATTAGCTAGGAGCTCAAAGAAGCTCAAGATAGAGAAGCAGAGGAATCAAAGGAAAAGGAAGGAACAAAGTTAAATAAGGAAACACAACTCAAGAGTATCATCAGGAGGAGAAGGGGGAGGAAGAAAACTCTCAATCAGATAATGAATCAGGTGAAGATTGGGAATCAAATGAGGAGGATGCAGAGGAAGCTGAAGAAGGGGAGTTGTGGGAGGAAAGAATGCTGGAACAGACCCAATCCAAACTAAAAAAGCCAAACATAAAAGGGAAGGGGAAGAGAGGCCCTAAAACCAATAAAGCTAAACTGGAAATAGTAGCCAATGTGGCAGGCCAAAAAAAACTATGGAAAGGGAAGGAGGCTCTCCTTCCCTAGACACAATGAGAATCATAACATGGAATGTTAGGGGCTTAAACACCCCTAACAGATGGCGCATGTTCAAGCACCAAATTGACCAATCCAAAGCAGATATATTCATACTACAAGAAACAAAATGGGATACAAAAGAAATAAAAAATAGAATGAAATGGTGGAAGCAATGGGAAGGTTGCTATGTAAGGGCGGAAGGGGCTTCAGGAGGGCTAGGTGTTATCTAGAACCCACTCACAATATCAGGGGAACTACTGGAGGAAAATAGGAATTGGATAGAAATAAAATGCAGAGTGCTACAAATAAATGAGAAATTTACGCTAATCAATACTTATGGCCCCACCCAAATAGGAGAGAAAAGAGCAGTTTGGCAACAAATCTCTCAGGCCATATCGATCCTCAGAGGAGAAAAAGGAATCATAGCAGGAGACTTCAATGCAACCCTAAACTGTGAAGAAAAGAGAGGTGGGATAGGGATAATTACAAGAGTCCAACTGGACTTCCAGGAGTTTGTAGATAACAATCATCTGATGGATATAAAAACAAAAAATGGCACCTTTACCTGGACAAACAGAAGGAAAGGATTTACAAACATAGCTGAGAGGCTGGATAGATTTCTCCTATTTGGAGAATGGGGAAGAAGTAACCAAACATATGATGCCACTATCTTTCCCTACGTGGGCTCAAATCATTTCCCAGTGTAGTTGCAAATACAGCCAGACGCAGCCCTTGCAAGCTGCCCATTCAAGTTTGAGAAAATGTGGATCAGAGATGAAAAAATTCCAAATTCGATTAAGAAATGGTGGCAGAAGCCCCGGTTAGGGAATCATTCTTGTTTATATATTATGAGTAGAAAATTGAACTATGTGAAAAATAAAATCAAGGAGTGGAACAAAGAACATTTCAAGAATATTTTTCAAGAGAAAGATCGGGTGGAAAATGAATTATGCTCTCTTAATGAACATATAATAGATAAAGGAATGGATGGGGTGGAATTTGAGACAGAAAATCCCTTAAAGAAGAATTGTCAGAGATCTTGAAAAGAGAAGAATGCTTCTGGAGGCAAAAATCAAGGGAGACATGGCTCAAGGAAGGTGACCGCAATACAAAGTACTTTCATAGAATGGCAATAACCAACAGGAGTAGGAATAGAATAACATCCATAACAAGAGAAGATAGATCAATAGCCCAGTCATTGGAGGAAGTTAATGAGGAGGCAGTTAACTTTTTCCAAGCAATCCTTAACAAACTATCGGGGAATAATGAGGAAGTCAGGAACAAATTGCTGGCAATTCTAAAGAGCATAGGGGAAGAACATAATAAAATGCTATTTAAGAAAATAAGTAGAGAAGAGGTGAAAAAGGTGACTTTTCAGCTAAATCTAGACAAATCCCCGGGTCCGGAAGGCTTTCCTGCTTGCTTCTTCCAGAAATTCTGGGAAATAGTAGGAGAAGATTTATAACTAGCAGCAGAAGAATGAAGAAAAAAGATGACCATGTTGGGAGCAACAAACCACACATTCTTGGCATTGATCCCAAAGAAAAAGGACCTTGAGAGGATGGGGGATTATAGACCAATTGATTTGTGCAATACAGTGTATAAAGTGATCATGAAAATAATATCAAATAGACTGAAGGGAGTGTTAGGGAACATCATCTTAGAGGAACAAAGTGGTTTTGCCCCAGACAAATCAATTGTGGAAGGCATAATATCAACTCATGAAACCCTGCACTCGACCAGAAAGGAAAGAGACCCATGTATGGTCATTAAGTTGGACATACTTAAAGCCTATGATATGGTGGATAGAGAATTCCTATTGGAGGTACTCAGGAAGTTTGGCTTCCAAGAGGATTGGGTAAATTGGATTAAAAGTTGTATCTCCACGACAAAATTCTTAGTACTGATAAATGGGACAGCTCAGGGTTTTTTCACATCTTCAAGAGGGATAAGGTAGGGAGATCCCCTCTCCCCCTTCTTATTCATCATCATGGCATAAGTAATGGGAAGGGGAATAACAACACTAAGGCAGAAAGGAAAATGGAAAGGAGTGCAAGTTGCCAATGGTGTTGAGAACTCAACACATCAACAATTTGCTGATTATACAACTCTGTTTGGAATGACAAGCAGAAGAGAAGCGAGAACCATAAAAACATTTTTGGATGAATATTTCTAGGCATCAGGACAAAGCATAAACTGGCACAAATCTAAGGCCTTTTTTCTCAATACTCAACCGAGCCTTCAAAGAGATCTGACAAGAATTTTGGGTTTGAGAGTGGCAAATTTTCCAAGAAGATTTTTGGGCACTCCCCTTTTTGTGGGCATCAACAAAAAATGCTATTGGGAAGAGCTAATTAATAGTTGCAAGAACAAGTTGGGGACATGGAAGGGGAAATGGCTATCTTTAGCAGGAATATTATTGATGGTGAAGGCAGTGCTTTTAGCAATACCAATTTACTCAATGGCATTCCTAAAACTCCCAATAGCAATGGAAGAAAAGCTCAATCAAATATTCAGAATTTTTTTTTGGAGTGGTATAGGAGATCAACAAAAATTTCCACTAGTGGCCTGGAAAAAAATCTGCACCCCCAAAGAGGCTGGTGGAGTAGGTCTTAGGGAATTAAGATTGATGAACATGGCAGTAGGTGCAAAATTGGTCTGGTAAATGTATGCAAAAGGAGATCAACGATGGGTCAGGATCCTGAGAAGAAAATATCTGGACTCAGACTCTCCAATCCAAATTCTCACAACTGTGAACCCTCCTCGAGGTTCAACCATCTAGAACTATTTGATGGAGTGTAGAGATATAATTACAAAGCACGTGTCTTGGGAATTGAGGGATGGTAAGTCAACATCCTTCTGGTAGGATTCATGGAATGGTAAAAAAGTTTTAACAACTCTTCCCGATTTGGAACTAATCAGAGAAGAAACTATAAGAACCTGGGGTGAGAAGGTATGCAACTATGGAAGGATGATAGATAGGGAGGGTGTACAAGAATGGGAATGGAACTCCCTACAAAATTTAGAAGCACCACAAAACCAGAAAGATGCCTTGACGACAATATTAAAAGAAAGGAATTTCTTGCCTTCTAACCAAGAAGACACCATCAGGGGGTGTGGTTCCTCGACTGGAACATATGCAGTTAAGCTTGGTTACAGGTTAAAGGAACAAGCAGAGGTAAGACAAAATTGGCCAAGCAAACTATTGTGGGGGAGAAATTGTCTACCTAAAGCAGGGGTGTTTGCTTGGCTGGCAATTAAAAAAAAAATCCTAATTGAGGATAGATTAGCTACCTTCAGAATCTAGGGCCTAGGGAGATGCATTTTATGCAAAAATGACAACGAAGTATCATATCACCTCCTTCTTAATTGTCCATACTCAGAGCAATGCTGGCAACATTTTGTGAGAAAACTCAGTTGGAAAAGCCCCTTACCAAACTGCTTACTGACATGGTTCAATATGTGGCCACATCCCAGAAGAAAGGCAGTATTTGATAGTATTTGGCCCATACCTCCATCAATAATAATATGGGAAATCTAGAAGGAACGCAACAAAAGGATCTTTCAAAACAAGGAAATGTCGCTAGTAAGGTTGTGTGAAAAAATTGAAGGAATGATCACTGAAACAATGAATGAAGCAGTCAAATCAAACTCAGGGAAGCAAGGAACATACTCAAATTGGGATGACTAGATGAAACATGCTTTCAAGGAGCTCATCATTCCCAAAGTTATAGGTCCAGGCCACAGTGCTTCTCAATAGAAGAGAAAGGAAGTCAAATGGGAACCTCCAGAAAGTGGTTGGATCAAGATCAACTTTGATGGGGCGTCTCGTGGCAACTTGGGCTCAGGTGGCGTTGGTTGTGTAGCCAAAAATGAGAAGGGGGAGACAATTGCAAAAAAATCCAAACCTCTGGGAATCTGCACAAACAATGAGGCAGAATTCCAAGCAACACTATTGGGAATTCAGATGGGCATTTCCTTAAATGCAAAGAGAGTATAGCTAGAAGGAGACTCCCTAATTACAATCAACTCGATAAGACAAAAAAACTCTCCCAATTGGAAACTGAATTGCTGGCTCCAGTCAATTACTCAACTTCTAGGTAGGTTTGAAGAATACAAAGTATGACACATTTTCAGAGAAGGGAACCAAAGTGTGGACTGCTTGGCGAAAGAAGCTGTAAGAAAAAATCAAGGAAATATAGGCTAAGGTTTTTTCATAAAAACTCGGGAATTTTTGAATCTCATAACAACTAGCATTACTCCGTGTCCTCCCATACATGGTTACAATGATGTCAGAATCCAAGTTGAGCGGGCTTCATATTGGGTCTTTGGATTGTGCATATGTGGATCCCAGGTGGCAAGGTAGGTGATGAATGTCATCTAGTTGGGGCCCACCATGGTTTCACCTAGAATCGGGAAAGTGCCCACCTCGAACCGACATAATTGAAGTGAAGAGATTGGAACTTTATACATGCGGAGTACATGGAAGGACATTTGCTAAGGCCTCTCTGTAAGAGATGAGATGGGATAGTGTTGTCATCCGTAAAAAGGACTCATTCGTAATAGTTGGGTGGCCAAAGGGCATGCTTCCTAATAATGGTGCGCCGGGCATTGGATTCATAGCTGAAAGTAATTTTTATTATCTTTAAAGAAGCCTCTCGAAGTATTGTTAAAGCCTATAAAGCCAGAGCGACAGGTGGTCTGTCGGTGCCTTTCACTATCAATAGGTGTAAGCAGTTAGCATCTAGCTTAAAAAGGAGACTCCGCTGACACTCAGCTCGGATAAACAACAACAGGCCTTTAGAGGTGAAATCACAAATAAACATCTATAGGGGTTGCTTTCCTCATCGCACCCAGTAATCCTATGGGCAGTAAAGCGAGTGTTGGGTCCTGAGTTTCTGCGAGCCTACCATAGGGCAAGGTCCAATTCTAAAATTACTGCCATGTTTCTGGCAGTTCTCTTGCAGATGGAGGTTTCGAAGGAGGGCGCTAAAAAGCTCACTCAGATGGTTTTCGAGCATGCTTGGCTAGCATAAATTGATGCGGCATTGGATAATGTTGATGAAAACAAACTGATACCCATGCCTCAAAATTACTACATGATCCACATGCATGGTTGGGAGGTGATGAAATTTCCTTTGATTAAAACCATAGAACCTAAAATTTATGAGAAGCTTTGGGATGTTCGTGAACGCAACATCTTCTTTATGCTTCGTGCTGCGAAGATGGTCACCAATTTGCCATGTGGTTGGGCCCTACGCTATGTGGAGGATGAAGAACTAGTGAATGAGATTGTGGTCAATGATGATGAGGATTGGGAACTAGGGCTAGGGGAAGAATGGCGCAAAAATGATGAGAGGGATCCAGAACAGAAAGCCAAAAGCCTAGCTCATGTCAACTGTGGTCTAGAATGCCTAGTGATCGCTGATTTCAAAGCCTGGCAGAAATGGCTCGTCTCAGATGAGGATAGTGATGAGTAAGGCTGGTGGTTTTGCTGTCTGAAGGCCCTTTTTTGCATAAATTTTGTTTGTAATTTTGATTTCAAATTGTAGGGGTTTTGTAGTCAGTCCCGTTGGTATGTTTTAGAAGGGTTCAAACTATTTTTTTGGTGTCAGTTCTGTCAGTTTGTAGTCTGGTCTCGACAAGTATCTATAATGTTTCCAGGCCTTTTGTTTCTTGCCCTGGATATTTTGGGTCGAAGGTATTAAATCAAGGTTGGCTAGAGGGAAAAGTCTGGTTTGCGGAGTATATGCTCAATGAGCTACCAAAATGTAATATCTTTCCAAAAAAGCAATACAGGATGCTACCCCATATAGCAGTTATTTATCTATCAATTTTTTTTTTTTAAACTTGCTAGATAATTCTATGCTACACGCTCTTCTTCTTGCACTTGCACCAATTTTATCTCTTAAATAAATACAAAAGGATTCAATAATAATAGATACACCTTTCACAAGGGAATCTTTGGTATGCTATGGTATGCTATGGTATGCTATGGTATGCTATGCTACTAAAGCAAGAGATGGGTATTCATGTAAAATTTTGCCTATTTATTGGTTGCTCAAAAATTTACAATCAACATGTGTAACGGCAAGCACATACATAAATCCCTTAGATGTTCTATCAATTAAAACTAAATAGGCATGGTTGTGATGTCGACCTCCTGTATCTGTAATGAAAGATTGATATGGGATTTAAGACTTAGTCATACATTGTTGTCGTGAAACCTGGAGTCATTATAAGACTTTTAGATTTTCTAGGCTAATGTTCCATATGAGAAGGCGAGTGTAATTATCAGATAGTAGAAATTATTTCCTAAACTAAAGATTATTTTGCAGTTATTTACAAGCATTGAATAAATGCATCCATTTAATGTTTTTCTCTTGACATCTTATGTTTTTGGAAAATGGAGCCAAGACTGGGACCCCTAGGGCATCTAGGTCCTCCTATTGTGTTGGGACTCAATTTTTAGTATGTTGGTGTCAACATTTTAACACTTGAAACGCAACTTGTAAAGGTTGGCTATCAAATTCTAGATCATTTTTCATAATCCCTTAGATTGAAGAAGTTGTTGTACTTTGAATTCCCATGTGTGGAAATTATGTGGTGTTAACAAATCAATTTTTGGATCCATGATATACACACAACAAGAAACTTGAATTGTTTCTTACCAAACCCCCCAAAATTGTATTATATATGAATGTTGATCCCCCAAGAAAGATGCAAAATAAGAATTACAAGCTTGTGTCAAGTTTTGAAGCCAAATTGTCTATTTATAACTCACAAATATTTATACAAATATGAAAAATTAGATTTCCAAAATTTGATTTTGACTACAAATCTAGAATCCTTGTGAAATTTTGATGAATTTTAAAAAAAAATTGTAAATTTTTGACGAACAAGGTGAAAGTAATACCCGTTGAAAATTGCACAAATTACATTGAGTTTGGAGGTTAAAAAAATAGATTTAAAAGACATAATTTCTAAAATTTATTGGCTCTAGTTTGTCCAGCATGAAAAGACCTTTTGGATGACTATTTACAATAAAAAAATTGATCTCCTATTTTCAAGTTACGCCAAAATGAAAAAACCCTCTCTTTTATAAAGGCTTGATGGTTTAAATTAACTCCTCTGGTAAATTTGACAACCAACAATAGTTTTAAAAAATTACAATATCAAAAAGGAGACCATAAAGAATTCGTTGAATGGTCCGATCTTTATAGGCACCCACACAGGTTATGGATGCCATGCGTGAATATGACTGGTGGTCATTGTCCGTTGCTCAAGAGTTGCAGATATGTAATAAAAAGCCACCAAAAGAAGGCGAATAGCAAATAAAAATTTATATTAGTAACACTTTTAAATAAAATTTTGTGGATGGTTGGATGTTAATGCACTATGGAATGTGGGAGAAGGCGACGTGGAGGAGCTGGCATGGAGGGAGTTGCAACAAATGGTTAATTTTATGTGTGTGAGTTGAATGGCCAAGTTTTTTTAAGAGGATATGGTGCCAAGTGGAAGCAATGACCTTCCATGCCACCGCAAAGAGACCTCCCTCAACACAATGTGGAAAAGTCGGATGATCTTGGAGATCGATACAAAAAGTCATAGAACTTTAAGGAGTCTTGACGTGGTAGTGGAGATGGTATCTAGGCTGTAGCTTCAATTAACTCATAATTGGATACAAATGACAAATGTTGCAGGTTGATGTAAGGGCGTTGGAGTATGAGGCTGCCAAAAAGGGCAATAAAACCTCAACTGCGTTGATGAGAGCCAAATCTAGGCCAAAGAAAGGGTTCAAATAGTAGATACAAAACAAAACTAGGTGAAATATAGTATGCAACCCTCGGGGCTTCTTGAATATGGAGAGTTGTCAAAGTATTGACCTAAAATTTCATGAACTTTCAAATAAAATTCAGAAATACCATGAGAAACTCCAATTGTGACTTGCAAACAGATTGGATAGGCCACAAAATGTTTGCAAATATGGAAAATACCTTGGAAATAATCTAAAATTGGCAGATTGGCAAAGGGTAGATTTGCCCTTCATTATTTTTTACAACTTTTGTACAATCAACATAAAGGTCCAAAAAATTGCAAAAAATCAAAGTTATTGAAATTGACGAAACAAAAGGTATTTTTTCATTTCTTGTGCCTTCTAGACACAATGGAAATGTTCATTTGGCTCCACAATGCTCCATTATTAGGGCTACATGTGGGAGTCACCTCAATGTTGGAAGGAATGTGTTCTCATAGCTCAAATACCATATTGGAGAATGTCAAGATCAAGAGCATGAAACAAACTTTCACAAGTGAAAAAAAAAGGTGCATTAGTATGTCTAACAATATACAAAATGAAAGTGTGTAAATAAAATGATCAAGCCTTGCATATATAGGTGAGGATGAGGAGCTGAGAAGCTCAGAGTGAAACTTTGACTACCCTTCCAAAGATGGGACACTTGTGAGCCCACTTGACAACTATGTGAGCAAATATCAATAGGTGTCTCAAGTGATGAGGATACATGTCTCAATGCTATGAAGTGAGACAAAAGCAAAATAAACCTAAGTAAACTTAAGCTAGGCGTGAATAGGTCAAACTAGAAAGTGATTGCAACTATCTAGTTATATAATGACACTATTTAACAAGTGGAACCTATTTCACACCCCAATGATGAAGGTAACCTAGTAGCCTTTTAGGAATTTTACATAAGACCCTCTCAAGAGAGGTCCATGATAGGATACTCTTATTAGGTTTACTATATGAATGAAAATAGGTCCAGTTTACTAAACTATACCTATACCCTAAAATTCAACTAATATTTCAATTTTAAATAAAAATGAATTAATAGTTTTCTTAATAACTAGAGACTATTCACTAAAATAATTAAATTAGTTTAATTGACTAAAATTCTCAAAATTGTATATTAAAATTTAATTAATAGCCATATAATTTAATTTCAAGATCGATTTATTTGGAAAACATCAAATAATGTTGATTATTATTACAATTAATACAATATATTATAATCCTTATTCATGATCAACTAGATTAATTATCCCAGGGGAAAGAATTTCAAATTTAACTAATACTCAAATAAATTTCCCAAGAATTAATTATATTTGAAAGATTGAGAGAGTTTTTCTATTTGCACTAAGTGTGTGTGTGTATAGGAAATGGGAAGAGATTAATATAACCAGCTTAATAATTTACTTATTTGAACTAAGGGGGAAAATTTATTTTGTTGAATTATGAATTAAAAGTTGTGACTTAAAGCTATGGGTACGTAGACTCATGGGTCCCCACCATGGTCTAACCCCTTATTAAGAAAATTTAATAAAATTAAGTGCTCACTAGCACATTATGGTTCTAGGTGGGATGAGGAAACAATCTCATCCCATGGATGAACACCAAAACTAGCCCTTGGATCTTAGGGAAAATAAAGAATACCCTAAACCTAAAAGGATGGCATAACAAAATGTTTCTAAGGCATTTTCATACTTCCATTTGTTACAATTTAGGTTTACACATGGAAGAGGAAGGAGGAAGGACTATCAAGACAAGGATTGCTACACATTTCTCTTTTATTTCTACAAATATTTTCCTTTTTGGGTGCTTATACACACCAAAATGAATGTTTGTATCAAAATCATGATTGAGTTATGCCAATTTCCTTTTACTTTGCTTTTTGATTTTCTTCCAATGAAATTTATTGTAGGGTTTATATATATGATGGAGAGCTTCTATGTTTTAAACAATGTTGAAGGTATTTAAGGGGATTTTGAATTTTTTTGGGACATATATATATATATAAACACACACACACACATATATGGAGGGGAAAAATCCTTTGTGGGGGTTGTAACCCTTGTTTGGGCCATGACTCCCATAGAGGTATGTGAGGTCGAGGTGGATGGTAAGGATGGCATTATCATGAAATAGGTTTGTGGTAGCAATCTCTTCGAAAGAACTAGGAATGCATCTTACTTATCTATTGTTAATATTGGAAGAGGTGTGCCTAGCATTATCAGGAAAATCTATAAGGGCATCAAAATTCTCATTGTAAGAATTATATCCTAAGCTAGTAATTTCATTGATGGTGGTTATATTAATAGGATCAAGGGGGTATTTTTCATGTAAACCAACATATTATAATTCATTTTACTATAAATTCACAATGGAATAGGATGCATGTTCTTTGAAGCAAGCAACATACTACTCATCTTTGTAAATCCATATGATATAAAAACCTTATGCCTCATCAACAAGATAACCACTAAAAAGGAAGGTAGTAGGTCCCCATTGGAACATGAAAAGGGGATTTTGAACCCTTAGGTGAGGGAAACCATAGGATCGTGGTGAAAGGGGTAATTTGGAAATATAAAGGAATTTGTGGATTTGGTATTCTCCACATCCTTTATCAAGGATTTTGAATGTGAATCTTAAGGATGGTTGCTTAGTGGATGGGGTGAAGGATGTGGAAGGTAAATCGCAACAGTCAATGTATGATGTGGATTTCATGGTAGAGGATTGGGGAGAAATTTTAAAAGAGGGAAAATGGTTGTCATATTTCCCTTTCAACTTTTGGAAAAATTAATAGGGTTGAAGATCACCAGGAATAGTAATTTCCACACCATTTCAACCAAACAGGATGTTGTATGGAAGTCTAGGTCTAAGACATGGCATAGGGTATGTTGCAATAAGGGTCCTAATTTGATGGGAATGACAACAATAAAATTTATTTATCTTTCTATATTATCATAAGCTTTTATTGTAATAGTATGTGATCCAAAGGCTTCCTCTAAATAACCCAAATGTTGTACCATATAAGTGTAAAAATATTTAGGCTTGACCCATTATCAAGGAGCACACATTTAATCTTATGTTTGGAAATATAAGCTTATATGTAGAGTGTGCGATTATGGAATGGATCAAAAGGAGGAAATCACTTGGAGTGAAAGTGAGGCGATGGTCAATGGAAAGGTGGCCAACATGGGCCTGCAAACATGGAGGGTTGATATCATTAGGGACTTGTGATTCTTTTAGTATATGTTTTAAGATGTCCCTATGAGTAGGGGATGTGCATAAAAGATCAAGAATGGAAATTTAGGTCGATGTAAATGCTCAATATGGTCAAGGTCATATTGTTTTTGGGTGTTTGAAGTGGATGGAGGACTTGGGATGGTTAATTCTCCACGATGAGTGGTAACAAAACAATCATGTGTTTTAAATTTTATGGTGTGGATCTATTTGTCAGATTATTCAACGTGACAAATAGTGGAATCGTAGCTATAAGTCCCTCTTATGATAATTGATAGTGTTGTTGATTATGGTTAGGGAAAGGGCTTTGATATATACCCTTGCTCAGTTAGGTGAGGTGTTTGATGATCCTTCAATTTCAATCTCGCCTTATCTATAAGCTCTTGGATATAATGTTTTAAATGCGTATAATTTCATGTGGCATGACCTTTATAATGATGATAAATAAAATATTCATTTCCTTATACCACGAAGGCTTCAATTGATTATAATAAAAAATGCTTTATGAGTGGAAAGACCAATTTGTTAGTCTTGACAAGTTGATGGAGGGATGACTCAATGGGTTCCCCTAAAGGTGTAAATTATCATTTTTTTGTTGTGGTTTAGGGGGTGTGGATGGAATGACAATGGATGATTTTTATTAAACATTTTGAACATATTTTGAATTGATAACCCCATCTCTACCTATATTCGTATTTTTTTCTAAAGGGCTTGAGTTTGTCATTGCAAAATTTGGATTTATCATTTTGGTTGTGATCCTTGGAATAAAGTTTGATAACCCCTTTAGTAATGAGGACTTTTTCAATTTGAATAATTCTTTCAATGATTTCATCAAAATAAGAGACACACTAGACTTGAAGATGGAATACCAAATCTAGATTAAGATTGGTGACACAGACGTGTACTAGTTATTTTTCTAGCATTATCCATGAGAACCTACTAGCTAAAGCTCTCCAATATTGAAGGAATGATGAGAAGCTTTCCCTTGATTTTTGTTTAGTGTTACATAATTCCATCATGGAAATCTCATGTTTTAAAGGAGGTGATAGACCCCTTAGGTAGGTGCAAGAACCATTCAAGTGTTTGAACACCTAATCTACAATGGAATAGGATTAGTAAGATATAGCTTCGTGTGTCACTTCTTGAATAGCACAAGAAGTGACAGAGGTTGCATAAGTTTAGTGTTGAACACGTGTAGCACTATGTGTGGGAAAATAGAGCAGTGAATTCATGGGTTATTTGTTGCACATTGCAGCCATTTGTTGTAAGTTATTTGTGTGAAGTGGGGTTAGTGGAAAATGAAAATGAAACATAAATTATCCAATTAAGGGTTAGAATTCACAATACCCAAATCAAGGAAATGATCAAATACCACTTACAAATGGAATAGAATGCAAACACGATTAGAAATCACCATATAGTAATGAAAACTCAATTCAAAACATGAAAACCAAATAGGTACAAACCTATCATTCCATTTTTGAATGGTTTATGGTGTGTTGGATTGCTCAATTATTAGCTCCTATGATTGCAAAAGCATGAATGATGACCTAGATGAGATGATGAAAATTTCTGAAATGCTCAAATGATACGAATGTGCTCAAAGAATTCTAGGTTCTAGGTCCATGATAATGGAGAGATGGAGGTTGTTTTATAGATTTTAAATATTTAGATCAATGGTTGAGTATAGATCTTAAGATCAATGGATGAGAGTAGATAATAGAGGATGAAGGATCAAGATTAATTTGATCTCAAAATATCTCCACAATTTAAGGAAATTGGATAAAGATATTTTAGAATGAAGGGTGACTTGATTAGATCAAGAAAATGAATGATTGAGGATGAATGAGGAAGCTGAGATATTTTGAAAAGAATATTCCATGGGAATATTCCTTTGAGAGGGAAATTAGAACAATTAAATAATTCAAGATTATTTAACTATAGAGGATTAGGATATTCCTTTTAAAAAAAGAATATTCCATGCAAGTGGGAGGGAAAGTCAGATAATTAAATAATTAAAATTATTTAATCATGAGACATTAGAAGAAAATTAGATTATTGCTAATTAAATAATTAAAATTTATTCAATTCAGGGTGATAAGAGGAAAATTAATGAAATATGATAAATTAATTAAATAATTTAGAATTACTTAATTAATAGAGGAAATTAGGATAATTAATGATAAATGATGTTAAAGAGGGAATTAGTGATGCAAGTGATAAAAATGCAATGTTAATGATGGAAATGGTGAAAAATGCAAGATTAGGGATGTGTGATACGAGTTAAAGGCATTTTTACATATCTACAATTTGTAATATGTATTTGCTGGAACTTGTTAATATAATGGACTTTTATTTGTGGACGTAGCCCAAATATAGGGCGAACCATGTTAATTGTTGTCTCACCTTCGTTATTCTGTGAATTTTTTATTCCTCCATTCATTCCTCTGTTCATATTTAATTAAATATGCAAATAATTGATAATTCATCCCTCTATTTCCTACCTAGAATTCCTAACAGGATCAAGATGAACTATGTGATCAAGATTGGAGAGGTCATAACTAGGAGTTAGTTGTGGCCCTGATTCTATCACTTGTATAAGGATGGGATCTTTTTTTATTTAAATATATTTATCCATTAGATCTCACACTTGTTTGGAATCTAGGACTTTATTGGGATCGATAGTATACTCAAGTTGGTGAGGAATGTCATCATGAGTTTAACTATCATCATGTGGAAGTTGAGAATTATCTTCTAAGAAAGGAAACCTTTCTAGATGATTAGTTTACCATGAAAAGGATTTTATTCCATGTTCTCATGTCTAGTGTTTCGTCTTGTGGTGGGAGGCATTGGCATTGTTTTCAAATTTAATGCAGAAAAAGACAGATGTGGATGGACTTGGTGACCTTGTTGGGTTTGTGGTGACTAATCAAAGGGGAGTCAAATCCTAAAAAATGAGGATAAACTTAGATGATGAAATGGATGACTTGGATAAAATTAAGTGGATTTACTAAACTTGGATTTAAAGTGTAAGTTACACACTTGGATCTTATGATTGTTTGATTATAAATTTTATTTTGATTTTTGGAATCTATGGATTGGTGTATAGTTCCCAAGGATTAAACAATGGGCCTTAGGATTATTAAAGGTCCTAAAGGTTGGACTAAGGTGATGATTTTGGTTAAAGAATCCAAAAGTGATAACTTTTAAATATTAACAAGGATTTGATTTGGTTGATGATCAAATGTGGACCATATGGATGGTGGATAAAAGATGGTAATGATGGAATGATTAAGGATATCCTAATGTTTTCAAATATGTTGGATGCAACTTCAAGGATGAATAAGGTTATTATCAAGTGGACAATGAGTGACAAAGGGATGTGTACCTTGCACTCAAAGGTGTGTTATATATGATTGGTTAATGGAACAAGTCAAAATATGGATAATGTATGAAGGAATAAGGTTATGGTCAAAATAGATAAATGGGAAATGGATAAGGTATTGGTACAATGTGGGGGATGTTGGGTTGATTTGGAAGTAAATGTTTATCCTAGGTTTGACTTCAAAGTTTTGTATTTCAAAAGGTACCAATTTGGAAAATGTTCTCAAACAAACAAAAGGATTTCAAACTAGACTCAGACTTGGTAGTAAAGGTTTATAAAAAAGCACCTTGGAAACACGAAAATACTTGCATGTGCACAAAATTCAGTCAAAAACAAAAAATAAGTTGACCTTATAAAAAATAAATTCTTTGGAGTTTTATAATATTAAAAAAAATCATTGAAAATTGATAAAATGTAAAAGATATGGCCAAATGAAGTTTTAAAACAAAGAGCTGAATTTGAATGAAAATACTTGAATTTTGGAGCAAAATTATATAATTATGCATACATACATATATACATACATATGTATGTGTACACATATGTATATACACACACATGTACATACATACATACATATATTGCTATGGTGTTAACTATATGTACATATATTCAATATGTATACACTACTGTAGTAACAATATATACATGATATATATGTGTATCCACACACACATATGTATATATACGTATATATCTATATACCACAACAATATATCTTACACGATATTGACTATATATTCAATGAGTATACATTAATGTAGTAATATGTATATATGCACACACACATATGTATATATACATATATATCTATATATGTATATACATACATACATATACCTATGTATGTACCAACATATGCATATGTATACATATAAATACTTATATATATATATATCTAATTCATAAAAAAATTATAATATTATTACAACCAATATAACTAATGTTGACTATTGTATATATATTCATTTTATATATAATGTCGTCATGTTGATTGTATATATTCATTCATGTTTAAGCATTGTTGTAGTGACAAAATATATATTTACATATATATATATATATATATATATATATACACACACATATACATATATGTATATATGTATATGTATGTATATGCATAATATATATATGTATTTATGAATAGCATATACATATATATAGATATGTACATAGGTATGTATACATACATACATATACATATTGTATATATACACACACATATATATTCAAAAACCAACCAAACTAATTAACTAATTAAAACTCATGAACATATTATCCAATACACAATATATACATATATAATATGTGTGTACATATAATCATATGGACATACCAAAGTATCTGATTTGTTACTTTATTTTATATTTAAAAAAAATCATCTACAACAAGTAATATTTCTAGCCAAATAATATGCATAATTTTAATGGCATGTTGCTATATTTGTATTGAACTAATATAAATAAACAAATGAGATTCTCTACAAAAACTTTGCAAGGATATTTACAAAGTGCTTTACTGACATTTAAAATCTTCTTCTAATAACAACAATATTAAAGTTTTGAATCTATACATTTGTATTGAAAATTTCTATTTATTTTTAACAATTTACAATAAGGATACAATTTGAAAAAAAAATCAAATGACACAAATCTTTCATAAAAATATATCCTCCACCCAAAGCTATAGACCTGCACATAAATAGCCAAGAAAAAATCTCCTTTTTAAGGCCAATGGGAGATCACCTCCCAACCATAGGATTGTGGAACAATCCACCCCCAAGCTAGGGATCATGTAGTAAACTAGGCTACACAAACATATTGCAATACAACAAGTTAAAATACATTTACAACAACAATGACAATTACCCAACCCATGGTATTCACGAAGCAAGGATTCTTCATGAGAATTACATTTAGGAGTGGGGACTCACCAATGAGAAAGATAGAACGCATGTATCAAATTTAGACATACTTCCATATCCACCATAATCCATAAATTCTTCCAACACAACCATATATAAATAGACCTATATTTTTCCCAACAAAAATCCTCAACACAAAACTCTCAAACCATCATTTCCCACTTCAATGGCCACAATAAATGAGTACTCATACCCAAGATTTTTCCAAAGGGAATCACACCCACTCAACCCTCTACCATTTGAGAGAGTCTACCCCAATACAATTTTCCCCAACCAACACATAATGAAAAACTAATTACACAATACAAATAACATAACTTCAAACTTCAAATATCATATATACATGTATATATATATACATATATATGTATACATACACACCCATTAATCAATTCTCACACAAAAACATAACATGATCAATATTTACGACACATTCACAATATTTTAATAGTAAATACTATCGTGAAAGAATATATCAGATACCTTATTAAAGCTATTCCAAATCAATATGTTGAAGCCTCCTTAAATATTTTCTCTCTCCTCTCAAGCTTGTTGCCCAACTCTATATCACAATTTTTTGAGCAATGAAAAATGAAGCCAAAGTTCTTGCCCAATTTGAGATGACTGAATAAATAAAAAAAGTAAGCTCTCCATCTTTGAATGTGGAGATGACAAGTGTTATCTCCACAATAGAATCTACCAAAAGCCTATTTAATCTCACATCTAGAGATGCTTAGACCTTGTGAGAGCCTCCGAGTATATACACTTGGAAAAATAATTTTACATGAGATGCCTCCATGGGATGAGTCAGATAATCTTATCTCCTAAAAATCTTATCTCCTAAAAACAACCTTAACACCAACTGTAAGGATGGGATGAGATGGTGTCACCTGTCCCAACCTCATCCAAACTACCTCTAAATTTCCTCTAAATTTCGTCACCATTTAAAATGGTGATTTTATGTGGTTAGAAAATAGCTTTAAATAAATCTCTACACTTTAAAACACCCCTTGCCCACAGTCCTAATACTTAGGGACTTAAATTTTATAAAAAAATACTTAATATACTCACTTCTAACCCCTTTAAACTTTTAAAAAATACTATCACCATAATAAATTTTTTAAGTGATCAACCCTCTATATAAGAATTCTCACACACCAATTAAATTCACATAACAATACACATTAAAATCACATTACACAAAATCACATTAACATTACAACATAGTCCACATTACACATGACCTTAGTCCCTCTATATGAACTAAGGCTAGTCTAACTGGGTGAACATAAATTAGGTTTACTATGTGATCCTTATTCCTATTGACACTACACATGTACACGTCAACATAATTATTAGTTCATCGTAAACAATAATCATAGTCGAAGCATCAACAAAATAATATATACAAATTTCACGTAATTCTAATTACACATTTCTAATCAAGAATTCTAATGTATTCACATTTTGAATGTACATCATTTATCAACTAAATCAAATTGAAAATGAATAATCCATGACTCTCACAATATATGAAGTCTACTAATTACCATATCATCATAAACAAATCCACATATATGTGAATCAAATAGAATGAAATCATATGATATCTCAATAACCATAGAGGTAACACCAGGTGCCCATACTAAAATCTACAGTCTATGCACCATAAACCAAAGCCAATAGTTTACATCATAATAAGATCCATAACATAAATTAACTATGAAATAATCCAAAAGCCAATAGTTTACATCATAATAAGATCCATAACATAAACTAACTATGAAATAATCCAATCAATAACCATAATGATAGAAAAAATGATATGATAACAAGTCACTAGAATAAGGGTATCACAATAGCCATAGTGCTACATTGAGAAGGGTAAGGAAATAATTTTTTTATTGAAGAGATATTGCTATGGTTTAAACAATCCCCTAGAATTTGGTATAAAAATCTTGATTCTTATGTTTTTGGGGTTAGGTTTTATTAGGTCCAATTCAAATCATTTTATTTGTCAGAAACATTGTAACAATCATTTTATCATTATCACTTTATATGTTGATGATATGTTGGTATTTGGCAATGATAAGGATGTAATGCCCTCCACAAGATATCATTGAAATACAACACAATAAAAGAAAATAAGCAAAAAGGAAATGAGTTATTCAAGATAACCTACTCCATTCATCTTTTAATTTGTCAAAATTTTAAGGAAAACAATGCAATTCAATGTTAGAGACAAATTTGCTTTAACTAAAAAAAGTATTTATGCACTTTAATAGACACCTAAATTCATGCACCACTAAATAATTAACTATTTGAGATAATTAAATTTGTATATTATGAAGTTATTATTGGTGTACAATTAGATTTCAATTACTAATTCCATACTCGAATATTTAAGAAGTTTTATATATAAATATGCTTGTACTAATTCAATCCAATAGAATGACTAGAACTAAGTAGGATCTATAAACTACTATCCCCTTTTAGACTTTAGAGAATGACATGTATAAACCAAATATAATTATGCCTTAGTTAATCCTACTTGATCATAAGATTTGAAATTTTTACACATTTATATTCATGCTACAACTAGAAAGTATTTCCATACGGAGAGAAAACAATAGAATTGTGTTTATAAACAATAATTATTGCAGTAGTAATAGAAGTTCTATTGTTTAAGGTAAATTGACCAACTAACTAAATTCAAGATGAAACAAAACAAGTTACTCTTAAATAGGGGATTCCCCAACGATAAGATAATTAAGGAATGATGTGAAAACTTATCATTACATTATATATTTCATATATGTATACATATATATACTATTTTAATTTGTATTTCAATAATTTCTAATCTAACCCTTAGAGAGTGATATGCAAGAAACCCAATATTGTTAGTAATCCTCATCAATCTTAATTCAAAGGTCACTCAATAATAACATTAATATTCTAAACTCTAGACTTACCATTTCATTCCAAATAAAATGTACTTACCTCCTAATCATAATAAGAAAGAATTCTAAATGAAATTAAATTCATCAATTTAGATTAATTAAATACTTGATTTATAAATTTGAAATTTAAATTAACTAAAAGATTTTTTATTAGGGGCAATCCTTTGGTGAAATGGTGGGGCTTCTTCTCCCTAGAGTCAACAACCAAGGTTCAAACGTCGTGGGGTTGCTTTCTACCACGTCAACAATGGAGATGTTTACCCTAGTATTAAGGGGAGGCTCCTTGGTGAATTGGTGGGGCTTCTTGCCTATAGTGCCAACAACCAAGGCCCAAACCATAATATTTTTATTCAGGAGTGAGGGAGCTAGCTTCTGCAGTCTACAAAAAAAACTAAAAGATTTTTTATTATTACCAAGAACCATATGATATATATAATCACACAATTATTGATTATATTAACAAATCCAACCTCCTAAGTGATAATATCTTGATATCATTGACAAAAATAATAGCTAAGATCATATAAACCAGTAGACATGAGGATGATAATTTAGTATTGATTCAATTCTAAAATTTAACAATTAGAAATCGATGATAGAGAATGACTGTTATCTAATTTGTATATATACATATCGGCCCAACACTCAGCCATGTTTGATCGCCCCTGGAATTTCGGGCTGCACAGGTTCAAAACTTGAAGTAGAAGTCAGTAATTTACAATGCACAGGATCAGAAAACGGTGGATTTATTAGTGTAGAGCCACAATTACTAAAGTCTCAGATAGGGCCATTCGGTTTATTTATTCGAGAGGGGAAACTGCACAGAGCCAAAGCCATTTATTTACGCTTTAAAAAGAGTAAGTGTGCCATGACGAAGAATACCAAAGCTTTCCTTAAGAACGTAGCATATACGGTTATCTAGCTTTCCCAATCTTTCTTATCCTGACCAACTATATATATATGTTTTAAACATACCAAATAGATAGAAGTAAATAAAAAGGATCATTGCGGATGCCAGATAGCATATATCACTAATTTATTAAAGCGTAGCAGGGCACAATGCATAAATTTATTAGTATATAAATATTAACTGGAACTCCGTGGAGCAAATATACATAATATAGGCGAAAGTGAAACTTACCTTATTTGCATTTTGCATTTTGCATTAACCTAACTTTCAGGCATATTCGAATAACTACATGAGATTTTGACTATTGGGGCAATATAATTTAAATAGTATGATGAAAAACTCCGCCGGGCACCAAAAAAGTAACTGAATATGCTTTAGAATCTAGGGAGAGGATTGAATAATTGAGCATGTTTCAAGTTGTGATAGTAGTTGCTTATATAATGCTCAATAGTTGTGATAGTAGTTGTTTATATAATGTCCAATAGTTGTGACATGACTACTCTAGCTTAAACAAAATGTATTCCTTTGATCTAAAAAACAACCAATCATGTGATGCCACATCAACACTCAATTATCCATGATGTGAATGCACAGGTATTGGTAGCACTTTTTTTGGACCTTTTTGAACATTTTGACCAAAAACACGCTGATGTGGCCCTGAAATGAAAGTTATAAGCAGGGGACTTGTGAAGTAAGCTACTGTAAAAAAATTGGGAGTGATTTGAAATTCCACATAGGATAATTAGAAGCGCAAAGTTAGGGTGCACAACTACTAGGTCCTCTCCCCTACTATCAGAGTTTGGGCAGAATCATAGACGATAAGGTCATCATACACAGAAATATAGATGCTTGACACATGATTGACTTAAAGCAAAAGAAGCAATCAAAGCCGCACAAAGTGAATCAGATGCGAAGAATTCTTATGTTGACATTTCATTTGGAAATTGGAATTATTTTGCAAATTTTCCCCAAAACAAAGAACAGTAGATACTATGTCTCAAAACAGGGAATAATTATTTAGCAGCATACAACACAACCCTTGTTGCTAATACAACTTCACACAGCCAGCTTGAACGGATAGTAGACTTGGCTTGGACAGTGGGTTTGCTCCCCATTGGTCTCGAGTTCGACTCCGCTCCCGGGTTTAAGAGGTGGGACTTCTTGTGGTGGGGGATCTCACCCGCAGGGAACCACTGGACTGAGTTGCGGGGACACCCCTGTAGTATCAAAAAAAAACTTCACACAGCCGAATAAAAAAAAATCTCAGACGTTACAGTTCTCCACAAAATAGTTAATGACAATACAACTACATTACCTCAAACCCGCATGACAGATAACATGGTGCAAAGAAAAATATTATATTCTAAAGCATTGAGAAAGGTCCAGCAGGCAAACCCTTTATCCTATTCAATTCCTAACACGTAAATACGATTGCCACAACTTCAGAGAAGTAGAGAGAATGATTTCCCTCCAACGCCACCTGCACACGCTTGGCGCCAAAACAAGGGATTTGAATGGTGAAATCCTGTGCATTTTCTTCTCTCACTACTTTATCTGCGTATCTTGAGAGCCTGAGATGGTACATGGCATTTGAAGGTTGAACGCTACTAAGGCAATATGCGTCATCAACACATATTTTGAGATAACCCAACACATCCAGTGGCTGAAACGTTCATGAAATACGCGATAGATCGTCTCATGAATTCAAGGACTTTAAGATAATAATTGTTAATCAATTGAATACAAATGTGAACACGTTACTATCTAAGTACGATTTCAAGCAAATTATTAACAAATCTATAGTATCACGGAAAGTTAGGGTTTCTTGCCATCAGTTTCCCCAACCTTTCTATACCGAATTTCTTTTAAAGAACGAACATCAACCCAAAGTGTCGTCCCCCGAAGTTCCACAATCGAACCTTAAATCTGCATTTTAAAGCCACAAGGTAGTTACACAATCAGAATACAGGCCAAGAAGGTAATGAGGATCTAGCGAAACACAATATGAGCATATGCTTCTCTTGAGGATACCATTACCACCAAAAACTAACTTGGGCAGATTTTCCCAGCACAAATGAACAAAACTACTTTTGGCGAGTCAGGATTAATATTAAGAGAGAGGAGTCTATTTACCAAAGGAAATAGCTTGCGTGAGATAGCAAAACTGATTGAAAATTCTAAGTGTATAATTCTTCTTCAAGAATTAAGATTCACAACTTATCATAACTCCAATCTTTAATGGAACCAATCCAGAACCGATGATTCCATTACAGAATTGTTGCAACCGTAATCATTATGTTACTTTCTTATGCGAACTTGTAACAATTGCACATCAGTACCACAACTAAAATAAACATGAGTATTTGCTTGAAATATATCACTTGATCCCTAAGGTATTTTATTGGCTTTCTATCAAGCACTTTGCTCAATCTGCAACAACCAACCGAGTGTGACTTTACTCACATTATATTGATGCAGCGTCACCTTTAGGCCATTTGGTCAAATTTTGGTTTTATGTTTATTTCGAGGGATTGCACCCGAATGCAAAGTTGTAAAACTCAACAATCCCGTGTAACATGAAAACACTTTCGAGCTTGTGGGTTGCTCATAACAAAAGTGAATCTACAGATAAAGGGCTAGTTCTTTGTGATACCTCCTGCAAACTACTTCTTTGATAGGAAAAATGATAGAAAAAAACTTGGAATTGAAACCTATCCTAGGAGGTGATGCACCAGACGTTCTAGATCTACTTGCTTATTCGAACTCACAATATTTTCAACAAATAAGTTTAAATCTTTTCACAACCCAACTAAGAATGTAATATATAAGTATTTCATTAGAAAGGGACCGAATTTAGAGCATGCATGAAGGAAAACAAAGTATTTTCACAACTTCAAACTACCAAAATCAACTTACTCAATCCATGACCTGCATTAACTATGCATTTTCCTACATCCATATTATTTGAATGAGACAAAATCAAAGGATTCTAAGAATGAATCACAAAAATATTATCAGATCACTCATACACTATAACACAAAAAGTATTTAGAAGGAAAACTATTGCTTTCTTTATTGAAAATGAAGGAATTGCTGCTACAAGTGAATCAATCTGAGTTACAAGATCAAATTTTCTTTGTAGAATGCAAAGGAAAAGAAGTAAGAACTGAGGAAAAAAGACTAAGTATTTTCCTTATATACAATAAAGGACTTCAAAAATCCAAGAGAAGATAACTGAAGTTAAAATATCTAAAATTCAAATCTGATGTAAAAACTCTAGTTATGTTTCACCATTTGCTCCATTTTTTCTTTGCATGATTTTGAGAAAAAAAAGGACTTTGATTAAATATTAAAGATAATCAATATGATTATTTTAATATTTAGCATATGAGCTCTTTTTTCTTTTTCTTTTTTACATTGCATGGTAAATATTAAGGTAATAAAATATTACCTTTAATATTTAATTACATATTTTGTCTTATTTAAAATCATGCAAAAAAAAAAGCTAAGTGTTTTTCACTTTAAAATTAAATGATAATATTGAGACTTAACTCTCAACTCCACCAATATGCATGTTGAATCATTTTTGGTCGTGCAAGCTTGAAAAACATTGAAAAAAGACTTCAAAATTGGAGCAAACTGAGTGATTAAGTGTCCAAAACTCCCCTTGAGTGATGGTCAACCCATGTGAGACTTCAAAATTAATGTAGAACTGCCCTTTGAGCTTTACAATCCTCCTAAAAATGTGGATTTGTTTTTTTCTTTATAAGTGGTGACAATTTGTCAAAAAATATGAACTGGGTTGGTGAAAAATTTAAAGGGTTTTTTTGCCTAATTGTTTTATAAATTATATCCAAAAATACAAAAACCCAGATTGTAGTTTACGAGATATGATTGAAACATATGACTACAATTCGTTGCATCTTTTGAATCTGAGAAGACAGCATGCTGGGCTCAACCCTTGTGAGAGCCCATTTTACACCACATGCTAAAATGTTGAACATGATGAATTAGCCATGAAACATGTACCTATATTTGATAAATCTTTGAATGTTTGATTTTCTTATCTGATTTGCTCAAATGTCAAAAATTCTACATGATAAAATTTTACTAATTTAACTGGTAGCTAAAAATTAGTAATAGTTTAGTTTTGACGTGTTTGGTTTAATAAAGTCATTTATGACCATTTGGGATCATTTTGATCCATTTTGGAGAGTTATAGGCTTATTGGTCAAAAATTGTAAAAGTTGCACAAGGTTGTCAAAAAATTGTCAAACAACTTGTCAAAAAGTGTCATTAAGGTGTTTTGTTAACAAACTAATCAAAAGGTGGTTGAAAATAGCTAGTTTTGGTTGGAAATATATAAGGACACCCTCCAAAACTTGAATTGGGGGTTGAATACATTGTTTTTTGAAGTTTGATGAATGAAAACCTCAATTTTGTGTGCATTTTTTTGAGTCTTACATTGTTTTCAGGCTGAAGTTGTGCATTGTATGGCCTAGTACGACTTCATATCAAGGAGTATAATACATGGATGGAAAAATATTTGTTTCTAGTTTACAATTCTTTTTGTCTCATTAAATTCCATTCAATTTTGTGGGAGATATGCCTATTTTGGTGAGGCTGCCCTATTCTAACAAAATTTTCCAGAATTTACAGTTTGAAAAATGTTATGGTACAAATTGTATGGTCCATATTTTGATCTAAAACCAATTTGATTTTTTTGCCATGTGAATCTAATTTCATTTTCTTCAAGTCTCATCAAATTTCATTAATTTTTAAATAAGTTATGACCATTTTTGTGAGGGCAGGTCTGAACCCTACTTAGGGTTTGCAGTTTTGGAAAAAATGCCATAACTTCCTTTTCCACAGTTGGATCTTGATAAAAATTGGAGGGAAAATTTGCAATTATGTTATCTTTAATCTCATTGAAGCGATTGGCCTCATTATTTGTTTTGTGAAAGTTATTTAATGACAGTTCGATGTATTGAAATGTAGGACATTCTTTGGAACATTTATGAAGGGTTTGATAAGATCTAGATACTTTGTGTGAACATGATTGGTTGGGAATCAATAGAACATGTTGTAAGAAGACTGAAATACCAAGAAAATCATGCATCATGTTGGGTTTTCCTTGTTGAATGCACATTAGGCTGCCATGGCAATGTTTCCAATGTGGTCTAGAATGCATTTAATCATTGTTTGAGATGAATCAATTTATGAAAGTTGTCAAGTGAATTAAGTTGCATTTTTTTTCATTGTTGGTGATGGATCATTGTTTCACCTATGTCAATTTGTGCTAAGTGAAAGTCTCTCTGCATCATATATATACATTTATTTGTATATCTAAAATCTAAGAGCCATAACCGCTGGTAATTCAAGAAAACTCCTATCATAACTCTAATGCTAAATACATTAACGATTTCTATATAGATTAAACAAAAGCAAAAATCTAGGTATGAACTTCAAAGAACCACAAGGGATAGGGTCTTACAAACGAAATGAATAGAGAATTGAAATTTCAACTCTCTTTTACAATTTGAAATCAAGGTCTTGGAGGTTGTTAAGTATGTACACTTGGGATGAAAATTAGATAAGATGGGGATTTAAAATTTTTCGGTTAAATAGAGGAACTATGTTAAGTTTATTTTGCAGTGTTTTAGCATTGTTGATAGAAAACTAATGATTATTCCTATTCCTATGAGAACTAAGCTTTCAATTGACTAATATCTTTTAAAACCTATAAAGATGGAGGCAATGAGTTCAATGCCCCATGTTAGTGAAATTGATAGTTAATGTATTCTATGATCTTCACCAAACTAGACACTGTTCAAGTAGTGGGATTCTTGAGCCATTTTATGGTTAATATTAGTAAGGATCATTGGGTAGCAATGAAGAGAGTATTCACATAGTTGTGAGGTGCTATGTCCATTATTCTAGTTTTTAGCAAGGTGGTAATTTAGGTGACTTGTAGCCAACTTGTAGAGGTCTTACATGTGACCTTTGACCAATTGATGAAGTTTCGTGGGTCACTTGAAGCATACCAACAATCATGTTAGAGGTACTTGTGTCTTGCAACCAACTTCTAGATGTCCTAAAAGTGACCTTAAACCAACCTATAGAGGTCCTACACATCACTTACATCACTCAATATAGATATAGGCATACATGGCTGAAATTGGGCAAGAAATGTTGATAGAAAAAGGTATACCAATGTCTATGTGTTTAGCTTATTTATTGGTGCAATGAGTTCGATGAGAAAGTGATAGTCCATATGTTTTCTTTGTCTATGCTAAAGTTAGAGAATATGTTAGCTACTCATGCTTCTAAGGAGGCCATTTGAATTTTGAGACCGTGTTTAGATGTGGGGTTGAGTTAGAGAGCTATTAGAGTTTATTATGATAATCAAATTCTAATTATTTTGGAAAAAACTTGACCTTTCATATCTAGATGAAGCATTATGGTACCCAATTCCATTTTGTTTAAGACACAACAAAGGATGGAAGGGCGATGCTAGAGAAAGTTGAACTATTATAAAATTTTATAGATGCATTTACAAAGCTAGTGAGCACACATAAGTTTAGGCGATGTTGTGAGTTCACATGCCTCTCAATTCATAATAGTTAGATGATAGTGTTGGAGTTCCCCCTTTGCTCCTACAATGCAAACAAGTGGAAATGTTTTGGTAATGTTGAGAAAATATTTTACATTCTAATGCTTGTATTTATTATTTATTATTTTCTCCTCATATGGGACAAAGGGCATCCCACTATAAGATGATATAGATGGCCATGTGTGAGATATCTTAGGATAGGTGTAAGAATTTGTAAAAGCATCTAATTAGATTTTGATGTGTAAGAGCATCTTATGACATTGGACTATGTGGGAGTCATTTATGACAAATTTTATGACACATATGAGCATTTAATAGGGGGTCACATGGAAATATTGGCCAACATTATGAGAGTCTATGACACATATCATAAAGCATATTTAAATGGATAATGGAGAAAATAATGTGTACCCAAGTTGGGTGGTCAACTATGACAAGCTAGGATAAATTATAATAAGTTGGAAGAGAAAATTCTAAACATAGCTAGAGACCTATCTTGGACTATGGTATTAGAATTTGTGTAATGATATTTTATGTGTCATACCTCTTGCATGATGGTACATGGTTTTACTATTTATGCTTTATTTATTGAGTGGGTACCAAGGATGAAGTATGTGTACTAAATTTACAAGCACCATTATGTTGCTAAAGTTACTCTAGATTTACATGTTGGTGATTCTCTTACAAGGGCATGCGTTTGGATATTACATTGTAACCTTTGTTGCTAATAGTACAATTGATTCATGCTTTGGAGTGTGGGTTTTTTCTCTTGATTTTTTCTACCAATGTATATCATTATGTTATGGAAAATACCCTTTTTGTTATATCTTTCTTGAAATTATTTAAGAGTGTATTGTTTGCATGAAGAAAGTTAGAACAAAATAAATAAAGTATTTAAAGCAAACAACTAAATTTAAAATACTATTCCAACTTTTACAAACCTTTGTTTCAACATATAAAGTGATGTGCTCATGATTCCAATGATATGTGGGTGATTTTTTTTGTTATTTTGATGATGGAGTTAACTCATGAGATGATAATTATGAATTTTATTTATCTATATGATAATTCTTTTGATGAGAAAATTATGAATTTGATGGAATTAACTTGTGAGGATAATTATGAGTTTTATTAATTTATTAAATGGATAATTAGCTCATATTAAGTAAAAAATAAATAATTATTTAATTAAATGATAATAATAATAATTAATAATAACGATGATAATTAATTAGATGATTATGATTAATGAATGGTTAATGAGATGATTAATAATTAATGGGATGATAATGATAATTAGAAGAACTATTTTAGTGTGTACATGTATTTTCTATAAATTCTCCTCTCATAGATTAATGAAGTGTTTTTGTTGGAATAAACACTCCAAAATAAACACGTGTCAAGAGTCTTAGTTAGTTGTTTATAACATCTAGTTCGCCATGAATCATTCTAGTTTCTTATCAAATGTATTAGTTATTTTGTAGGAAGATTGTTGAGTCTTCTACACCAATAAAATTGTAATTTGTTGATGAATAAAATTAAATTATTTTGTTGTTTTGTTTGTTCTTTGTTCTTTGTTTTATTTTGATATGAAAGCTACTGTGCTCCTTTGTTTTCTTCATGTTCTATTAATTCATCATTATATTCCTTTGATCAAAATTAATCCCTATCTTCTATTTTCTCCATGTTATTAGTATGCTGGAAATTTGAGCAACAATGAGTGTTGCATTTTATCAGCTAAGGAGAAGGTTGAAGTAGGGGCATAGATCCACGTGAAGATACTCGACCTATTAAAATTTGTCTAGATTGTATGTTTGAGGAGACCCTCTATGTTGTAGGAATAAGTAGAGAAGAAGTTGTCAAGGAGATATCACAACTTACAAAATTATTGTGTGTGATGAGGCCTACGAAAGAACCACCAAATGACAGTGATGATGACTTCATTGAAGATGAGACACTTGTTTTATTTTGAAGAGGCCAACACATTGAAGATGGGGAGGGATGTAGTAGAGAATAGTTAGATTCTCAATCGTTTGAAGTGCTTGTGGATCATTTGAAGAAATTATACTTCACTGGGATTATGAGACATACATGTGAGAATTGGTGACCAATAGTTTAGAGGGAATCCAAAATATGGAAGCTCAACATCGTAGTTTTACGAGTGTGATGAGACACTTCATGTGAAAATGGTCTCCAATAATGTTGGAAACTTGGATGATAACTACGTGACTATACCTATAACTGCGAGCAGCTTGAAGAAGTCTTACTAGTTTGAGAACTGTTTTCAAAGAACAAATTTTGCATAATGTATTGTTATATTTTGTTATTCAGTTTATTGTTGTAGCATTAAGAGGGGGTTTTAGAATAAACACTCCAAAATAAACATGTGTCAAGAGTCTTAGATAGTTGTCTATAACATCTAGTTCACTATCAATCATTCTAGTTTGTTGGAAAATGTATTAGCTATTTTGTAAGAAGATTGTTGAGCTTCTACACCTATAAAATTGTAATTCGTCAAGATGAATAAAATTTAACAATTTTATTGTTTTGTTTGTTCTTTGTTTTTAATTTTATTTGTTTCCACATAGTAACTTCCTTTCATTAGGCATATCTCATGATCGCTTAGTGTGTGATTGATTGTTGTTCTAAAGTTAAATCATTTTCCCTAGGGGGTTGACAATGGACAATCACACTTTCCAAGAAAATCCCAAATGGTGTCTATAGACACAACTTCTCTTGTAGATGTAGATATCAAGGGGTGGGAAAAACCAATTTCTAGAATATTGAATTGTGCATATTGATTATGCATGCAAAAGGCTAATTATATGGACAAAGATTAATTTTGTGACACACTTTTTGACACATGTCAATTTCATGATGTGAAATCAACTTAAAGCGTTTAACAATCTATTTGTTAGTTTAAACATGTCAATCTAACACATCTCTAGATTCTAACAGTGACAAATTATTTTGAATCATCTATAATAGTCACTTGAACATTCGATCTAAAACTAAGCATGCTTTGTTTATTTCACATCCATGCATTTATTATCACATTTATTTATTAGTATCAGTTACCTTAGCTCTATACTCTAAGTCATATTTGTTTATCATTACCATTTAATTAATCTACATAGGATATTTGAAAAGGTCCTTTTATTTTCTATTCATTTTGGTGAACCTGACTTATCCTACACCCCCTAGGGTTTGTGCTAAAGGTTTATTCCTTCTGACTAATGGATTTAGATCTAATTTTTCTAATTATTTATTGTTTAAATTTTATTTTAATAGGGTTTAAAACAACCTTATTTATATTTCATTATTACATCTTGGTTATAGTTTAGATTTTTGTTGCTGTTTATTGTTATCACTTTGAGATGTAGTACCTTGCAAGTTTGATAACTTGTCTCAACTGCAACAATGGAGTTGTCTCTTGGTTGTGAGATTCGCTTCTTGAAACAACTCTCTGGAAAGGGCAGGTTCCCAATGTTAATCAGATCTATAATGGTAAAATACTTACCCAATACTAATCTACTATTGATTGGGATGAAAGGGGAATAGAAGATACTCAAATAAAATAAGGTGATGTACCAATAGTCTAGAAATCACCCATTTTGCTCCAACAAGCACAAAACAATATTAGGAATATATAATCACTTGCATAAATCTCATTTTCAAATTGTTGTTAAAAGGTCCAAGGAAGGGACATGCAATAATTAAAGGGACGAGATGCCTACAATGTACTTGAAACAGGTTAAAAGAGAGTGATAAAACCACCAATAGACACAATTTCTAGCCAATAAGAGAGACAAAAGTTTATACTTTATTGATTGAAAAGACTAAAAGCATACATTTTCCACTTCAAAGAGCAACAAAACCCTTACAAAGAAGTTGAGAATAGTCCTGAGTAACCTGCTTTCTATCGTATATATAAGAAATACAGGAGAGAATCTCCAATAAATTGGTTGAGTAAAGAAAAGGGGGTGTTCCTTTCTTTGAAGGAACCAAATTCAATGCCCCTTTTGATACCTTCCTATCTTCAAATGCGAGTGAAACTCTTCAATTGGGGCGTAGAGGAGGAGAGTTGGTTGAGTTTGTCCTACATTTTCCTATCTTCATGGAGAAAAGAGTCTACCGACTCTTCGAGTTCTTGCAAACTGGTAAAAACATGTATCCAACTGTCTTCATATTGCACACTCCATACATAATTGTACCTCCAATTTGATCAACATATTCATATACAATAACAGAGTGTCCTGCTTTATTGAGTTGGTCAGCCATGCGGTGTTCATTTGTTTTCACCTGGCCACACTATATCAATCATTTTTTGGTTCACAGTCTGCTACTTGTGTGATTTGGAAGCTCTAATTTCTGGAGGAATAACATACAAGCCTGATTGATTTGCCTAATTACTTACTTTTTGAAATCATATTCCAACTATATTGATGATTTGAAAAGTAGAACCAAGCAAATTTCTAGTTTTATCAAATTTCATAGGACCGGTTAAACCAGTGAAATTTGTTTGCAACAATATATTCCGCAACTGTAAACCTCTATGAACACCTTTAACTCTAATAATTTTGTTTTATTTCCACTTGTATTGGAGAGCTGAGGATAACCTTACAGTAAAAGCATGGTCCTGATTTAAAATTGGAATATGCCTGTACCTGGAATCTGGATTCATAAAAAATACCCTTGACTCCACCACCAATGCACTTTCGATTTCACTTTTACCGACTCCAAGAGGACATGGTTAACAATATTAACTCTTCTGTCTTCTAATGCATCATTCAAAGCAGCTATTCCATTTCTCCCATTATCATCATCAGTGTATGCAACCACAATAGCTTTCCGGCCATAGAAACCAATCATAGCTGCAACTGCCATCATTCCATAGAATTATCAACACATGTTTGAAAACAAGATCCATCTCCAGCCTGGGATTCAATATGAGAATCTACTGTATTATCACCTGTTTGCATGCAATACTCTGCATGACTCGAGCACTCACTTGTGTTGCCTTTTTGCCAAAGCATCCTTTGTGGTTCATGAAAATAATTGGGTTCTCTTGCTCTTGTATCGTTTTCAAAAGAGCTTCAAGCTCGTTCACATCACCTCCTTGGTCAGCCAGCATACTCCGCAATAGCTCTTTTGAGTAGAGAGAATACTTGCAATGAAGTTCCCGAATGGCTCATTCTTTCTCCAGATCTAAAGACCTATTACCAGAATCTGCATGGACCCTTTTATCTAACACGCCTTTTTCTTGAACCTCAATACTTCCTTCTCCATCTGTAACCTTGGAGGATTCAGGTCTGTCAACTGGTGTAACTTTAGGATCCTTGGAATTTTCTGTTGGCTGCACTATATAGTTTTCTGTTTCCATGTCTTCATTCTCAACACCCTTAACAAAAATCTCACACTCCCTGCAAATTAGAAAACTTAAAAAAATCTAAACAATTTATTTGGTCTTTGTTTGAAAAGGCCAAGTTGGAATAAGGTGGAACTTGAACCTTCTTAGCTTTGGGAATTTTGTAGTAAAAAGACATGAAATTGTGTTTTGCTCCATACTTGTTACAAACTGCATCATATAATGTCCGGTCAAACATCTGCCAAAACTCTTCCTCGCTTTGTTTTGAGACTGCATACAGGCATTGATAAGACTTGTTATCCCTAAGCCATTTCTCCATACTTTTGGTGGCTTCCACCCCATTCCACACTTCATTTCTGAGGACTGGCAATGACACAGTCCGGATCCAAATGTCTGTCCATTCTTCTGTTTCTCCAGGCTCCATGTTTTTTTTAATATATTCAAACTCATAGTCGAGCATTGTGCCCACCATTCTCTTTGGAAACCGGTGAGGGCACATCCACAGAAGATAAGTCTCATTTTCATGAACAAACTTGATAGCTTCTGGGACCTTTCGAGCCAGAATAAGCATATCTTGGTAGGCAAAGCGTCCAGAGTAGTAGTTACTTAGTGAATTTGTCATGGTCAACTTCAAAAGACTTACCTTGGGGGCATCAATCATCCGAGGGAAATTCCAGTGAGTGGCAGCCAATGAAAGAACTCTTAACCTTGTAAGGGGAAGTTTGTACGTTGATCAACATATTTTGTGGTAAGTGCAACACAAAGAAGAAGTCGTGTTTTAGGGTTATTTGAATTGACATCACATGATTTTATGGTGACTTCACCACTTGAATGGTAAAAGCAGAAATGATGCTAAATGGGTTACTTTATATGCAAGAATTTAAATAGGTCACGACATGAGCATGTTGAATTTCAATGCCATGGGGTGGCTAAGGTCTATTGTGAATGATAATATTATAATTTTAGGGTTTATTGATTTTGGTAAAGTTTTAAGTCTTTTGAAACTTTAGTGGTGGGTATAGTGAATGTCAGTGTTTTGAATAATTCCTAGGGCATATTGTAAATCCACCACGAGCAATTTATCGGTTTCACCACAAGAAAATTCATCGTCATGATAAATTCATCACAAGTAAAATTCACCACCAACAATTTATCACCATGGAAAATTAACCGCATTAACATTTTAGAAATATATATTAAAAAATATTATTGTGATTAATTTTCCGGTGAATTGCTCGCGGTGAATTTTACTTGTGATGAATTTGTCATGGCGGTGAATTGTTGATAGTGAATTTTCCGTCGATGAATTGCTAATGGTGAATTTTCCTAGAGCTAATCCCTAATACTATAGATGATTAGTTTGATTGCAAATTTGGTGGCATGCCTTATTTGCTTTAGATATGTTCAAATAGGAAATTATTGATAAATTTTTGGTGACATGGAACAAAGAAGGTTTGATGACACAATTTTTTTTCTTAATAGTTTTAATTGTAGATTTAGCAACTTTAGGAGTTGGCAATTTCATAGCATTTTCCATTAATTTAGTAATGGTTAGCATGTGCATGTATTTAGTGTCTTGAATATTGTGAAGGAAGCTAACATAGCCTTTTAGAACTCTACATTTTCATTTGTTTGTGCTTTTGGTCTTTATGATGGTAGACTTTAGTAGTTCTTAAGTTTTGAAGGATGTTTTTATAATTTGGAGGCATATTTTTAGGTCATGGGGGAGAGTGTTAGCTATCTAAGTTTTAATAAAAAAATTCATTTGTTTTTGAGTTACAATTTTAAGTTTTTAGTTGTTGAAGATGATCAATCTTTTGAATGATGATGAAAACAAGATGCAAGTTAGTGACATGTTATCTTAGGTCAAGTATGTTTAATTATGTTTTGAAGTCATAAACATAAGTATTTTTTATTTACAGGTGATCATTTTTGGAAGTTTTCAATATACAAGTCTCAATTATCATTTTGTAGGTTTGAAATGCATATGTTTTTATTATTGCATTTACTGTGAATGGAGCTTTTTCAATTGCTTCCTACTTTGATATCTATATAGTTTTCTATAGAACCATATTGCTACCTATTTAGTGGGTTTCAATGAAAGGCTTATCATTTGTTATCAATTGCTATTTTATTTTTGAATCTAGTATACATCAAATGCAAGAATAATGACATAGATCTATCTTTAGTACTTTGTTTCATTATATGAGCTTGAAGATGGTATCGTTTATCCTTACAACATTGTAATTTTGTTTGTGCACTTATGTTTTGAAAAATGAATGAAAGTACTTTGATTAACTTTAATACTTATATAATTAATTATCTAGTGATCATTTCCTTGGTTGGTTCATGTATTGTTCTTGTTTTCCTTTCTTGGGTAGTTAAAGGAGTGTTTGCTAGATGTGTTTCTTTCTTAAAATTTGATAGTAAAAAGGTTTCCAATAAAATTATTTGTTGGGGTACATAATTGTTAATCTTGGTTGTAAATTGTTTTGAGGCAACTTTTAGTTAGAATATCAAGATTAAAAAAGAAGAAGGAAAGTTTTGTTAAATTTAAAGGATAAGGTGGTTGTGAGTGATGCTTGACTAGTGTGACTTTTTGAAATATAACGATGTTGAATTTTAATATTTTTGCTAAGCATCATTTTGTTTGATTCTAAATAGCATTTTGTAAGTATCCAATTCACATTAGAGTGTGTTACACAATATTCCACTCATCATGATTAAATGATTAGATTGTTTTACAATAGTCATTACTTGGTCATATATTTTTCCATTAAAATATATCTTTTAGTTTTATTAAACTAACTTTAAATGAGTTCATTGTGTTGAGATTTGATAATCTTGGTAATATCAGTTGTCCATTGAAGAAGAATTTGGAGTTTTGCTTAGTATCTAAGGTAAAATCATGTGAACTAAAGTGGTGTTTTAAGTCATATGCACTCATGTGTAAACAAATTACTAAAGTTCTATTTTTTCTTCAAAGGGTGTTTATGTTCACTAAAAGCTTTGTTGAACTCAATTTTGGGAATGCATGCATGTTTGAAGGTTTTAATTGAAAAATAAGCTAATGAGGAGTTCATTTATGTGTTGATCATAGAGGTTGATTTTATTAGTATTATTATTTTCTAAATACGTTTTGGTTGTGAAAGGGAAATATATAGTAAATACTAAGTTTTAAGTGTTATTTTTATACCTGGTTATTCCAATGATAATTGGATAAGTCTATTAACTTTATTGATGAAGAAATATTAAGAAAATAAAATCTCCCTAGAAACAAAATAGAATTACAACATAAATTTAATAACATTCAAAAGACAAGAATAGAAGAATTCCAATATCTATATTCTAAATGTTTAAGGTATAGAAATGAAATAAATTATTACAATGTATAAGGTCTAGAATGCACCAGGGTCACTCTTGTTGTGTGTTGTGTCGTGAGGCTGAGGAGTGTGCTTCTCATCTCTTCTTCCAATGTTCCTATGCTCGGGAGATTTGGCATCTTTGGTGGCAGGTGTGGAATGTGCCCTGTACACATGTTTCCTCTTTGGCTGAGTTTGTGGATCGAGGGAGTAGGGCCCCTGTTTCTACCTCCTTTCTTCATGCTGCTTGGGCGATTGGCCCTTCCTTCATTATTTGGAATCTTTGGTTGGAGAGGAATCATCGGATTTTTCAGGATGTGTTGATGGGGGCCCCTCGCTTGTGGTGGAAAATTTTGCATTCTTTGGGTGAAATGATCACGGCTAAGTGTGATCTGAATGATTCGATTGCTCCTTCTGATGTTGGTTGTTTCAACTGCCTTCATCTTCCTCCTTCGCATCGGCCGCCTATATGCAACAGGTGTAGGCATCCAACACCAAAGGTGAATAGGGAGGGAAGTTGGTCTCCTCCTCCTCAAGGCATCCTAAAAATTAACACGGATGGCTCTTCTCGTGGAAACCTTGGTCATGTTGGAATTGGTGGTGTTGGTCGGGATAGCTCTAGGGATGTTCAATTTATTTTCTCTATTTATAAGGGTCTGCATAATAATAATCTTATGGAGGCTCAGGCTATTTTAGTGGCTGTGGAGTGTGGCAGTCAGTTGGGTGGCGCAGGATTATTTGTGAATCTGATTCCCAGGTTGTGGTGAACTTGTTGAACAGGCGTAGGTTGGATGATGTCAGTTGGCACCTGGCTTTGATTATCAAACAAATTCTCAATCTCTGTGTTTCTCTTGAGTTTGTTACTTTCACTCATATTCCTAGGGAGTGGAATGGTGTTGCTGATTGTTTGGCTAAATGGGCTTCTGATCATATTCATGATTGGAATTTGGTTGATCGGGGTCAATTACCCCCTGATTTGTCTCAACAGTTGGACCATTTGGTGGAGCTGGATAAGGCTATGTAATGACTCTGCTCTGTAATTTTCTCTTGTTTTAATAAATTTTTACCCCTCTTTTATGTAAAAAATAAGGTCTAGAATGCACGAGTCAAGGTAAGAAGTGTCTTGGAGGAGAGTAGTTAACTAAATGATTGACTCAAATGTAGGAGTAGAGGTTGTTGGGACTCAAGATGACAGTGTAAAATATTTCTCGTCTTATCCCCCTTTATGTATTTAGCCTCATATTTTCCCATCATATATAGCAAATTTGAGAAATATTTAAGTGGGACTCCCTTGGTCAAATTTTCTTAAGTGTTAATCCTTTCAAATCCCATGTTTATATCATATGCTAAAATTTACAAAAATACAAGAAAGTTTTTATTTTGGGAGCGTTTTAGTCATTTTTGTATTTTTTTGGATTTGTGGGGTTGAACATCTTCTATTCATCTAGTATCTAGTCTTGATAATTGGTATTGCATAAAAGTTTCACAATTTTTATCAGGTCCTTTCTTCCTTCCATTTTCCTTTGATCCATTTTTTTGAGGGATTTTAAAAAACAACTAGACTTATATATTCCCTCCCAACTTCTCATCTTCTTCTACAACAAAATCCATTATTTTCATATTTCCTTGCTTTGTGGATTTGCAAAATTCCAATGGTCCTCTAGGCTTCCCTTCCTTTTCCCTATGTCCCAACCTCCATTCCTTTCTTGAAGCCTTGCAATCTTCCATTTCATCTCCCTTTTAGAATTTTGGATTTAATCTAGACTCCATCCTTTCCCTTCTTCCTCTCAACCTCCAATCCTTCCCTATTCTCAATTCTTGCATTTGTTCTAGCTTCCCTCACCTCCAAACCTTTGGATTTCCTCCAAATCTTCCTTCACTTCCCTTTTATAACTCCACATGATTTTCAATGGAATTATATTCTTTCATCCTCATCTCCAATTCTAATGTCTACTTTCTCATCAAATTCTCACAAATTTTCCTAGTGCTTTTATCATCATTTTCGTCTTATGTGGAGTTTAGTTTGAATTTTGAACACCCAATTTTCCACCCAAACATCTTTTCCTAATGTCAATTTCCACAAATGTCTCCTAGATTTATCCATATTACATCTTGTGCTCATTTCAACTTTTTGTAGAGTTTTGGTGGACTTCCATACTTTATTATATTGAATCCTAACCTCCTGTCCCACATCGAATCCTTTAATCTCTTCTTGTTTTCCTCAACCACTCCCTAAACCTTCCTAGTATGTCATTAATTACCTAATTTGAATTTTTCAACTACCCCAAGAGGATTTTCTCACCTAAAAACCCATTTCCATCTCCAAAGGCATAAATTTTCTTACAATATCAATGGTGGGTGATGAAGGTGACCATGTTTTTATTAATGTGATGGTTGAGTTCCAGAGGTAGATAATATTCATGTGAGCTCCAAGCCACCTATTTGGCATATTTTCTAGGATTTCAACTTGTCTTACACAAAAAATATATGACTTCTTGTTCTAAGTTGAATTTTGGTAAGTGATCAAATGATCGAACAAAGTGTTATATATACTAAGTTATTTTTCATTCAAAGGGTCAATTATTTTTATCTTTCCATGTGATTGAAAGTGTCAAGGATTGTCTAGGGTTTCAAATCCTACAATTTCATTTTCCTACAAAGGAACATGTTTTGTAAATCACAAAGAGGTAGTAAATTTATAATTGATGTCTATAATTGAATATCTCATTAGTTATTTGTACATCCTTAGGGAAAACCATTAGTGATAGATTGTGATAGGTTTTCAAGCTTAGGATTTCCTCTTGCCACATTTTTTGGTATAGTTATAGTAAGGATTTGATAAGTGTCATAATATTTAAGCCATTGTAGGAATTGTTTGTAACTCTCTCTTCTTTATTGCATATGATTTTTTAGAATTTGAAGAGTGATTAGTACTTAGTATGTTTAGTTGTTTAATATCATATCTCTATTCTTATTTATATTTATTGTTCCTTTTGGTAAGTTGTGACTCTGTAACCCATTAAGGCATTAGTATTGGAAGTTTATGATCCACCATACACTCAAAATAAAAAAAACATATTTCAGGAATAGTTTAGGAGGAAGAGTAGTAGTTTGTGTGCACCTCATGATTCAGTGGTCCATTCAAGGAAGCATCTATAGCGAGTCTCAAGAGTTCTCATCCTAAGTAATCATGTTTTGCATACCTACATATTGAATTTGTGTAATGATGTATCTATCATCTTAAAATAGATTTTATGTGTAGTAGGCTACTCTTTGGTCTAGTGACAACTTTTGGGGTAGATAACATACATTAGATACAACTACAATTCTTTTAGTTTGTCTTAGTTGTGACCAATCCTACTAAGCATACCTCTAAGAATACCTTTTTGGGTTTATTTGAGCCTTAATTAAAGAAGAGACTATCCACTCTTAGCAATTAACCTTTAATTTCTCACATTATGTTGATGATCCAATCAATCTCACTTCTTGACGATGTGAATAGTGATTTTGGGACTCAATAGAATAACATCATTATTGAGATAGTGTATTTATCATTATTGGTATAATTTATTTATTATTTATGGGAACCTAATTTTCCATTACCATGGAATTATTACCCCAGATCATATTTTGAAGGCCTTGGTATATTGAAGAACTTGGTGTTTAAATGAAGTTTTATAGTTGTGTGTTTTGATTATTTATAGCATTGGCATCCCATAGACTTGTACCAATAGAATGATGTCATTGTTGGGGACATGATATCTTGGTTTGTATCCTCAAAAATCTTGAAACATGATTATTGAAGAAGTTTTCAATGTGAATAGTTGGTTGCCTGCATTGGTTCTTGTTTTGTACTTTGAAGTTTCTAGTTTCTAGAGAAAAAATGTCTCTTACAAGTGAAGAGTGGTGACTCTTCTTCAATAAAACATGGAATCAATTTACAAATTAAATACATGAAGATGGAATAAGAAGGAATCCTGTATGCTAGCAAGGACAAGAAGAAGTTTCAACTAATGCAAGGATATTACAAGCCACGTGGAAAGCTAAAAACATTGGTAAGTAACCTATACTAAATTCTCAAGATAAAAAATAGTAGGTACATTAAATAGAGATGGAGCATTCAATAACTTAAAAAGTAATCATCAATATACTTATGACAATTCAATTGATAATATGGTTAGAATACATTAAAAAATGTATAGGCCTAAATATGAGATACAAAGTAATGGTGCACTAATTGGTAGAAGGAATACAAATATATCTTATAAAGAACTCATTCATGATTTGAGTTATGGGTCCCAAATACCTAAGGTTGGACAATATCCCAACTACCAAGTGTGTCAAACCTGGGAATAATACCACAAAACCTATGTTTACGTTGGGTATCTCAAGACTAATTATTGAGGTGGGTAAGACCTCCCTCATTTTTGGCTTTGCAAGACCAAGAGGGGTTTCCCTAAGGTGCCAAATTAATTGATAAAAATTATGGTTAATCATTTTCTTTTCTACAAACTATACCATTTGCATAGAGTATCATAATATTGGTGTCACAATATACTTAAGTGTTGGTTTGAGTATGCAACGTTTTGCACCTTTATACAAAAAATGTTGCTTAATATACTGGTAATAACCTATATTACTGTTATACACTCATACATGAAAGCAAGACACATTAACACCACAAATAATATAGAATGATTATCAATGCTTTTTTTAAGTGTTGGGTGATGAGAAATGGAGTTTAGTAGATTGGTTCCAATTCTACTTAGTGTTATAGAGTCATGAGTTAATTAAAGCTTGCAATGATTGAATCCTTATTAAAGAACCTTAATGAATATTTCATAGAAGAGCATGCATCTCATAATACACAAGAAAAGTGTCTTCTCCACATGCATTTAAAGAAATAAAATATAATTGTAAAATATTTGATGAGTCTAATTAGTAATACATTGATGGATTTGAACATTTCCTTTAGTATTACAAACATACACTCTACAAAAACTTTACAGAGTTTTTGCAGCCTTCTAATTGACAAACTAATCATATATTTATCAAGAAATGAACACAATACTAGTGGAGACACTCACTCAATGTGGATTCAGCAACTTAAAAATATTTCTTCAAGGATTACAATAGTTCATTAAAAGTTGGGGATGAACCCAAGTCATCAAAATATAAAATTAATGTATTTTCCTTCATTGGGACAAAACACTAGTTTTTTAGAAGTGATTTTCTTCTCTTTTCTCCACTTCGAATGATCTTCCCCTCCTAAAATGACAAAAAATAATAATACTCACAACAGGTAGCACTCAGGGGGAAACATGCATCTTTTACATAATCATGAAAACCTATAAGATCTGCAATTTTAGGTTAGTGCCCATGCCTTCCTACCAGTTCTCTCAATTATTTTTACACAAATTCACCTTAAATAGTGTTAGTTTCATTTCAAAAGAGCACGGGAGACATTCATTCTTTAGTGTATGCTATTTCTACTCATAAATGGCTTCTCTATCAATTAGAGAAGTGGGTGGAGTTAAATCTAGTTATTGGTAGAACATCTTCAATACTGATGTAGCCAAGGATAGAGATTCTCATTAAGGCAAGTAGGTGAAAACACAAGTGTGGTGTCATTCCATTTCACAATAGCTACCTTTTGAAAATCATCAACCTTTTAAGTTCTTTAATGTCAAAACACAATGGCATGAGAACATTATAACTTCTAACATCTTAAACAGAATTGTTGTCATATCACCCTTATCGAGTCATTAGGTCTTCTACATATCAAAAAAATGCACACTCCATTAGACATCAGGCCTCAAGCAACTCCCATACTATTTACTTATTTGGGGATTGGGCCAACCTAAACATGCTTATTGGTGATGAGGGATTTCAAAGCCTTAAATTATAAAAATAAATCCTTCTCCATACTTGACGTTGAAAATTTACAACAAGGATTAAGAAAAACCAAGTTTCCTTCAATTCAAATCAAGAGCATTGTTGCATAGCCCATGCAAACTATTAGACCCTTGGGGTATCAAGATTGTAAAGGAAGGAATGAATGGATGGGAAAGCTTTATAAGTTTGAAAGATAAAGGAATTTCAGGGAATTGGGGAAGGGATGGTAGGAATGTTAGAGAAATCTCAAAACTCTGAAACTAATAAATACATAAGAAAATTCTGAGGACTTTGATAGAGTTTCATACCATAGAGGGTGCATAGAAAGAGGAACCAAAATAGAGGATGGACAAAAGTTTGACTTCGATACGATACATAGAATGCTTAGAAGAGTATCAAACTATTAGGGGAAGTATGAACAAGATGACAAGTCTAAAGGGTGTGGATGGATGGATGAAGAACTCTAAAATCTCAAAAAATAAAGGACTTAATCCTTTAGGAAAAATTTAGGATTTGGGGCTCAAGAAGAATTCATACTACATGCTAAGGATTGGAGCGTCATGGAAATAGGGATTTGAGGATAAAATTACCAAGGGAATGATGGAGGAACTCTAAACATTCAACAGATACATAAGACTTAGGATTTTTAAATAATTTTGATATTTGGTGATTGGAGAGGCCAAGGAAATGGTAGGAATGAAAGGAAAATCCCAATAGCTCGAAAGGATGACAACACAATGCTTTATCAAGAATACACTTTGGACTTTGAGGATCGAGGGTTTCTCAAAGAGCAAATGTAGGGGAAACTTCAACAGTCTGAAATTATGGAAATTTTGACACTTAGCCATTTTACAAGGCTTCTACAAAAGGTTTTAGGATTGATAGGAAGGCGTGCATGCATGAGCAACCCCAAAACTCAAAAGCTCAGCACAATTATTTTTTTGTTTTTCAACTTGTGTATTTGGCTAAAACATGATAAGGGGGCCTTATAAAACAATCACAAGTACAATTTTAAGAAATATGGAACATTTAGAATATCTAATATTTGTTTTAATCAATGGGAGATAAAAGTAAAAAATGTAGAGCTTTAGAACATAAAGGGTAAAATGAGATACAATAAAATGAGGTGCCAACATTATCTTGAGTTGAGGAAGTGTGTCTCTTGCAAGAAGAACAAAAATCTAGATCTCTAGGAGAAGATAAAAACTTAAATGAAACAAAGACCGGGACTAAGCCACACCTCATCATGAAAAACAAGGGTTGTGGCTACACAAAGACAACAATATACAATAATATATATATATATATATATATATATATATATATATATATATATATATATATATATATATATATATATATATATATATATATATATATATGCTATATATATATATATATATATATATATATATATATATATGTATAAGGAAGGATAACAACTTGCAGCCAATGACATGAAGGAACATACATTTGAAGATATGGTTCAAAAAACTTACCACTTTATTTTATAGGTCAAACCTTGCATGAATACCTATGGCACATGTCCATTCAATCAAGTTGCTACATCCACATACCTCTATCAAAGAAAATCATGAAAAATAACCAACTTCCAACACATTGTAGTTGCACTTATCACCCATCACTAGAAGTAGATGATACCTTTTCCATTCATGCACTTTCAAGATTCTAATGTTGGTATCAATATATTGGGAATGTAATTGATGATCATTCGGGAAAAGGTAGCCATATAAATTAAGATTCACCATCATCTTCACCCACATGGCAACATACATTTTAAAATTCCTTGGGAGCATGATGCACACCCATATCTACACACAAATATACATGAAGAAAAATATCTTCATAATCACTAATTTGGAGTGTATCTTGCTCAAATAAAACCTCAACCTAGGCCATGTCATATGATCACTCAAATTTATGCAACCCAGATGTACCACAAATATTGATGCATTCCTCCATGATTAAATAATTTTTTTGAATCAAATACAATTTCACGTCCTTAGAACATAACTTTGAAATTTTAGGCATCTCTTGTAAAGAATCATGATCTTCAAATTTTACCTATGTTTCATATCCTCGATTGCAGTCTGTTGCAAAAATATTGTTAGGAAAACCATTAATAATTTTTTCTTCTTCCCCACCCTACAAATTAAAAATTTGATTTACTTGAGGACACACAACTTCAAAATTTATATGCTCAACTAGTGAGATAAAAAATGTGTCCTCAATGTAATCCACTTCAACAAAAGAAAATTTCTCCAAGAAAATCTAAAAAAAATCATGTCAAAATATTCATGGCTAGAAGCAACCAGATCATACACATCCCCACAATCCTTTTCCTCATTTTCAATGAGTGTACAAGCCTCATCATCCCACTAATCAAAAAATAAATAAGGACATCAAAAGAAAAGGGAAATTGTTTTTCCTTAAATCCCTTATTTGCATCCTCAACAATAATGTAACTTTTGCACATTTGAGCCAACCCACTTCATCAGCAGGAACAATCACATCCCCATCAAGAATGGGAAGAAAAGTTTCAAGATCTAATTGAGCATATCGGGCCTAGGTAAACATGTTTATTTTTTTGGGTTATAATGGGGGAAACAAACTTCCACTGGGATAGAAAGCCTCAAAATACAAATCTATTCTCTAAATATCATTAGGCCTGCATTGACATGGGATACTATTAATAACATCAATAAACTTGTGATAATCATAAACTAATTCACCATCTTGTCTTATGAGAAAATCAAAACTTCAGTAAGAAGGGGTAGGTTCATGTGAATCCAACTCACTAAAATCAGCAATGAATATTTTACTACCATCATTGGTTGTCATTGTGGTAACAATTTGGGCCTTTGCAACCACAAGTCGATCATTAGATTGCTCATCATCATAAAAAAACATGAAAACATGTCTTGATAAATATTCAAGCTTATGATAGGAGGGGTCAAAGAAATGAGCAAAAAACTCATAAATTCAAATTTTACATAGATAACCACTTGTGCAATTAGATGAGACATCATCAAAGTGATCAATGGCCACAAAATACTACATACATTCAAATAGGATTGTATTCCCTCCACAAATAAAAGGCCTTTGTATAATTAATTTATTCCAAGAGATAAAATGAAAGAACAATTTTGTGTACCTCAAACAACAAAAATAACCTTGATTTGAAACAATAGAGTCACAAACTCATACAATGAGAAAAATTTGGATAAAATTGAACCACCAAAGTGGAATTTTATGGGTACTATCAACAAAAAAATCTTCAAATTAACATCAACCCATCATTGTCTTCTTGAGTTGGTTTCTCACCAACTTACACCAACAAGTTTCATCCTTGACAACAATGCGAGTTTGCTAGTGATTTGATTTGTGGTCCCAAATCCCTAAGGTTGGAAAATCTTCCAAGTGTCAAGGGTGTCAAAGTTGGGAAGAATATCATGAAACCTATGTTTAGGTTGGGTAACTCAAGACCAAATATTGAGGTGGGAAAGACCTCCTTCACCTCTAGCTCAACAAGACCAAGGGGCTTGCCCTAAGGTGTTGAATTAACTGACAAAAAATATGATTAGTCACCTGCCTTGTTACAAACTATACCCTTTTCATAGAGTATCCTAATAGTAGTGCCACAATATATTTATGTGTTGGTTTGAGTATGCAAGGATGTGCACCTTTATACAACATATAATGTTTAACCTATAGAGTGAGTAAGATATTGATAATAACCCCTATTAATATTATATACTCATACAACGAAAGCATGACACATTAACACCATAACTAAAACAGAATGATTATCAATGTTTTGTTTAAGTGCTGGGTGATGAGAAATGGAGCTTAGTAGATTGGTACAAATTTTATTCGGGGCTATAGAGTCATGAGCTAATTTAAGCTTGCGATGATTGAATCCTTATTATAGAACCTTAATGAAGATTTCATAGAAGAGCATGCATCTAAGAATTACACATGCATTCAAAGAAACAACAAATGATTCTAGAATATTTAATGATTCTACTTATTGATCCCCTAATGGATCTAAACATTCTGTAACGCATGCCATGAAACCCTAGAGAATGTCACACACAAAGCGAAAGCGAACAATTTTTTTCTTCTTAAAAGTGTAATTAAACAAGTAAAGTAAACTACACTTACACAAAAATTCTCTAAGGTACATGACAACGCTATTTACAATTCCCATTACTGACAAAAGTTACTAAACATAACATAAGATTATTACTCATGAATTAAAGATCATACATCTATTAACATTAAAATACATCACATAAAATATAAAGTACAAAATGATCCATTCATACATTGCATCCATTCAATATTACAATTACAACTCTCATTTCCAAATGAGATTGTTTAAACAAAAATGTTACAATTACAAATTACAAAGATTCTCCTCGAATACAATTGAGGAGTGATACAATTACAAATTACAAGGTAACCAACAGATACAAGTGAGAACATGATAGAATTACAAATTCGCTGGTACACACGAGCTTTCCAATCATGAAGTACTCGTCATCACGAACAAGAACTGGGAACCCAACGGTGTAAGGTGCACGTTCCACCCAACCATGCGGTACTCGAAGGACCAACCCCCGTGCTAGGAGATAGTAAAAGAACTTCCTAGGTAAAACCTACAACCTCTAGACATAGGCAAAACAATACTAAACTACTCAAGTACAAAACTAACAAATGATTACAACGCTTCTAGATAACAATGATCAACTGCACAATACAACAAAATGACTCACGGTTGTCATAGGAGGAGTGTCATCACAAAGTTGCATGGGTTACCCTGGCGAATCTTCTTAGGCTCCGACCCCCATCTTGGGTTACCCTGGTGACCTCTTACGAAACCCGGCCCCACATGCAATCCAATGCGGAATCGATTATCTTTCTAAGAAACAAGATATCGATCATGCCATTCCAAACCTTCTCATCTCATCCCAAGTCTTTACTAGCCCTTGAGTCCATGAGCGAGGCATTAACAAAAGTTAAGTGTTTAAACTACCCTTTTTCCCCTAACATATTTATTTAATTTTCACTGATTAAACTAACTCTGCATGAGTTATCCTGACACCACTTTGTGTGTCGGCCCTCATGAAAAGCCACTCCCCTATTAACAACCTAAGGGATCAATTCCACTAACATAGGGTAAACCAGGTGCACATAACCAATTACAAATACCAATTTAATAGCAATGTACAACACAACCTGTTCGTAGAACCAGGTGACCATACTTGATAAAATACCACGTGCACTACCCAAGTCATTTCAAAGCTAAATCAACATAAGTTACAATCTCCATCTCAAGAAAACACATCTGGAAGTCTTACATAAACAAATAAATCCATTTACCCAACAACGAGAATGAGAGAGATAACATAACAAAAAGACAATTTAGGCAATTTAATAACCTACTTTAGGAATTCCTAAATCCAAGTAAAGCAATTACATTTTGCATGTAATCAATCAGAATAATTAATATTATTTAAAAAAGAAAAGAAATAAGAAGCTTAAACTAATTGTTTTCCTTTCAACTTCCTCGATTACAACTAATGTTAAAAATCAATTTTCTAATAACATAATTCTCTTATAAAATCAATATTTGCATCATTATAATAAAATCACCTTAAAAATAATTTTATTTAAATATAAATTAAACATATATATATAATTATATATTTAATGTATATACAATTATATATATTTATATTTAAATATATATTTAAAAACAAAAACTATTTAAATTCCAAATCATAAATATAGCTCACTTATTTAATTAAAATCCAATTATTTAAAATATATAATATATATATTTAAAAAAAAATATATAATATTAATATATATATATATATATTATATGTATTATAAATAATATATATATAATTTATTTATATTAAAAAACATTTTAAAAAACAACCCCCCCAATGCAAGGGACGCAGGGTCCACCCTGCTGGGGCAGTTGCCACACAGCCTCCCCTATGGGGGCGACTGTGGTGGGCAGCACGCTGCCTCCACAGCAGCCTCCCCATGGGGGGCGGATGTGGGGGTAGACCCCAACCAACATTAATTTTTTTTTCTTTTTTTTTTTTAAATACAAAATCCCCTGTTTTTGGTAATTTCCCAGAACATAAACATAAATTTTTCTTATAATTTTTTTTTTACAGAAAAATTTCTCAGAACAGAAGTTTATATAAATAAAATATATGTGTATATATATATATATAAATTTCTATTTTACAGTTAAATTGGAAAATTTTTCTACAGAAATAACTACAGCAAAATCATTTTCAAGCATAAATTCTTAATATCAGTAGTTATTTCTAGATTCGATTGTGTGTAAGCTTTTTGGATCAATATCCTTGAGCTCTCTATCTTGATGATGGATCACGGAGTGTGATTCGAAACGTTGATCCAAAAAACTTACACACAATCGAATCCAGAAATAACTTCTGATATTCTTATGGATTGTGGAGATTTAATAACATTGATAAATTCTTAATTTCATTTTCTAAATTGTAATGGAAAATTCCAACTCCAAACACAGAGGTTTCAAAAATTTCTTTTGTTTCTCTTTCAATTTTTTTATTGTTAAAATTTGATTTGCCTGAATTTCTGTTGTTCTCTTTTGTTTTCTCTACAGAAAATCTGAGAATTTCTCTATTTTTCTATAGAGATTTTCAAGAATTTACAGCAAGATTACAAAGAACGTGTGTTCTAAAGTCTGAAGAAATACAATTTGATGTTGTGCTTCCTTGCCAAATCCAAAATTCTAGATCCTCCTTCCAAATCTCCACTTCCAGATCCAAAAATGTATCCAATACAAAGAAAACTTTCCTCTCTTTTAACAACAAATTTTCCAAAAAAATTAAAATCAAATCAAATAAAATATCTCCAATTAATTTTCCTCCATTTTAGTCAAATTTTCAAAATATCCCATCAACCACCATAGTTATTTCCCCCCTTATGCATTTTTAAGATATTTTTCCTTTTAAATGATTTAAAACAAAATTCCATTTCAAATAAATTTAAATCTTTTAATTTATGCATTTTTCAAAACAACTTTAACTATTTAATTTATTTAATCAATAACTATAATTTAATTAATTAATTAATTAATTTACTCAACACAATAAATTTAATTAATTAGTTTATTTACTTAATAACATAAATTTAACCACAAGGATTAAATTACCTTACTAATTGAATAAAATTAAATTAACTAAATTAAATAACAATTTTAATCTAAATACATAAATTAACATCACCACCACTTAAATATTAATTCCCACATATAATTTCCACCTAATAATAAATTATCAAAACATCAAAGACAACATGACCCAACAACAAACCAGACACAAACTGACGACACACTATGACAAGGTTGTGGTTTGACAAGGGAAATCACGTTACTATCTCCCAATCAACAATACTGTTGGGATATGGACACACTCAGACCTATGAAACCAGGTGGAGACGATGTCCTGTACCTGCAATCCTATAATCAAAATGAATGTCGTACATGGATAAAACATAACAGTCACACCATGAAGAGAAATCACAGAATCACAGGGCGCTCGCATGCGAGTGATGTAATCCTGTCCCCTTCACCTATACAATCACATCAAGACTGATGAAAGAAAAGCATCGTTAATCAACAAATAAGCATATATCAAAATTAGCAACTATGTTAATCAAAAGCATAACATGAAACATAACATCCATATAGTGCATCATCTCATCACAGTATAACATTCACATTGTTCTAAAGCCAGTGATCATAAAACCATAACAAATATCTGAGTCTGTCAAAATAAACACATTGTCTAACATCATAGCAAACCGGAGGGGTGCTACACATTCCCTTTAGTATTATGAACAAACACTACCAATATTTGTGGAGTTTTTACAATCTTCTAGTTGACAAACTAATAATATGTGTATCAAGAAATGGATACAAACTAGTGGTGACACTCACTCAATGTCGATTCCACAATTTGAAACTTAATTTCTTCAAGGATTGCAATGCTTAATTAGAAATTTAGGGATGAACCCAAGTTGTTAAAATATAAAATTAATGTCTTTTCCTTTACCAGAACAAAACATTGGCTTTTTAGAGGTGTTTTTTTTTTGTCTGCTCTTCTCCAACTGGTGTTCCTCTCCTTGGAAAATGAAATTGAAAATAGATATACCCATAGTAGGTACAACTCAGGGGGAAATGTGCATCTTTGACTTGCAATCATGAAACCCTGCAACCTCTACAACTATAGGTTGATTTCCATGCCTTCCTACCAGTTCTTTCAATTATTTTTGATAAAATTCTACCTCAAACAATGTTATTTTTGTTCCCAAAGAGAATGAAAAACATTCATCTTCATTCAACATCATTTTTGCTAATAAATGGTGTTTATAGTAGTTAAAGAAGTGGGTGGAGTTAAATTTGGTTGTTGGGAAAACATCTACAATAATGATGACATTTGAGGACATACATTACCATTAAGTTGAATAGGTGAGAAGACAAGTGCAACACCATTCCATTTTGTTCCAGCCACATTTTGAAAATCATCAACCTTTTAGGTTTTTTAATGTGGACACATCGTGGGATGATAACATTATAACCTTCGACATCCCAAAAAGAATCATTGTCATACCACTCCTATTAGTGATGAGACATAAACAAGTTCAATACCAATTGTTGGGAATTCAATCTCTATCCAAAAAATGACTTCAATGGGTGATATTCAAGGCTTGGACTACAACAACATGAAAATCTGAAACTTATATGCAAATCTGAAAATTAAGTTACATCTTTTAATATGGAAATACCATGATTAGATACATCTTCTTTATGATGCCAAAAATAAACCAACTTAACATGATTATAAACACTACCTTATGTGAACTTATAACAACAATAAATTAAGAATAACATCAGCATAAGATAGGAGAAAAGAGGCATAGATCAACAACACAGGATCATCACATAACACATGATTTACGTAGAGAAACCCTTGAGGGAAAAAATTCCACCAAGAAGAGAATCCAAGTATGCATTATCATCAAATAAATGAGATTACAATACAACCACTTCCATTCTCCTATTTTCCTCCAACATGGCAGCACTTGTGTACCTATGAACAACCTCCTTATGCCTCCACCTATCCTTGTTCCTACAGAGTGACACTACATTCAACTATTTCTCATCTTAAATCTACATCCAAGAGGCTGATTTTATAGACTTGAGAAGGCATCTAATGCACCAAACATGGCACCCAAAGATGACCATTCATTCCAAGCATCCCCAACCTTTGTATATCCTCCATAGAATACAAAAGGACACCTATCTTAGCATCCAATACTTTCCCTCCAACTTGGGAACCCAAATTTGAGAAGATAAACATTACATTAAATGCAATAAATGATGGAAAACCAAGTGATACATGCTGCCTTTATCCAAGCACCCACTTGGAGAATCCCAATAGTCACTTATTTATCATTTCCTTTATCTTTTATTATCCCATTCTAGGCATCCACATGTGGGGAAAGCAATATTAAATAATTATGTCCACAATCCACATTTACTTTTGCTAGTGGATCCATCACCCCTTATGAGTATATTACAAACAATGGTGAGAATTAATATTACAAATTTTTTTCCCAATACACCCTATGTTCCTAAAGACACTTTCCAAGGATGTTGGAACCATGATATATGCCATAGGATTTACAAGGTGGATGACATCTAATCCTAACAATTAGGCCATCGGGCCTTAAACACACCATTTTTTTCTATGATAGAAGCACAATAAACATCAACATCTTGAAATAATGCACACTCCATTGGACATCAAACCTTAGGCCACTCCCATACTATCTTCTTGTTAAGGCATCAAGCCACTCCCATACTATTTATTTGTTAAGGAATCAGTCCAACTATACTTGACACTAAAAATTTACAATAAGGATTGATAAAAATAGATTTTCCTTCAATTAAAATAAAAAAATCATCATAGAGCCCATGAAAACTATTAGGCCCTTGAGATATTAGCATTAGAAAGGAAGGAAGGAATGGATGGGAAATCTTTGAAAGTCCAAACTTGATAAATGAATTTTGAGGAATCGTAGAAGGAAGGGATGGTAGGAAGGTAAGAGAAAGCCCAAAAAATTGAAACTAATAAAGAATTAGGAAAATTTCAAAGACTTTTATAGAGTTTTAGATCATTGAGGGTACATGGAAAGAGTAAATAGAATAGAGGATGGCCAAAAGTTTGACTCTAATAGGATACATAAAGTAATTGGTGGGGTACCAATTTTTTAGGGAAAGCATGACCAAGATGACAACCGTGATGAGGGTGGATGGATGGATAAAGTACTCTAAATGAACACAAGACTTAAGCTTATAAGAAAAATTCAAGTTTTGCGGCTTGGGAAAATTCATAAGTACATGCCAAGGATTGGAGAATTGGGGAAATGGGGAGTCGAGTAGACAAGTACTAAGGGATTGATGGAGGAGGAAATACGAAAGTCTAATGGATACGTAGAAATTATGATTTTTAAATACTTTTGGTCTTTTGTGATTGAGAAGGCCAAGGAAATAGTAAGAATGGAAGGGAAAAACCAATAGTTTGAAAGGATGAAAAAACAACACTTGTTCAAGAATACACTTTGGACTTTGAGGATTAGGGATGCTTCAAAGAGGCATGAACATAAGGGAAACCTTTAAAATCTGAAATTCTAGCAATTCTAAAACTTTTATCCAGTTTAAAAGGCTTCTAGGTAGGGTTTTGGGATCGATAGGAAGGAATGCAAGCATGAACAACCTCAAAACCTTGAAACTCTAAAAAATTTAACACTTACTCAATTTTTGGTTTTTCAACTTGGGTATTTGACTAAAACATGACAAGTGGGCCTTATATAACAACCAAAGGCACAATTTTAAGCAAAATGGCCCATTTAGAATCTTCAAATTAGTTATAGTTGATGGGAAAGAAAAGGAAAAATGTAGATATTTAGAGCAAAACATGGAAAAATGAGACTCAATTAAATGAGGTTCCAACGAAACTTATGCAAGCTTTTGGTATAATAAATCATAATATCAAATCATATATTATTGTTCAACATCCCACTTCTCTTAATATGTCACATAGGGATGAAATCAAACATGACACTTCATTCCATGATGTTAGTGAGTGAAAACATTCATATGATGACCTAACAGACAATGATTTTGATAAAGAGATCAACCTGTTATGGATGATTTAGACAATTGGAATAACAACTTCAAATTTTAAAAGGAGTGAAACAAGCTTGAAATGTTAGACAAGTTGAAGTACATATTTAGTATCCCAACCACAAAATAGAAACTAGAACCATGTGCATAATATTATAGACCTAATACCCTATCATCAACATGTTCAACAATTTTCCAACCATGTTAGGCCTAAATTTAGAAGGCATGCTTAAGGATTTCCTCCCATTAGATAGCCTTCAAGAGTTGAAAGGTACAAATAATTTGATTTTTTTGGTATCCCTAATATTCCAAATGTAATCTCAAATAAAATAAGAGGAGAAATATGAAGGTTCTAAGATAACAATAAAGTGATAGGAGAGGAATATTTGAGGCATTTCATGAATTTCATGGATGAGTATAATATTGTTTATGAAGATATGATGATAAATTTATTTGTACAATCTTTGGAGGAGAGTGCAAAAGAATAGTACAAAATCCTTCCAAACAACATTATTCAATCATGCTAGGAGTTCATGATAATTTTCATATTGCAATATGGATATATAATAGATCCCAATTTGGATAACATAATCTCGCAAGTATTAATAAAATGATAATTGAAATAGTGGTTAAATTTAACTGCATGTTCATCATATAAATATGAGAAAATTACCATAGAATCTTAGACCGAATGAGTTCATGTACTTAGTCCTCTACTTTGGTGCCTTTTTTTCCAAGATTGGATATTATATTTGGGGTCCAAGAATCCACAAAACTTGAGAGAAGCTTATGCTATAACTATCAATATTAAAATTAATATGTGACCATCTAAAAAACATATAAAGAGGTTAGATGTTCAAATATCACAACCTAAAAAAGGGGATTCACGTAAACCTCTCATTGCTGAAGAAAAGATAGATATGCTAATGGGTACTATAAAGGATCTATCCTACAAGGTTGAAATAAATTATTTTTTTTCAATAAAAAAATGTTGTGACACATTTCAATGAAGGTAAAATATTGAAAAATAGATCATATAATAATGATTTTTAAAAAAATACCATAGCAAAATGATAGAAAATGGCTCCCAACCAAGGGAATTTCTAATGTGCACTTCCAAGACATATCTTTGTGGTGTGAAAGTTGTTATCTCTCACGTGATCAATTTAAACATGCATTTTCCTTATCAACCAACAAGGAAAAAGAGTCCCCTAATGGGGAAGGTATTTTTGAATGCTATGAAGATGAAATTAACTATCTTGATACATTTGGTTATGGATCCATGGAATAAATGGAGTATTTTAACTATGACGTGTCTTATCAAATCCTCCAATATGATCATGGTGCAAGTTCAAATTAATATCAATTACTTGCTCAATATTTTGAAAACTTAAGGTAACTCATGCAACACAAATATAAAAAGTCCAAACTATCAAATAAAGACATAAAATCCCTTATATAAGTATAATTAATGTGTGTCTAGAGAAGATACCATCTAAGGAATAGGAAAGTTCCAAAACTAGGTAATGCCATTGTTATTGTGCCAACTAGGAATGAATTGAGCATTGGGAAAGAGAAACAAAGGACATAAAATCAGAGAAGAAACAATAGTGATGCAAATAATGTGGTGGAGCAAAAGAAAAATCCAATACAATAACATATAGCCAAGAGAAAACATGTTCCCAAGGCCCATGAGCATACAACATCTTTAGGTGCCATGAATATTCTAGAAGGGGAAAACTTAAATGATAGAGTATGCCAAGTTCAATCCTAGCCACATAAAGGAAAATGTGGAGACCAAAAAAATTAAGGATGTTGCTTCTTTTGCTCAAATATTGCCTTTCATTCCTTATAAAAATGAAAACTATCCCACATAATGCATCCCTTCCCAACTATAAGCCCATTTATGTAGCTCAAGTCATGAGCTAGATTAGAATGTTAGTGCCTATAGAGAAACTCCTTAAAATCCTTAAACATGGGGAAATAGTTTTCTTACATCAAAGCTATAAAAACAAATTATCAACTTCGTCATATCCCCAATGATGTTTCAAATGGTAAGGATGTTGAAGATACCATTGAGGTATATCTAGGGAATTCCCTTGTCAATAGCCAAATAAATGTTCCATGTTATTAATTAGTGGATGATTAGTTCACAAAAACATGTTGGATTTTGGAGCTTCAAGTGATGTCATGCCTCTTTGGGTTATTAATGATCTAGGTTTACATGTGTCCAATTCTTATGGTAAATTCTTTGTCATGAATTTTAGAGAAGTGAATGTTGTGGGAATAGTGAACAACATAGAATTCCAATTGGCTACATACCCAAACAACTCATTCTTAATGGATATAATCATTGAGGATTGTCTAGCCAAATGCGGTATGCTACAATCTAAAAAGTGCACAACTTCAATAGGAGGTACTATCTATCATATGATGCTATTCCATTGCATGAGGAAGAATTCAAGCTACACAAAGAAAAGAAAATGTTCCACATTATTGAAGACCATTACAAGATCACTAATAAGTGTTATACTTTGATGTTGGTCCTGACCACTTCATTAGATATTGAAATGAATAAGACCATAGAAGTTTTGACTCTCCTATTTTCTTTCCTTCTACCAATGATGTGAATGATATATGGGCTATTTTTTATGGTACATGTTTAAAGAATAATTTGAGTGCAAGGGTTTTCCTAGTTTCTCCTCATGGTAAAATTTTCAAGTACGTGTTCAACTTGACCTTCTCATGCACTAATAGTATTGCAGATATGGGAGTGTATGCTATTGGAATATGAAAATTTGGATGTACCTAAGGTTGATAAGGTAAATTTTGATTATGCATTCACATTTTTCCACTTGAATGATGATCCATGGTATATGGATGTTATGTTCTACCTACAAAACATGAGATGTCCCCTTGGAATAAGTAATAATAAACATATAAAATATAATTTTCAATTCCAAAAGCATGGGTTGGAATATGATAATTTAAAATGAAATATCACAACAGGATGATCCTTAAATTCTTGATCCAAGAACAATCAAATAAACTAATGATTAAATATCATCAAGAAACTTGTGGAGGATATTTTAAGGCCAAGATTACTATGCACGTGATTCTTGTTAGAAATCTAAAATAGATTGAATAACCCAAGGAAATTTTTAAGAGAAAATAAAAGTTACATAAACTGAAAAAACATGAAGAATGCAAACCAGGAATTTGAGAGATTATGCAATGTCGATTTGATAGAATTGCATTAAGAGCTTCCATGATGAAAAGATACAATGCAAAGATGCATAAAAGATGAAAATACAAGCTATGTAGTGAGTGTATATAGAACTAAGGAGAGGATGGAACCAATAGGAACCAACCACAAAAAGTGGATATGGACCACCAAAAGTGGAGGATGTCACCAAAAGTGGAAATTTTTCCACCCTTTAAGGAAGGGGACACCACATCACTTATCTCCTGGTAATAAACTCACTTTATTATCATAATAATGCTTAATAAAAATGTAGGAAAAACCTAGGACTAAGGGAAAATAAATTAACCCACTAGAAAAATAAAAACCTATGCCAACACCCCCCCTTAAGCACAACTTAGGAAGATGCAAAAGATGATGGGTCCCAACAAATGAGGCCATGTTAGGTACCCATGTACATATCAAATCCCTCTCAAAGAAGAAGAAACCCTCCCCCCACAACTAGAACACCCCTTGGAATAGAGAGAGAAGAAGAGAAGGACTAAGTAGCCCCCCCAAAGAGATCCAATGATAGATGCTCGAAACTGGATGGAGAAGATAGTCCATAATCATCAAAAAATGTTCCTCCCCTTAGGAAGAAACATAACCAAAGGTGTATGCAAGCTATCTCCCAAGTCCTGAAAGGAATATATAGGAAGAAAGTGAAAGATGTATGAAGTATCTGAAGTTGGCTCAAGTATCCCCATGTCGATGCTAAAAGTTGTCACAATCAAATTAGGCGTTCTAGGCCACACTATTGAAGATGAAAAATCAAAATATCCTAGAGACTGATGTAGAGCATATTCCAAAGATAATAATGGTTTGAAAATAGTTGTGTAATGACTATCATCAAGGAGGAGAGATAATCCCTCAAATGTGTTCTCCAAATCTTAAATATACATCTCCATAAACAAGTTTGAAATACCTATCAAGAGATCATTCCACACGGTTTAATTAGGAAGACTATGGATTCCCTGTTGTGGGAAGTTATTGGAAGCTTTCGAAGAAGCAACACTAAACTTTGAAGTAGCAATAGATGCAAGGACAAAAGAGTGGTCCTCGAAGACAAGACACATGTCCTCAATAGTGTCATCTAGATCCAAAATGAGGGACTTTACAAAAAAACAAGAAATGTCTGGTAGAAATTGGTCCCAATGGACTGAATCTAGAAGATATAAATGATCTTGTTGCAATGAATCACTGGAGGCTCTTGAAGAATCATCTCTGGAATATGAAGCTACAACAGGTGATGTCAATTTAATCTCGACATGAGGATGAGAAGCAAGAGAAGTCTTTGTGTCATCTAAACATTCAAGACATGCATAATACTCAAGCAACTCTAAAGTATCACCAAAGGGTATATTATCTGAATCATCAAGTGGAATGAGGCAATCTATAACAAGATCATCTAGGAATGGAGAAATATGAGGGTCTTCAAACATCTCCCAAATCTTGGTCCAAAGTGTGTGAGGACATTCAATGTCCACTATAGCCCACATAGTTTCATTATCAACATGAGAACCAATAAATCCTGATACATGATCAATTTTATTAAGCCATACTAATTTCCTTCTAGGTGTTTCTAGTTTAGGCATGAGCCCATAAAGGTAAGGAAAAAATTTGAGCCATCTGAGATGGGTTAGAATGCCTTTTTTCTAAGACTCATAATTGGACTTATCTAGGATTATCACAGAAGGATGGTCAGAAAAACCCATGATACAATCCTCAAATTATTACAAAGGAACACTAAAAGAGAACACCAATATACTCCCACCCTTTTCACTAGTATCAAAAATCACCCCCCAAATATTATAAGGTTGGAAATTTATAGTTCAATGTGATTACAAAGCCTTTTCCAAGATACAAAATTACAAATTATGATATAAAATGAACCTGAGAAAAAATATGGAAAAATTATCCTTATAACTGTGTAGTGTTCTTCAATACCTTTCCAACACCTATTCGTTTCTAAAAATCAGAGAACCAGGGAGAAAGTTATGGCTTGTTGAAGAAATTGGAAAAAATAAATTCAACTTGAAATATCTGATACAAAAAAGAAAAAAAATCTCAATACCTCTATGGATGGAAAGTGCTCGTCTCTAGCTTTCTAGTGATATCTCATTTTCAAAAAATGTACACCCTAATGAAAAGGTATGCAAATTTGAAAAAAGGCCCAATTTGGCATATTGGGGGAGCCCTGGTGGCTCCTTGGTGGCCCATGGGCAACAACTGAGCAGAGTTGAGGCTAAGCTTCTGTGGTTATTTGATTAACTATTGGCAGTTAATCCTAGAGGTTTGATATCTTGTTCACATGCTTCACATGCTTCACATGCCACGATTTAAATATGAAGTCTCGATTCGCAATCAGAGAAATCGCGCAGTTTATTGTCGTTGGCGGTTACTGTTTGGTTACTGTCGGTCGTGATTCTCACCGAGCCCATCATAGTTTATATAACATACCATAGACTATATGTTAAACATTATAGAATATGGTTTGTGTGGTAGTGGGCTTAAAATCCCTAAGCGCTAAACTTAGTGCTAGGTGCTTAATGCCTTACACTAACTAGGTGCAAAAGTTACCTTTTATTTTTATTTTTTATTTTTTTTTGCAATTTTTTAAATTTATGCCATATGGATCTATAGCTTCAGGGAGCGGGGGCGGGGGAGTATGACCCTCCAGGCAAAAAAAAATTCTTTGGCGGCTCCTGGCTCTGGATATAGGAAAATTTTATGTCAAAATTTATCTCCTTGACCTCCTGAATGCAATGGCAAGGTTCTTTTTGGTCGAAAATGCTCCTGGAAAAACCTATTTACTAGATCTGAGCTTCAAACCCCCGTTTGCAACTTTTTCAAATGATCCAATTTAGATGAAATGAAAGCCAAATATGACTTTCTCGAGCCTTTTGGATGCATTGTAACAATAAAAAATGCTACCAGTATAGCCAAAAATGTTGCAATCACTTAGATCTCACAAAAAACATATGCAATATGTAGAGGTTATTAGATCTTTGCAAACCCTTTCTGATTCTCTAGATCATTCAAAACACAAGAGAAGAGCATATGGGAATTTACAAGATCTTTACAAGAAAACTCAATCTCTCATTCGGGAATCTATGAACTTAGATTTCTCAAAACAAAAGCTCTGATACCATGTTAGAAATCTGAAATAGATTGAATAACCTAAGGAAATTTTTAAGAGAAAATCAAAGTTACATAAACTGGAAAAATATGAAGAATACAAACCAAGACTCCGAGAGATTATGCAATCTCATTGTGACAAAATTGTATTAAGAGCTTCCAAGCTATAAAGAAACAATGCAAAGATGCAAATTCAATCTATGTAGTGAGTTTATATAGAACTAAGGAGAGGATGGAACTAATAGGAATCAACCACAAAAAGTGGGTATGGACCACCAAAATTGGAGGATGCCACCAAAAGTGGAAAATGTTCCACCCTTTAAGGAAGGGGACACCACATCACTTATCTCCTAGTAATAAACTCAATTTATTATTCTAAGCAAGTTTAATAAAAGTGTAGGAAAAACCTGGGACTAAGGGAAAATAAATTAATCCACTGGGAAAATAAAAACCTACACCAACAATTCTTAGAGGATACTAATTTTACAACATTATTCAAGGATGTGGTCAATTCAATGAGGAAATGTGATGTCTTTAAGATGTTTTTAGGAAAATTGAAGTAATTAGGTGTTCTCTCTTGTATTTGTGATGGTTGAAGCGCCATTTCACTGGTGAGGTATTGGTTTTATATGATAAATTAAAAAAATGTCAAGTAAAGGATATAAATAGATTCTTGTAGCCACTTAATACTTCACCAAATGGGTTGAGGAAAATCCAACATGTAATGCTACATCTAAGGTGTTCATTAAATTTATATTTAACAATATAATTACCGAGTTTAGAGTGCCTACAAGAATTGTCGTTGACAGTGCTATGTGCTTTAAATCCCATGACATTTAAAAAATGTGCACTATGTATGAGATTGATCTTATTTACTCGGCCCTTTATCATCCCCAAGGAAATGAAAAAGCTACATCTAGTAAAACCTATAAAGATCAATATAATAACATTAGATATAAATAATAAAAGATGAGATAATAAATTGAAATATGCATTATGGATCGATAGACTAACTTAATAAACAAGTATTAGTAAGAGTCCCTTTACAATAGTGTATGCCAATTAGCTTAAAACTACCAATATAAAAAGTTGTTGCATGATGTTGAAGGGGGAGGAAATAATGTAATTTCTCAAATAATACTAGAGCTAACTAGATTGGATGAGGATACAAGGCTAGCATATAGTAAGCTCTTGCCACACAAGCAAACAAAGTAATATCTATTTGATAGTAGAGAAATTAAAAAAAAAATCCATGTTGGTGATTTTGTTATCATGTGGAATTTTATATGAGAAGATAAAGGAAATAATGGCAAGTTTGATCCCTTGTGGATTGGTCCATATGAAGTTGTAGAGGAGTTTTCTCATAATATGCACTACCTCAAGGATTTAACAAGAGATTTAATGAAGTTAATAGTTCATCACCAACATTTTAAGTATTATTTATCATAAGTAATGATTCTTTACCCATATATATTGTTTTGTGTGTGTGTTATCTTTGTGCATTCATGACCCTTATTGGTCATGATGAAATGTAATTGTCTCAATCCTTTCTCTATTGTCACTTTTTTATAGTTTTCTTTTTAGAGATTTGAATTTTTGTTGTGATTGTATTAGACACATGTCCCCAAATAGAGCCAACGGGACTCATTTTGACAATGCAATTTTTTCTTTCAAACCCAACCCCATTCTACATTTGGTCTCATATTTCCCATAATACATAACTGAACAGGAAAAAAATTGTGGGTCACCCTTGATAAAATTTTCTTAAGTTTTGTTCTTTTTCATCCCCCATGTTCATATCATATGTTGAAAGTTGCAAAAATCCAAGAAATTTCTATGCCTAGGAATGTTTTAGTCTTTTACATATTTTTTATGGATTTATTGGGTTTTGGTGGATTAATAGAATTCTTTTGCTTATCCAGTACCTAGTCCTAGTCCTAACCATTAGTCCCACATAAAATTTCTAGAATATTTATTGGGTACTTTCTTCCTACCTTTTTTTTGGTTCGATTTATTTACAGGATTTTGATAAACATCCAGAATTATGTATTCCCTCACAACCTCCCATCATCTTTTGCATTGAAACCTTACATTTTTCATGTTTCCTTGCTTTATGGATTTGTATAATTCTTATGGTCATCCCAATTTTTGTCCTTTGTAAAATTTTAGAGTTCATCCAAACTTCTTCCTTTCCCTTCTACCTCCAAACCTCAAATTCTTTCCTACTTCTAGTTCTCACATTTGTTCCATCTTCCCTCACAAAATTGCTATAAACCTCCAAACTTTCTCTAGATCTTCCTCCACTTCCCTTCACTAGTTCCACATATTTTTTTACATCCTTTATATCCAGTTGCAATATTTTATGGACTTCTAAGCTTTCATCCCTATTTCCAACTCTAATGTCCACTTGGGTATCAAATTCTTGCAAAGGTTCCCAATATTTTTTGTTAGTTTCTTCTTGTACAAAGTTCAAGATAACTTTTGGATATCTAGTTTTCTACCCAGACATCCTATTCCAATATCCAATTTCATATATCTCTCACATCTCTCTATATTGCATCCTTTTCTTATTTCACCCTTTTGTAGATTTTTGATGGACTTCTATATTTACTTTGTTATGTTCATTTCTAACCTCCCATCTTGCATTGAATCCTTAAATTTCTTCCTATTTTACTCAACCATTCCTCAGACATTTATAGGACACCATTAATGACCTGATTTGACTCCTGCAGCTACTCTAAAAGGATTTTCCACCTAAAAACCCATGTCCATCCCCAAAGGTACATATTTTCTTCCAATATTAATGGTGAATGGTGAAGGTGACTATTGTAGACACATAAATTTTTCATTAAAAGCGTCCTCTTATTCAATTTTTCCAATCATTAAGTGGATCCAAATATGATTATTATATTATTATTCTTCATTATATCATAATATCAATTTCCTCCTTTTTACCATAATTTTCATATATTTAATTCATTTAATAATTTTATAAACATTTTAATATTCATTAAATTACATCCTTCTTCTAAGCTCTTCCACACCCATTTTATCACCTATTTATCCTATTTCACTTCTTCTATTCCACTCATCTCATGCATGTGGGGCATACTCCTCCAAGCTAATCTTTTGTCCCACATTTTCCCTACAAACTGGATTCACCCCAAGGATGCCTATTTAAGAATAGCCTTCTCTCATATTTAAATCTCCAGGTTTCTTTATAGATTCATGCTTTTTGCATCTTGCCTCTTATGCATGCTACTGTGGGCACCTAATTTAACACAAGATCTTGATTGTAGGAGAACAATGGAGTAGTTTTATATTGCATGCATGTGTGTTTAGATTAAATATTTGTTTGTGCATGTATGTGGGTTTTTTTGCAAATACTCCATTATAGGATGTTGGAATAATCTAAATCTCCGATTCAGAACCTTTGTTTCCTCCATATACATTACAAACTATAAACTGGGTTTGTGAGAAATTTAATGGGTTTTTGTGTCTTGATGTTTTATGATTTTTGTCCAAAAATTGTAAAAATCCAAATTGTAACTTTGGAGATATGATAAAATCACGGCTGTGGGTTGATTCACTTGATAAAAGTTTTTTTTTTTAAATTTTGATCCCTATCTTGCTTGCAAGTTTGTTTAATGCTTTGTTTGCAGGTTGTCTTTTCTTCTTAGATTCCTCTTAGATTGCATCCTCTGTTTCTTTTCTTGTTGTTGGTGGTACAGTCTCTAGCAATTATTCCAAGATTGACATGCATTGAGAAAGATAGACATGCAAATGAGAAATAATGATAAATCTGCCTTCATTTCTTTGGTAATGTTTTAATGGTTTCTATCTTTACTGATGAGCTATACATAAGTTATGGAATTATTGCTTTCAGTTTGAACGTATCCTGCAAATCATGACATTTTTAGTGCATTTTGAATATATCATGTCAGTCTGAATGTGTCTGACAATCATAATTATTTCATTTTGAACACAACCTGCAATCATTTCATTTTATTTTGAACATTTCTAGCAATCCATATCCTACAATCATTCTATCTTGCAATCATTTCATTCTATTTTGAACCATTAGGCAGGTGTTTGCAGTAGTCGACATGCAAATCTATCTTTCTTTCATCAAATGACTCAATGCACAAAGTCTTTTTAATTTAGATTTTGGCTTTAATTTAGTTTTGGTTTTAAGTTAGTTTTAATTTCAATTTAATTTTAGTTTTAGTATTAGATTTAATTTTGATTTAATTTTTGGTTTAGACTTAAGTTTTTTTTTATTTAGACTAATTTTTTTAGTTTAGATTAATTCTAAATTTTAGATTAATTTTTAATTTTAGAATAGTTTTTAACTTTAGGTTAATTTTTAATTAAGATTAGATTTAATTTAGATCTAAATTATTTTTTAATTTTAGATTGATTTTTAATTAACTTTAATTTAGATTTAAATTATAAATAACTCTAATTTATAATTAAATTAGAAATAAATTTAATTTAGAATTAACTTAGATTTAATTTTTATTTTAGATTTAACTTTTAGATTTACATCTAATTTTAATTTAAATTTAGATTTAGTTTTAACTTAGATTTAATTTTAGAATTTAGATTAGATTAACTTTTAATTAGGACTAGTTTTTAATTTAAATTAGCTTTTAATTTAGATTAACCTTTAAATTTAGAGTAATTTTTAATTTAAATTAGCTTTTAATTTAGATTAACCTTTAAATTTAGAGTAATTTTTAATTTAAATTAGCTTTTAGTTTAAATTAGTTTTAATTTTAGATTTTAGATTAGCTTTTAATTGTAGATTAGTTTTTATTATTAATTCTAGATTATTATTTTTAATTAGCTTTTATTTTTAGATTAGTTTTTAATTTAGATTAAATTTTAACTTAGATTAATTTTTAATCTAGATTAGTCTTTAATTTAGATTAGCTTTTAATTTTAGATTAGTTTCTACTTTTAGATTAATTTTTAATTTAGATTAATTTTTAATTTAGATTAACTTTAAATTTAGATTAATTTTTAATTTTAGATTAACTTTTAATTTTAATTGAGATTAGCTTTCAATTTTAGATTAGTCTTTTAATTTAGACTAGTTTTTAATTATAATTAATGTCTTTTTCCTTCATAGTTTAATTGTTGATTCTATGGCTAATCGTTAGTTTTTCTCTTACAGGTTTGCATGTCAGAGACTTGAAAGTTGAAAACATAAACACACGTTTTTCGAAGACTTAAATTTGAAATTACTAATGACATTTATGCAAGACGTTCGTCGAAGACTTGATTTTGAAACCAATTGTCTTTTAGATTAGAAATATTTCATTTGGTACTTAAAAAGAAGAATTGTCTTCTTTCCACGTAGATTTAACTAGGGGGTTAATAAACCACTGTTTGTTGTGCTTGTAAAGATGGTAGGTATTATGCTCTCACCTTGTGCAAACTCGGTGATCAGAAAGCCAAACCCATCTTTTTCTATGTTAATCCCTTAGAGGGGTCTTCCTCGAAAGAGGGAACGACTCCAACCAGTTTTTCACTCAGGCCGGTATATAAATGAATAAAACTAAACTGTCAAGTCCTCATGGTGTGTAGGCCTTAGTCGTGCAGTGTCATTTGAAACATGGTACCTACCTTTTCTTTTAAAGGTATACGAGCCCCTAGTAGAGTGATTAAAGTCTTAAGTGGCTTGTTGGACGCTCGCGAGGTGCCATGTCCCTGAGTATTCACTAAGAACCACTATTTTAGTAGCCAAAATCCTTCTATTTGCTAGCATAGGAGGTCGAACCTATGAATTCATCCCACATTCTTGCAGTTCTTAGTAGAGATGAAGAGTTTGTCATGCAAGATTCAGGAGAACTCGAAGCTTGGTTGACCCGGAGAAGTGAGTGTCGTGGAGGGGAGCTAGTGTGGCCAAGCTTATAAGTCATCCGCAAAGAATAAGCGTGACTGGTTAATCCAAGTGGGAATCTAGTGAATATAGTCCTTGCCAACCCTAGGATTGTGCATGTTTGTTTCTATCTTGAAATCCAAATTGAAAAATATTTTATCTGTTGTGTCTTGTGTGTGTTTAAAAACAAACCTCAAACAAACATCACACCTAATCATCCTACAACATCCTCAAAACATCCCAAAACTTTCCTAAAATAGTCCAATCCTTAACAATCCTAGTCACAAGCCCAAGGTCATACTTCGAGGAGTCCCTTCACCTAATCGTGAAGACAATCCAAAGCCTAAGGTCATGCTTCAAGGAGCCCCTTCACCTAATCATGAAGAAAATCCAAATCCCAAGGTCATACTTCGAGGAGTCCCTTCACCTAATCATGAAGACAATCCAAAGCCCAAGGTCATACTTCGATGAGCCCCTTCGCCTAATCATGAAGATAATCCAAAACCATATATCCTCCGAGGTGGGTCAAAATTTGCTCCTAGTGATGATGAGAATTTTGTAGACCCTAGTGATGAGGAGAACTTTGTAGAAATCTTAGGTTATCTTGATGATGCTATTGATAGGGGAAATACCACCTTAAGTTTGGAATCATACACCACTCCATCACCATCTTATAAAATGCCTATCTCAAAACATACTAGTCCTACACCAACATCACCATCCAACTTCACAAGCTCTAATCCATCAACCAAAGAATCCTTTGATAATTTTCTCCAAAGACTACTAGTAGGGAGTACATCATCCCCATCCTCCAAGACCCTTGTTGATGAAAACTTTGAAGATTTATGTGTAAAGAAATCTAAGCCCTCAAACAAAAATAATATTGTGCAATCCTACCATGTCATGCATCTATCTTCATCCCACATAAGTCAAAATAAACCTCATGAGTCTTTCACCCAAGTTAATGAATCTATCCAACCATCCTCTCCCATAATACCATCTACATCCAATGATTCATGTCAATCTCTTAGTCCAAAGCATGCTAGCATAGACTCCCATACACATCAAAATCAAAGTATTCTTTCTACTCCATCCAATGATACCAAAAATCTCCAATGCTCTCCAATATTTGACCAAGATCCCATCTCTCAAGAACCTCATGATGATCCCCTTATATCTTTTTGTTTCATCCAAGATGACCCCCTTCCATCTAAAGGGAAAAGTACCCTTCCAAGTTCCCCTTCCACCTCATCTAATGAATCTATACCATCCCATGATTCCATTGCATCCCAAGAGCATGATAGTTCTTCCATCATAACCAATGATGTCCTACCATCTGATGATCAAGATATGCTTTCCACAAAATCTCAGGATTCCCTTCCTCATCAAGATCAAGATATGCCTCCATTCAAGGATACCCTTTCATTCCATGATGCAGTTTATCCTTCTCATGATCAAGTTATTCCTTTCATACCACTTCATGATGATTCCATACCTAATGAAGAGCAAGCTACTCCATTTCCTACACTTTGTGATCCTTTTCCAAGTCAAGATCAAAGTACCCCATCATCCCCATGTCAAGATCCTATCACCCATTCTAATTCCCCTCATGATCACAATCCTCCACAAGAGTCTATCACCCCTATTCAAGCTACCCATGAGCCCCTTACCTATCAAATGGGTTCCCTCACTTTTATCCAAGGTGGTTTACTCCAAGATCTTATTATTCCTTCCATATCACATCCACCTCACGATGGAATTGCATCTTGTTTCATAAATAATACATATCCCATTGGAAAAAAAATGTGTCAAAGTATGAACTAAAAAGGAAAAGGATTAGGTCTTCATGAACAAGTTATCTTAGAACCCCTTTATATCCAAGAAAATCCATATTATCATGGCCTTGGTTATACACCTTGCACTCAAGAAATTGGTACCCATCATAAGTCAAGATTCCATCAAAATAAATCTAAGTATCCTAGTCCATCAAACCTTCCATCTATCCTACGTCCTTATCCTAGTCGATCAAACCTTCCAACTATCCTTGGTCCTTATCATCCAAACCATAGTTCATCAACCCTTCCATCCATATTGGGTCCCTACAACCCTCCATATCCTATTCATCAAGAACAACAAAGGAACACATCCTTGATGCCCTCTCAAAATTCTACCTACATTAATCCATCCATGATACCTCCATATCATTCATCTCCATCCACCCATCCCATTACTCTTGGAAGAAATTTGGGTGCCAAATGTCAAAAGATTTCATATAAAAATCCACATATATCAAAGGATCAACATGTCTCCTTGAAGAGACATGCAAAAGAAAAAGAAAATCTGATCCAAAGTCAAAAGAAAAAAATCCAAAGGCCACAAAGGCCCATAAATCAAAAAGGAAATTTTCAAAAGCCACAAAGGCCCATAAAGAAAAACAAAAAATTTCAAAGGCCACAAAGGTCCATAAAGCAAAAAGAAAAATCTCAAATGCCACAAAGGCCCACAAAGCAAAAATCAAAGTCAGAAGCTATGTGGATTTCTAAAAGTCTCATAGAAGCCATAAAACCTAAATTGGCATCCAAATTTGCTAATCCAAAAGCTTCCTCCAATCTTCCATCTAAAAACTTGTCACCTTCCAAATCCATTTTTCCTTAATCATTCCACCACCCTTCAAGGTGTGTGCCAATGTTGATCTTTCCATCATTTCCATCTATCCATCAACAAGCCTTCCAACCTCCTATCCATTATCCAACATTCATCCCCCATTATCCTCCTTTAATCCAAACCTTTGCATAAGTCCTTAGCTTCTTCCATCTACCAACGTTTATGAGTCTAATTCCCATTTCCATGGTTTATTAGAGCACATATTCGAGGGATATTAGCCATGAAACTTGATGCTTGAGTCCTCCCTCCATCTTCCTATCATGCATATACTACCTTCCATTTTCATTTATCCCTATCTATATCCTAATCTTCCATATTCCTCTTGCACTTTACACTTGGGGGCAAGTTTCGTCCATCTTATCATTCGTATTCATCATCCTCTTTACATTCATTCTTTACCTTTCCACCTTTGATCTTGACAAGGTTAAGGATCTTCTTGAGCATCATACATCTTATCCTATTCATTATTATCCATATCTTCCATGCTATATCCTTCACCTTATCCACATTCCACCTAAATACATCCTTCTTCCCTTCCTTGGCTTGATGAGGAATAGGGGAAAAATACTTAGGCATTTTGTCCATATCTTATCCATTTTGATCTTGATCATCCTATTCATTATCCTTATCCTTGCATTCTTCGATTCCATATCTCCTAGCTTATCAAAATACAAGTCCCATTCCCTTCCCTTGTTCTTGATGATATTAGGGGAAAAATTACAAATGTATGATTTGGATTCCCTTTCATATCCTTATGCGTTACCATTCCATCATAGTTCACATATTTATCATTTATCCATGATTATACTACCCTAGGATGGGCCATCATGTCCCTTTGCAACCTTGAATCTTATCATGTAAATCATATTCGAGCCTAGCTGTAAAACATTATCTAGTCCTCATATCTTTTGTCAATTAATCATCAACAATCATCAATCATATCGTACTTTGAGGAATCAATGATCCTAAGTACTTATCATCATCATGCCTTATGAAATCGATCTTTCTTGACATCTCAATCAATCAACCATTATCATCTTTTGATAAAAGATATGTTGCTTGTGTGACATGTTTTGTAGTGAATCTTTCCTTTTGATCTATCATTTATCCATGATTACATTACCTCTACAGTGGAAGATCTTATTCCTTCAATCAATTATCTATCACATTTCATCTCACTCCATCTTTAAAACTTCAAAAAATCCATAAAAAATCATAAAATGTCATGGAAAACATAAAATGTCCTAAAAAAAATCCAAAAAATCATAAAATGTCCTAAAAAAACCCAAAAAAATCATAAAATGTCCTGAAAAAAGCCAAAAAATCATAAAATGTCCTAAAAATGCCAAAAAATCATAAAACGTCTGAAAAATCCTAAAATCATAAAATGTCTTGAAAAAATCTCTTTAAAAAAAAAATCCAAAAAAAAAAAAAAAATAAAAAGAATCGACCAAAAAAAATAAATTATATATTCCAAAAATCCCAAAAAAATCAAATATTCTAAAAAAAACCAAAAAAATCACATAACTTCAAAAAAATTCCAAAACAATGACAGTTTCAGATCGCCACACAGCTTTGAACTTCAACAAAATCATAACACGCCACGATTGATAATGAAGCAAACATAACTACATACCTATCAATCCCTCTTTCAAATCCAACCAAATGCATAAACTGTGACAAGAATTAGTTCTACATTGAAACATGATGCATGTTTGTTTGATGATCTTTGATTATTATTTTTTATAATCTTTGGTGGCATGTCTTTTAGCTTCTCGAGGATGTCTTGGACTAGAGAGGCGAGGATGGGGCATGTTCACTTGTTTGTTGTTTGTGGATTGTTTCTTATTCATAGGATGACTCATATTAAGACATGGTTATCCAAAAATATTGAGGACCTATGAATCTACTGTGGATGAGAGCATTCCTTGTCTGATAGTGTCTTCCATGCAATAAGTATGCAGGTCATCTAAGGTCTTTATACCTAGATGCTTATACTTCATTGCTAAATAAAAAACACAAATAGTATTTAGGTCATCTAGATGTTCATGTTATCTAGATGCTTATACTAATTTGCGACATAACAAGCTCTATGATGATAAAGCACTCTGTAAAGCACAATAATTCTCATCACCTTGCATTCTCCCTTTCATCAATAATTTCTTTTATTGTCTTTCCCTCTCAGTTTTTCTCTTCATCATTTTGTTCATCTTCCTTGTCACAGAGAAATCAATCAATTGCTTTATCTAACTGATGTATGTCTCTTGAATCAAATCTCAAATCATTAAACTTGCTTCTCAGAATCTCATAACCCCCTAATCAATCGATCAATCAATCAATTATTTTATCAACTTGTCTTGTGCAAGCATCAATCTCAATCAACTTAATCAGCTCAATCAACTTAATTAGCTTATCAACTTGGCTATACTGATCATTTCCATCAGTTGTTCAGTTACGCCCATCAAATGTACATCATCACTTAATCACTTGTGCAATATCAATCATCTAATCATTTTCCTATCATCTATCGAGAGATTAATCTTATCACAACTTTTTCACTTAATCTCTCGAGGGGGCATATCATATTTGTCATCATAGTTATCAGGTTATCTCTGGGGCATGTATCAGTTGATCAATTTTTCTTTGAAACAAAGTGACAGGTTGCATTGTCTCAAAGAGGGGCAAAATGTAGACACATTAAAATTTTCATTAAAAGCGTTCTCTTATTCAAATTTTTCCAATCATTAAGTGGATCCAAATATGATTATTATATTATTATTCTTCATTATATCATAATATCAATTTCCTCCTTTTTACCATAATTTTCATATATTTAATCCATTTTATAATTTTATAACCATTTTAATATTCATTAAATTACATCATTCTTCTAACCTCTTCCACACCCATTTTATCACCTATTTATCCTATTTCACTTCTTCTATTCTACTCATCTCATGCATGTGGGACATACTTCTCCAAGCTAATCTTTTATTCCACATTTTCTCTACAAACTAGATTCACCTTGAGGATGCCTATTTAAGAGTAGCCTTCTCTCATATTTAGATCTCCAAGTTTCTTTATAGCTTCATGCTTTTTGCATCTCCACAAATTCTACATCCATAATCTTTGTTTTGCATTTCAATTTCAACATTTAGTTTGCTTGCATTTCTACTTAGAATAGTTGCATATGATCTGCATCTTGAATAATCTCTCATATTCGTCAATCGTAGCCTCTTGTGCATGCTACTAAGGGCACCTAATTTAAAACAAGATCTTGATTGTAGGAGAAAAATGGAGTAGTTTTATATTGCATGCATGTGTGTTTAGATTAAATACTTGTTTGTGCATGTATGTGGGTTTTTTGCAAATACTCCATTGTAGGATGTTGGAATAATTTGAATCTCTGGTTCATAACCTTTGTTTCCTCCATCTACAACTATGATGTAATTAATGCAATGGTTGAGTCCCAAATGAAAATGATATTTATGCATGCTTCAAGCCATCTATTTGACAATTTTTTTGGGATTTCAACTTGTCTCAAACATCACATTTATGAACTCTAGTTCTTAGTCAAATTCCTACAAGAAATTAGGCAATAAAATAAAGTGTTTTTTATACCAAATCATTTTTCATTCAAAGGATTTGTCATTTTTATACTTCCATGTGATTGCAAGTGCCAAGGATTGTCTAGGGTTTCAACTCCCACAAGCCTAGTTCGTTATCAAGATTTTTTTTTGTAAATCACAAAGAGGTAGTAAGTTTGTAACTGGTGTCTATAATTGAATCTCTCCTTATCCATTTGTAGATATTCAAGGAAAATCCTAAGTGATGGATAATATAGGCTTTCAAGCTTAGGGTTTCTTCTTTCCACATTTTCCAGTATGATTATATTAAGGATTTGATGTGTCACAACATTTTAAATCATTGTAAGCATTGCTTGTAATAGTATACTCTTTATTGCATATAGATTTCTAGACTTTGGTGAGGGATTATTAACTATGTTCAATTGTTTGATATTGTATCTCTACTTTTATTTCTATGTATATTTCCTTTTGGTAAGATTCAATTGTGTAAACCATTAAGGCATTAATTCTACAATTTTATGATCCCCTATACACACAAAACAAAAAATATATTTCACCAATAGTTTAGGAGTAGAATTAGTAGTTTGTGTGCACCTAGTAATTTATTTATTCATCTAGGGAAACATATATAGTTAGTCTTAAGAGTTATCATCCTAAGGAATCATGTTTTATATACCTATATTTTGTAGTTGTGTAAGTATGTCTCTACCAGCTTAACAAAGAGATGGGATTGATCTAGGATGATCTATCAAACAAGGTTCTTGCAAGAAATCTAGTACCATCATCATGGATTTTGATGATTGAGGAATATTACAATAGGTTTATAGTACACTACATCACATTGTATATTATTGTATTAATATAAGAACTATCCACCCATCTCTAACAAGTGTTGCACAAACTCTAATAGTGGCACAAAACACACTACAAAATATTAGGCACACCTACAGTAACCATAGTTGCACTAAACATTATTTTTTCTACCATGGCTTCAATAATGTTAGACACACCTCTGAGTGAAACTGCAAAGGCTAGTTAACACCACATCACCATATCACTCCAATTGTTACAATTTTGTCATTATAAAATGTAGTTATCATGATTATCTGTGGTACCCTTGAGGCATGTAGTGATCAAGGTGGCACTCTTAAGGATTGTACTATGTCATTGCATTTGTTAGCACATGTTATAACTAGAAATTGGTTCAACACAACACCACTCAACTATCAAGATATAAAAATTCATACACAATTATTCAAATTCCATACATAACTCTTAGCATTCATGAAATATATCACTCCAATTGTTACAATTTTGTCATTATAAAATATAGTTATCATGATTATCTGTGGTACCCTTGAGGCATGTAGTGATCAAGGTGGCACTCTTAAGGATTGTACTATGTCATTGCATTTGTTAGCACATGTTATAACTAGAAATTGGTTCAACACAACACCACTCAACTATCAAGATATAAAAATTCATACACAATTATTCAAATTCCATACATAACTCTTAGCATTCATGAAATCAATATAATAAAGTATAGGTATACATATATGTAGCTTTCTAGATAGATAGAATTAAAAAACTAGAGTAGTGGATACAACCACACACCTTTCCCAAGAGTATAGTCATATAAAAAACAAATAGCTAAATTAAAACACATTCATTGTTTTATTTCTATCTCTTTGTTTTTTCACTTGTGTATCTCATAAAATTTTGTATATGCCAACAAATTTGTTTAAATCCTTATCTAGAGAGTTATCCATTAGAATTCACCCCTAGGCCTCCTATGAACCCCAAATAAACATCATAGAGGGTTCTATGGACAAGGATACAAAGGAGTATATCAAGGATGATGTGGAAAATATGGAGTAAAAACATGTTACAAGCATGGAAAACAAGGACACATTGGCACAATTTTTCAAGAAGAGCAACATATAAGTTGTGGGTTCTATCATGAAAAAGGTACCTATGATACATTTAGTTGCCCCAATGCAAAGATATACTTTTAGAAAAATATTTGTTACTATCAAAAAATAAATGAATCAAGAGGAGTTGATTCCAATATGGGATTCAATCATGTAACAATAATATCATATAAAAATAAAGAGCATAAATCATGAGTTGAAATTCTTAATAGAGAATCACAAAGATTAATCTTTGAGATGAGGAAATTATAATAATATCATAAAGAGAAGTAGAGTGACAAGTAGGAGTGAGGGAGATTGAAAAAAATTACTAAACCACAATTTGCAATAATAGCTAGACAACCAACACACATAGGGAGCAATAGAAGGAAATACATAGTGTAAGGGTTGGAAGTAGAAGAATGTGATGATAATAAGCATCTAGATGATAAACAATGTAATATAATAGTTGAAAAGGATAAAAAGATAATGAAGCACATTCAAAGAAATACAATTTGACATATTTTGAAGAACAAGATATAAACGTATTGAAAGAAAAGGTGGAACTCATAAGAAAATAAGAATAGAATTTTTTTTTTATAAATATTAGAATAAATAGGAAAATCAAAAATATGTAGAAAGTGTAGAAGGTAAATAAGCCTACTAGAAAAAAGGCATTTACAACATCAAGGAAGAAAAAACAATAATTTTGATAGCTATAAAATTAGGAGATGTAATTGTAAGGAATGAATTGTTAGATTTAGGAGTAGATAATGTTAGACCAAGGGAGACTTGAGAACTACTAGGAATATTGAATCTTAAATAAATATCATATGATATAGCCTCAATAAGTGGAACTACAACAAAAATTAAACCTGACATCAATGGAATCACTCTCATCTCCTCCAAAAACCCTAGCTCCACTTTCAAATTCCTTCCCACTACTCCTAGATGCCTCTAGTGTGACTATTAATGGTAACATGGATTTAGAGTTTGTGTCTCCTCTAGTCGTGGATTCTCCTCACCATGTTCCTACTTTGTCTACACTTGTTTCAAACATTTATTTATATCATAGTGGCTCTTCTAGTGCGACATAGTCCTTGCTAGTTTGTCTAGTCCTAAGTCCTTTGGTGGAATTTTGATGTTTGGTTGAGATTCCCCTTTGAATTATGTGACCATGGATAGGTCTGAGGTCCCTTTCAATTTTTATGGCAAACATATTTTATGGGTCCTAACACTCCTTTTCTCAACAAACATGCTTAATAAAAACTCAAAACCCTTCTTAGTTCACAATCATCCCCTAGCATGGTTTGTAGACTAGACATGATAAAAATGAATAATCCTATCTTCATCGTGGTTTGGTCTATATATTTAACAATTTGTGGCCTACTTTTCCTAAATTACACAACTAGTTTTATCAATTTGGGAACCCTCTTATTGATGGTAATATTAAGTTATTTCTTTATGCTAGGAACTTCTTCATTATGAATTTTGTATCTTCATCAGGCAAGGACTTAGTGCTTGATGGTAGGTTATGGATGTGGGGAGAGAACTCCTCGGTCAGGAATTGATCTCCTCTAACCCCCACTTTGAACCTCCAAATATCATACTAGTTTTAGTTAAGCTATTGAGTCTTCCTCTCCAATTTTGGAAATACTCCTACTACGAGGCCATTGAAAATAAAACTAGTTGCTTCTTGAAGGTTGACCCTGCTACTTCCTACATGGGTCACTCTATGTATGCCTATATTTTGGAAGATGTTGGAAAGAGAAATGGGGAAAGTACGGTTCAAAGATCTATACCCCAACACTCCTTGAGTAGTCTATTTATACCCCAGAGGATACAATAAGAGAAACAAGCATATATGGTAAGAATCTAGAAGGTATACATAACATATAACATCATAACCTAAAAATAAAATATTCATAAATACATTACACACATGTAATCCTTATAACTCCTTTATATTATATCATAACATATACAAAAGGTAGGTCTTAGTCTCTGCTCTAATATATATTTCTATCCCTTCACATATATCTTTGTATATACTAATCATCTAATTATATATGACATATATACATTTATTCCCTTGAAGGGAAATGACTCATAACCATAGTTGATGTCCTTTCCCAATACTATGGACCTCTTTCGATAACCTACAATATGCTTTGTTTCTACTCTTGACCTGCTAACATCATCCCTACTTTTAAAATGATGTCTTGTCTTGAAGACATGTTGCTCAATTGGGAAGGATGTTCTGATTTTCAATATTTAGTTTGAAAGAGCTGAAGATTAGCTCAACACCCAAGACCGCCTGTAAAAATAATGAAAACCTTCCACAAGAGAGTATGCAATAATATGAGCTTGCTTGATATTAAGACCTATTAAAATGATGATGAGGTATAAAGTATGTTACAAAGGGTACAATGACCTTCCTTATATAGGAAAGGTTGAGGAATGGGATTGAACATGATTGTGACATGTGTCTAAATCCTATGACATGAGATGACTAACAAACTAACTACCTAGCAAATGATGCATTAAATATAGATAAGATAAGTTCTAGAAAAGCCAACTAAGACTTCTAGAAAGAATCTTATATCCAACATAAACTTAACATGTGAATAATTCCCCTAACTACCTAGTGAGATAAATTACTAGGTACAAGACTTTAATTCACACCAACACCCCCCCTTAAGTGCAACTTAGGGAGAATATTATTATAAAAATGATGCAAAGATGCAAGGATGGGTCTCGGCTACTAGGCCATGTTAGGTACCCATGTATAAATGAAAAATAAATCTCTCACAAATGGAGAAAAGGAGAAAACCCAGTGGGACAAAACTCCTCTCCAAAAGAGAGAAAAGAAACAAATCACGTGAGGAAGGATGGAGGTCCATCACATATATACATTACAAAATCCCTTCAATAAGAGGGAAAGAAAGAAACTACATAGCCTCCCCATAATAAAGTAACTCCAAACCACTGAAGAATGTCTTAAGACAAAAAAGAATCAAATATCTACAAACAATGTATCTCCCCTTAGGAAGAAAATGATCCAATGTATAATGTTGAAGAAACCTCATCTCCATGAATAAGCAAGAGGGAAGCATCCTCAAGAATGAAATCTCTGAAGGTGTGTTAAGAGCCTTTGAAGAAGCCTCAACAAAATTAGGTGTTACCCCAATCAAGGAAGAAGACAAAGAATGTGAAGACTCAAGAGAAACTTCCAATGAAGAATGATCAAAGAGGAGAGAAACCCCCTCAAACAATTCCTCAAAATTTGTTGAAGAAGTATGACACACCAAATTTGATATCCTTGTCATGAAACCATCTTGAAAATGCAAATTTGGAAAACCAAAAGTATCCTGCTCATCTAAAGTCTTTTTCAAATATAAAGAAGCAGGAGGAGATGCAACCTCATTACATGGTTGATGAATGGAGAGGTTCAACCATCCACCACAACCACCACCTGAACAACTATCCACACTGGATCTAGGAGAGTGATCTCTAGAACATTCACCATCAGGAACAAAATGAGAAAAGTAATAGATGTTTTCCTGAAAATTAGCCCTACCTAGTGCAACAAGTTGTTTGGTATTCAAATCCCAAATGAATACTGAATCTAGAGTGAACTCAATTGATTTACCAGTTTGTGCTATCTGATATACTAAAAGAAGATTGTGCTTAATATCAGGGATAAAAAGCACATTATTAAAGCTACCATGTGGCACATCAATAACCCCTTTACCAAATACTTCAAGATAAACATCATTAGCCATCAAGATCCTCATAAGTGAAGTATGCTTCAAAGATGAAAAACTATCAAGTTTTCCTAATACATGATAGGAGGCTCCAAAGTCAATAATCCAATTTTTAGGCCTTTCAACATGTGTTACAACAAGAGCATGCCCTTTCTTTTTATAATCATCTATCAAATCACTCCCATTTGCAATGCTTGCAATCCTAGTGTGTGTAGTAGATGTTGATTGAGATTGAGAAGAAGAAGATGAACTTTTAGACTTAGAATGCAAAGAAATATTATGTTCCTTTAAGAGTTGCCTTATTTCATCTAATTCTTTCTTGTAACAAGTGTGTTCACCATGCCCTGGCTTTTTACAATAACCACATTTAGTCTTCTCCTTCTTAGGTTTTTCCTCTTTTGAAGAGGTGGGAGGTTCTTTAAATTTTTCCTTAGGTTTAAAATTTTTCTTTCCTTTATCCTTAGATGATGATGCAATCAAAGCATGATTCTTAGTATGTGTATCAAGTTGACTAAGTTTTGCTTGTTCTCTAGTCAATCTATCACAAAATTTCTCAAAAGAGGGCATTACAAAAGAATCACCTAAACCATCCATCGTAGCATAGAAGGAAGTAGAAAAGTATGCAAAGGAACCTTTCAACTTAGAAAAAATTAAAAAGATGCACTCTTTATCAATTTTATTGTCACATCTCAGACTTTGATGTTGCTTGCTTTTGGCTTTATGTGGATTTGATATATGACTGAATGTGTGTGGTAGAATAAATAATAATAATATGGTGTTTTGAAAGATGAAATAAGAAAATTTTTGTTTTAAGTTTGAAAAGTTGAAATGCATTGAATATAGTTTTATTTCGAAAGTGATGCAAATAGAAAAGTTTTAATTGGATTAATGAATTATATTGATTTGATTTATATTTTACTTGAATACTAATCTACTAATGGGTACCTGAGTGTACTTGAGCTGCAAGTTGTCGAAGACCAAGGGTGTGGCTAAGGTAGAGGAGGTTAGCTTCCTAACAGGGTAAAGGAGGAACGGTTCTCTCACACACACACGAGCACTTAGAATCATGTAGATGCATTTAGTATTTAATTTAGTTAACTATTTTTATTGTTCGTATTTTACATTGTTTAATTAAATTAGTTCGTAGTGAAATAAAAGTGCAATGAAATAAAAAGGATTAATTATAATTTAAATATAGATTTCATTTTTTTTGCAAATAAAGGATAATGCTTTGTTATTTAGAATAGTTATTTTATTTGCAATGGAATGATATTCCTTTACTATTTATTTGGAATAAATATTTAATTTTCAATTAAAAATGGTATTTCTTTAATATTTACTGAGGATAAATATTATGCATGAAAATAAATCTTATATTTTAATTTTAAGATTAGGTTATGGGAAATTGGAGGAGAAATCTTTAAAAAGAGGGGAAAATCAATAACGGAAAGACATACAATGGTTTTCATAATATTTTCTTGTTTTCTCTGCAAAATATAACTGAATATGAGCATGGGAAGTAGGTTTTGGGGAATCACAACAAAACAAGAACGGTGAAAGAAAGAGGAACAACAATAGGAAGAGGGAATTCAACTGAAAGCGAATTCTAGGTTCTTGAATTCTTTTCAAAACTTTTCAATTTCAAATGTGAAAGTAGCCGATTGTTTGTGGAAAGATTACTTCTCTCTTGAAACCCTTTTGAATGACAATTACAAATTTAGATTAATGTTTTAATATTTTGTTTACTATATGTGATTCAGCCTCATGGCTTTACAAATCTGTGTTCTTCCTATTCTTTTTATATAAAACTATATATATTTATATAAATACATATATGATAGTATGTATGCAATTGTACCCAACTACTATAAGTTTAGAATTTAGTCCAGAATACAATAATATTACATATATATATAATATTATTATATTTAAATTTCATTTGGTCAGATTAAAATCTTACATCAAATTCTTGGAATTCTTGTTTATTTTCTTTATGAGGAATATGTCTTAAACAAAAAAAAAATATTGAGGGTGGCTTCACAGCCAACGCCTCCCCTTAAGGGAAGGTTTCTTGTGGAGGCAACCGCCCCTCCACAGGTTGTGGCCTGTGGAGAAGGTGTTACCTTCCACAGGAAACGTCCCCTATGGGGAAGGTCATTGGCCATTTCCCCTCCCCAAACTGTGCCATCAAACTTCCGTTAAATTCTTTTTTTTCCCTTCCGGTGCTATTCTAAGTGAGTTCAGTTGCATCTCTGTAGATTGGTTATCTATGTGTGTATATATACACACACACACACACATATATATATATGAGTATTTGTGTGTAAATTTATCACTATAAAAATGAATAAAATTATTTGGCTGTAGATGTATCTGGTCTGGCCAACGAATTATCTCTTGTTTGCAAATAGAATTCTCTGAATATACACACACACACACACATATACATATATATATGTATGTATATGTATGTATATATATAGAAATATATACACTTATATGCATATGAGAAAGACTTAAATTTCAAAAAGAATAAACATTAAAATCTGGCTTGGAATGATATACATTCTGTTTTAAATCAATATATATTTTTGTATATATATATATATATAAGAATAGAACTTAAATTTTCAAATAAATATACTACGATTTCTTGTATGATATTTTCTTTAAACTACAAATATATATACACATGTGTATATGTGAATGAGTGCAAGTTTTACCTTCTAAAATGCATATATTTCTGAATGGAGAGTATTTCATTTGATTATGTAAAAATCTGTAATCTTTAGATTAAACCATTAAAATTGGAAATGGGTTACTAGATAATTTGTAAGCAAATAGAAAGGTACACATGTGCATTTAAATGTTATTCTTCATTGGAGTGCTAGAAGATTGATTAAATCGAGTCAATTGTGAAATGTAAAACCAGATGTAAACTTTATCTTCTTGTGGATTATGTTCTTATGCAATCAACTAGCGAACTTTGGAAAAATGATGTGTTTTCTGAAAGAATGCATGAATTAGTAAATGTTTGAACTGTATGCAACTTGTGGGAAAATATGCATTATTTACTTTTTTTATGAGAAACTTCTGGGACAGGATGCCAAATGTGGACTCCCAGAGATGGTAGTTAACCTTTTCTTAAACTACCATTTATTTTTGAATTCTTGGCCAAGCTAATGAACCATTGAAATAGATGGATAAAAGGCCTAGAATTTTTATGTTATATATGTCTCTGCCACATCCTACATGCAAAAAATATGTTGTTCTAGTATAGGAATGCATATAGGCATCTGACATGCATCAAGACTTCCCTCCTGCTTTATTGTTCCAGGTTGCTAGGATCCTCGTGCAGGGTCGGGGATTTCTTCGAGTTAGGAAGAAACCCAGGGAAGTCATGTGCTTCGTGGTTGGGCGGAAAAGGTGCCTTAACTGCACTCTTGGCCTCAGTGCAAGAAGACCAGTGGTGTCATGGCGGATGAGGATCAGAGGTTATTTATACTATGGATGTACTTCATGTATTACTTTTATATGGCTTGCATAGCCAATTTGTAAAATGTAACTCTACTTCATGGATGTAATTAGTGATGTAAACTTGTTTATGTATCATTGAAACAGATGAATTGTAACACCCTTTTTGGTGTATGTAATTTGTAATTCATTAATGAACTTGCTTTTGAGCATTTATGGATATTTAATGTTATACATGTATCACTTTTTCCTTATTTGGAATGTGCATTTCTCTTGGAAATATTTTGTTTAGTATGTGAGTTTTTTGAGCTTTACATTTATCCTTGCCACATCCTGCTAATTGAGATCTTAGTGATTTGAATTTTACCAAGTAGTCTTCAATGGTGGGAAATGCATTTGTAGAAAGTGAAGCCAATTCAACCTCCAATTGTATGGCATGTGCCTCACTAACTGCACCAAAGAGATCCTTGTACTTATCCCAAACCTGCCTAGGATTTGTACATTCCTCAATATGAAAGAATAAACTATTTGAAACAGGCATTGCAATTAAACTCGTAGCTTCATCACATTTATTCCTATGAGAAAATCAATCATATTCTCTAGTAAAATCAAGTTGGTGATCACTCAATGTGGACCACAAACCCTTTGACCAAAGTAATCTCTACATTTTTACCTTCCATGTGTGATAGTTACGAGGAGTCAACACTTCAAATCCTAGTTCAACAATTAGGTCAACAAGTACCAAGAGTGCAAAAAATAAAAATATCTAAATCAAACTTATTTGAAACCTCCCAAATTTGATAACACAACTAAAAATAAACTCCCCCCCACAAACATAACTTCTCCAAGAATCAAGATGTCCAAGTTATGAACCAGAAAGAAAATATGCAAAAATCTGAATAGCTCACACTTGGCATTGAATCTGAAAAAATTACATGAACCAAATGAAAGTGCTCCTCAATACCTTCCAAATGCAACTTGAATCACCAAAATCAAATAATCTAGCACAAAGTTATGAGCTCGGAGGTTGAAAGGGAAGATCTAACTTCAGTTACCAATAATTTGTACCTGTAACAAAATATAGAAAAAATACCTACACCACTTCGAAGTACTTGGAAATATCTTTCCATCGATATCTTGTTTGCATAATTTGGAGATCGTGGTGAAAAGTTAAGCAAATTTTTTTAAAAAGGTCTATTTTAGGCACTTGGGGGACAAAACTGAAGACTAAACAGGGGCAAATTTCAAAGGCTAAGCAGGCACAAAATTTCAGCTCCTAGTTCTTTATGTGACAGCGGGGTTTGAGGGCAGAAAAAAAACAAGGTTGGGCGATAAAAAATGCACCACCCAAAAGTGGTGGTGCCGCTTAGGCAAAAAAGTGGAGCCCTAGTGGTAGATCACACCCTTGATCGTTAGCTTTAAAAAAAACTTTGATATATGAACCGATCTCTAAAAAAGAAATACTTGCTACAAAAAATTAAATTTCCCACAATAATCTACAAAATTTCAATCAATATTGACCATTTGCAAATAATAAATGCAGCTGATAAAATTGGACCCGGTGGGAAGATGTACAGGCAACGCTGGTAGGTGAAACTAGTCTTCGATGGGCATGAGAATGGTGACCGTTGGAAATGATCCGAAAATAGATGCAGGTTCGTACGGGAGTCGATGGGAGTAATGAAGGTGATATTGAAGACTTCAGCACTGGACAGTAGAGATGTGGGCCCGATCGGTGGATGAAAAGGCTGTGAATGTGATAGGAGTTGATGACGAGTAGGGGTTGCACAGTTGGCCAATAAAAACCGACAACACTTGCCAACCCTGTAAAAGGGGTTACAAATTGATTTGATAGTCCCCATTTTTACTTAAGAAAAAACTAAAAGCCACTATATTTTTTTATCCCCATAGTAATATTCACCTAATACAATTTTAATAATCTGAATTAAAAAACCCCACAATAATATAAGCAAAAAATAATTTATTGTAAATAATAATAAAAAAATTATGTAAATCGTACCCTATACTTGTGTGGGTTGTAGGCCACCCAAGTAAAAAAAAAAATCCTCACGAACAACTAAAAATGAAATAGGATGTGCTATATAACGATTTTCATCTCTTAGGCCTCTTGAAGACGATGGTGAGGTCAAATCAGACTGAAAATGCACTAGAAGCTCTGCAACCTCTAGATCTTGCAAATATTCAAACCCTCATAACTTTGGAAAAAATGTCAGGTTTAGGAAAAACAAAAGACAATCTTGACTTTCTTAGCTGCCCTAAACTCGAATCAAAGCTCAAATTTCCTCCAACACAAGCCAAAAGTGACTTTGCATGAAAGCCCACATATAGAGACAACCTCAAATCTGGTATTTTTTTTGAGTTTTTTCTGATTCCCCAAGTCATCATATGATGCAAGAGAAAAGCATACTCAACTTTACTAGAAATAACCTAGATCTCACATTAGCAATAACTCAACCCTCAAATCTGAGAAGGGTTTTGGAAGGCTTGGCTCTAATAGCATGAAAGAGCTAAAGATTAGCTCAACACCCAAGACCAAATAATATTTTTTTTTTGTAAATTGTACCCTATACCCGTGTGGGTTGTAGGCCACCCAAGTAAAAAAAAAAATTCCTCACGAACAACTAAAGCTGAAATAGGGGGTGTTATATAACGATTTTCATCTCTCAAGCCTCTTGAAGGCGATGGTGAGGTCAGATCGGATTGAAAATGGATTAGAAGCTCTGCAACCTCTAGATCTTGCAAATATTCAAACCCTCATAACTTTGGAAAAAATGTCAGGTTTAGGAAAAACAAAAGTCAATCTTGACTTTCTTAGCTGCCCTAAACTCGAATCAAAGCTCATTTTTCCTCCAACACAAGCCAAAAGTGACTTTCCATGAAAGCCCACATATAGAGACAACCTCAAATCTGGTATTTTTTTCGATTTTTTTTTGATTCCCCAAGTCATCATATGATGCAAGAGAAAAGCATACTCAACTTTACTAGAAATAACCTAGATCTCACATTAGCAATAACTCAACCCTCAAATCTGAGAAGGGTTTTGCAAGGCTTGGCTCTAATAGCATGAAAGAGCTAAAGATTAGCTCAACACCCAAGGCCACCTGCAAAAATAATGAAAACCTTCCACAAGAGAGTATGCAAGAATATGAACTTGCTTGATATTAAGACCTATCAAAATGATGAAGAGGTACAAAATATGTTACAAAGTGTACAATGACCTTCCTTATATAGGAAAGGTTGAGGAATAGGATTGAACATGATTGTGACATGTGTCTTCGTCCTTTGACATGAGATGACTAACAAACTAACTACTTAGGAAATGATGCATTAAATCTAGATAAGATAAGTTCTAGAAAAGCCAACTAAGACTTCTAGAAAGAATCTTATATCCTAAGTAAACTTAACATGTGAATAAGTCCTCTAACTACCTAGTGAGATAAATTACTAGGTACAAGACTTTAATTCACACCAACACAATCTGGCCAATGTGGAAGTTTAGTGTGCATGTGCCTGCAAGAGGTGTCTATCTGTCCTTGTATTTGTGCTATTGTATGCTCTGCTTCTCAGAGGGTGGTTGGAATTGAAATTTTATCAGTTATCCATTTTTCTTCCTTCAAAATGAGTTGGAGGAATCTCAACTTGTTATTGAAAAATTCCCTCAATTTTTGTAGTTTCTCTTTTAGTAGCTCCCTTTGAGTATGGAGTTGTTGCAACTGAATGTGAAGATTTTATACTCGATCCCTTGTGTCTTTGGTTAGATCTTGCAGTGGATCATAGGCCACTTGTGTTATTTGGTCCTCCAATTGAATGATCTAGTTGTGGATGTTCTTTGTGGTGTTCGACCACTACAAACAAAATAAGTAGATTACTTTGGCCTCCTAGATACTATTCTTGGTATGTTTGATCTATTGTTGAAGCTCAGAGTGCGTGGTAGCACAAAAATGGTGAATTTCTTTGTATTCTTCTTAATCAATTCATCCTAGGCCTCTTTAATGATTTTTTCTTTTGTGGAAGCAAAATTGACATGTAGACTATCTACCAGATATTTAAGTTGTTGTGGTAGCGGAGGTGAAGTGTCTTGTAGAAGGTGAGGGATAGTATTTTGCAAGGTAAGTACCTATCTTCAAATTTTTTGACCCGTTGTCCACACACTCCTTCAATAATTCCTCTTGAGTTGTTGCATGGAATATTTCCCCTAATTGTATCTTCTATAGGGGTGACATACTGGATAAGTTTACTTGGGACCCCACTAATGGTACTTATAGTAATTGCAAATAGGGCGTTTGGATCTACTGGTGTTTCTCCAAAAAAAAATTGATAGTAGAGATAGTATCTGATGGGGTACATACTTCAACAAAATCCTCTTTGTTCTCGTCTCCTCCTTTGGAGCCTTTTTCTTTTTCTTCTTGTCTCTCCATATTCTCTCTCGTGTTGGTCCTTGTTTCTCTAGGAGTGGTGTCCTCTAGAGTCAAGCCCTCAACTTTCTCTTTAGTGATTTCTTCATAGAGCTTCTAGGTAGCATCTTGTATTTCCTTCTAAATGGCCTTCGTATCCTCTAGATCATCTTTCATGAGTCTTTCGACCCATTGTTTGGTCTTGATATCTTGTGCTTGTGCTTGTGCTTATGATAAAGGATAATTTTTCTCCTCTATGATGTTAGGACTTATTGAGGAGATGACTTGATCCTTTATTTCTTCATCCTTTTCTAGGGACTTATCCCTTTTAGCCCTTTTTGTTGCCCTGATTTCTTCTATAAATTCTTTCATTGCCTCTTCTAGGCATTTATCTGAATGGCTCACATATCAAACCAAAATTTGAATTACTCTTATCTTTATTCTCTTCATTGTAATCTTTATACATTTTGAGGATCTATGGTGGACGATTGCATTATAGGTTTCCAATACATTTATTAGCTCTTGAGGTTGCTCTGGGGATTGTTGTTCTAGATTTATCTCTGGTGGCTCTTGAGTTGCTTCTATGTGCTCCATTTTTTCTAGTGGAGGGTCATTGGAGTGTATATTCCTCTTTTCTTCTTTGTAAGAAGTTGCTTGAACTTTTCTTCTTTTGGTATCTCTTCTATTTTGGCTTCTTTCACCTCCTCCTATGTCTGCATTTTTTCCCTTTGCTTAGGCCTTGCATGTTGGGTTCTCTTTGGGACTTTTGGTGGCTTCCTCAATTGAGAAATTGTTGGTGCCAATGTTGAAGGTCCTTTTGATTTCCCCAATGGGTTGGTTTGGGACCTCATTTCTTTTCTCCTAGAAGGTTTTGATTAAGTTGTGGTAGCTGCAAACTACTCGAACCATCCTTTTGATATGCCCAATTTCTTATATAGTTTTCTTTTGTTCTTCTTTAGGTCCCTCTTGGCTTCTTGGCCAATATTTTTTTCCATAACTTCCCTATATGTTCAGAAAATCTCTGTAGTGAGATCCTTGGGGTGTCAAAGCAATGCTACCACATGTGTCTATTTATTGGGTGGAGACTTCATATGGTAATGTCGAGATCCAAACAGTACAAGGTTCGACAACCTCCATGTATGTGTAGTCTTTGTCAACCATGAATGTTATTGTGTTGGTATATTGTTTTGTTGATGTGTAAGGGACCCTTTCCCTCTACTGAATTTGTTCCTGGAAGGTTTTGAAGAACCCCTAATATGTTGCTTTGTATACCTATTGGTCTGAAAACTAGTGGATATGGTACTTGATTTGTGCAGCTATGGTCTAGTTGATTTACTAGACCTTCCCCTTAAAGGTGGGTAGTTCCTTAGAAAATAAAATATCAAGCAAATAATTAATGTACCATATTAGAAATGGTACCTGGAGTTTTTTTTTTTGGAGGTTCTCTAGCAGTTGTTTCCTCATGGCTTCGAACAAGTTGAAGTCCTTGCCTTCTACCACCATTTGGTAGGCAATGTGAATGGCAGTGGCAGTCGCAAAGTCTTCCTAGTTGGAATAGTAGATCTTATATGTGATGCTCATTGCCACATACTAGACTCTTGGATTTGTTATTGTCTTCAGGATTAGGCTTCTTTCGTCGAAGGTGGCTTTGGTCAACCTTTCTACCTCACTTTTATTAATGGCTTTTTGGTTGGAATTTTGCCTACCATCTTCAACCCCATGACTGTATGGATGGATTCTTTTATGATTCTATAGGGCTTATCCAGGTACATGAATTTTTTGTGCACCTGCCTCTACACAATTCAAACCCATTCATTCTTGTCGCAAAAATCTGGGCAATCCTTCCATACATCCAGATTCTTCCAGCCAATCTTTATGTATTCCAGTTTGTAGGTTTTGTTATCTTCCTCCAATAGCTTATAGTGGAGGTCTTCCAACTTGGTGTGATCAATTTATGCTATTTTTTCATGAATATATTTCTGAACATCCTCCAAGTAGACCACATTATGGGGTACTAACGAGAATGCTCCATCTTTATCCGTTATAGTTCTTTGTAGGGGTGCAATTTGAACATAGGTTTGGGCTTCTCATAGACCTTTACAACTATGGGAGTGACTATTTTAGCATAGGGAGAATTGCAGAGAGATTTTTGGGAAGTTATGAATTTCTCAACCAATGCTTAGTGCAAACTTAGCTCATAATCACAATTGTGAGAATTGTAGGGAAATGGTCTTATATAGAATTGGGTTAGTGGGGTATGAGTTATGCATAGTGGGTGTTAGTTGGTTATTTAATTCTCTTCCTATTTCACAGGTTTTTCGAGCCATTGGGTTGATTTTTTTTTCCTAAGGTTTATATTTTGGTACATAATATACATTACGTGTTTTATGGTTTAAGATATTCAATCTAGCGATAAGTAATAATGTTTCAATCATGCTTCGTTAGCATGTCCTATTACGAATGTTTCATCCAATTATCTTAATTTTATCGCTCTAGATTCAATTATGTTGTGAATTTAGTATGGTCCTAACCACCAGAACTTCAGCTTCCCTTGCTTTATAAATTTTTTTCATATATTCGTACTAAGATCCCTTGTCTAGAATGTTTCAACCACAACTTTCGGTTGTGTCATTCCTTTTATCTTTTCCTTTCTAACTGGTGGTTATACATAGCAATCTATTGAAATTCATCTAGTTTTTCCAGCTCTCCTATTCTCGTAATCAAGGGTTGATCCTCTTCTAACTACAAAGTTAGTGTGGTACATATGTCAGGAATTATTAAATTCATGGGTACTATTGCATCCAAGCCATATACCAACTGAGATGGTGTGAATTTACAAGTCCTTTTGTAGGAAGTGTGGTATGCCTAGAGTACTGTAGGTATCTTAACATCCCAATTTGTCCAGTTCCCATCGCACATCTTAGTCAATTATTTTCCAATTATTTTATTTTAATGCTTTGTTGGCTCCATTTGCTTGCGCGTGATATGGGGAGCTCTTATTATCTGTTACCATAAAGTTCTATTGTAACTCCTCTATCATCTTTTTTATAATTTTTTTTCCCTGATCACTGACTATGCTTAACAAACATTCATATTTGGTGATGATTTTCTCATATAAGAACTTCATGGAAGTCTTTTTGATACAATCTCTGGTTGGTTTTGCTTATGCCCATTTTTTTAGATATTCTACATCAGTTATAATGAATCGAGCTTTTGAGTACTTTGTTAGAGGGTCAATTGGTTGTATGGAATCTATTGCCCACTTCTCAAAAGGATTTTGAGCTAATACTGGTCTCAGTGGCATCTCACCACATGTGGTAGGTTTCCCTATTCTTTGACAAATATTGCACCCCTTTGTATATTCTTTGGTATCCTTGTGTAACATTGGCCACCATAGGCCTACCAATTTTATCCTTCTTGCGGTAGTTTCTCTAGAATTTTCTCCTCTAATAATTCCTTCATGTGTCTCTTGTAGAATGGATTTTATTTCATGTTTATAGACAACTCTCCTTAATATATCATCTTCCCCATATGGTGTAGTTCTCCCTTTACTAATGTGTATAGTGTAGCTCTTTGCACTAATGATTTTTTTTCTTGCAACAATATGTCTTTTGGAAATTCTCTAGTAGATAGAAAAATAGCAATATCCTCTGATTCTTCCAATACTGCATAGTAATACAAAATAAATGTATACTAGGTAATTCCTCTATGTGTGCATCTGGTTCTTCGTTTGTTTCAATCCTTGACAAGTAATCTAGTCCCTAGTTGTTATTTTCAAGTTTTATCCTGATCTTAAAGTTAATTCTTGAAATGGAAACAACCATCTAGATATCCTCCCATGGGTTACCGGTTTGTTGAGTAGGTATTTGATAGGTTCATGGTTTGTGAAGAAAGTGAATGGTGTGGACAGTAAGTAATGTCTATACTTTTGTAATGTGTACACCATTTCTAGTGTTGCTCTCTCCATAATAGTATAATTCTTTTCTGCCACAAATAGTTTCCTACTAGAAAATGTTATAGGATGGTCATTGTTCCCCTTAGGCCAGGTGAGTACCACACCTATTGCTATACCGAAGGTGTCTATGTGAACATGGAAGGGATTGTTCCAATCTGGGAAGATTAGGATGGGTTCCTCTGCAATTTTCTATTTTAATGTAGCAAAGGCCTTTTGTGCTTCTTCATTCCATTCTATACTCCAATCAATTTTTTTTTAGGAGATCTTCTAATGGAGCTGCAATTTTGGTATACCCTTTGATGAACTTTTGTTGATATCCTATATATCCTAAAATTGTCTTAACCTCTAGAGCATTCTTCAATGGTGGTAAGTTGAGGATTAAAGCTAATTTCATTGGGTCTACCATTAACCCTTCCTTGCATATGATATGGCCTAGGAGTGTCCCGTATGGTACCAAAAATATGTATTTCTTTAGGTTCAAATAAATATGCATGCTTCTACACTGGTTTAGCATCATCTAGAGGACCTAAACATGGTCTTTCACTAGGCCATAAACCATCCAATAATCTAAGTAAACTTTAAGAAAATCATGAATAAAGTCTTTAAAAGTATTTGATCATTATCAAACCAAATATTGTCGGAGCATTCTTCAATCCAAATGACATGACCATATACATATAGGGTCCCCATTTGGTAGCATAAATCATCTTGGGTTGATCTTCCTCCATGATCTTTACTGAGTGGTAACTAGAGAAGCCATCGGTGAATGAGTAAATCTCCCTTCTAGCTACTAACTCTAATATTTCCTTTATGAAAGGTGTGGGAAATGGGTCATGTATGCATGCTTTGTTTAATTCTCAAAAGTCAACACATACCCTTATTTCTTCGATCTTTTTATTTTGTATGAACATTGGACTTATCCAATCCACATCCTCTACCGATTTGATTATTCTGGTAGCCAACATCTTATCTATTCTATTTTTCACTTTCTTCTTCATGTTTGATTTTAATCTATATGGTCTCTTCCGAACCAATTTAGTAACTTCTTTGAGTTGAATTTTTATAACTCCCACTTCCTCCTTGATTCCTTTCATTTTGGTAAAGTTCCAGGGGAAAAAATCCTGGAATTCCACTAGTGCTTCTATCATTTGGGCCACTACCTTCTCATCCCAATAATCTCCTATCTGGGTCAATTTAGGATCCCCTTCTGTTGCAATGCTTGTTTCTTTCACTTTGATGGATTCGTTATAGTATTTATATTTTGGGGTCATGGATTCTTCTATTTCCCTCTCCCCTTGTTCTATTTCTATCTTTGTGTTGGTTCTTCTTTATTCTATACCACACAACAATATCATTTTGGTCCAACGACCTCCCATTCCATCCAGTTAGTGTATTCATATACTTATTTTTCAAATGGTGTAGAATGGGGTTGTGGTACTAATATCTCACTTCCTTCTACCAGACTAAATCTCATTTCCTTCATCCATAGTAGGGTGGTATGGATTTGGGGGTTTTCACTATAAAAGGAGAAGGTCTAGGTGAAATCTAAGGTCAATTCTTCCCATGTTCTGGTCTCAACCCTTCTCTCTTGATTGATATACCAAGTTATTTCTACGGGACATAGTATCCAATAAAATAATTGGATATACAATCAGATGTCATGCTCATAGTTCTCTTCCCAATAATGTATGTATAGTTCTAGGTGGTGTTATGGTAAGATATCATCTTCATAGGGAGGTATATCATCATATTCTCATACCTCTAGTAAAAATATTTCCTTAACTTGGGTTTTAAAAGCTTCCCACTTTTTAATGGTTTGTTTACGTGTGTTATACCAACATGCAATAGTGCAGGTAAGAGTATGTAGTATAGTAGCTAGTCTATCTATTTCATTGGGGATGATTCTCTTAATTTTGGCTATATAGGGTATCAATTTTCCTACTCTAGAGTATTTGGGTAGTTTAGTTTGAGGATTTTCCTAAGTAATATGACAAACTAGATGAGAGTTCCCCTTATTATACTCCTTATCATTCTCAGTGGTACTACACATGTCTTGTGCTACACTGCCTTGATTTGGTTGTGTTTTTCTTATCATGAATATTCTTTGGGAAATAAAGATCCTTTGGGAATATACTTCCTAGTTATCCTACGTCTATGCCTCTAACACTATCTCACTATCAGTACTTCCCTTAGTATCGTTCACCTCAATTTCTCCCTCTGAATTGGGTTCTTCCTGAGTTTTAGTTGTTGGTATAGCTATGCTTTTTTATTTTTTGGTCATTATCCTCATACTCTTTTGTATTAACTTCTTCTATATAGGATTCATCTTTCTTTTTACCTAGAGGTATGTGGACCACTCTTTTGTCATCAGCAAAAGGAAATTTCCTCCTTCCTAGCATCTATGATTCCTTGGGAATCTATGAACCATCTCAATCCTAACAATGCATCAAATGAGTCAAAATTTTCTTTCATCATGACCACTTCAAAGTCCACAAATTATTTTACCCCTTTTACACTAACTTTTACACCCCTCCATGTACCTAGTGTCTTCATTCTAGTACCTTTGCTAAGTTGATATTATAGTGATTTGGCTCTAGTACCAGTTTGCCCAGATACTCCCATATTGTCTTGGGAATCAAGTTAACATTTGATCCTAGATCGACCATTAATTTAGGAATCATCTTATGGTTAATAGGGAGATCAATCATTATTGGTCTTGTTTTACAATGTTTTCCTACTGTTCTAACTTGCAGTATGTTTCTTTTGTTCTAGTACTTACTGAACTGCTTTAATTTCATAAGTAGGTCCTATTGCTTGACCAATTTTTCCAATTGTTTAAGTGCTTTTACTTCTTGTTCTATAAAGTAACTATTCTACTCTTTCTCCCTTTCTTGCTCTTATTCTAGAATTTGTTTGGTTTGTTCTACTATCTGATCTTGTTTCACTTTCGTAGGTCAAAATCCCCCTTCCTCTTCAAAGATTCCCTCATCTTTTGTGGTCACCGCATTGGGTCTTTTAGTATTTGTGCTTTGTTTGGTTACTACTATAGCCTTCCCCTTTTTTGGGACTAAACACTGTGGTATTTTGCTTCGATTATACTCTCTTCTATAGTATAGCCCTCATCTTTTCTGATTTTTTGGCACCATTTTGTCCCTTCCTTTAGGCTCTTAGGTTTTTTGCAAAGGGTTCTAGCTCCCCTAGTTGCATTTGACGCTGGTTGTTTGTCATTTTGGCCTTGTGATTGTGCATTTTCATATTGTTGGCACACTTTCTCATAGTTAAACGCATTGTGGTCTTCCTCACCACAAAATCCACACTACTTTCTCTTTTCTCCCCATCATTTCATAGCAAAGTGTTGACTTTCCACAATTAAAGCAAGTGGCATCAACTCTTCTTCCTCTTCCTCGTTCGTGGCCTATTCCTCCCCAATATGGGACATTGTTGTATTCTCCCGTACCTTGGATGACATTAGCACTTCTTTGGTTTTTCCATGGCAGGACTTTGTATCCAAGATCCTAGGTGTACAAGGGTCCTTATGTCAGTCCCTTTATGTAAGCCATTTCCCAGTCATAGTTGGGCTCTTCTTTCACTTGAAACTTGTGTGATAGGAATTTTGTTGTTTCATGACTATCCCACTCTCCAAAAACACCACAATATAGTGAGTTTGGTTTTTTGAAAGTGTGGAGTTCTACCATTGGGGTGTTTTCCTTCTTCTCCCATATTTCCATTGGGAATTTATTTTGTATGTGGCACACTCTACCGCAATAAGAACACCATATGTTAGGCCTTTGTAGACCAATTTCATGTTTCATAAGCTCTTGTCTCAATTGTAATTGATCCATTTCTAATTGTAGTCATTCCAATTTCTTATTCTCATTTTCTTTCTCCATCCTCCTCTATGACTGGCCTTCTTTTTGAAATGCTAACATGACTAATTCTAAATAGGAGCTAAAGTTCCTACCATCTAGGGCCATTCTAAGTTCCAGAGTTATAGCAGAGAGGAACATTCTCTTTTATGTTTGTCATTCAATGATTCTTCTAGTCACTTGGTCACTTCTTTAAACCTCTTATCAAACTCTAAGATGGATTCATCTTCTTGCTGTGATAACTCTCTTAGTTTTCTTACCCCTTCTGTCAGGAGTTCTAGACTATGAAAGTTCTCCAATAATGCTTGTTTAACTTTGTCCTAGGACTTATTGTTCCAGGGATATGCTTTGTGGTACCACTTTAGTAGTTCATCTCTTAAGGAGCCAATGAAGTCAAATAATTGCATGCTTTCTCATTGTTCATTTTGACTTTTCCATATTGTCTCCAATAGGAAAATGTGTTTTGCAGTATTATTAGTGTCCTTTTAAAAAACGGGCATCTTTCTCATTGTGGCTATGTCTTCTTCCAATAAGCTTTCCTCTGAACTTGTAGTACCACTTATTTGATTCTTAAAGGTGGCGCTAGATTCGGTGTCACTTTCTGACCTTCCACAATTATTTTATTTCTTTGTGGCTCTACACTCAATAGATTGAATGTTACCTTCTATAATATCCCAATTTATTGTATATGTTTTCCACAATTTAGGGTTTATACCTTCTTCTCTTTCTTCTTTTTTCTATATGTGTGTTATACCGACATAAGGGGTGACTCCTAGTCCAAGGGTAATGTATGTTCTTCATTCCTTTTTCATTTTTCATTTTGTCTTTTCATTAATGGTCGATACTATTTTATGTTTAGTTACCAAATCCTCAAGATTAAGATTAGATTCTACTGCTTTTCCCTTTTTCTCTTTTGTGGTATCCTTGGATTCTAATTCTTTTCCTCTTCCTTTCTTATTGTTGGTTTCATCCACATCGGCACACTCAGCAACACCCTTCTTGGCACGTACCATTCTTTTCTTTAAAAATTTCTCTGCTATTTTTCCCACTTGTTCTTTATCCTTCCTTTATATTTTTATTTTTTGGTGCCTTCCTTATCTTTCTTTGGTTTGTTTTAGTCTCCTTTATTCCACATTCATTTCCATCCCTAATTCAATGATTTCAAATATCTCTCTTTTCTTTTTGTTTTCTCCTATTCCCATGTGTTTTATGTTGAAAGAAAAGAATCACTGAGAGGGGGGGTGAATCAGTGATTCAAAAAATAGTCACAAATTAAAAAATTTCAAGAAGGACAATAACAAGACTTTGTTTTTGAACAAACTATATGCAGTGATAACATGAAACAATGATAACAATGCAGGATTCACAAATAAATGTTTGCTTCAGATATCAGAATTTGTCATTGAAACACACATACTTTATGACAACAAATTTGTTACTCAAACATTTGAACAAGTGTTTTTGATTGCAAAAAGATTATTTTAAGAAACTAATAGATATGACAAGAATTATGCAATTGATCAAGTAATGACAATAATGCAGACCAATTTGAACACTCACAAAACACATCACATTACACCAGATTTGTCCTGAGTGGAAAAACCCTCTTGGGGTATAAAAAACCACTTGAATAATCCATTTTATTATTTAGAGCACCAACTCAATTAGAAGCACCAAATCCAACATTACAAGAGCACCAACTCTTTACAGTTTAGGAGCACCAACCCCTTTTATAACTAAACATGAATGATTCAGAGGGTTACTCTATTTTGGTAAAGCCCTTTACAATGATAGCATTTTTATAATTTATAGTGATAGCATTTTTTTTCTCAAAACAATAATAATTTTTTTTTTCCCTTTCAAATCTCTCTTATTTTTCTCAGAGCAATGGCTAAAAGCCATGCTTAAATAAACAACAAAACTTGTGAAAATCATTGAAACTCTCGAGCTCAAACTCGAGTAACCAAAACTGAAATGTAGTTATCTATAACTGCTTTTGTATTTTATTTTCAAAACAAACTTTTAAATGAATATTGAACTTATTTACCATTTTCAAAATGCTAAACCAGAAAAAAATGAGAGCAAACTAAAAATCGCTTTGCAATCTTCATTTCGAAATGACAGAGATATTGTCAAGATTTTACCTCATTTTATGTCAGCCAGATGTCAAACAAAAATCTCATACAATCTACCAAGAATACCTTCATTTCCAACTAGCTCAAACAAGAGTTCACCAAGGTCTCAACACTAGCTTTACAATCTTTTGGTGGCGGCTACGGTTTTACCTTCAGCCAAATGATGATTACAAAACTCTTTTTTCCCTATCCCTTCTTTCAATTGAATACTATACTCAAGTTCATAATGATTTCAAATCCGAATGAAATGACATGCTATATCATTTGAAATCCGTGTGCATGTCTAAAACCACAGACAACATAATTACCAATTCAAATGCCAAGTCACACTATCCACATGTATATTATTGTCCACGTGAGTCATGAACAATACAATGTCATTCTCTGCCTTCGACTGTCCAAGACAAAGTATTATATACTTTATGCTTAGGCCGACACAAATAAACATAGTGCTAATGTGATAACCAATGTCGACTATCTAAGATAAGACATATCAAGTCGATACAAACAAAATTTAAAATGAACTATATGTAATATGGTAAGCCCAAGTGTAGGTCAAAATACACTATGTGTAATATACAATGTAAACCATATCTCATTTGAAATGTGAAGAACCCGATTACTAACAATGCCAAGTCAAATCCATGTGTGGCTTTACCTCCAATAGAGTGTCATGTGAAAGCTCAATGATATATGCAAAATGGGTAATCACCTGAAAACTAGATGTGATAAACATCTGCAAATGGAGACAAACCCCTGTCTGAATGAACTGCACATGTATCCAAAAGGATTAGTGCAACCAAATTAACAAAAACTGAATAATGCAAGAGTATTCAAATTGAACTGAGATCATCACCAATAATGCAAGAATATTCAAATTGAACTGAGATCATCACCAATACAACTGAACAGACCATTGAAGATATCATCAAGTGTAAACCAAGATGCCAACCAACGCATGTAGCCAATGCCAATGCATAACCAGTTTTGACATCAAGGAAAAAATACCATAGAAGAAGCCAACAAACTCCCCCTTTGTCCTTGATGGCAAAAACATAGCCATCTAAACCACTGAACCTGAACCACTGAACCATCATTTTCTCCCCCTTTTTTGTCACCAGGACAAAGGAAGAATAACAAAGAATAGGGGGTGTCAGAAAAGCAATATCAATGCAATGTGATCCAATATCAAATGCTGCTCAAAACCAGATCTCTTTACAAAGTGATTGACCACAATAAAACAGTGTCACAACTTGTGTGGTTTGAATAAACATAAGATGTGCCACTCAAATATCATGGGAAGATAACTTGCAAAAGATCAAGTTAAATATACCACAATCTAAACTGGATATACCTGAAAGAAAGTATATACCTTGAAGCAAATGTATGCCCTGAAACAAACGCATGTCCTACTATAATGAACATATGTCAAACATCAGTACCAACATATAAAAACTGAAAAACAACTGAAATTAAGTGCTTGCCATGAACCATGTGAATCAACTATAAACATTATGTGCCACCCAGATCACATAAATGTGTCATCAAAGCCATTTTTTTCATCAAGGACAAACAATCACAATAAAAAATTGAAAGCCAAATAACCAATGAATCCTGTTGCAAACACAAATAGAGCAACAATCCAAGAGAGTTGTGATTGAAGCACAAGGAAAACAAGCTCCCCCTTTGCCAATACTGATCAGATTAATGAAGTAAAGACTAAGAGACAACTCCCAATCTTAATCTTAGCCTTTCAAATACTTCTTTAGATAAAGGCTTAGTAAAAATATCAGCAACCAGCTCTTGAGAAGCAATAAACTGTAAATATACTTCATTAGCCAACACCTTTTGACGGAGAAAATGAAATTTAATAGCAATGTGTTTGGTGCGAGAGTGCATAACAGGATTTTTGGAAATATTGATTGCATTGGTGTTATCACATAAGATAGGAATAGGTTTAGAAACTTGTATAACCATATCAGACAATGTTTGAGCCATCCAGAGCAATTGAGTACAACAAGATGTGGCTGCTATATATTCTGCCTCAGCAGTAGAGAGAGAGACAAATTCCTATTTTTTGTTGTGCCAAGCAACCAATCTATCACCAAGAAAGAATGCAGCACCATTGGTGATTTTTCTATCATCCAAGCAACCGGCCCATTCAGCATCTATATAAGCAATCAAAGAAAAATCATTGCCTCTAGGATACCAAAGACCATAGTCAAGTGTACCCTGTATATACTTAAAAAATCTTTTGACAGTTGTAACATGAGATTCTTTAGGGGCTGCTTGAAACCTTGAAACCATGCAAACTTCCTGCATTATATCAGGCCTAGAGGCAATCAAATACAACAAACTGCCTATCATTGACCTATACTCATATTGATTTGCATAAGGTGAATCATCAATTTTGGTTAATTTACACCCTATAACCATTGGTGTACTGACAAGTTTGCAACCTTCCATTTGAAATTTCTTTAACATTTCTCTAGCATATTTAGTTTGAGAGAGAAATATACCATGTTCAAGTTGAGAAACTTGAAGACCAAGAAAAAATGTTAACTCCCCCAACATGGACATTTCAAATTTAGATTCCATAATACAAGAGAACTTTTTAGTCAAAGCATTGTTATTGCAACCAAAGATAATATCATCCATATAAATTTCAACAACCAAAATATCAGTACCTTCAACTTTGACATAAAGATTGATGTCAACTCCACCACTGATGAAACCTTTTGAGGTTAAGTGATTGTCCAGTCTAGAATACCAAGCCCTAGGTGCCTGTTTTATGCCATATAAAGCCTTTTTCAACCTATAAACATGGTTAGGATTTTCTTTGCAAACAAACCCTTCTGGTTGTTCCATGTAAACCTCCTCATCCAAATATCCATTTAGAAAAGCAATTTTGACATCAATTTGATAAACAGTAAAGTTTTTGAAAATAGAATATGCTAGGAATATTCTAATAGATTCAAGCCTAGCAACAAGTGCAAAGGTTTCACTAAAGTCAATACCTTCTTTTTGAACATAACCTTTGCAAACAAATCTTTCTTTTTTGCGGACAACCTTACCACTTTCATCAAGCTTTTTCCTGTAGACCCATTTGCCACCAATGACATTTTTGTCCTCAGGTCTTGGGACTAACTCCCAAGTCTAATTTTTCTCAATTGAATCTATCTCTTCTTGCATAGATTTGAGCCAACATTCATATGAAAGAGCTTCGTCATAATTATTTGGCTCAAATTCAGTGACAAGACAAAAATGTTCTGCCATTTGAGCTTGCTCTTCAAGCTATGCAAATTTCCTTCTTGTTTGAACTCCTACACTCTTGTCCCCAATGATCTGATTTTGAGGATGATGTTTAGCAACAAATTTCAAAGTTGTTTTGGATGTATCATTAGTTGCTATCTCATCTTGTGCAAGCTCATCAAGTTTTGATGAATATTTAGACACGAGACTTGTTGTCACATTGCCTTTATGAATTATTTCAAGTTTTGATTTTGATTCTTCATCACAGGCCTGCACAACATTAGATTCAAAGAATGGCCTTTCATCAAATTTTACATTAACAGTTTCAACAATCTTGTTAAGCCTTTTTTTTATACATCTATAGGCTTTACTCTGAGTGGAATATCCCAAGAATATACCTTCATCACTTCTCGATTGAAAACTACCTAGATTATCATCATCTTTTCTAATAAAACATTTGCTGCCAAAAAATTTGAAATGTTTTACAGAAGCAGTCTTACCATACCAAAGTTCATAAGGTGTGTATTTTGTTTTCACCCTAAGCTGCACTCTGTTTAAGATATATATGGTCGTATGAAACCTCTTTCCAGTACATATTTGGCAGTTTGGCTTCATCCAACATAGTTCTAGCCATTTCTTTCACATTTTTGTTCTTTCGTTCAACCACCCCATTTTGTTGAGGTGTTCTAGACGCTGCATATTGTCTTTTTATACCATGTTGTTCACAATAATCAACAAATTCCTGAGAGGTGAACTCACCTCCCTTGTAAGATCTTAGACATTTAAGTTTCAAGTCGGATTCCCTTTCTACCATTTTTCGAAAGATTTTAAACCTTTCGAATGCTTCTGACTTATGTTTAAGAAAAGTAACCCAAACCATTCTTGTGTAATCATCTACAAACAGTATGAAATATTTCTCACCATTAATTGATCTGGTTCTAGTTGGACCACATAAATTTGTGTGAACTAACTGCAAAGGCTTAGTAGAGGAATATTCCTTTGATTTAAAACTAGCCTTAGTTTGTTTTCCACTCAAGCATTCTTTACATAGTATTTTCTAGTTTTTTAAGAATTGGTAAGCCTCTAACATTCTGATTTTTACTAATTTTAACCAGATTATCAAAGTTTATGTGCCCTAGTCTTTTGTGCCATAGCCAACTTTCTACTACCTGACCCATTAAGCACATGCCTTCATTATTATCATTACCAGAAGTATCTAGAAGTTTATAAACATTACCTTTGGTCCTTCTTCCTGCTGCAACTGTCTTTCCAGATCCATTTTTGATCTCACATCCCTGTGAAGAAAACATAACATGATATCCATTATCACAGATTTGGCTAACACTAAGAAAAATCTGTTTCAAACCTTCCACATAATACACATCATAAATTGGTGTGTCCTTGTTTAGCATAAGTGAACCTTTTCCCTTGATTTGTATACCAGTGTTATCACCAAATTTTACATATCCACCAACATAGTCTTCAAGTTTGGTGAACTTGTTTTTATCTCTTGTCATATGGTTTGAACAACCACTGTCTAAAACCCATGTATCTTTCTTTTTGGTATGGAAGGCAGTTTGAACCAGCATTGATTGCTCTATGCCTTTCACAAATTTAGGCTTCCAAACAGTTTTAGTTTTCTGCTGTTGCAAATCAACTTTGCATTATTTAGTTGTATGCCCCAAGGTGTTGCATTTGAAGCATCTGACTTGATTTAAAAATCCATAGTATTGTTTGTGTCCAAACCTTGGCATTCTTGAAGCCATAAATCTACAAGTACTTATTTTGTGGGCAAATTTGTTGCAAAAGAAGCAATAGCCATAAAAGTAAGAATTAAATCTGAATTGCATTGATCTGTTTGCAAGAGTCTTCTTAGATTCAAACTGATTTGATTTGGAGTTCTTATTAGGAGTGTCTTTTGAACACTCACCCTTTTCAAATCCTACTCCAGTTTTATCTTTGTTCAACTTATGTTTGCTTAGAGCATCATTGAGTTTTAGAGTACTCTCATAACCCTCAATTTTCTTTCTAAGCCAAACAACTTCTTGTTCCAATTTTTGAATTTCTTTGTCTTTGGAACTCACTTTGTTTTAAAACAATCTTTAATTCTTTTAGAATCTTCAAGTTGAGTCTCCAAAGAAACTATCTCTTCTTGATCTGGTTTTTGTTCTTGAGCAAGTTTTCTTTTTAATCTTTTAATTTCTTTTAATGCACATTTCAATTCACCTTCTAAGTCAATTTCTCCTTCTTGTGGAGCAGCTTTGTCATTTGTAGTTGTTGGTTGTTCAACTTTAGCCATGAATAAGATCTCCTCCTCTTCATTTGTGTCATCTTCTGTTTCACTATCTGACACATCTTTTGAGAAGAGACTCTTCTTCTTTTTGAAATTGAACTTCCTCTTAGGTTTATATACCTTCTTTTTGTTTTGTTTATCAGGTTTCTCGTCATCATAATTTTGTTCTCCATAAAGACATTTGGCTGCAAAGTGCCCAATCTTGCCACAATTAAAGCACTTAAAAGGCAAATTTTCTTTGTATTTTCTAGATCCCTTTTTAAGTTTTCTAACAAAGTGAGATTCTTTTGAATCAGAATCTTTTGACTCACTATCTACAGGATCTTCTTTATTTTCAGCTTTGAAAGTTGTTTCTTTTCCTAATAAAGTATTCTTACTTGTTCTCATTTCAAAAGCAATAAGAATTCCTTGTAAATCATCTAGTTTCATTTTTTCAAAGTGCTTCTTCTCTTCAAGGGTAGAAACCTTAGTCTCATATTTAGTAGGAAAGGTTCTAATGACCTTTTGAACAACAGCAAAATCATCAACTTCTTGACCTAGACCTCTCATTGCATTGACAACTTCATCTATTCTTAGAAAGTATTCAGCAATTTTTTCATCTTCATTCATTTTCATTTCCTCAAACTGAGCTTTGATCGTCAGAATTATAGAATGTTTAACCTTTTCATTTCCTTGATAAATATTTTCAAGTTTTTCCCAAATTTCTTTGGCAGATTTACATTGCATAATCTTGACAAACACATCTTTAGTTAACCCACACAAGAGAGCATGTTTTGCTCTTGCATTTGTTTCATACTTCCTTTTTCAGTAGTATCAGTTGGGAATTTTGGAAGGAACGGTATATCCTTCTTCTACAATGTTCCAAACATCAACATCGATTGACATCAGATATGTTTCCATTCTGATCTTCCAGAACACATAGTCTGTACCATCAAATAGTGGAGCCCGAGAGATAGAAGTGCCTTCTTGAGCATGTGACATGTTTGATAGATTTCAAGACCATGAACAATACAAGGTGGTTAGACCTATATGAGGACCCTACGCTTTGATACCACTTGTTGAAAGAAAAGAATCACTGAGAGGGGGGTGAATCAGTGATTCAAAAAATAGTCACAAATTAAAAAATTTCAAGAAGGCCAATAACAAGACTTTGTTTTTGAACAAACTATATGTAGTGATAACATGAAACAATGTTAACAATGCAGGATTCACAAATAAATGTTTGCTTCAGATATCAAAAATTTGTCATTGAAACACACATACTTTATGACAGAAGATTTGTTACTTAAACATTTGAACAAGTGCTTTTGATTGCAGAAAGATTATTTTAAGCAACTAATAGATATGACAAGAATTATGCAATTGATCAAGTAATGAAAATAATGTAGACCAATTTGAACACTCAAAAAACACATCACATTACACCAGATTTGTCCTGAGTGAAAAAACCCTCTTGGAGTATAAAAAACCACTTGAATAATTCCTTTTATTATTTAGAGCACCATCTCATTCAGGAGCACCAACTCCAACATTACAAGAGCACCAACTCTTTACAGTTTAGGAGCACCAACCCCTTTCATAACTAAACATGAATGATTCAGAGGGTTACTCTATTTCGGTAAATCCCTTTACAATGATATCATTTTTCTAATTTACAATGATAGCATTTTTCTTCTCAAAACAATAATAATTTTTTTTTTCCCTTTCAAATCTCTCTTTTTTTTCTCAGAGCAATGGCTAAAAGCCATGCTTAAATAAACAACAAAACTTGTGAAAATCATTGAAACTCTCGAGCTCAAACTCGATTAACCAAAACTGAAATGCAGTTATCTATAACTGCTTTTGTATTTTCTTTTCAAAACAAACTTTTAAATGAATATTGAACTTATTTAACATTTTCAAAATGTTGAACCAGAAAAAAATGAGAGCAAGCTGAAAACCGCTTTGTAGTCTTCATTTTGAAATGACAGAGATATTGTCAAGATTTTACCTCATTTTGTGTCGGCCAGATGTCAAACAAAAATCTAATACAATCTGCCAAGAATACCTTCATTTCCAGCTGCAATTCAAACAACTACCTTACTACTCCTTCCTTCATTCCAGCTAGCTCAAACAAGAGTTCACCAAAGTCTCAACACTAGCTCTGCAATCTTTGGGTGGCGGCTATGGTTTTACCTTCAGCCAAATGATGATTACAAAACTATTTTTTCCCTATCCCTTCTTTCAATTGAATACTATACTCAAGTTCATAATGATTTCAAATCTGAATGAAATGATATGCTATATCATTTGAAATTTGTGTGCATGTCTAAAACCACCGACAACATAATTACCAATTCAAATGCCAAGTCACACTATCCACATGTATATTATTGTCCACGTGAGTCATGAACAATATAATGTCATTCTCTGCCTTCGACTGTCCAAGACAAAGTATTATATACTTTATGCTTAGGCTGACACAAATAAACATAGTGCCAATGTGATAACCAATGTCGACTATCTAAGATAAGACATATCAAGTCGATACAAACAAAATTTAAAATGAACTATATGTAATATGGTAAGCCCAAGTGTAGGTCAAAATACACTATGTGTAATATACAATGTAAACCATATCTCATTTGAAATGTGAAGAACCCGATTACTAACAATGCCAAGTCAAAGCCATGTGTGGCTTTACCTCCAATAGAGTGCCATGTGAAAGCTTAATGATTTTTGCAAAATGGGTAATCACCTAAAAACCAGATGTTATAAACATTTGCAAATGGAGACAAACCCCTGTTTGAATGAACTGCACATGTATCCAAAAGGATTAGTCCAACCAAAGTAACAAAAACTAAATAATGCAAGAGTATTCAAACTGAACTGAGATCATCACCAATAATGCAAGAATATTCAAACTGAACTGAGATCATCACCAATACAACTGAACAGACCATTGAAGATATCATCAAGTGTAAACCAAGATTCCAACCAACGCATGTAGCCAATGCCAATGCATAACCAGTTTTGAAATCAAGGACAAAATGCCACAGAAGAAGCCAACATTTTCTGCATTTGAACTTCTATCCTTCTTTCTGTATATCTTTATTTTGAAAGAACATTTTGAACAGTCACATATTTTCAAGGATCTCTAAGATCCCTCCTCCCTTTCCCTTCATCATCCCCTAATGGCCTATCCCCCTCTCATAGAGGTGTTGGAGTACGAGAAACACAGAGGGGGGGTGAATCAGTGTTTCAATAATCAACTTCAATTCAATAGTTTTTCAAAACACATATCTCTTTGTAATCATTGAATGTTCAATTTCAAAAATGTAACCAAATGTGATAGCCAATTTCAAATCCTTAAACAACATGAAAACTCGAATGTTGCAAAGCAGATAAAGAAAACAACAAAACCAAATTGTATGAAACATAATCATCACATGGACCACAAAAGAATCATAACACGGTATTTTTCATTAGTGGAAAACCATCATAGGGATAAAAAACCACTCAAAAAAATGCCTCACTGGCTTAATAAATCCCCACTGACTATAGAGCCTCACTGGCTGATTTTTGTGCCTCACTAGCAAAGCCTCACTAGCCACATAAAAATGCCTCACTAGCAAAGCCTCACTGGCGACACAAAATACCTCACTAGCAAACATAATTGCCTCACTGGAAAACATAACTACCTCACTGGGAAATACAATTGCCTCACTGGAAAACACAACTGCTGTTAGGGTTAGAAATGGCAGATATCTAACAATTAAATGCAGATCTATATAATAAACAGAGAAACTAAAACACACATAGATTAAATCATAACACAGAAATTTAATGTGGTTCACCCAATCCGGGCTACATCCACCAAACCGCAGCCATCCAATACTTTTATTATCCAGTGTAAAACCTATTACAATCTTGCGAATAATCGCGTTTTTCATCATACTGAAATACCCATCCAAACCCCTTTTTAACAAGCTTAGAAGCTTCCATATTTTAGGGTTCTACAAAATTGGATTTTTCTTTTTTTCATTGATTTTTCCCTTTTTCGGTGATCACACGAAAAAGTAGGAATAGGGGCAAGGGTGTACAGTATACCATGGGCTATACAGTATAGCATGATCAGTCACCACATAGCAATTGCTGCCTCATTGGAAAATACAACTGCCTCACTGGAAAAATATAGCCTCGCTGGCATTTACTATTGCTACAGCCTCATTGGCATTTACTGTTGCTACAACCTCACTAGCATTTCAATTTAGCAACTGCCTCACTGGAAAACAATATTTTTACATCAAAATGATTCTAAAAATAGAAAGACAGAGTAAAATCTTTGTTTCATTACAAAGCATTTCTTGATTGTCTCATTTTCATTGGAGACTCAAGAATCTGAATGTATAAACAATTACAATATGCACTTAAAGTTCCTTCTTACTGCTCATTACATACTTCCTCATCAAATGCTTACAACATGATTATAACAGTAAATGCAATCCATATAACATGGGGCTTTAGGAAAATTCACCACTAGCAATTCACTGACGGAAAATTCACTCCAAAAAATTCATCGCCACCAGCAATTCACCGCCATGGAAAATTAACCGCCAAAAATTCATGCAATTAATTTTTCGCGTGGTGAATTGTCATGGCAGTGAATTTTCCCGCGGTGAATTGTTGGCGGTGAATTTTCTGTCGGTGAATTGCTAGCGGTGAATTTGTCGTATACCATAACATGGCTATGTGATATTAGCATGATAATCATCCAATCAAACAAAGTTGTATGAGAACAATGTATATATTGAAAATTTTCTCATAATTGAAAGCATCACCGAATGGTTGTAACCAATACAAAGATACTTGTCACCAAAGATATTCATTTCAAGATGCATGCCAATATCAGGTCAAAACAACTAAAGCATGGTCGACATTGTTCCATAAAACCGGGTATACAAATTAACACCAAAGCAACACATAAACCTTAGTTTATACCTTGTAAACAACATATTTGTGACAGGGTCGTGCCCTAGCAAATACAAAATGCAACAAAGTAACCCTTTCAAGGTGTTCCCTAGCAATAGGGTGTGAAAACACAAAACAATAAACACATGTGTGACAGAATGGATAAACCCTTGAACCTTTTGAAAGAGATAAACAATAATGCATATAGGGATACCTAAGGTTGACAAACACAGGTCAACAAATATCAAAAACCCCGACAACTATATAAACCCTTTGCATTTGCAAACACAAAGCAATTACACAATAATGCATGAATATTCCCTAGCAAGGTTGACTAACACAATAGTGAGAAAACAAATAAACAATGGTTCAATGAAAGATGTTACTAGTTTGATATTGATTCAAACTACATATGGTAGTCGACAACACCTAAAGAAAAATTGAAACCACAAACTCATTCCCTGAAAGCAAATGCTTTGCAGCCGCAATACCACCACCATGAGCTTTTTCAAGTCACCAATACAATGATGATGTTGAACCCTAATCATTGTCCAGGTTTCATAAAAAATCTCGAGAACATTCTTCACAATAATGAGTGAAATATTATAATATGTGTAATAATGAGCCTGAAAACATGCCCTTGTCAATTTCAATAATGTGAACATTATTCTTAGTGCAATGATAAGTCTTTGAGGTATGCCTTTTCAATGATGAATAAAAACATTATAATGTATGTCTTTCAACCCTATATCATGTTTGACATCTATGCCAAACCAAGCCTACTATATAATCACCAAATAATGTTCAAAAAAATCAATGCCATCATCACTCAACAAAATCAATGCTAAGAAATGCAACTTTTGTATCAACTCTATCAACACCTTGGTAATAGCATACATCAACCTTAGTATTTGCAACCATGATCAATTGTGCAACAACACCAAGCAATGATCTCTGACATCACACATCAAATAAACACCTTTGAAATCAATGACAATCCATTCCAATGCCAACAAAATACCCCTTTGGCATTGATGTCAACTTCTCCCCCTATGACGATTACAAACTCCATAAAATCCAACTCACCTTGCATTACTTGCAATTTCTCCCCCTTTGAGAGAAATGACAAAGGGTTGTGACCATCATGTTGTAAGCACTATCAAGTATTAAAATTATTGTCATGCAAAGAGTACCAAAAATACCATGAATATTAGCTAGATGAGCTGAGCATGACCAAATTGTTATGAGCATCATACTAGACTGTCAGAACAAATGGGAATATCTACATATCAACCTTCACCAACTTATCAACTAAGGTCAAATGAGCATATCAAACTGCATTATCAAACTATGAAATTGTTATCTCCCCCCGAGTCAATTGAAAGACCAACTAATAATGCCAAAAACCACTGAGCAAGTCATAATGTAAAACCAGAGTCAACAAACCACCAAATGCAACAGTGCACACCAATTGTGAAGTATGGATGTAGCCAAAGAATCAACACAACATGAACTAGATCACTTCCAAGATGTATTAAAACCTTCAAAGAAAATGCCAACTGAAAATGTATCATGACACAGTGCCAAACAATGTATTATCATAAGTACCAATTGTTCCAAGTCAAATGGTGCAATGTTATCACTTGTCAAATGCATTACCAACTGTGAAACCAACTGTGAATATCAACTGAATTTTATGAGTATCAACTGAAGGTAAACCAGAGCCAATAGCACTGCAAATGAAATGCTCACCAAACCATTTGAATTTCAATAAAAAATCATGGCATCAAATGAAGTGATCATAAGTACCAAAGTAGATACAAACCAAAAATATGTCTCAAGCTTGTCTCAATCACTTCTTTAAAGCAACAAACCCTATCAACCATTATACCAAGCATTATGAGTAACTACTGAAAAACATTGTAAAATAAGGAAAGCAACAAAGCATATTACTACCCAGATCAAACATGTGAAACACACTATAGCTAACCAAGGTAACCAAAGGATATCCAAACTCCCTATCAAGAGTAACCACGAGAAGAAAAACCTTATGCATATGTTAAAGAAATTCTCATCAATTGTGCAAAAGCAATTACCACCATGCAAAAATTTCACATTGCCAAGTGTAGACTTCATGAAATATTATCATTAGATACTAACACCTTGTACCAACTACATTAACTTAACACTGTTCAAGATCACTACACCAAAGATATCATTGCAACATGCAAACCCATGAAACAAATATGTTCAATTAATGTCTTTGTAAATTCTTTACCAAATTTACACATTGAAAACCACTGGTTTCCCTACTGTTCAAGATGAATACACTGACCTCTTTAACTATGTTATGTAGTTAAGGAGCAAAAACCAATGAGATACTCTCACTTGAGTCATCACAAGATCATTTGAACATCCATGAAAAGCATAATCAAGCACTCCAAAAAGAGCATAAATCATTATCACTCCACACTCCATTGTCACCTTATGCTATACCATCACAAATACAAAACAAATTGAGTAGCATTGTCCATGTCTTCAAGCCAATAACAAACAAATGATATTCACAAGAAACTGAATTGACATCAAGCACCATCAAAAGAGGAATGAAGATAATCATAAAGTCCCAAAACTAGCATTGTCCACTATACCAATACCTTGAACCAAACAAGAATATCACTATGCATCTGATATGGTGTAAACACATACCACTACTTCCCCTATATTTCTCAAGTCCATCATCAATAAAGGCTTGCATTAAAGCAACACTATAAAGCATAAACCATGAACACATTTTTGACACTTTGCCACCAATATCATGAAGCAACAATATTAAGAACCACAACACATTGGAAGAAACTGTCACTACTATCAAACCAAACATGATGAACACCAATAATCTGTTGACAATGTATGTTGAGCTTTTGACAAGGATAAAAAGAACTTGAACAATATAGCATGAAAATTGAAGTAGAGACACTATCATTATGGGCACTTCAAGAGCTACCTTGCATCAAGAATACTCATACCCATCCAATGGAGCCAAGAGAGCAGAGTCAAGTTGAATAATTATTCCATGTTGTTCACTTACCACCTTGACACTTTCTCTATGACTGAAATTACTTGACTATCAAAGAAAAATAAAATTACTTGCAATCTGTGAATGAAAGAATTCAGGAGAAGCATTGTCATCAAACTATGGAAAGCACTGATATACCAAGCTTGAAGAACAACTGCAAATAGTAATACTTATATTTGAAACCATGGATCAAATTTGTCTCTCAATCCTTTAAGACTTGTGATTCCTACTCTCTTTGATTGATCTGTCCTTTTCTCCTTTGTAACATATCAAAAAAAAGAAACCATAAAATACCTTTTTTGCATTAAGGACAAACATCAATAATCTTTAGAAGCAATTCATTTACATTACAATCACCTTGTAACAAAGAAACATATACCTTTGCATAACCATTGACACTGTCATGAAGGAGTATGAGCTTTATATTGACTTCAAAGATCAAACAAGGAAAATCACCAACTTCTGAACCAAAAAACACCAATTTACTGCAGAGACATAGTCTCTTTATTGTTATCTAAGGGGTTTGAATAATACCTCTAAAAGCATCTCCCCCTCAACTCAAGTTTATATTTATGCATGCATTGATTTTTCTTATGCAACATGCATAGGTTTTGATTCTTCTTTTCGTTTTTGTTGTTTCCTTCTCCAAACCTTCTTCTCTAATTTCTTCTTATCACCAGATGCTTGTGACTTTGTATTCTTCTTATGTAAGGAATCATTTCTTCTCTCTTGTTTTACAAACCTAGTTCTATAGTACTTTGCAACATGACCATGGTTATGACATTTATAACATATTACATTCATATTTCTAGAGAATGCATATTGACTCCTTTTAGACCTTCTACAATAACTTACTTTATGCCCATAACCATTGTATGAATAACAATAACTAGGAAATGAATAATTATACCTCATTGATTGATCTTTCCAAGTAGGTGGAGATTCTGTGAACCAATTGGCTCTAATTCTTCTTCCTTTTTTGAAGTCCTTGAACTGTCTACTATCAGTAGTCTTAATTTTTGATTTCTTCTTTTCTTCAGTCTTAGGGGTAGCAACATGATGATTTAAATCTATCTTCGTTCTTGGTGTTTTTCGGATTCCATAACTCTGTCCTTCTACAAATCCCACACCAGTAACGTCCTTGTGATGTTTGTACTTATTTAACATCTCATTCAACTTGTTGGTGCTCTCATCAAATTTTTGATTCTTTTCTAACTGCTTTTTAACATTCTCAATATTTTTCCTTAAATAAACTATTCTCCTTCAAGCTTTTAGAATTCAACTGTTTTGACTTCCAAATCAGACCTTGTCATATCTGCTATCCTCTTGTTTTCTTCAATCCATAATTTCATATTGACAATCAACTCATCTTTTACTGTGTTTTCTTTTAACATAAATTTTTCCTCTAGTTGTGTTCTTAGAGACAACACTTCAGCTTCTATCTTTTGACAATCTTCTACTTTGGTTTGCAGCTTCATGCAAGTTGCTTCTTCAACTTTTCTAGACTCTTCCAATTGCAATTTAAATCTCGATTCTCCTTTCTAAGTTTCTCAATATCATTAAGGCCATAAATAAGTTCAACTTCAAAATCAATTTCACATTCATCTTCAACATAATCTTGTTCAAAATCACTCACTAATTGATCTCCTTCTTTGTCTACACTCTTCACTACAAAATCATATTTTGTACTAGGTTTAAGTGGTGTTTGTTGTTCAACATTCTGCTAGGTATTTCTTTTTTCTCTGTTTCTTTTACTTTTTTCCATAAAGAGTACTCCACCTCCAAGAACCCTTAAGTTGGTTAAACTTTGTGCAAGGGTCTGGCTCTGATACCACTTGTTGGAGTACAAGAAACACTAAGAGGGGGTTGAATCAGTGTTTCAATAATCAACTTCAATTCAATATTTTTTCAAAACACATAATCTCTTTGTAATCATTGAATGTTCAATTTCAAAAATGTAACCAAATGTGATAGCCAATAGCATGTCCTTAGACAACATGAAAACTCAAATGTTGCAAAGCAGATAAAGAAAGCATCAAAACCAAATTGTATGAAACATAATCATCACACGGACCACAAAAGAATCATAACACTGTATTTTTCATGAGTGGAAAACCCTCATAGGGATAAAAAGCCACTCAGGAAAATGCCTCACTGGCTTAATAAATTCCCACTGATTACAAAGCCTTACTAGCTCCATTTTGTGCCTCACTAGCAAAGCCTCACTAGCCACAGAAAAATGCATCACTGGCTACACAAAATGCCTCACTAGAAAACACAACTGCCCCACTGGCAAACAAAACTGCCTCACTGGAAAACATAACTGCCTCACTGGAAAATACAACTGCCTCACTGGAAAAACACAACCTCACTAGCATTTAATGTTGCTACAGCCTCACTGGCATTTCAAGTTAGCAACTACCTCACTGGAAAACAATCTTTTCACATCAAAATGATTCTAAAAATAGAAAGACAAAATCTCTATTTCATTACAAAGCATTTCTTGATTGTCTCATTTTCATTGGAGACTCAAGAATTTGAATGTATAAACAAGTACAATCTGCACTTAAAGTACCTTCTTACTGCTCATTACAAATGTCTTCATCAAATTCTTACAACATGATTATAATAGTAAATGCAATCCATATAACATGGCTATGTGATATCCACATGATAATCAACCAACTGAAAAAAGCTTCCTGAGAACAATGTATATATTTTAAATCTTCTCATAACTCAAAGCATCATCGAATGGTTGTAACCAACACAAAGATACCTATCACCAAAGATATTCATTTCAAGATGCATACCAATGTCGGCTAGGTTAAGACAACTAAAGCATGGTCGACAATGTGCCAAAAAACCAGGTATACAAATTAACACCAAAGCTACACATAAACCTTAGATTACACCTTGTAAACAACAACATATTTGTGACAGGGTCGTGCCCTAGAAAATACAAAATGCAACAAAGTAACCCTTTCAAGGCATGCCCTAGCAATGGGGTGTGAAAACATAAAACAATAAGCACATGTATGAAAAAATGGATAAACCCTTGAACCTTTTGAAAGAGATAAACAATAATGCATATAGGGATCCCTAAGGTTGACAAACACATGTCAACAAATATCAAAAACCCCGAAAGCAATATAAATCCCTTGGATTTGCAAACACAAAGCAATGACACAATAATGTATGAATATTCCCTAGCAAGGTCAACTAACACAATAGTGAGAAAGCGAATAAACAATGGTTCAATGAAAGATTTACTGGTTTGATCTTGATTCAAACTGCATATGGTAGTCAACAACACCTAAAGAAAAAATGAAACCACAAACTCACTCCCTAAAAACAAATGCTTTGCAGCCGCAATACCACCATCATGAGCTTTGTCAAGTCACCAATACAATGATGATTTTGAAACCTAATCACTGTCCAAGCTTCATAAACAAGCTCGAGAACATTCTTCGCAATAATGAGTGAAGCATTATAATATGTGTAATAGTGAGCCTAAAAACATGCCCTTGTCAATTTCAATAATGTGAGCATCATTCTTAATGCAATGATAAGCCTTCGAGGTATGCCTTTTCAATGATGAATAAAAACATTATAATGTATTCCTTTCAACCCTATATCATGTTTGACATCTATGCCAAACCAAGCCTATTGTATAATCACCAAATAATGCTCAACAAATTCAATGCCACCATCACTCAACAAAATCAATGCCAATAAATGCAACTTTCGTATCAACTCTACCAACACCTTGGTAACATACATCAACCTTATTCTTTGCAACCATGATCAACTATGCAACAATGCCAAGAAATGATCTCTGACATCACACATCAAATCAACACCTTTGACATCAATGATAAACCATTCCAATGACAACAAAGGTGACCCTTAGGGTCTAACAAAAAATTAGTTTTTTGCCAAATTTCCTACTCCTTTATGCTTCTAATTTATTTATTGTTCTCTCCAGGGTCCTGACAATGAAACCAATGTTGGCAAGAGAAATGGTGAAAGTACGATATGAAGATCTATACCCTAGCACTCCTTAAGTAGTCAATTTATACCTCAGAGGATATATTAATAGAAACAAGCATATGTGGTAAGAATATAGAAGGCATACATAACATATAACATCATAAGCTAAAAATAAAACATTCATATATCCATTACACACATTTATTCCTTATAACTCCTTTATATTATATCATAACAGATACAAAAGGCAAGTCTTAGTCTCTACTCCAGTATATATTTCTAACTCTTCACATATATCTTTGTATATCCTACTCATCTAATTACATATGACATATATACATATATTCCCTTACAGGGACATGACTCCTAACCATAGTTGATGTCCTTTCCCGGTACCGTGGACCTCTTTTGGTAGCTTGCGGTATTCTTTCTTTATACTCCAAAGGATATAGTAAGAGAAACAAGCATATTTGGTAAGAATCTAAAAGGCATACATAACACATAATATCATAACCTAAAAAGAAAACATTCATCATCCATTACACACATTTATTCCTTATAAATCCTCTATATTATATCATAACAAATACAAAAGGTAGGTCTTAGTCTCTTCTTCGATATATATTTCTATCTCTTCACATATGTCTATGTATATCCTACTCATCTAATTACATATGACATATATACATATATTCCCTTGAAGGGACATGACTCCTAACAATAGCTAATGTCCTTTCCCAATACCGTGGACCTCTTCTAGTAGCTTGCAATATGCTTTGTTTCTACTCTTGACCTATTAACAGTAGTCATAGATATCTCCAAGGCTTTTCACAAGGATATTGTTTTTATGGTGATGGATAAGACTTGGTCTCAAATACTTAACTATGAGTGTCTCCCCTTCATATGTAGATTTTTTTCCATCGATCGCTTGGTTTTATATTTTCCACTCTCTTGACCCAAGGGTGTAGCTATATGGTTGAGGAATTCCCATAACGATCACTTGACTATTGATGTTTCTAACTCTTTAGTTGATGGTTCCTCTCAAAATGATGAGTCTTCTTAGGATGTTGGACCTTCTCTTGTTCCCCCATGGAAATTCACATTCCCTAGGGGGTTTCTCATGTGGTTTTCATGGATCTAGCGATTCCCACTAGTACAAATCATTTGGCTCTCATTAGTGAGTCCCACCCAACTCTTGATTTAATTTCTTAGGTGTTGTTCTTTTTCTACCCTTGGTTTTAACACAACACTCGTATTCCTAAGGTAGTTGATCATCAGTTGGCATCTCATGCTATACATTCCTTTGTTTGTATTGTGTCCATTGATGGGCCCTTTAAGAGGCATCCCCCACTTCTCCTAGTTTTGAGGACTTAGGAGATAACATTCCATGGACAATTGTTAAAAGATGGAAGAAAGGTCTTCCCAAATATGTCTCCCAATCGCACACTAAATTTAAGGGTGTGAGGTTGAATAGGGTAGGGTTTGGCATTATTTAGGCTAGGTCCTTGGGTAATATTTTGTGATTGGTTGCAATTGTACTGTTTATGTCCCATATGAGAACTTGTTGTGAAGGTTTTGAGTTTTTATATTGTATAAAGGGTTTGGGCACTAATAAGAACTCATTCTACCTTAAAAGAAATAAAATTGAACACCAAGAACCCCAATAAGAGTATTGGAGAATGTAGGCATCAAATTTATTGTGATAAAGAAGAAAGTAGATTTTGAAGTCATTTATATATAAGAAATTAAATCAACTTCTTACCATGTATTTATGAACCTAGGATGGTTTGTAGATTATAATTGAGTGTTTGATTCAATAGAAAAATAAAATACTTTGGAAGGTAACGGCTTTATTTCCCACCTATCTCTAGAAGAGGGATTTTGTGGCATGGGTTAAGGATTAGGACAAGAAGGATTATGATTATAAATATCTCAGAGAAACATGTGATAGGGAAAGTATCACATGTAAACAAGGTTCATGATTTGAATTTGAAAAAACAAGGTTTGCTTATGAAGTTGATATAGAAGCATGGATTCATGGTGATTTAGAATTGAAGTGTGCAAGCTACTTGAAAAAATAATTAAACACCAATCATCAATCATCCTACAATATTGAAATAAAATCTAGAAAAACACTATTAGAAATAATACATGCCCAAAGAGGATTGTGGCACCACATATAATATTGTGGCTTGAAGTAAACATGATTCTAACATTAATACACCCCCATGAACCTAAAATGTAACACAAAAATAAAGAGATGAAAATGTGGATGGAAGAGGGACAAGGAACCTAACAAGAATATATATTCAAGAAAACAAGAGGTAATAGAATTGAAGATAGTAAGGAAAAATATAACAAGATAAATGAGTTAGAAAAGAAAGCATAGAATATTTTAATAAAGGATGGATGGATGGATAGTGTCGAATAATTAGAAATCTGAAAAACAAAATTGAAAGGGCGAAGGATGAACTAAGGAAAAATAGGAAAATAAAAAATGATGTTATAACAATTTTGTAGGAAGATAATAATTAAAGATAGTGTTTTGATTGGGATAGTGTAGAATAGTCATATTACACTAATTTTTGAATTAGCAACCTAACTAAACAATTATATGACTAAATAAATTATAAGGTTGAAATTTTTAAATATAAATTCAACTCAAAAGGGTAGAAAGTGGTACCAAAAAAGAGAAGAAAAGCAAAAGTAAAAATTGTTGATAGTTGGAAATGGAATACACACACACACACACACATATATATGATGCAAGTCATTATAAAAAGGAAAAAATAATATAAGACAACTAAGGGTAAAAGAAGTATACCTCGCAATTAATCTAGGAAGATGTCAATAAGTACAAATGAACTAGTGAGCATAGAGTAGTCATAGAATAGAAAATTGAGGAAACAATGGAGAGAAAACAAATAGAGATGTGAATTCCTTGACTGGTAGGTAATGAAGATATAATGAGGTTGAGATTTAAAAAACACTCCATCATGGATTATCGTCTAAAGCCCATGTGGTATTTTTTCCACAATCCCTTATCAAGTGGCATATAATGAGGACATATAGAGATACTTTCACTTGAAACTAGGTGAGAAGGATCATAGATGAATGGAAGGAAAAATGATAGAAATAGTGTATTCAAACCTTAAAAATAGATGATGAAGTACATACCTATTGTAGGATTATAGAGAATGAAATTATATGTTTCTACTTTTCATACTATAGAAGGACATGATGAAGGTATTAACAAATTGGGTTCATGAAGATATGATATGCCTTGATCAACCCCACAATACTACAAGACAATCCATTCACATAGTAATCAAGTTGATAAATCAAGGAAAAGATCTGAAGCAATGGGGTTGTAAGGGAAGTTTGAAAGTGAAAGAAACAATAATGATTGACACTTCAAACAATCAATAAGCCCTATTCATAACCCATTTTTTTATTGAAATGTATATCATGCAATGGTCATTGCATGGAAATTTTATTATACAAACAAAGAAGACTTGACTACCACCAAGAGTATATACATAGCTAGGGATATGGTGTATGAAGTAGAGTACAAGTGATAGAATCCCTTAGTGAACAAATTTTAGAAAATTAGATTATTGTAGACTATTATCAAATAATGTTCACCTATTGATCCCATAGAATGATATAATACCTACACTACCTTATGAGATGCAAAACAAATAAATTGATACCATTGTGACCATTATATAAATATTTTTCATCAACCCTAGTTCTACCAAGCCACCACATTGGGATGAATTTATAATAAAACACCTAACTCAAGCTATATTTGTGGAGGTAATAAATGAAAAAATAGACTCAGAGATAGGAGGTACAAATTTTGGAGAATTTGGTGACCGCCTATCAATAGTGGTAGATTTGAGTGAGCCACCATCATCCATGTGAATAAAAATTATAGCAACATTTGGATAATCAATAGGGTGTGGACTACAACAACTAAGAGGAAAATTAGTACAAAGGAGTTGCAATTGAATGGTACACATGCATACTCTATGGAAAAGAAAAATATACATGGAGAAGGAGGATCTAAAATTTCACAAAGGTTGTGTAAAGAAGATATACCTACAAGATCCACCACTTCCTTGATGGAGATAATATGGGATGTACTACAAATGAGCATAGGAAAACAAAACAAGATGACCTCTCCCCCACAACAACAAATCATTTAAAATATAAAGTAATACAATGCAACCACCAATTAAAGGATTGGTTGGATACTTTAAAAGTGACTATTAGTAGGCTTAGAAGGAGGTTTTAAATCTAAATAATTCCCCCCAAAAAATATCAAAGTAGAGAAAGAACTAGTTGAAATATTGTTATAGGATATGTGATCCAAATACAATGTGCCTATGGTGGCAAAGAGATGTGAAAGCGCCAACAAATAGACTAATGATAATAGTGAATCCAACCTTCTAATGAATGAAAAATCATTGTGTTCTTATAGTTATTTTTTAGCTAATTTATCTAAAAAAAATGCAACATGGAGTTAAAGTATAAAAAAAACAAAATAAAGCCCAAGAAACTATAAGATAATTTCAGTAAGTGCTTATAAATGAAAAGAAAGAAAACTCAAGATATTTCCAAAGCATTTAAGGAAGAAGCACTCCAAAATATTGTAATATAAAAACAATTATGTCCAAGGGAAGTGGAATCTTTAAGGAAGCAATTGGAGAAAGAGTCAAGAACAAAACATAGGATTTGCTAGGTCCCATAATTGCTCTCTCAAATTTTAGATCTTTTCTCTACCTTCAAGGCTAGGAGCTTGTCTTCAAGAAGGTATATAAAGGGTTATCAACAAACTCAAGATTGCTAAAGGCTAACTATGTGAGTGGGTAATTTCTACTATACATCAAACTCAACTTAAACCAAGGAGGGTTTTCCTAGAGGTGTACCTTAGAAATCATTGAAACCAAACAAAATTGACAACCAAAATAACAAACAATAACTATACTCAAATTCCACACTTGACTCCTATACCTATCACTAGGTCAAATACTACTAGCTATAATAAACATTTTTATAGTTGATAAATACTTTGCATGTGTATTTGTAGATAATGACAGTGTAACAATTCCTTGAGAGAATTTCATTTATAGCTTCATAGACATTGATAAATTATGAACATATTGGAAATGATTCACAAAAATTGTAACATTTTTTTCCACTTAATGTCAACCCTAGTTGGAATATAGAATCATAGAAAAGTATGTGGAAATTTTGATTCTTCATAACTGATGCCTTATTAGGTAACAAAGTCATATACATTCATTAAAACAACAAACAATAAGTTGCAACAAAGGTATGATATAATCTAAACACGTCTACTTAATGCCATTCATCAAACACATAGAAATTCATATGCAGCATAGAGAAGACCAATAAAAATAACTTCATTGATTTAAAGTGTTATGACACTTATCTAATTTTTGTTACAATCACACCAAAAAATGTTGTGAAGGAAGAATATCAAACAACAAAGAACTTGTCATACCCTACTACTCAAAACCTTTCAAAATATCTACAATTAATAAAGGATACATATGGTTACAAACATCTTCTTTGGTAGCTACCTCTCTGCAAGTTGTGAGTGATAACTCTAATGGCAAACAAACTAACAACTATGGAAACCCTAGGAAGCTCTACACCACTATTATTCAAATATTTGTAATGATCAACTCATTAAATTAGTGAAAACCTTGTATATATAGATCTATAACCTAAGTACTCAAGTTATGTAGATGAAAATTTGTAAATATGGCACAATAGAGATCACTTGTGCCCCAGTTGTCATGTTCATTAATGCTCTATATATAAATTTTCCTTACAAATCTATAAACATTTGGAAAATTGAAAAAACATTCTCTACGCATTTTCCATACCTTTGAGCATTAATGGCTTATGGATTTGAGTGCAAGGATATGAAAATCACTCACAAAATTTATTGAAATAGTGGCTTGAAGAGAACATGTCAACCATCAAAATCAACAATAATAAAGATTTCATTAAATAGGGCATCCATCTTTTATATTTATTTTTTCCTTTTGGATCTATTGTTTTTTATTAAATAGGGTTTCCTTGATGTCAATGGGTTAAATTTGGTGGTTGTAAGGAACTATAGATGCATTAGTGGCATTATGGGACTTTTACAAGGGTGGGTAGGGTTTGGTATAAAAATAGTGGGAATTTTGAGTTTTTGGAGGTCAAGGGAAACTCATGCCTCATGCCTCAAGTTAGGGCATTAAGCTTCAATAATGACTAAGAAGTCATGCCAAAAAGGGATGTGGAATGGAGGAAGTCCAAAAATGGAATCTTGATAAGGAACAAAACTTTAGGATGTTGAAATCAATTTGTCAAGTGGATCTTATGATTGGTACAAAGATAAATAATGGTTGAAATACCAACTCCAAAAGGTTTTTATAAAGGAATGATGGAATTTAGGGCTTTTGAGGTGGTAGGAAATGAGTATCGAGGTTAAGAGTTGGTTGAAACTTTGACTTTGAAAGATAAAGAAAATATTGAAGTGGGAGACATGATTTGAGGAGCATGGAAAAGGGTATTAGGGAAATAGATGGCTCAATCCTCTGACTTGATAGACTTACAAAAATTCGAAGCATGAAAAGATGACATCATGATATATGAATCAACATGCAACTTTGAAAAGGGATGATGTTAGTTTCATACAATGATGATGTCATGATATCAACATTGAGAAAGTAGAGTTTGATGGGAAGGTATACAGGTAGGACCAAGTCCAAAACTCCCAAACACTTAGGAAAATCTTTATTAGTAGAGGATCAAGATGGTGGGGTTTGGAGGGATACACCACCCATGGACAAAAAAGTCCAACAATTCAATCCAAAGGACTTAGAAACTTTTTAGGCGAAGGAATGGGATATCAAAGGTGAAGGGAAAAGTTTGACACCAAAGGAAACCCAAAAAGGATGCAACTCTGACACACATGGAATATACAAGAAATTGTTGAGACTTAAAACTTTTTATGGTATTTTGCATCCCTTAACGGACCCACTTAGGATGTCTCAAATCAATTATCAATGATGGGTCAAATAGGACTATGACACACTAAAATAGAAGGGACTCAATAAAATTTGACATCATGGGTTGAGTCCTAATAGGCTTTGTTAAGAGACTTGTGCCTCTTATAGGTACAACAAGAATTTAGATATTTGAGCAACCAAAAATAGAGAACAAAAGGGATAAAAACTTAAACTTCATCATGAAAAACAAGGGTCATGACTACATAAGAACAATAATATATACACGACATGACAACACAAAACAAGATAAGACAATACTTGCAATCACTGTCATGGAACGTAGGGAATTGAAGATATGGCTACAAGCACAATTGAAAAGTAAAATTGCAAGTCAAATGCAAGAAGATTTGTGGCACAAGGCCATGAAAAAATGCCACCAACAATTAAAGATAAGCCTATTAAAGGAGTTGATATCCCTCAAACCTATTTATCTTTTATCTTCAATTTGTAATAAGTGTTGTTCATTGCATGCATGTAGATGCAAACCACCAATATTTTGGTTGTCATGTCAGAGGTGAAAATGCATATCATTTGCACATGGAAATCATAAATAGTAGGATCCATCCTCAACATATAACTCAAAAATTTAAGAAACCTCATGTGAAGAATCATAATCGTCAAATTTTCTATCTAATTTTTGTCCTTTCAAATAATTTTTGTATAGAGATTGTTGGTAAGAAAATAATCAATATTTTTCTCTCTTTCACTCTGCAAACCAACAATTTGACCTAATTGAGTACACACGAATCCAACATTATCATGGTCAACCAATAAGCTCAAAAAGGAATCCTCAACACAATCTATATTAGCGAAAGAAATTTGTTTCAAACAAAATTTGAAAAATTGGTTCATTTCAAAAACTTTACGATTGAAAATAGTTGACTCTTGCATACCTTCATATTCATCCTTCCCATTTGTAAAAGGGAAGGTGTGAGCTTCATCAAACTCTTAAATAATGGGTTTCCATCATACACCATCTTGACACGTGCTAAAACATTCTTCATTAATGCAAAAATCAGCATTATTGGACACTTCAAGTGAAGAAACATGTCCTTCAAATTGTATCATTGTTTTAAGCTTGATTTGGAAGTCTATTGTGTCATGTGTGATGTTACAATCAGACTTGTGACATTTATTCTTCTTCAATCACTGTAATATTTTTTGTGACCCAATTTGAACACAATCTTCAAAAGGAAGACAACAAGCTTTGCACCAAAGAAATAGGCTCTCATATATCCCTATGGTCACCATCTTTACATTCTTCAAGGGAAAGGCCTTCAAACTAAAAATTATTGATTGCAATACTCTTTGTCTATAATTTTATCATCTAGTATAGTCACATCTACATCATCCTCAGGCAAACAAACATTATCAACTTTAATTTTGAAATCAGGGACAAAGAAGAACAACACATCATACAAGAAACTAATTTATTTTTCATCAATTTACATGATATGCATGCACACATTCTATACAATCAGCTTCAAGAGAAACCAATTGACTGTGCACCCATGCATACATCTTCCTCTTTATCCATATATTGAATTTACAGTAATAGGCATTGAACTAATTGTGCTTTATCATTCAAATTTTCTCCTTTAGTAACATCATGTTCATGATTTGGTAACACCTATTTCTTCTTCACTACCCATTGCTACATTGGAGAATTATTTCTCTATCACCTTCTTCACAACAATAGTGTCCCTAATATCATCTACTCATAATTTATTATTGTTCCCTATGAAAATTTTCTCTAATATAATAGCAATGTCATTATTTAATGTAGACATGTTCAACTCTTATTCATTTTTTACCTACACCATTTTTGCATCTACATGGGTTGTAATGCCTTCACATGGTGGATTGAACTATTGAGATAGTTGGATAAGTTCCCTTTACGTAACAATTCAATACTACATAATTTGAGATCCGAACTGATATCAACGAGAGCGCGTCTAATACCAATGTTATTAATGTTGACTATTATCATTAGAGGATCTACTTTCTTCTATACTTTCGGAGGCAAGAGTTCATGCAGATAGAATGTGATATTCGGTGAAACTACATGAATATGAGTCATCAACACATGAACATCCATCGGCCATGAAAGAAGGAAAGAGAATCTTTTGCAAGGATTCCTAAAGCATACCTTAATAAATTGGAGAAGTTTGAAGCAAATCCCATAGTGAGATCTTGGCAGGAGTAACATGCAATTGCTCAACAGGATCATACTCACCAAGTGCTTTAGTTGTAGGTTTAGATATTGGAGGAAGACCTGGTTAAGAAGGTAGTAGAGAAGTTGATTGATTTAAATTTCATTGATTTCTTCTAGTATTGTAAGTATGGGCTACCGCTCTATAAGAGGGAGCCTTAGATTGCATGAATCTCATGTAAAGTTTTGGTGTGTCATTAATGATAGGAACCCCATGAATAGAATGAATTATTTTATGGGATGGGCTAGTCAGAGTCACGTAAATGATGGGTCTCTTAGGCATTTGAGGAGAAGTAGAGACTACAACTACATTCACAAACTCTTCGACTTGCGAAGAAGAAGAAGGTTGTGATGAATTTTGTTTAGAAAATCTATAGATAGGAGATGCCTCTAAGAAATCGTCTAGGTCATCATCAAACATGTCAAAATATTATTTAGAGAATGCATTATCAAAAGAATCAAATTTTTGAAGGAAAATATCTTACATGATTTGGTTCATGTCAGATTCACTAAAATGTAAAGGAGGGGATTCGCTACTCTCGAGTCTCTAGGACAAAGAAGAGTCTACAAGGAGCGAATAGCCCTCGATTATGTCAAAGTACAAGCTCAAGTGACAAAGTGTGAAATGGAAAATATTGCAATAACTTGATTAAACAAAATACTAAGCTAGGATGGTAAAATTGTAAATTAACATAAATTGATATAGAGTTACGAAATATAAATTACAGAAGTGGAAAGCTTATGACTTATAGATTTTTCTCTCAAAGGGATAGAGTTGTAGCCAATGGATGATAGCGCACTATAGGGATGTTTGCACCTTGTGTTGTTGTCCCTATCAAACCAGGAGATAAAAACTTTCAATCTACAATACCTAGTTCTTCAAATCTAAAAACCTACACACATAAGGATGAGGAAAAATGTTGGGACTATTTCGAGGCTTGCCTCAGTCAAACCCAAGTTTTAGTGTTTCCACCTCCATGGATAGCCAAATAGATATAAATAGATAAAATGACATAAAATATAATAGATGAGATGTTTGATAGAAACAAACCCCGCTATGGAGGAGATCCCCTATCATGAATAAAATAGACGAGATGAGTAGATAGTTGTAAATAGATGAGACAAAGTAGACAAGAGTGTTACCAACAATCTATGGCTCCCTCTTAACTTGATAGATGAGACATGCTTGCTTGCAAGAGAGCCTTAGCTATTGACAAGACAAGAATCTGGTAGAGCTTCGTTATGGAGAGCAAGAGAGAAAAGATGTAAAAGAGAATAGAGCAAGAGAGAAAGATCGAACGAGAGAGAGAGAGAGAGAGAGAATGAATTGCAAGAAGGGTAAGAATGAATGGAAGAATGAGTGAAAGAGGATTTTTATGAGGCTACATGGGTGGGAAGAGCCATTACACTCATGATTTTATCACAATGACATGTATTATAGGAAAAGGATGTGAGATTCCCTCATTTGAAACACGAAAAAGTTCAGGGATGCTAGCATGTCGCACGGACGTCCAGATATCGTGTAAGCGTCCTCAAGATTGAGCGAGAGAGAGTGTGTGTGAGAATGAATTGCAAGAAGGGTAAGAATGAGTGAAAAGAGGAGTTTTATGAGGTTGCATGGGCGGGAAGAGCCATTACACTCATGATTTTGTCACAACAACATGTATTATAGGCAAAGGATGTGAAATTCCCTCATTTGAAACTTGAAAATTTTAGGGATGCTAGCGTGTTGCACGAACGTCCATATATCATGTAAGTGTCCTACTCAACTTTGTAAGAAATGAGGTGTTGGACTACTAACACTTCATTGTTGTCCCCTAAGGATTTGAAATCATGAAATTCCAACTCATAAGGTTTTGTCAATAATGCGATAGGGTGCCATAATTAATGCAACGGGCCAAATACACGTGTGAAATTGTGAAATTTTGCCCCCACATTCGTGAGCTAAATTTTTGAAGAAAAATCAGCTACAATAAAGTAGTTAAGACAACATAAGTGCAAAATCAAAAAATTTAAAATTTTATAGATTTACCAAAAAGGATATCATAGAGGCAGCAGAAGTCGAGCAAGTGGATATTGATGATGCCCCTGGTGTCTAAGCTCGGCAATAAACTATAGCATCTAACATGAAGTTTCATTCTACAAAACTCAAAATTAAGTTAGTTTCAAAAATTGGAAGAAGCTATCACAACGAGAACAATGCTTAAGAAAAATTTGGCAGTTCAAAAGAAAAATATGATGAAGAGGTGAATATATTCCCCCTCCTATTGTTTCCCCTAGCTAGGTGGGGTGAAAACAAGAAGGATAGAAGGAACATTTTCATCACGAAGAATGGGCAAAAATAGCCTATATATGTCTGGGTGGGCCCATGGAAGGGTCATTTTCACTATTCATGGCAAAGAATTTGTTGACTTTTGTGAGAGAGAAGTGAGTAAAATGCCTCGAAAATGTGATTACGTAGCTCCCAAAATCAACCAACTTCGTGCAGCAGTAGTGAGGGGTGATGAGCCAGATGAGGTACGAAAAATTTCCACCCAACTTATTATTTTAGTGCATTTTTTTAGCTTTTCATTTTCCTCGAGCAGTGTAGGAATCCAATCGGTGCAAAGGTGTCTGACTGGTGCATTTTCATTCTAAGAGTGCATCAACGTCCTTCGGCCACGTTGGTATCCATCTCGCACACTATCATTGGAAGTGATTCAACTCGGATGCCAACGTACAATGCAAACGTCTATGCGGCATGCTTTAGTCTCAAAGGCTGACATAAGAATTTTGTGATGTAGAGTTAGAAATTTTATTTTATGATGTAGAATGAGTTGACATGAAAATCAATGTTTTTGCAAGAGTGGTCAGAGATCCGTGAGCATGCCAATAGAGCGATAATATCATTGTTGTGTGGTCACAGCAATGAAAAGCACCCTAATGACCAGGACTTGTTGCAACGAGTCATCATTTGGTGGGTATACACCATGCTAGAGATTTGATATCACACTCCTATGCTAATGGCACTCATGGAGTGTTGGGACGTAAACATGTCGACTTTCCATCTGTCAATAGGTGAGATGGCCATCACCCTTGAGGATGTCTATCGTATCAAGGCCTACCCATCTGGGGAGAGTGGGTAGCCTATTAGGAGGGTAGGATGCCCAAGCTATGCAGCAGTGCTGCCTCAGGCAAGTCATCTTGGAGGATACTGTTATCACCTGAAATTGCACCCTTGTTGAACCTGATGTTCAACACCTCAGTGTAACATTGGAAGACCTCTAAAGATGTGGGTTTCTTACAAACAGAGGTCAACCTCCGGAGAAGGTCGACTTCCTTTGTGTATCACCTAAACTAATGATCTTTGCGAGGTAAAGGGAGAAAAATGCATAAAAAATGAAACTATACTGAACTTATTCCTATGGTGATACACTGAGTTGATACGAAATCAGGAAATGAAAACAAGATGCAAACACACTGGGGAAAACTAGACTGCAGCTGTTTTACTTACTCAACATAACCCCATTAGACTTATGCATCACTCTTGACAGGTTTTATCTACATACATATCTCAAGAAGGAAGGAACAAACTTCACAGCTTTGTGGTATGAATATAGATTTAGGAAACACTGTTAAAGAAATACACACATAAGCTAACATATAGAAATGAGAGTGGTAAGAGCATTAGTATTTTTTTTCAAGGTGAACTCTGTTTTGCATTCCAGATTTCAATTGAGTTACAAAAACATACATTTAGTCGAGAAAGGATTGATAGAAATCACTAACTCTTTAGAGTGTATATTCCGAACTCCCTACAAAAAAGGAAAAAAATGCCTTATATACAAAAGAGTGTCGGCCCTCTAGGGCTTACAAAAATATCAGGCTCAGAAAGATCTATCCTCAGATCTTTTTATTAAAATTAAATACTGCATTCGGTCGAATCCTAGTTGTCCATGTTGGTGTCAAAAATTGCCTTCAAGGGACTCCCTTCTTGAACATCCTGCAACCACCGCATTCACTTCCTGGTATCATGTCCGTCTTTGAATTTCCCCCAATCGAGCTGCTTTTAATGCTCCTGAGCTCATGTTGCTTTTCTTTCTGTTAATCACCTTCTCCTGGCACCTGGTTCTGCTGCCACGACTTTCTTTGGCTTTCTCTGATTGGTTGAGCCTACTCTTGTAGGCGGTCAAAACTCTCCTGAAAAGAATTGCATCTCGGCGAGACACTGAAAGTGTCTCACCGATGCGATTATGTGTCTTTGCAACTTATTGGCATATCATAGAATAGTCGGTGAGAGCTCATGGAAAACTCATTTCATTTACCCCGAGCTTACTCTTCTCCCCCGGGCTCGAGCTCCTTCGGCTTTCGGTGAGACCTTACCGGGTTGGAAAGACCTCATGGCGATGGCTTTGTCTTATGGCGAGCTCCTTGGCAGTCAGCAAGACATCCGTGTGTCGATGAGACCCCGAACGCTCTTCATCTTCGGCAAGAGTCGATTAATGTCACCTCGAACGCTCTTCATCTTCACCGAGCTTCGCATTCCTTTCGCTGAAACTTTATCAAGTCAGTAGGACCTCATGGCGATACCCCATAGTCATACCAACATCTGCTTTTGTCGCTGAGACACTCACACTTCGCCAAGACCTCTTGTAGAATTTCTTTTCCTTCAGTGAACTCTTCATTCGGCAAGACACCTGGCGAGACCCTTCGTTATCGGCGAGATATTGGCCTGTCGGCCAGAATTCCCTTTGAGTTCCTTAACTCTTGGCGATGAGCCACTTTCTTTTGGTCGGGGAGACATCGTGCCTTTGCCAAGACATCATGGCAAAAAAAAATTTCTCTTGGCGAGCTTCATTTTCTTGTTGGGGAGACAACCCTACTTCGGCAACCTTAGGCCGATGCCAACCATTCTTGGCGAAACCTTTTCATTGTCGGCGGGACTCCTGCCGAAGGCAACCACATCGAGACCACCTTTTCTTCTTTCGGCAAGACCATCTTCACTCGCCGAGACCACATGTCGATCCCTCCGCCCTTTGCCGAGCTCTGATGTCAGTGAGACATGACGAGTCGGGGAGACCCTATCTTTTGTGACGTTGCTTTCTTGTCAGGGAGACATAACCTTTTCGCTATGACCCTTCACCGAAGCCTTAAACTCCTACTGAATGTTCCATTCAACCTCCGATCGGTGAGATAAAGCAATTTCGCTATGACCACATACCGACGGTATAACTTATGTCGATACAATCCTTTTTTGTCGCCGAAACAAAAGAGAATGTCACGCCGATAGATGCCTGGAGATGGATCCTGATCGTTGTGACATCAAATAAGTCTTGCCGATATGATCTTTCCTTTGCCAGTCGGCAAGACACAAAGTGCTCGCTAAAACAACATGCCGATAGGGATTACCTACGCCGATGAAGCACCTCATGAGTTAGTCGGTGAGACTCGACTCATTCGGCAAGACCTCTCAGCGATGAACACAACTCATGCCGATAGATCTTTCCACTGTCACCAAGACCACGTGAATGTCATGTCGAAAGCCGCCTGTATGTAAAAACAAATCGTTATGACATCAGAAATGTCTTGCCGATAGGCAACACAAACATTTCAAAAATGGATCAGGGGAACCTTGCCATTCTCACGCTGATATATTCCCTAGTTTGAAGCATTCGGACCTAATGGAACCCTTGTCACATGATATTCTGCCTTATTGAGCCTGAGGGTAAAAATTAGGTAACATTTATGGCGACCTTTGTTGGATGTTTGCCTGCTAAACATGAAGACCAATAGCCTAGGCCTATCCATTGGGCACAGAGTCATTGGGAAAACTCAGGAACAGACCTGGAGCAACTTTGTACACGGCCATAACATATTTGTGACTCAAGAAACAGATGAGTCAGACATTTATTGAAAATAGGAAACTATAGAAGGGAAAACTATTTAACTGTGTTGTGGCAGCACTTAGGGAATTGAAAAATGCAACTAAACCTACCCTATACTAACCAGTAAAGAAGTTGGTCAAACAAAACCATTCACTGGCTCTGTGAAATAACTACCCCTCCTGACTAATAAAAGATGAATTGCAAGTTGACGACTTGCAGACAAAGCATGACAAAAGAGAGAAAATGCCCATACTAATTGCAGGACACTTGGAAAAACAAAGATAAATCCACTTACCATTTCAAATTGATTACAAAAACTGATGTCTACAAATGGATAAGTGGATATATCTTGTTGTTCCAAAGTAGTAACTGCCTCAAATTTTTCTTGAACAATGGCACACTTTGCTATCCTTGGCACTCTATTAATCAAATCTTTAATTGGGCATCCTTTGGAAAGGATAAACCCTTTGCTCTTAATGTTGATTTGCTTGTGAAAATATGCTTCTTCTTTGTTTTGCACAATGGTAATCTCATTTGAATGAATTGGCTCAGAGGTCAATGAAATGTCTGCTTCATTCACCCTATCAAATTGGTCAAATGTTGTCAAGTCATGATTGTCTTGGATTTTCTGCATATTGATCAACACACCACCATCATATTCCTCAGTATGTTGACTAATATTTGGCATTAGGGATTGTATCATAAATTTGCTTTCAGTCCCTTCCATAAAATTAGGAAGCTCATCAAGTAAATCGGTGAGGGCTTGAGGTACAGGCTCTTTTTCATTTGATATGCTGATATCTACCTGATGCGCTTCACTAAAAGGTCGTTTATAATCCAAGCTTGAAATGAAAATCTCCAGATCATCCCAGAACAAATCCTCATCATTTTGCATAGTACCAGTCCCCTTAATGATAAGAGGACTATTGTTTTCCTCAGGACGACACTCTTGAGGGAAGAAAAATTTCTGCTCTATTGCATCTATATGATCTTTCAAGACATACTTTTGTTGATCATGCTCATCTTGACAAAAGGACACCTTGTCATTGGTGTTATAACCTTTTTGTTGTTGAAACCCTATCACTGATAGTTGTTTGGACATGCTTTTTTCAACCTCATTATCAAAAATAGGAAGTTCAAAAAACAAATTAATTAGGGTTTCATCACTCTGTTCAACAAAACTAGGAGGCTCATTAGATGAATATGACATAACTCCATGTTCAACTATCACTTCTTGTTTAGAACTTTGTTGTCCTAACTGGGCCTGCTCATCAATCACTTGTAACAACCCTAATTTTTCATTTTGAACTTCATGCTCAAATGTATCAATACCCAAAAGAGTTTTATCTACCTCAAAAACTTGTTTTATCTTGTCACTAGGCTGACTTTGCAATTCAAAAGACTGCTCTTGAGGGATAATGGATTGAGTTTCCTCAACTGCAGGCTTTTGCACTAGAAAATAACTCCTAAAATTTGGAATTTCAAACTTAGGGAGCTTAATTGGAGAATTAGAAGACTTACTTTGTCGATCTTGCTGATCGGTTAGAACAATCAAGGATTCTTTGGAACAAGTGTCCTCTTGTTGCTCAATCCTTTGTTGCTGCAATTGATAACACTTAATGGCTAAATGCAAAGGATTCACATTCTTAATCTTCTCCCAGAGGATTAAATCATCTTGATCAATAAGTTCCTCCTCCTCTGCTTTCTTTTCGATAGAAGTTTCATTCTGTTCAAAGCCTAGAACATTGAATCTTGTGTAGTGAAGTCCTTCCTCAAAGAAAAGATTTGAAAAGGAAGTAGCTAATTGGGGCATTTGAGAAAGTTGCTCTTCAGGAGAGTTACACTGACTTTGCTGAAATTCTTGTACTAAATGGGATCCTCTTTGTGTCTCAACTTCTTGCTGATGAATATAAGCTTGATAAGCAAGCTCCTCCTGCTGCCTATTGACCTCCTGCTAATCTTCAATTTCTTTAAACTGCTTTTGGAAATATAAAGACATATTCTTTATACTCATTTCATCTAAATTTTGAGGCTCATATGAAGAACAAATTTGTTGATTGGAGATAAAATAACCCTCCTGGGGTTGTTGATGAGCATAAGCATGCCGCTGCTAAACTTGTGCAGGGCTGGGTGGGTGGTAGGCCAATTGAGTTTGCTGGTAACCCATTGTTACATAGCTATTTTGAGTAAAACTAGTGGTATCTTCAATAGGGTATGACTAATAAAAAGATACAGGCACCATACCTTCATGAAATGGTGAATGGTAAGACATACTATCACGAAACCATCACTCAAACTGCTGAAACCAGATACTTCAGACTTGGAGTCACTAGGTATGTTAAAAAAAACTTGCCTCCAAAGGAAGAAAATACTATTGTACACACCAAACAGCAGCAATAAATTGTCTAAACATGAACTGAGAAGCAGTTCACGGTCCCACTGGGCGTGCCAGAACTGTTATCACCTGAAATTGCACCCTTGTTGAACCTGATGTTCAACACCTCAGTGTAACATTGGAAGACCTCTAAAGATGTGGGTTTCTTACAGACAGAGGTCAACCTCCGGAGAAGGTTGGCTTCCTTTGTGTATCACCTAAACTAATGATCTTTGCGAGGTAAAGGGAGAAAAATGCATACAAAATGAAACTATACTGAACTTATTCCTATGGTGATACACCGAGTTGATAAGAAATCAGGAAGTGAAAACGAGATGCAAACACACTGGGGAAAACTAGACTGCAGCTGTTTTACTTACTCAACATAACCCCATTAGACTTATGCATCACTCTTGACAGGTTTTATCTATATACATATCTCAAGAAGGAACAAACTTCACAGCTTTGTGGTATGAATACAGATTTAGGAAACACTGTTAAAGAAATACACACATAAGCTAACATATAGAAATAAGAGTGGTAAGAGCATTAGTATTTGTTTTCAAGGTGAACTCTGTTTTGCATTCCAGATTTCAATTGAGTTACAAAAACATACATTTAGTCGAGAAAGGATTGATAGAAATCACTAACTCTTCAGAGTGTATATTCCGAACTCCCTACAAAAAAGGAAAAAAATGCCTTATATACAAAAGAGTGTTGGCCCTCTAGGGCTTACAAAAATATCGGGCTCAGAAAGATCTATCCTCAGATCTTTTTATTAAAATTAAATACTGCATTCGGTTGAATCCTTGTTGTCCATGTTGGTATCAAAAATTGCCTTCAAGGGACTCCCTTCTTGAACATCCTGCAACCACCGCATTCACTTCCTGGTATCGTGTCCGTCTTTGAATTTCCCCTAGTCGAGCTACTTTTAATGCTCCTGAGCTCATGTTGCTTTTCTTTTTGTTAATCACCTTCTCCTCACACATGGTTCTGCTGCCATAGCTTGCTTTGGCTTTCTCTGATTGGTTGAGCCTACTCCTGTAGGCAGTCAAAACTCTCCTGAAAATAATCGCATCTCGGCGAGACACTAAAAGTGTCTCATCGATGTGATTATGTGTCTCTGCAACTTATCGACATATCATAGAACAGTCGGTGAGAGCTCATGGCGAACTCATTTCATTTACCCCGAGCTTACTCTTCTCCCCCGGGCTCGAGCTCCTTCGACTTTTGGTGAGACCTTACTGGGTCGGCAAGACCTCATGGCGATGGCTTTGTCTTATGGTGAGCTCCTTTGCAGTCAGCAAGACATCCATGTGTCGGTGAGACGTTTTAACGAAGGCAAAACGTTACCCCGAACTCTCTTCATCTTCGGCAGGAGTCGATTGATGTCACCCCGAACGCTCTTCATCTTCACCGAGCTCCGCATTCCTTTCGCTGAAACTTTATCAAGTCGGTAGGACCTCATGGCGATGCCCCATAGTCATACCGACATCTGCTTTTGTCGCTGAGACACTCACACTTCGCCGAGACCTCTTGTAGAATTTCTTTTCCTTCGGCGAACTCTTCATTCGGCAAGACACCCAGCGAGACCCTTCATTATCGGTGAGATATTGGCCTGTCAGCCAGACTTCCCTCTGGGTTCCTTAACTCTTGGCGATGAGCCACTTTCTTTTGGTCGGGGAGACATCGTGCCTTCGCCAAGACATCATGGTGAAACTGTTTTTCTCTTGGCGAGCTTCCTTTTCTTGTTGGGGAGACAACTCTACTTCGACAACCTTAGGCTGATGCCAACCGTTCTTGGCGAAACATTTTCGTTGTCGGCGGGACTCCTGCCAAAGGCAACCACATTGAGACCACCTTTTCTTCTTTCGGCAAGACCATCTTCACTCGCCGAGACCACATGTCGATCCCTCCGCCCTTTGTTGAGCTCTGATGTCGGCAAGACATGACGAGTCGGGGAGACCCTATCTTTTGTGACGCCGCTTTCCTGTTGGGGAGACATAACCTTTTCGCTATGACCCTTCATCGAAGCCTTAAACTCCTACCGAATGTTCCATTCAACCTCCGATCGGTGAGACAAAGCAATTTTGCTATGACCACATACCGACGGTATAATTTATGCCGATACAATCCTTTTCTGTCACCAAAACAAAAGAGAATGTCACGCCGATAGATTCCTGGAGATGGATCTCGATCGCTGTGACATCAAATAAGTCTTGCCGATATGATCTTTCCTTCGCCAGTCGGCAAGACACAAAGCGCTTGTTGAAACAACATGCCGATAGGGATTACCTATGCTGATGAAGCACCTCATGAGTTAGTCGGTGAGACCCGACTCATTCGGCAAGACTTCTCAGCGGTGAACACAACTCATGCCGATAGATCTTTCCACTGTCACCAAGACCACGTGAATGTCATGCCGAAAGCCGCCTGTATGTAAAAACAAATCGTTATGACATCAAAAATGTCTTGCCGATAGGCAACACAGACATTTCAAAAATGGATCGGGGGAACCTTGTCATTCTCACGCCGATATATTCCCTGGTTTGAAGCATTTGGACCTAATGGAACCCCTGTCACATGATATTCTACCTAATTGAGCCTGAGGTTAAAAATTAGGTAACAGATACATCCAGGCATATATACATGCACTGGCTGGAGTAGGGGGGAGTGGTGATGCCAATTGTATGGTGAGCTATGATTATGATCGTCGCCCTACATGTCATAATGGATGGACGGGGCTCATACCTTCATGAGGGCCTCATCCATTCCATCTAGGCAATGGAGAGGGACATAGTTTTTAGCTAGGGTTGGAGTTTGCTAGTGTATATCTACCATGACCTCAGGTGCTATGTACATTATGAGTATTATAGCCTTGTCGTCTGCACACTATTATAGGTGTGGGCATTTGAGCACATCTGTTGCACTAGGTGGATCAAGTTTCCCCTTGGCCTATCACATGGGACACCCATGGTGCACACATACCCCTTGGTGCATGATTGGTAGTACAACAATGTAGCATTTTGGTGGCTTCAAATGGATTTGTTACAAGCACATGATATCAGATGGTGCCCCTATAGGTGGATGGGAGTCTGGCTGACTGACAGGAGGCAACTACACAAGATGCAGTGTGATTGACTCTTGGCGAGTCGATCATACCATATCATAGTATTGTACTATTGGCATCAAGTGGCTTGACTGTTTGAGTAGGTCTAGACTATTCCCTCAGTAGCTCCAATGTACATACGGTCCCATAGGAGTGTGGCTCGAGGAGGAGATCAACCTCGTCTAATGATCACAGACGTCATAGTTAATGACAACAGGTTAGATAACAATGATCGGCCCCCAATCCTTCCAACTGATGATGTCGATGTCATCCATGATTTTTTTTGTGGTGGGAAACGATAGGCTCGACCCTAATTTTCCTAACATGTGCCCCAATAGACAATGATGGTGTATAGGGCTCGAGAGGCGAGGATATTAGCAGCAATGACAAGGACAAGGACGGTGAGGCGGAGGTGAGCGGAGCTCCAAAGAGGCCAAGGCAATGGAAATGAGTATCATCATCCCCACCAACAATCCTCATCTCATTAGTTCCACTTAGGAGCCAGGTGATTGTGCACCCTTCAATGGTAGCAATCGGGCCAAGCATGGAACCCCCCTGATCCACACTAGTAGGTTTGGGACCTAGGTACGAGTGTGATAATGTTATTTCATTTTAGTACTTTTAGTTCAGCTTTATCATATATATACATGTTTTTGTATGATATGGTACTAATAGCGTCCACTTTCTTTGTGGTTGCAATGGATACATAGGAGTGGATCAGCTTCATCAGGCGATGCATATTAGAGGCAGCCCCAACTTTCCAAATCTAGGGGACTATTTTCGACGCCTACAGTCTTCCATCAACAAGGCACCATGCCCATTTATTCGATCATGTACCACACTTGAGGATTGTGTACGAGTTGACACGAGTGGAGGTCGTCCAGAGGATTGCAGAGCTAATTGCCATAACCGAGCAGTAGGATCAACGAGAGGAAGAGCTCCTCACTGCACTGACCAAGCGAGACCAGACTGTGATGTGGGCAAAGAGTGTCGAGGAGGCATGTGACACCTTGAAGAGCCAATTTGATGATCTCAATAGGCAGGTAGAGGCAGTGAAGATGGCGTTCACTAGTACTTAGGTGCAGCCTCTCTACGAGTTACGGCAAGCCCATGAGCGAGAGGATTTGTTGCAGGAGTGGGTCGTGAAGCTTCGAGAGGACACAGTCGAGCTACGAGGTGAGGTGCAAGGATTGCAAGTACAGTATTCATTTGTATTACAGTCGATCAGTCACGCTCAATCATGTCAATCTAGCACCCTCATCTGCCACTGCCAGCTCCAGAGGGCTCAGAGAGCCACAGACCTGGGGGCTACAGGCTCGATTTTGCATATGCCATATTTTTTGTACCATACCATTTTTTATTGATAGATTTTTTATGTATAGACACATACAGATATAGAAACACCACATTTTGACATAGTGGTGTGATACATGTACATGACATTTTTGATATATATATGATATTTTGATTGGTATCGTGGTGTTCTTATGTGTACTTTGCTTTCATGTATGGCTATGTGATGGGCTTATGTTTATGGATGTATGTTTAGATTAGATGCTATCATGATTTAATAAACACACATTGGATGTATGCTTAATTAAATACAATGATGATCTAATTTCCTAACCAAAAGACTTAATCAAATACAATGCATGGATACATAGCATAATAAAACACATGTATATATATATATATAATTCTTAATTAAAGAAATTAATTATATACACATGTTCACATCATAACACAAATTAAGAAGATAATGTGTTAATGAAGAAATGTCATAGCATAATGAACTACAATCCCAGAGGGACAAGTTTCATGTACATGCCATATAGACCTTATGCATAGTATCGACGAAGATACATTGCATTGACTGGCTATTTTAGAGGCACTCCATCCATAGACGATATTCCATAGGCACCAGAACTATACATAGAGGTGATTATCTAAGGACCTAACCAATAAAGGCAGAACTTCCCCTTTTGATCAGGTGGTGAATTTACATTTCTCTGATTCTCATAGAGAACAAGATCGCCTACCTTGAAATTTCAAGGAAGTACACCTTGATTGTAATGTTTAGAAATAGATCGTTGCTAAGCTTGGAGATGTTCGAGGGCCTGCAATCAGTGCTTATCAAGCAACTCAAGCTAGTATAAATGATCAGCACGATAAGTGTCATCATCAATTAACCCTTTAAGGGAAACGTGTAAAGATGCAATTTCCAACTCTAAAGGCATGATAGCCTCAACGTCATACACGAGGTTGTATGGGGTTTTATACATAAGGTTGTATGGGGTCGTACAGATACTCGTGCAATAGGCCCACAAGGCGTATGTTAATTGAGTATGTCAATCTTTACCACTTTTATTCACTGCTTTTCGGAGAATCAACTCAAGAGTTTTATAAGACACTTCAACTTAGCCATTAGACTGAGGATAGTATGGTGTAGAAAATCTATGCTAAATATAATTTTTTTCTAGGAATTGTTTCACCTCTTTGTTCTTAAATGAAGTACCGTTGTCAGAAATAAGGGTAGAAGGCATTTCGAAACAAACAATCATGTTGTTTAGAAGAAAGCTACAAATTGCTTCAGGTTCGTGGATCGAAGTGGAATAGCTTTGACCCATTTCACAAAGTAATCAGTAGCAATAATGATAAAGATATGTCCTTTAGAAGGAGGTGATATTTTTCCAATAGTATCCAACCCCCATTTTGTAAATGGCCAAGAGGTTTGATGTTGAAGCTCTTGTGCAGGAGACCGAATGAGATTGGTGTGTTTTTGACATTGAGGACACTTCTTGACAAAGGAAAAGGAGTCCTGCTCCATTGTTTTCCAAAAGTATCCCATGTGAATCAATTTACGCACCAAGGATTTACCACTGAAATGTCTACCCCCAAAGCCCGAATGAGCTTCTTGAAGGGAAAGGGGTATTTCATCCTTAGTGAGACACCGAAGAAGAAGACCATTATAAGACTTTCGATTAAGAACATCAAATAGTATAATATATTGGACTTAAAGTTTTCGTATATGAGTGCGAGTTTTTTTAGTCACGTCGTCGAGAAAATTTCTAGTCTTTAGATAATTATAAATGTGAGAATACCATTCCCCTGAGTCTGTGTGAGCACACACTAGACCATCGGGTTTAGGTTGATCCAAGACAATAGGAGAGAAAAGAATATGAACCGTGAAGTGGTAATCTTCTACACCATCATCCAAAGATACAAGGGAGGTTACACTTGCCATTGCATCTGCGTGTCAATTTTCTCTCCTAGGGACACTGTCTATCGTGAAAGAAGAGAAACAATCAAGCAAGGATAAATCCAAATCCTGATACTAAGATAGCTTAATCTTCTTAGCCTGATACATTCCTGTAATTTGATTTACGATAAATTCAAAATCACCATGGATGTGAAGATGTTTAATTTTTACTGTCATCATGGTACGCAAGCCAGCAATAAGGGCTTCATACTCAACGATGTTATTAGTGCAATGAAATTCCAATTGAAAGGATAGAGGAATCAACTTTCCTTTAGGTGAGATTAAAACTGCACCTGCCCTGGAGCTAGTTTGACATCTTGATCCATCAAAGTACATCTCCCATATAGGTTCATGGTCTAATGCAAAGAGATTTTCATCCATAAATAAATCCAAATTAGGGAATGAATGGGATGAGGAAGCTTCTACCAATTGATCGACAACTTGTCCTTTAATTGCTTTCTGAGTTACAAACTTTATGTCGAACTCAGAGAACAACATTACCCATTTTGCTAACCTTCCAAAAAGATCAGTTCCAATGAAAAAATGCTTAAGAAGATCACTTTTCACAATTACATGGATTACAACATGAAGATAATGTTTTAACTTTTGTGTTGCAAAAATGAGAGAAAAACATTATTTCTCCATGGCGGAATACTGAGTTTCATAATCAAATAGAATACAACTAATGTAGTAGACCACTGTTTCTTTAGCATCATCGTCATGTTGAGCTAATAAAGTTGCTAAGGCATGAGGTGATGTAGAGATATAAAGTAAAAAGGGTTTGTCTTGCATAGCTGACATCAAGATAGAAGGATTGGCCAAATAAATTTTGATTGAATCAAAATATTTTTCACACTCATCATCTCATCAGAAGCAGACATTTTCTTAAACAAACACGTGAATGGAAGGGTGCGATCAACCAACTGAGATACAAATCTATGAATTGTTTAAATCTTCCCTTGCAAACTACATAGTTGAGAGATGTTTTTAGGAGGCATGTTAACTATTGCATCAATTTTATTTGTGTTGACTTTGATTCCATCGTGAGACAATAAATCCCAAAAGATTGTCGGTATTTATGCTGAAAACGCACTTAAGAGGATTTAGTCTCATTTTATAGAGATGAAGTCTTTCAAAGATAAGACGAAGATTTTCAACGTGATCTTGACAAGTCGTAGATTGAGCCAAGATGTCATCGATGTAATCTTCTAAGATTTTGTGAATGAAATCATGAAAAATAAGTCATTTCCCATTGGTAAGTTGCTCCAACATTCTTTAATCCAAACGACATGATTACGTAACAAAAGGTACCCCAAGGGGTAGTGAAGGTTGTCTTATATTGATCTTCTGGGTTAATACGAATTTGATTGTAGCCCAAGAATTCATCCATGAAATATAGTAAAGCATGACCTGCAATTGAGTCCACAATCATCAATATTAGGTAACAAAAAATCATCTTTAAGAGAAGCCTTATTAATATCACAAAAATCAATACAAATACAAATACAGCCATCACTTACTAATGGCGACTATATTTGATATCCAAGGAGAATACATAATAGGATGGATAAAACCAACTTTTAAGAGCCTTTCTATCTGTCTTGACTAATAAGGCAACCTTGGGATTCATCTTTTGGATCTTTTTTTAACGGGCTTAGCATCGGGACAGAACGACATTGTGAACCACCAAGGACTCATCGATACCAAGCATGTCCTCATATGACCAAGTGAAAATATCAAGATGAGAATGCAACAAATCAAAATTTTATTCAGATTCTTCCTAAGAAAGAAATTTTCCAGTCTTAATTACCTTTTCAGAAGACTTAGGATCCATGAAAACATCAGAACTATCTCCTTTAAGGAGGGTACTATGGTCTTCAAGATGAGATATAGGAACATTATCATCTGCATTAGATAAAGGGGCCTTCTCATTAATGCTCATAACAGATTCTCCAAAGTATGCCTATTTATTCAAGTGATATGGGAATCATCATTTATGGTTATAAGAAGGTAAATGAGAGTAGGCACCTATGAATTCTTCTAGCACTTCCTCCGAAGAGAAAACATCTAGAGGAACTTCATTAGAGTACCTTGCTTGCAATAAATTCGAGATAAACTAATTCAAGAGGAGGTTCAATGAAAATCATATTGACATTCAACCATGGTTTCCTCTTAGATTTCGTATGATGGTATCCAAGTCCCATGTTACACTTACGAAGATCAAACTCTATGGGGACTTGAATACCTTGCTTGTTATGCTTGCAACCTTTATGTCCATAACCATATTTAAAAAGAAGGTTGAAACCAAGGTCATAATGTGTTTGCAATTCTTGGGAAGGAAGAGGATCAATGTAAAGAGCATCATTCCAACTACGGGTATCATACCCCTTTATAGGATCACAACCATCCCTCTTAACAGGAATACAAACACTAGCCTCCTTAACATAAGGATGACTATCTTCCTTAGCAGGGGTGCAATCATCCTCCTTAGCAAGAGCATGATTGTCTTCCTCACTGGGAGGACAATTAGCTTTCTTGACAAAGGTGTACGAGGTCGTCGAAATTTCTAGGTGGATAGGTTCTACTTTGTACTCCCCGAAAAAACATTCGGTAAAGTCCAAGGACCCCCAATCATCACCAAGACGTGCGCTCGATTCAAAAGAAGTAGAGGGGGTAGACATAGGATTCTCTGCTTTGAGATGGTCTTCCTTAAGGACATCTATGTCAAGAGCAGCCTTTGAAACAGACATTGTCGGAGCAGATGTCAACGCACTAGAAGATAACAAAGGAATAAAATTCTTAAGAGTAGAAGCAACTGAGATCCAACCAACAGCTACCATTTCACAAAGGTGTATATCATCAAGGTCAACCTTGATTGTAACTACTTCGTTATTAGCACCAAATTTTATAGAACGATGTAAGGTAGAAGTAACTACTCCCAAAGCATGAATCCAAGGTCTTCCCAAGAAAATGTTGTAAGGAAAAGGACCTGGCATAACATAAACCAAGGTGGGTACGGTAACGGGTCCCAATCTCAAAGACAAGATTATTGTGCCTAAGGCTTGTCGACCAACATTATCAAATCCATGAATATACAAAGTAGCAAGAAAAGATGAATCAATCTTAATTTTAGGTAACAAGTCAACGCTACATATGTTGAGAGATGAACCGGTATCAATGAGAGCACATCTAATACCAATGTTATTAATGTTGACTATTATCATTAGATTCCATCTACTTGCTTTTGTATTTCTAGAGGCAGGAATTCATGCGGATAGAACAAGATATTCGGTGAACCCACACAAATATGAGTTATCAACACATGAACATATGTCGGCCTAGTAGAAAGCAAGAGAATCTTTTGCAAGGCTACCTGAAGCATAACTTGCTAAATCGAAGCAATCTGAAGCAAATCCCATAGTGAGATCTTGGCAAGAGTAACACGAAGTTGCTCAGCGAGATCATACTCACCAGGTGCTTTAGCTACAAGTTTAGGTGTTGGAGGAAGATTTGGTTGAGAAGGTGGTAGAGAAGTTAATTGATTTAAATTTTGTTGATTCCTTCTAGTATTGTAAGTATGGGCTACCACTCTATAAGAGGGAGCCTTAGATTGCATGAATCTCATGTAAAGGTCTGGCATGTCATTAGAGATAGGGATCCCACAAATAGAATAAATTATTTTAGGAGATGGGCTAGTTGGAGTCACATAAATGATAGGTCTCTTAGGCTTTTGAGGGACAACTACATTCACAGACTCTTTGACTTGCAAAGAAGGTTGTGATGAAGTTTTTTCAAAAGATCTGCAAATAGAAGGAGATGCCTCTAAGAAATCATCTACGACATCATCCAACATATCGAAATCTTCTTTAGAGAATGCATTATCAAAAGCATCGAAGTTTTAAAGGAAAATATCCAACATGATTTGGTTCACGTTGGTTTCACCAAAATGTAAAGGAGGGGATTCACTACACTTGAGTGTCTAGAACAAAGAAGAGTCTACAAGGAGCGAATAGCCCTCAATTACCTCAAAGTACAAGTTCAAGTGACAAAGTATGAAATGGAAAATATTGCAATAACTTGATTAAACAAAATACTAAGCTAGGATGGTAAAACTATAAATTAACAAAAACTAATTAGAGTTACAAAATATAAATTACAGAAGCGGAAAGCTTATGACTTACAAATTATGCTCTCAAAGGGACAGAGTCACATCCAACAGACGATAGCACGTCATGGGGACGTTTGCACCCTGTGTTGTCGTCCTTGTCAAACCAAGAGATAAAAACTTGAAACCTGCAATACCCAGTTCTTCAAATCTGAAAACCTGCACACAAAGGATGAGGAAAAATGTTGGGGCTGTTTCAAGGCTTGCCTCAATCAAACCCCCATTTTGGTGTTGCCACCTCCACAAAAAACCAAATAGATAGAAATAGAGGAAATGGCATAAAATACAATAGATGAGACGCGTGATACAAACAAACCCCGCAATGGAGGAGAGCCCCTATCACGAATAAAATAGATGAGACGAGTAGATAGTTGTAATTAGATGAGACAAAGTAGACAAGAGAGTGTTACCAACAATTTGTGGCTCCCTCTTGGCTTGATAGACGAGACGTGCTTGCTTGCAAGAGAGCCTTGGTTGATGAGACAAGAATCTGACAGAGCTTCACTGCGGAGAGCAAGAGAGCAAGATCGAGCGAGAGACAGAGAGATAGAGAGGGAATGAATTGCAAGAAGGGTAAGAATGAATGTAAGAATGAGTAAAAAGAGGAGTTTTGTGAGGTTGCATGGGTAGGAAGAGCTGTTACAATTGCAATTATGCCGCAATGATGCATGTCATAGGCAAAGGATACGAGATTCCCTCATTTGAAACTCGAAAAGCTCATGGGCGCTAGCACGTCACACGAACATTTGTGCATCACACAAGCATCCTACGCATAAATTTGCAAGAAATGAGGTGTCGAACTGCTAAAGCTTCATTGTTGTCTCCTATGGAGTTGAAATCATGAAATTCCAACTCATAAGGTTTTATCATTAATGCAGCAGGGTACCATAAATGCAGCGAGCCAAATGAGCAAGTGTGAAATTGCCACGTGGTGCAATTTTACGACACTACACATATGTTTCTTTGTCTAGATAACTTGTACCAACATTTTGTGCATTGTATCTATCCCTATTCATCCTACCAAGAAATATAGCATCTCTTTTTAATTAAGCCCCTTGCATTTCAACAATTGCCATTTTCTCTTTTATTCTCCTCTTTGAGTCGATTTATCAATTCATCTAATTCATAGTTACAACCATATGATGTGCTAGGACAAGCGGAGGACTGGTGAACAAGATGTGCAATATAGTATTATTTCTTGTCCCTTCTACCAAGAACCATATAATTTCTTTCTTTATAATTAAACCTACAAATTTTGTGTATGTTATCTGATTATGTTACTACTTGAATTTTCAGAGTATTAGTGTTGATCTCTTGAATCAATAAATAAATTATTTCTACTTGCAAAGCCAACTTTTGAGATTTGAAAGGTATATCTGAATGATCTACTATTATTCTAAACTTCCCATGAATGATGTCTTCACAAATTGGTTGACGCTACATCTTCTTGGAGGTAATGGAGTTGTCTCCTCTCTATCTCAAAGCTTTTTGGTTTGAAACTACTTCTAGGTTGACTGAAATAGAGTCGCCACTCTTCATTGAAGAAGAGAAATATTTTCCAACTGATAAACAAAGTACCCAACAAGAATACTTCCCTATTCTGAGTTGTAAAGCTTTTAAAAATAAAAACTAGAATTCTATCCTTGACAACACCAAAATATTAGGTGTACGTTAATAGGTAGCCAAACTTATCCAAACACAATGCACAATAGAAAACAATTGGAAATCTTTTGCGATTGTATCACCAAGGTCTTCAAAATAACTTTATAATCTTTATATCCCCAACAACACCCAAATATAAGGTTTCAAAATTGCTCTCCCAAATGCTAAAGTTTTTCTCCACATTCAAGGCTAGGGGTTTGTCTTCAAGAAAGTAAATAGAGGCTCATCAACAAACTTAAGATGGTTAAAGGCTAGCTATGAGAGTGGATAATTTATCCTACACTTTGGACTCAAATTAAATCCTAAGAGGGTGTTCCTAGAGGTGTGTGGCATTAGAATCAAACAAAATGGATAACCGAAATAATAAACAATTATACCCAAGTTGCACACTTAACCTTATTCCTATCACTAGGTCAAAGATAACTAGCTACACTAAACCTCCATATAATTGATAAATATTTTGCACATGCATGTGTAGATAACGACATTGTTACAATTCCTTGACATAATTTCATTTATAACACCATAGACATTGGCAAAGTATGAACATGTTGGAAATGCTTCACAAAAAAAATAACATTTTGTTTCACTTAATGTCCAACCCTCATTTGCTACACTAAATCATAAACAAGTATTAATCGACTCTTACTTCCTATATTATGGGTACTCTTACTTCCTATATTATGGGTAACTAGTTTCTTTTATTATTTGAAATGTATGTGGAAGGTCTAAGTCTTTAGAACCAATGCTTTATTGGGTAACAGTCATATACAATCATTAAAATGACAAACAAAAAGTTGCAACAAATATATGATATAATGCAAAAAAATTACTTAATGATCCTTCATCAAACTCATAAATATTCATATGCAACATAGAGAAGACCAATATAAATATTAATTTGCATTATTTGAAGTGCTACATCACTTATTAATCTATGTTACAATCACACTAGCAAAGGTGGCAAAGTAAGAATCTCAAACAACAAAAAACCTATCATACCCTACTACTCAAAACCTACCAAAATGTCTAAAATTGATCAAGGAGACATGGTTACAAACATCTACTTCTATAGCTACATTTCTACAAGTTTTGATTGATAGCTCAAATGGAGAATACACTAACAACAATGGAAACCCTAGGAAGCATTGCACCTTTATTTTTTGAATACTTGTAATGACCAATCCTTTGAATTGATGAAAAAATTGTATATATAGATCTACAACATGGGTACTCGAGTTATGAAGGAAAAAATGTCCAAATCTAACACAATAGAGATCGTCGACATCCTAGCCATTGTGTTGATTAATGCTCTATACAATATCATCCCTTTAAGATTTATAAACATCTAGAAAATTACAAAAATCACTTTGTGGATTTACCATTCCTCTAAGCTTTAATGGCCTATGGATTTGAGTGCAATGATAGGAAAATCACCCATGAAATCTACCAAAATAGCAACTTGGAGACAACATATCAATCATTAGGCTCTACAATAATAAACGCAATATTAAATAGGTCATATGCCTTTTATAATCTTTTCTTCCTTTATATCTATTGCTTTTGATTAAAATAGGGTTTCCTTAGTGCCAATGAGTTAAATTTGGTGGTTGTAGGGCACTTTAGATGCATTAATAATGTTCTAGACCTTTTGGTAGGGTGGGTAGAGTTTACTATGAAAATGGCAATGTAAGGATAACCCATGCCTCATGCCTCATGCCTTAAGGAGAAGTCATGCCGAAATGGGATGTAGAATAGGGGAAATCCAAAAGGGTAATCTGGATCAAGGAACAAAGTTTTGGGATGTCAAGATTGGGGCATCAAGTGCAACTTATCATTGGTACAAAGCTAAGGAATGCTCGAAAGTCCAACTCTGAAGGGTTTTTATAAAGAAGTGGCAGAATTTTGAACTTTTGGGGTGGCAAGAAATGAGTGTTGGAGTTAAGGATTGGTTGAAACTCTAGCACTGAAAGAGTGAAAAATATTGATGCAAGAGTCGAAGTTCAAGGAAGCATGGAAAAGAGTCTTGCGGAAATGGATGGCATGAACCTCCAACCATACAAACTTAGGAATTTTTTAGCATGAAAAGATGTCATGGCATCAACATGTATGAATCAATGTGCAACTGTGAAAAAGGATGGCATCAACATCAAGGAAGCATAGCTAGATGGGAAAGTATGCATGTTAGACCAAGTCCAAAACTCTGCAACACTTGGGCATTTCTTTAATTGGCAAAGGATCAAGACGACATGGTTTATAGGGAAATGATACGCATCGACAAGAAAGTTCAATAGTCTAGTCCAAAAGACAAACTTTTTAGGCAAAGGACCAAGATATCAAGGCTATGGTGAAAGGCATGACAACAATGGAAACCTTGCAAGGTCATAACTCCAACAAATGCAAAAAAAAATTAAGGAAAACACTAGAAACAACCTAGACTTGACTTTGAAATTATTTGCATCCCTTAACACTTTGGGGACCCACTTAGGATGTTTAAAATCAATTATCAATAGTGGGTCAAAGAGGGCTATGACACACAAAAAGAGAAGACACTTAGCAAAATTAGACACAATGGGATTGAGTCCCATCAAGCTCTACTACAAACCACAAAGTAACAAAAACTTAGAAAAAATGGTGTAAGCAAAGGCATGGACCCACAAACAAAGAAAATTGATGGAGGAACCCCTAAAGGAAAAGCAAGAAAAACTAAGTAAATAGAAATCACCACTTTCATTGCCCAACATGCACAATGGATAATGAGGAGGAAGCATTCAAATGAGTAAACTAATAACAAACAAGAAGTAAAGGTGGGAGAAAAGGGGAATCAAAAGAAAGAGTGGTAAGAAGAAGAAAAAAGGGATGATTAAGTATAAAAAATTAGAAAGAATGCATATAGGGAAAGAGGAAAAGGAAGCAAGAGAAAATGAGGCAGTTGAGTGAGAGAAAGGAAAATAAAGAGTGGAGGGCCAGTAGATAACTAAGGAGGAACTGTGCTACACCATCTCTACAAGTACTATGGGATTTGTTGGAGAAGATTAAGACCCTTCCTGCCAAGCAAAAAAAGAAATTGATACCATTTGCATTGCCCCAGGTACAATCCATCAAACCACAACAAAATAGGTTGTTAACTTGAGGAAATTAACTCTTATTCAAAACAAATCCTAGGAGATATATTATATTAAAGCACCAAAATAGATTGGATGAGATGTGTGGAGATGAAAGAAACAATTTATAAAATGATAAATCTAATTGGAAGTAAGACCACAATATGATCTAGATCCCACACACACTAATAAAAATTGTTGGATACAATGAATAATCCACAAATATGCATGGGCCTATCAAATGTACAAAGGATAATCAAGGAAGAAGCCATTGTGGCTTATCAAGCGGAACAATTAACAGTACTACATCAAATAAATATCCAGAGAACAAAATTGCATAAATATTTGGAGTGCCTCCAAGTTATGAAAGATGTCACGACAACATACTTTAGGTATCCATTAAGTTGGGCAACAAGAAGAGAGCAATTGAAAACAGAATTAGATATTTTGGGGCAGCAACATATGACATCAAATTATACCCTAATGGCACAAGTAGAAGACAAGTACTTGCCCTCTGAGATGAATAAAGGAACAAAAGAATAGAAAGGGCTTCCATCACTGACCAAATGGACAAATATGGCACTATGGTAAACCGACAGGTAGAGAAGATAAAGTGTTCTTGAGACATTAAAAATATATAGAGGGCATAGAACACAAGTTTGTCGACCTTCCCCTCATTTTTTGTTTGGGGGGCCTTGTCCTTTTACTGCCCCTGGGGCTTGCTCTATAGAAGTTTCTCCATCTTTGTACTTACCTGATGAACTGATAGCATTGATCCTTGACTAAGTGATATTTGTGCTCTTTTCTCAATACAAGAAAAAGAAAAGGTTTGTCAACCTCCTTGGAAGTAGTTGTCGAAGAAAAGGCAGAATCCAGAATTCAACAAAAACAATTGGATAAACACTGCAAAACTGGGATAAGTTAACCTTAAGATTCCCCTCAAAAAATACCAAAAGACTCTCCCATAGATAGACACTACCAACATTTAAGTTTTGACAAACTTGTTGGAGTTGTAAGAAAAATTGTGCACTGATTGCCAACACTACTCTTTCAGAAGTTGCAGGGTTGTTCATCAAGATTGTCTCAAGGACAAGTTAAAATTCAAGTCCAAGGATAATGTTGGCAAGATTCTTCATCGATTTTGGATTATAGTCTGTACCACGGAGGTGCCACTGGTACCATAGAAGTAGATGCAGTGTACAGAAGGGAAAAAGTCACAGTTTGAACAGGAAGTGATGTGGTACCATTAGACGCTTCACTGTGGGAAAGGAAGTAATGGAAGGACAATGGACATGTTCCAAAGACATGTCCCTTGATTGTGCATTGTATAGAGGCATCTATTATGCATGAGAATCTAGAAGAGAGATAGAGGATATAGAAGAGAGTGAGAAGAGAGTTAGGAAAGGTGTAAGAGAGAAGAGGGTATAAGAGATTGTAATGGGCTGTACCATTCGTTGATATCAATGGAAAGAAAATAGTTAAGAGTAGGAAACTACTGTGTGCTGTGTTGTGTGAATGTGCATGGATTGTATTACCCCCTTTTTTTCCAGTTCTTAGTACTGTTAAAGCATATCATTTATTCTATCTTCTTTGTGAGCTGTTAGCTCTAACGAGATTTTTTACAAAAACAATTAAGATCAGTATCATATACCAATTTTTCTGTCAACAGTAGTCATCCAACATTAATAGTGCCTCCAATAATTCTGAAACAGTTAGTAAGCAGAAGCTCAGAATGCATGTAAGCAAAGATTTCCAAAGAAGCTGATAAAGCAGGTACGCAGGTTCACAGTTTCCAAAAGAAAAGGTTACAGCATTTATGCCTGCCTCAATCCTCTTAATATGTTGTTTTTTTAATAAGCTTTCTAAGATGTTACAGCCTAGCATTGTGCAAGGTGTGCTCCATGGTGGGCTGCACAACAGCCAAGGCATGACTTTTTCCTTGTATGATGGAGCTAATTATACTGTGTAGCATATTCACCCTTTCTTTTTTCGTAATCTATTAAAGAATCTGAAAGTTAAATCATTATCTTTTCCCTACCCTGCAATGTCTTATCTGTTGATAGCAGCAAGCATACTGAAAGTTCAATTTAGTTTAACACTACTGCTCTTTGATGTCAGGCTAGCTTTATTTAACTTCAGCTGCCATACTTTTAACCTAGCAATAGCTGATGCAAAAGTTATCAAGTTTCGTTGTTTTCTTTCTCACACTCCATGTGTCTGCAGGAGTTGAACATGACTTGAGCTGAGAGGGGCATTCTACAAGGAACTTCTCATAGAGCGATGTTGTCTGACACATGGCAATGGATAAATCATGAGTGAGCCAATACCAATAATGAACTGTGTTAAACATTAACAACTATAGCACAATTCCAAAAGTAACCTCCAGTCTTTTGGATACAACTCGGCAAGCCCCATGTGAGGTCCAGCTTAGAATGATCTGTACCAGTATTGCATTTCAATGTTTAAAAATTAACAAATCAATGCCATGACTATTTTGATTTATTCAGAAGCTTCTCTGTATTATTACATAAATACTCAAAATTGGAAAGCTTGTCTCGTGACATGGCATGAAATGTTACTATCACCAGGTATGCTGAACAAGTTCATACAAACATGAGATTTACCATGCCAATTCCACTGCATAAATAAAAGAAATTTAAGCTAAGCTACAATAATGTGTGTGAATACAAAGACATTCTTCCCAGAAGGAATTTACACTTCCTGTATCACAAACATAAGGAATCATTTATCTGAATGGGCCATCATTTATTTGAATGGACGTGGAGTACCAGCCTGGAACCCAATACACAATAAAACAGAACTTTACAATATGCTTGCTTGAGTAATTATATTACCTAGGCATCAAGAACCTTCCCTAGATAGATAAAGTGCATCACCATATAAGAAAGACACCAAACCAGCAAAAGGCAAAGTTGGAATTATCGTTTGTAGTGGCTAGAATATGTATCTATTGTTGATGATCTATCTCAAACCCTGCAAAAATCACAGAAACAGCAACGAGTTTCCAAATGAATAGCTCCACATACGTTATGCTTGTGCTTTCAGCCATTTCACTGCCACTGCTGCAGATAGCTTTTCAAATACAGGAAAAAGTAATTATTGAGATAAAAGCATTATTTCAATGTTGCACACCCATTTCACTTGTTAAAACATCTCAAGATTAAAACCAAAATAAGCAGAAGGTGCTTTGTATAGCTCTTGCTTTTGAAAGACAGTTGACATTCTCAGAGGGTGCAATCATGACAGAACAGAAAAGAGACTCAACATCTTCTTAGTTGGACGATATAAATCACTACAGGTAACTTTCATTTGTGTACATTTGCCTTTGTCACACTGAAATCAGAAGAGATCACAAACTTCTCAAAAATAAAAATGAAAAGCCTTCAAAATGCCTTTGCTGATAAATTTTTTTTAACCTAAATGGTGATATTCCTAATGCACTAGATGCACGTAAATGCTTTGCATATTTGCAAACCATGGCTCATTACCTCAACATTTTACTCGTCTGTGACACAGCCCTCAGCTGCAGATTTCACATTTTTTATGTACTGCCAATACATTGTAGTTCCATGTGAGAGTAATGCATATCAATAAATAAAACTAGTTAGTTGGGCAAAATCAAAATGCATGTATCCATCCAGAAAAAGCATACCTTGTATAATGTTCCTCTGTTAACTTTGTATGGTGGAGGGGACCATTTTTCCCGTCTTTCTACAAACTCCTTTTCTGTCAAAGCCGCATCTATTCTCTTTGTTCTCACATCAATAGTGATCATGTCTCCATTTTGGATCAAGGCAATGGGGCCCCCTACCTGAAGTGATAAAGCATAAATCATGAAAGTATCTGTAAAGATTTACCTCAGAGATTTCATTGGACCGGAAAATCTTGAGAAGATGAAAGCAAATGTGATTCCCACAAATTGATCAAAAATCAGATCAGACAAATGGCTACAAGGACAAAGGAAATAATTTTGAAACGAAGGAATACCTGTGCCTCGGGGCAAACATGGCCGACAACAAAACCATGTGAACCACCCGAAAACCTTCCATCGGTTAACAAGGCCACTTCCTGTCCAGAATGCGCAATTAGCAGTCAGTCGGTATCTGAGAAGACCATACTTACCCAATTGAAACAAGCACCATCTTTGCAGTTAAGTGCAATAGACTCCAGCATACCCTCAAGCAATTATTGAATTCAAGAAATAAGAAACTACTACCAGAACATCAAAAATAGTAATATTATTACCACAAAAGTGTACCGTCAATAAAAACCTTGCATCCCATTACCTTGCCAAGACCAGCACCCATAATGGCACTAGTAGGAGTTAACATCTCTAGCATCCCCGGCCCACCTTTTGGGCCCTCTCCCCTTATAACAACCACTTTTCCCTGCAGTTGTAAATAGGAGAAACACTAAGCAATATTGGAAACTCTGTTATTAACATAAATTACAGAAATTCTAATTTAGTGACATACAAATCCCTCAATTTTCATTATGAATGCAAGATAAATAGCTTTGTGGGGTATAAACATTAAACTAAATGATAATATCTCAAGAAATTAAACTTAAATTTCACATATTGATCTACCGAAAAGATCAATTGTATTAAAAAAAGAGATGGTTAATTTTCTATGTTCCATGGCATTTTGGGGATCACTATGGTAGGGGACAGCAGAACACATTTCAAAGGAAGGCTGTCCAAAGGGCCATGGTTTGTCTCCAAGAAAGGATTTGGGGCAGCCACTATTGAAGGAGACCCTGTAGGTAGTCTTTCTTCACTAAAGGATGAGATTTTAATTTTGCTCTCACTCACAATATCAGCTTCTCCTTGTTCTCTAATATATGTCATAATTGTTCTTTCGGCAACACTAGGTGAGCTTTCACTCGACCACAAAAGCTCTTATACTGACTCCATAGTGACTACAACACCAAAGAAAAGCCCCACCTCCTAGGAGTTCAATCACCATAACATATTTCCATAGAGGTGATGCTTGATCATAATTGAATTGTCTATTTGCCTCGAGGGCCATTGAACTTGAACTAGCAGATATTTTGAATAGAGTGCTGGTATAAGAAAAATAAAAATAAAAACTAAAAATGTAACCCTAATGTATGTTATCTAAATATTTAAAAAAATACAACCTTACAATACATATAAACATAATTAAAAAAAAATTAAAAAGTTTAAAAAAAAATCCAAAATATTTTTAAGAAAATCTTTTTTTTTTTTTAATTCTTAAGAAACTAGAAAAATACTTACCTTTGATTGATAAATGTCCTTTGTGCAAGCTAGAACCCTCCACTAGTAAATGTTTATGGCACCTTTGCAATCATTCACTTTTGAAAAACAACAAGCTTAAAAATGCAAAAAAGACAACTTTCAATGATACTGGATGTTTATTTGGGCTTGTGTTTGTGAAATGTATCAATAGCAAATATGTTCTAGGATACTTTTAAGTTTTCACTCATGTTTTAGGTTGGGAAATTTTGTTATTGTTAAAAAATTGTGGATTTGACATTTTATTGATGTTCTTAATTAAAAATGTGTTTATTTTTTGAGTTCCCTAAAGTGTGGTCGAGCAAAGTAAAGTTGTCCCCTAGCTGTCCCATCCACGAATTGGCTCCTTCTCTAGTACCAAAACACATCTAGTCTACCAATAGCAAGGAAATGGAAAAAACATGGCAACATAGGGTTTGCTAAATGTTGAACCCCAAAGATTGACAAACTAAATCCACTACTGCAGAAGTCTACTTCCATCCTCAACACTATACATTTTCACAAAGGCCTTCATAAACCCCTCCTTTACATCATCACAATCAAGAGGAACTCTATCAAGTTTGGCTCATACCACTTGGGCTTAAAAGGATAGGCAACTATATGAAGAGGGGCATTCATTGTGTTCCACCTCTTCTTGACAATTGGCCTAATATTGCTCTCATTGAAATATAATTTAGGATCCTTGTCATGAATTGCTTGCTTCATTTGATCCAACATGATTTCAAAAGTCTAAATCACAGTATTCCTTATGAAATGAGATGGCATGGACATAAAAAAAAATTGACCACTAAATCACGGGTTTCCTTACACTATTGCAAATTCAACAAATCTACCATGGTATTTTTCCCACCTATAATAGATGGCATTGGTGTTGATGCACATCTACTAGTAATAGTTTTGGCTTTACTTTCCCAAACGAACTTTGTCATTTCAAACCACTGTTTCAATGTTATTTCCAAACAAACCCTAACCACATGTCCTCTCCCAAACCAACTTTGTCATTTCAAACCATTGTTTCAATGTTATTTCCAAACAAACCCTAACCCCATGTCCTCTCCCAAACCAACATTGTCATTGCAAACTGTTGTTCCAATGTTATTTCCAAACAAACCCTAACCCCATGTCCATGCTCAATAAATAGTGCTCAACTCTACTATAGCTTCCATAAAAATCAATTTTGCAAATATGACAACCAATGCTTGCTGCCCCCTACATATTTGGCTTGATTATTGTCCAAAATGGTGACATTACATCAAGGGCTTTTTGGAGTTGAAAAGGCCTTTTGCAAACTTCTAGAGAGTGGATGAAAGGCATGCAAAATGGTTTTTTGGTGTTGCAACAAAACTTGTGTTTAGATTTTCAAAAGACCACAAACTCCTAACAATCCCTTCAACTTCATTGTGCCTTAGGTTTACATTGGCATCTTTTTCACTATTGATCACACGTTCATCACTGTTGCTCTTTTTTACTAGCAAGGATGAAAGAAATGTTTGACAAGCTACTATAGGACTATGGTTTTTGTGACTCGCAGCAAAGACCAAACTAAAAAAAAGCAAACAAAGCGACAATTTAGAAAAAAAAAGAAAATTGACTATTATACAGTCTTGGTGACTATAGAACCTACCTTGCAATGACTGAAAATGTCTTCAAATAGTGGCTATAGCCTACAAATAATATTCCCCTTCCCTTCTTTCCTCCGCTAAACTTTTTTCCTTCCTCTTCTAAACTTTTTTTCCTTCCTCTTCTAAAGAACTATTGCTGAAAATGTCTTGAAGCTGCTAGAAAAATGCTAAAAAACTCTAACCAAGCAGCAGGGAGAAATAAAGAAATTCTTATGTCTTATGTTTAAAGGCTTTTAGGGATGCATGAGGGATGAAGATAGAATCATGTTTGAAGGACTAAAAGTTTGTAGACATGGGAAAAAGGTTCATGAAGGCTATGCGGTCATTCAGAAAGGTTGAAGGAGATCGTAACTTGCAAAAAGAGTCTGTGACTTTCAAATATTACATGGAATTTGCAAAAAACCTCAAGATTTGCAGCCAGCACAAGAAAGAGGTTTGAAATCATGGAAGACCGTGACATTTGCAGTGGCTTTGCAAGCAGAAAACCTATAGTCAGTTGCAGGTTGCAAAAGGGCACAATTTAGTTCTTGCAAAAGTTGGGGGTTCCTTAAGTTTTTTTTTTTCGCAACCAAATTGTGGCATTTCCTGTCTGGTTAAAAACCCCAGTTACAATCACGTGTATTTGTGTTTTAATATTCTCCCTAAAAAGTCTTCAATTTAAAGTCTACAAAATCTAAGTAGGGTTATAGAAAAAAAAAGTTTCTAGATCAATTTTCTCTGGGTTAGTATATTCTCTAGGGTTGTTAGGTTAATGGCCAATATCCAAAATTTAGTGTTGATAGAGACACAAAAATTGACTAAGATAAATTATAATATCTGGAGCCACAAGATACAATTGCAGAGTATCAGATGTAGGATGGAATTATCCTAGGCAGTGAGCTTGTCAACAACACAGATGATGTTGATTGGCATCATAAGGAAGGCCTACTAATTCTCAAGTTGTTAGTGTTTGATAATTTAATACCTTAAGCCTGAAATGCTACATTTGCACATGTGTTATGGGATAGTTTAAAAAACAAATATCAAGTCTTTGAGAAAGGCATTAGTTTTGTATTTAAAATTATGTTGTTTTCTACTAAATTAAATAAAGGTGGATCTTTTTCAAAGCATCTTTTGAAACTCAATGATTTTAAAGATCAACTTGCTAAAGTAAACAAACCAATCAACAAGGAAGATATGGTTCCTCTGATCATCAATTGCCTACTGCCCTCCTTTGGAACGTTTAAAGAGTCTTTGAAACTCTTGGTGGAAAGCTAAACTTTGACCTTTGAGAAGAACAGTTCATATTTGTTGTAGAAGGAATGACACCAAGAGCAAATGAGTGAAGTTCCTTTTGGAACTTCAAAAATTGCACTTTCTGGACAATTTCAAGGTATTAGTCACAATTCTTATTCTCCCACTTCATGTCATGTCCCTGGACCAGTGACATTGAAATCAGCGATATTGGAAAACTCAAAACACATAAATAAAATAAATATTTAAAATACAGATATAAATCATTACAACTTAATATTATTATTATTATAATTACCATCAATCATATTACAATTATAATTATCAAAAAGATAATATTATAATTGTAATTATAAAATATGAACAAGCTAGCAATTTAAATATCCTAAATAAATACTATAATATAAATACTAACAATTCAAATATTATAATCATAAGGGATATTAAAAATATATAAGACGAGTATAAAACACAAACATGGAATAATATTATCGAATATAAAATTATAAATACTAAACAATTAAGACCATTATAATATTTCAATATAAAATATAATATGAGGGACATTACAAAGTCCAGCATTCTAATGTATCAAACCGTTTTTTGGGCAAGCTAAATCAATGGAAGTTTGATTAAGGTCGTCAATGAATAAATACTAGCTTGTAATTGCGATGATCATCATATATACAAAGCGATGACTATTATACATTGGGAGCAATTAAACAGAGATTGTATTTTAGGTGAAAAGCATAAATAGGCAATTCAGAAGATGTCTCTCACAAACGTAACGCCTCTGATAAAATAATCGACACTTATTACTGGCACGAATACATTGAAGAAGGTGTTAATATTATCACCATGCCCAATGCAAGATCGCAACACATTCTAAAGATTACTCGTCCCAATCTTGGAGTCAACTACATACCCCGATGGGACAACCAAGCTCATAGCTGCCAAGACCATAGAGTTTCCATAAAACGGTGGGTTGATATCATCAGTAAATAATGGTTAAGCAAACAAATAAAAAAAGCAATGATGATCCTTAAAATAGCCTTTAAGGAAAGTAAAGAGATTTAGACGACATTGGTTAGCATAGGAGGTAACTAATAAAAAGAGACGACCTTTCATAAGGTTACCCCAGTTCAAAGAGATGCCTCACTTCATAGAGGCCAGGCAATTATAAAATGTAAGGAGGAAGGACGGGAAGAAAAAACAACACAGGCAGCATCGATGGTGGAGAACGGAAGAAATCAGTACAGTTTACCAAACAGATAAAAGACACTCTAGTGAGTAGTTGGTCCCCCAATTTGGCTGCCCATCGATCAAGGGAGTGAATGAATAAAGAAATCGACGGAAGAATAAGGAATACATGAATATACTCTGAATTAAGGAATCAGTAAATCTGGACGCTCTTAGAGAGCCTTCCGATTATCCATATGGCTGCATAATAGAGAACAAGGCGTCAGATACACAACCGTGTGGAACCGGCACCAAGGGAAAAGATTGAAAATATTGCTAGATAAATTCAAACGGGTATGCTCACAAGAAACCGATCAGTCATCATTCAGATGCATAAGTAAACCAACTCAATCTGGAAGGGCATCAGTTGATCGCATAGGTACATAGGAGAATCTCAGAGATAGGGGTTGGGGGTTTGGCATCAACCTTTCATTATTTCAGTGCATATATTTAAAGGAATACAGTGAAGAAGATGTAAGTACATTTTGAGCAGAGAATCAGCAAATACGTCTAATGAAGGTAAAAGCAGCATCCATTTTTAGACACACATCCATTGTTTAGGCAATAAGATATCAAGGGAATAAAATTGAGATTTTCGGACTCCATTTACAATCCAGAATTGGATAACTCTTATGAGCAGTGGATAATTAAACATAGAAGGCATCAGGAAGTACAATAAGCTTCTAATATTGGATCATCGATCTCCCCTCAGAAATACATTTTACTCTCCTGGCAACCAATATTGCAAAATACTAGAAGGATCAGCTTTAGTATTAAATTGCAGGACTAGAAGGATCAGCTTTAGTATTAAATTGCAGGCATACATATTTGAACCAAGATTTACCTTGCTGGGAGTATTGAAGTGACAAGTCATAACCCTAACAACATTAAGCTTGTGATTCAAGGACAAGATTTAGGGTTAGCCCAAAAGGGGACATTACACTTCACAACCACAAGGAAAGGTACAATGCCTCTATTGTCAAAAACTTGGGCATGTGAAGAAAGATTGTAAGAAAGAATAATATGATTTATCCCACAAGCCACAAAATAAGGCTAATGTGGCAACTACTATTGAGGAAGACCATGACAAGGAGTTTGCATTGATGGCTCTTTCAAACGCATCTAGACACTTCACGTGTCGAAAGAATTGATACCTCAAGTTTATTGCTGATAATAGTCACAAGGATTATGTTTCACTTAGTGATGGCAAGTCATATACGATTAAAAGGATATGTGATGTGAGAATTGCACTCAATAATGGGATCAAATTTTTAATACAAAATATTTAGTGTGTTATAGGTCTGAACAAAAGCTTACTCACTAGTAGCCAAATTAGAAAATCCTAACATTCTAGTTCAATTTCATGGGACAAAGTGCATTGTCTCTGGTGTAAAACAGGTTAAAATAATTGCTCGAGGCATGTAGGCCAAGCGGTATGTACAAAGGCTTGTTACAAACTTGTTCTTGTTTCACATGCTATGCCAAAGGAAACTCGATCTGGTCATAAACCTAAGGAGGTCAGTATAGAAGCTAGCACTATGGTGCCATTCATAGATGTACCTTCTGATTCATGTGGTATTAGAGTGTGTTAGCCTTTGGGTGGTTCTTCTCCACCTATGTATCAACAACATAGAACTAAAGGCATTTTCATTCCATCTGAGGTTCCGCCCATACAAAATCCATCTCTAGCTCGGACTTTGTCTTCATAGCATTCACCTATGGTGCTTCAAAGGCCCTAGTGGTATTTTGAAAATGAGCACAAAAATGACTTTCCAGAATTAGATGCGCCATCTTGGAGGACAGGAAACCAACTGATAATCCACAACAGAGCATGTTCATTTTGTTCCTTTTGCATGTCTTTCTCAAGTGTTGTCATAAAGGTTGCTTGTGCAAACATTTCTTTCCATTTTTGTATATCTTAGGAGCCATATTGTAATTTAATAACTGAACCTCCAAATACTTCTGGTTTAGTCAATAAGAGGGGCATTAGAATATAAGTATAAATACATAATAAAGTGTATATTTACACTTGTATGTAATTAATTAAGTGGCTAGCTGTACGTCATCAATAAAATTGTTGTAAGGAGGTTGTAGTTCTTGAATGAGTAGGTTGTAACAGGATGTTTCTTGAATCTATATAATATAGCACTCTCTCCATGAGATGCATGCCTCTGCTCTCATCTCGTTCTTCAGTTCTTAATAACAGTTTTTACTCAAGTACTCATGAGTTTAGCAAGTTCTTGGTAAGTTTTTTTACTATGAATCAAACAACGAAAAAATGATTGGACCAAAAATTCCATACCTTGAAACTTTGTGGATTCTCAGAAATAGCTGCTAACATGGACTCCTCTCCTTCAAAAACAAGAGCGGGGCCTGCAAGTCAATGCATTAGACCATAACTAATAACTATAATAGAAACCAAAAGATTTATCGTTAAAAGAATACTCTCCAAATATTAATTTTTTTATGAAGTGCATTTTCTATGAATTTACATAATGGCTCCAAGACTAGCACCTGAAAAATAAAGACCCTCCTTCCCCGTAATTTTTGCAACAGACCCATCTGGTGCTAAGTTGCCATACAATATCTGAATATGCCCTGTTGACTTGATTGGATTTTCTATGGGCCTCACTATTTGCTGCATTGGCACAAAATAATAGATTAGAAACTGAATTGTATTTTAAAACAGAATTTAACCAGAGTCGTGCCCCATAAACTGTATCTTACCTGACCCTCTGTTAAAGGAGGACAGTTTTTGACATTTTCTCCAAGTGTCTTTCCTGTAACTGCAATAGTTGTGAATGTTTTTATAAGTGGTCACTATTAAAGGTGATATGGACCTTGTCTATAATTAAACATGGAATGCTAACCTGTTATACAATCACCGTCTAACAGCCCCAGCTCCAGTAGGTAGCGTATCACTGCTGGTGTTCCTCCAACCTAAATGAAAAACATTCTATAATCAATTTAGAGGGATAGAATGTGAAGTCATTAAGTAATTGATATCCTAAATATTATGTAACCTGTTTGAATATAACAAGACATTAGATTTGCAATGCAAGAAAATGCAATACATCCACATAAAACAACCTCTATACCTTATGAAGGTCTTCCATTACATATTTTCCACTAGGCTTGAGATCAGCAAGAAAAGGCACTTGATCACTAATCCTCTGGAAATCTTCGAGAGTTAAATCCAAACCAACCGATCTACAATACAAGTATCAGTACACTTAATAAACACAACTGCTAAAGAAAATGGTATTATGATAACTTTTACAGATTTCATTATAGAGGTTTTGATGTGGAATGCATCCTTCAACTCAAACTAAGAAAGAGGTTATATCACCTGGCAATGGCAATCAAGTGCAAGACAGCATTAGTGGAACCACCAAGAGCCATTGTGATGACTATTGCATTGCGTAAGGAGTTCATAGTGATGATATCCCTTGGTTTCAAATCAAGACTTATCAATTTCTGAAGATACTTGCCAACAATACGGCATTCGTCCAGCTTCAGTGGATCCTCTGCCGGTATTGAAGAACTGTGCCAAAAACCAGCTACCCAAAAATCATCAGTAGAAGAAACACAAAGGCACTAAAGTTTTTTTAAGAAATGAGACATGCATAGCCAATATTTTTCCAATGGAGATTAAGTTATGAAAGATTCAATTATTATGGGATCAATTAAGTAAAAAATATAATGAAACATATAGAAGATGATGAACTCAGCAAGAAAATGATAAATGGATTGCTCAAATTTCAATGTCATTGACAACAACCAGATATACCTGTATGGAAGGGTCATGCCCATGGTCTCAATTGCAGTTGCCATAGTGTTGGCTGTATACATGCCACCACATGCTCCTGCACCTGGGCAAGAATTACGCACCACATTCATTCGCTGCTCATCGGTGATTGACCCGTTTACATATTCCCCGTAAACCTGCCACTCATATCAGAGACACAACAGACATTAAATGCAAAAATGAAACTCATTCATAGCTAGAAGGAGCTAGTCTAACCTGGGATACAACGTAATTTATGCAGGGAAGGGTAAGGAAGTAAAGCAGTATTGACAATAAACAAAATTACAATTTTAATAGATTTTCATGCATCAACTTTCCACATTACAGGAAAGAAGTTAAAAAACCAGATACATAAATTGGAGTAAATTATTATTTTATTGATAACTATTTTGATAGACTCCAGAAAACAAACTAGCTTATTGCTGAACCACACATGATAAAGATATTATTATGTGACTTTTTCCCCAAGAGAAGAAAAAGTCATGAAATTAACCTTTAAAATTAAAAGGGAGATAGAAAAATAAAGGAATATTATTATTCTTCAATTAGAATAGAGATTAATAAAGAATATCTACAAAAACTCTTTTTAAGGGGAGGAATAATTATTTATTTAAATAATTATTAAAAGGAAACTTCTGTGGAAGGGTGTGATGGTTTGGAAACCACCCCTTAAAAGATTATATAAAGAATTCATGTGAGACTTGGAAAGGACGTGGAGATCACTCAAGGAAAGAGAAGGTGGTTAGGTGGGCTATGGGCATGGGAGAAGGGGCATACAATGTGTGTCCAACTCAAGGTACAGCGTACACCTGGGTTTGTCCTAGCCAAGGTTGATGCTGGGAAGCATATGCGTTTGTTCTTAATAAGAAATGGTTCCTCCTAGATGTGCCATAGCTATGAGGACCAAGACCATTGAAATCTTCCTAGGGTGAGAATGACCATTCCAAGTGCTCTAATTCAGATAAGCACTAGAAACCCTTCATGTGAAAAGATTTGGGGAATATTACATATAAGAAGTTGATGATAATATGATTGAATTATGTGGCTATGTTATTTATTTTACCATGATAATTATTTAATTTAGAATTCTCACCAAATTATCACATGTATAGTTTATATTGTTTATTTTACATTATTTATTCACATATATTTTGAAATCAAAACACACAACTCCTTCATTTTTCATATGCCTTTGTGCCTTATTACACAGGCTGCTAACTAAACAATGTTTCTATTTGTTATAGAAGCACCATATTTATTTGATTCTTCCTTGCATACAATCGCATGCATAATTTTTACTTGCTTAGTGCCACATCCCTTACATAACGGCCTCTTTTACTTGCTAATGTACTTGGTTGAATGGCACACCATATATTCATGGCTACACTATGAGCCAAGGGATGCTATGCACCATTGTTGTTGGCACTCTCCTCCATAATGTTGTGCAAAACATTATACTACACCTTATTTTAACTTTATTGTTTCAAAAATAATAACCTAGGACCATATTTCCATAGAGTTTCCTAACGGGGGGACGTAGGGACATGGGACTGAGGGCCTAAGTTTGGGGACGGCAAGGGGGACGACGGTGAGGCGGCTGTGTAGGAATTGCACTGAAATACATTTAGTAATTGAAAAATAGTTATAAAAATATGTATAAGAATAAGAATTACAAATGAAACTTTGGCAAACTAGTAAAACTTAGAAACACTAAACTTTGAAGTGAACATTAACAATTTAACATTCAACAATGAAAATGTCGAATTCAAAATTTATATTATATTCAAGATTTTATAATGATGATTACAATGACTACAATGATGATAACAAATGTTCAAAATAACAAAATGAAGTGAAGTGAGGCCTCTAATCATCCCCAAACTCCTTATCACTAGAACTACTAGACTCCACACGATCAAGCTTCTCCATACTAATACCAACCAACCCTGTCTGTGTAGCTTCCTCTTCTTCTTGATCCTCCTCAACCCTCTTGAACTTGCAACACTTCACTCTCACTCATTCACTCACACTATCATCTTGTTGTTGATTTGTATTTGTGAGTTAAAATGAGGATTTGAGGGTGTTTTATAGGGTTTGTGGGGCTAAGGTGGGGCCCATTGGCCATTAGGGTTCAGCCTTGGACGTTGGAATCAATGAAAATTTTATGTTTTTATTTTATTGAACTACCTTTTTGTCATCTAGTCACAAGAGACGCCTAGGCATCTCCAAGACGGTTGAGAGACTCCTAAGAGTCCCCCAAATGTCTCGAGAATGACTCTACGTCCCAACAATATTTCTTGCATCCCGACAGAGGTGGCAATGCAGTGGGGGGGCATTTCCAACAAAGCTTCACATCCCCAAAACACAAGGATTTTTGGGCGGATGCATCCCCATGGAAAATTGCCTAGGACTCTTGGGATGGAGATGCTATTGCTGCTAGCATTCTCAACCTCTCAAATGATGCATAGATATTAAATTTGGATTACCATATTTTAAAGATTAGTCATATCTTGATTTGGTTGTGCCATACCTATAGAAGCCACCAATTTTGTATTAAGTTTCAACAATTATCATGGTTATGGAGCCATGAAGAATTAGTGCACCAAATATATATTATTTGTGCAGATAGCTTGAATGTTTGAGTTGAATGCTTGATTAGACCTGTTGCCAACCTTTTGTTATCTTTACCTCTTATATTTCTTCATGACTAAAGCTTGAACAATCCTATATTAAGAAATTAGGTGCCATACCAAGCTCCTATATATGTCATAACGCACAAGAATTATATGTTTCATCAAACTGCCTTAGTACTAAGGGATTTTTTCATGATGTGCCATGCCAACCTATATCAAGGATCAAACATATTTGTGCAAACTAAAATATTTATTTATGACATTTATTCTCTTTCTCGCCACTCTCCTAATTCTTAGGCTTGTGCTTCGACTTGAGCTCAATCTCTGGATTGAGAGGGTTCTTCTCAAGAGAGTGATTAAATATCCAACCTCATGAATAAAGCGATTCTAAGTGAAAATGGATAGTTTATCATAGACCTTTTCTCGATAACAATTCATAATGGGATTATCCTGTCTATTGATTTTTTTTCAATCTATGAACTATTATTATCATGATGACATTATTAATAGCTCACTGAGATGCTATTCTTTTGAATGTAAGTGTAATTGTCAGTGTTCCACGGGGACACATCTCGCCCTCCCTCCCGAAAATCCCCACGTTTCCAAGACAGGGACATCTCTGGGACGTGGGCGAGACATCCACTTGCCACACTGCAACCACTATCGAGATGCCCAGATGTTGTCGAGATAGTGGGGACGACAAGACGTCCTTGGGACATCTAGGGGACTCCCGAGAGTCTCTTGCGGCCAGCAGGCTATTAAAGTGAAAAAATAAAAAAATAACACATTTTTTTTGGGAACCAATGCCCAAGGCTGAACCCTAATGGCAAATGGGCCCCACCAAAGCCTCCCAAACCCTATAAGACACCCTAAAATCCTCACTTTTACTCACAAATTCATTCCAACAGCAAGGTTGAAGAGGAGCAAAAGAGTGAGTGTGAAGAAGTGAAAGAGTGAAAGTAAGTGTTGCAAGTGCAAGGAAGTTGAGGATGAACAAGAAGAAGAAGAAGAGGAAGAAGAGGGATTCTAAACCAAGTTAAGAGGGATTTTTCAAGCGCAAGGTAGGATTCCATGACTATTTTAATTTTTTTTTTTTAATTAGTTTCATATTCATATTTTAATTTTGTTCATAATTTCATAGACATGGCTGCAAGTGCATTAGCATATTAAATTTTAATTGTTCAATGTTCAATGTTCATTGTTCATATTGTCATCAATATTTTAAAATTCAAAAATAAAAATCATATTCACAGACATGGCTGCAAGCTATCATATTTTTTATTTTTTTATTTAAATTTACTATTCTACAAATTTGAATTTAGTAAATTAGTAAATTACTTTCTGTTTATATGTTCAAATTTATAATTTTTTATTTTGACATTTGTCAAACTAGGATGAAACTTTTGTGTATCCTCTGCTTTTGCGCTTCATCCAAACTAAAGTAAGAAAAACAAAAGTGAAATCCTTGGTTGACAAAGATTAAGAATAAAGACTTTTATTTGTGTATCCTCTGCTTCTGCGCTTCGTGCGATCTGAAGCAAGAAAAACAAAAAAGAAAATCTTTGTGTCTTAATCCTTTGCATTATGCTAAGCAGCTACATGCATAGTTTGAATTTTAAATTTTAATTTTAAAAGTATAAACTTATAAATTTTATATTGTTTAATGTAGTGTCACAATGAGTTCTCATGGCATGAGTGAGGACAAGGTAGAGGTTCACTATCACAGTGAAATTGAATCTAATTATGCACCTAAGTATGATGAAAACGTAGAAGCAGAGAGGGGTGACTGTGAGACCCAAACCACAAGTCCCATGGTCAATGCAACTACAAATATGAATTGCCCCTCCACAATACTAGCAGATTTTGCTAAGGGTCCCTTTGATCCTAAGTCTCCTTTTAGACAATTTGCAACAAAATTACAAAGAGGCCTGGGACATCTGGGGGCACAAGATTGTGGAAGTGCCACTTTTGTGGCCTTGAATTTCAGGGCAACTTACACGAGTTAGCCCACCTCCTTCATATCAAGAAAAGGTATAGATATTTGTGAGTTTTTGGCATCACCAATTAACCTGAAATTCAGGATTGAGATATGTAGGCTATGGGGTGTTGGTGGTGAAGACAATGCAATTGCACCTATATCTACTTCTTTGTCTCATAGGCCAAGGGATCATCAGAGCTAGCCACACGATTCTACTTCCACTTTGCATAGGCAATTTACACGTATGTCATCTTCTACTTCAAAGGCCCATGCAGTAGAGGCTAGGAGGAAAAGCAAGTTGACAACTGATGCTCCTAACCCAATAGCTGAATTATTCAATGTGCCAATGAACGATGTTGTAGATGATGCCATTGGCAAATTCTTCTTTGTCAATGGCATTCCATTCCATGTGGCTTGATATCCTTATTATAAGGAGGCGATGGCAATTGTAGCAAGGGCAAGACCATCATATGTGCCACCAGGGGAGACAAAATTGAGAACCACAATCTTGGATAAGAACTATTCCAAGATAAATGTGTTAATGGAGAAAAAATGAAGGAATGTTGGGTGGTAAATGGATGTAGTATTGTCATGGATGGGTAGACAAACATTGGGCATCGTTCACTCATCAATATCATGGTTACATGTTCAAAGGGCCCATATTTTCTTAAGGAAATTGATTGTTCAAGGCATCACAAGGATGTCGATTTTCAATTTCAGATCCTCAAGGATGCTATTGAGGAGGTTGAGCCACAAAATGTGGTCCAAGTAGTGATAGATGTGGCCCATGTGTGCAAAGTTGCAGGTAAATTAATTGAGGCAGTTTATAGACATATTTGGTGGACTCCTTGTTGTGTGCATGCCATGAATAATGCACTCAAGAACATGGGAAAGATTGATTGGATCAAATTAGTGGTCAATGATGCTAGAGATGTGCAAATGTTTATCTGCAACCACCACACTTCACATGCACTCTTCATGACCTTCTCTAAGAAGGAATTCTTGAAACCTGTCAAGACTAGATATGCATCCTATTTCATTCTCTCGGAGAGAATGCTTGAGTTGCAAGAGGCATTGCAACTAATGGTTATGACAGTAGAATGGAATTGGTGGCTCGAATCCAAGACAAAATAGGGGAAGGGAGTGAAGGATGTAGCGAAGAGTGATATTTTTTGGGGTAATGCAAAACACAGTCTCCATCATTACTCCAATTTTCCATGTCATTTAGATATGGGGATGCTAATGCACCTAGCCTTGAAGAGGTGTATGAGTGCATTGATTCTATGCTAAGCCAAATGAAGGAGGTTGTCATGTGAGAGAAGGACCCCACATTAGCATTCTACAATGAGCACATTTAGCCATTCATTCGTCAAAGATGGTAGAAGCTCAACACTCCCTTGCAAATGACTGCATATGCACTGAACCCCAAGTGGTACATGCAAATTATTGGTAGAGTTAGACCCATATAGGATGTTAAGGTGAAGGAAGGGTTCAAGAAGGCCATCCAAAAGATCTATGATCCTGAACACTAGCATCATTTGTACTGAGTGGACAAAATTTGTCGCTCTTAGGGGTTATTCTGAGCAGCTCAAGATGGTTAGGGGAATTATGGCATAGGAGGACCCAATTTTGTGGTGGACTATGCATGGACCCATTTGTTTGCTATCTTAGGTTTCTAGTTCTTTTGTTACTGAGAGGAATTGATCTACTTATAGTTTCATCCACTCCCTTAAGAGGAACAGGCTTACCTCTAGGAGAGTAGAGAAGCTTGTAGTTGTACATAGTGCCTTGCGTCTCATTGACCGCAAGACACTTTTGTACAAGGAGAGTCCAATAGCATGATGGGATGTAGAGCCAAAGGAGCCAACATAGATTGATGAAGATGCTACATAGACAAGGCTGGTCGGTATTAGTATGGAGGAGCTTGACCGTGTGGAGTCTAAGTCAAGCAGTTCTAGTGATGTGGAGTTTGGGGATGATTAGAGGCCTCACTTCATTCGATTTTGTCATTTTGAACATTTTGATTTGTTTATGTTATCATCATTGTACTCAATGTAATCATCATTATGAAATCTTGAATATAATATAAATATTGAATTCGACATTTACATTGTTCATTGTTAAATTGTTAATGTTATTTCAAACTTCAAAGTTTTTAGTTTAGTAGTTTCTAAGTTTTAACTTTTACTAGTTTGCCAAGGTTTCATTTGTAAAGTAACTCTTATAATTATACATCTTTTTATAACTATTTTTTCAAGTACTATATGTTTTTCAGCGCCATCCCCCACCACCACCATCCCCCTATCATCCCCAAACTTAGGCCCTTGGTCACCTCGTGTCCGAAACCCGTCCTCACATCGCCCCATCAAGAAACAACGTGGAACTATGGTAATTGTAGCAAAGGTTATTTTCAAGAATATGTAGATAATTCACACCCTCCTTAAAATCCAATTTGATAATCAAACAATCAATATTGCTACATACAATTTGCACAATTATTTACCTTTGGTTATAACCATGAAATGAAGATTTAATCTATTCATAGATAGTTGTGTCCTTCAATTGTGTCAGCTCTACTTAAAAATTTAAAATACAATTGTATATTTTTGTTGTAGTTTAGGAGGATAAAATGAATCTTTTTAGACCTCAACTCCAAGAGCTTGATTACATATCACAACTTGTAAGGTGGACAATGACATTAGCTTTTTTTTATGTTTAAATTCAAAATAGGACAAACACACATTGGTGTTTATATCTATTTCCATTTGCATAGAGTACTCATAATGACAAGAAGAGAGAAGAATAAACTTTTAAACTTGAGATGATTGACTTGGCCACTAAAATATGTAGCTATTATAGAGCTTGTTCCTCAATCTTCCAGCTCCCTTTGCACTCCATATGTCACTTGAAGCACTATAGTTTTTCCTCTCTATGAAAACCAGTTCTCTATTTCTCTCATTAATCTTCATTTCATTTTCTTTTAGTTTTGGCTTCCATCCATTTCATAGCTACTCTTGTTTTACTCACATACATTGTTTCCACATTCTTCTCACTTTGCCCACATCTACTATGACTTCAACTAACATTCCTCACATTCATATTAGTGAATATGTATCCAACTATCTGGTCGGTTGAGTGCAGTGCCATTGTTTTCCTTTGATTCATTATCTTGTAGGGATATTCTTTAATATAAATTAGTTAAAGGTTCCTTTTGGTCTATAAAATTGGATGACTGAAGTTGGGTTGGAGTTCATGGCTAGGTAATATAATGTTGGGTTGGATTTATGGACTAGAAATATGAGTCTAGTTATGGGTGGTGGATGTTGGACTGAAATATCAAATTATAGTCAAATATCAAAGACATCACTCAATAGTCCTTATCTAGCCCAATGTTCTTACCAATATTTGCATAAGAATATCTTAGCCAAATTACCTAGGATATATTGGTGAAGCTCCTCTAAATCTATTTTTCTTTGATGGTGAAATGGTTGCGATTAATTGTTTATAGGTGCTTGTAACAAATGACTATGGTTGAGATGTTTTCTATGAATCTCCCAAAACATAGCTTAAATAAAACTAACTTGTAGGTTCAATCAAAAACAAACTTACAGGGGTGTAAGAATGAGTATGGAAATCATGTTTATTTGGATGTTTAACTAGTCTTGAATTTGCTTCTATTAAGTAATTGGGTATAGGAAATTGATTGTATTTGTGAAGTTGTACATTTACCTTGTTTTTATATCAATTTATCCATCATCAAATTTCAATTAAGAGATGGCATCTTTTGTGGTATCTAGTTTATGTCTTGCTTATATCTCTATTTTAACTAGTACCTTTTTATATAAGAAAGTTATTTTTGCAGTAACAGTTAGTTCTTTAGTATTTGTAATAGAGAAATTAACATATTCACTAATTTCCATTTGATTTTGTCTCTATTCTAAGACAATAGTTTTACTATACATATTATGTTTGGTTAAAATCAACACATCAATTTGTTTAAAGTAAGTTACATTGTGGCCCATAACCCACAAGTCCTAGGATCATTTTTGTCTTAAAATTGTTAAAAGATGAAGTTATTAGAAAACATTAGTTAAAATAATACGATGTTTTATGAGATAAGCAACTAAAATGTTATCTTAGACTTAGACATGGGGACATGTCAAATTTTTACAGGTGGAGAAACCACCTCTAAATTTTTTAAATATTCATTGCTCTTTCATGGTGGGAAAACGGTTATGTATAGTTATGTCATATCTATGGGCTAGATTGATCAAATATATTAAAAACTTCATTTGATGATGTCCATTTGAAGATTTTACGGTTGCAACAATCTTAAAGGATGTAGTGAAGGCCTTGACTTATCTTCACAAGTTAGAATTCATTTATAAAGATCTCACAGCTAATCATATTCTAGTAGATAATGGTGGCATAGTCAAATTGACAAACATTGAACTACATTTGTGAATGAAAATGAGAAACCCAACAAAAGAACTTTATATGGTCTCTTGGGATCACTACTATAGAGCTTCCTTATGATAAGCATATGAGTTAGTGCTCCATGTATGTGGGTAAATAATAATTACGTGAATAATTACTATCATGTAAATGTTAGTAGTTAGTCATATTATTGTTATATTAACAATAAAATATATTACGGTTTGGAGTTGTTTTGACAACTCATATGATTTGAGTTGTGTATTGTTACGTGAGTAACAATCACAACTAAATAGGGATTTGTAGAGATAATCTCTCCTTGAATATAGGAGTAAACTCTCCTATATACGTGTAAATTATATTGAGTTGAAGAAATGAAAAACATATTATAATGTAATGGAATAATATTATTGTTTGAACTCTGAATTCCAATATAATAATATTATTGTGTGAACTCTAAATTCCAATAAAGCCTCCTTACATGAAGAAGGATATAATGGAAGAAAGGGTTGAATGCATTTTGTGCTTTTTATTTTTTCACGATTTTCCTACAAAACAATGATGTCTCTAACCATCATTTGGAGGTCTTATAGGACATGGGCCTTGATCTGTCAACGAGATTAAGAAATAACACTAGATGAGTTAGGTATAGATATCAAGAGCATTGTAGTTAATATATTTGTTGTTTTAGGTGGGTGCTTAGATTTTCACATGAATAATAAACATGCTATTTATCGAAGGTTGATATAATCTCAAACCGGTCCACAAAACCCTCAAATAAACACCATATTAGATTATAGAACATTTGATAGAGGGTAATTTGTGGCGGGTCTATATTGGCACCATTAAAATGAAGGCTTGACCGGAGTGACTAACTAAAGTTAAAATCCTTATCCCCACCAATTCATATCATGAACTCTTTAACTTTGTCCTATATCTCAAACAGTTCATGTCATACATAATTTAATAGTATCAATTTCATTTCATAAGAAGATTCCCAGCAATAAGCTATTACTTTTCACTTTTAGTTTTAGTTTTCCTACATGGTTCTAAATGTGAGGGATCATTATTGTTCTAGTCAAATCATCATTTTAATTAAACAAATATTCATCTTGGGATTAAATTAAATGAGGGAAAGATTAGACCTAATGTTTCCCTATGAAGTGTTCTATGCATGTTTATAGTTTATTATTGTTCTATTATGGTTAAGATACCTAACAAGATCACCATATTTTATTTTTAATGTACTTTGTTATTGGACTGATCAACCCAATAACTTTGTACATGTATCTTATAAAGTATTGTATAGAAAAGATATCCTTAGGATCTTATAACATATTATTAATTACCCACGAGTCTATGACAAAGTGATATATGTGGAAATATATTTTTAGGTATTATAAGCACCATGCTGATAACAATAAACCAATTTGAATTTGAATTCTTGTGGGTTTAGACCAACCCCAAAACTTTGTTTCAGAGATTATGTGAAATAATATGAATTCTTTTAAGGGTAATTATGTACTTGTTCCATTCAATTGTATTTGGTATAGGAAAAGAGGATACCCGTATTTTGATTATATAGATTATATGTTATCCAATGATGAGTGACAACATAGTATGGGATATGCATGTCATTTACTAGGTAAATGTTATCAGTTATATCAACATATGATAATACTTTTTATGTTACAGTTACACATAAATGATTAAAACATCTATATTAAAGAAAACGGATTACGTGAGAGCAAATTGTTAAAGTTGAAAGATATAATAAGATTAAACATATAGAATAGTAGTAGTTCTTCAATTGTAAATTCATGATTTTGATTGGCAAAGTGAATTTATTAATATTACTTGTGAGTTTAGAATAAAGTTATAAAAAAAAAATAGATCTATGAATTAATAGAATGTAGATGAAGTAAAAATAAAATAGAAACATTATGAAGAATAAAAATATTTAATATCAATATCTTCAATTATTGATTATGTGTTTTTTGAGTTGTGATGCAGATGCATCTCACGCTATTGAGGACAACAACTAATTTATAGGGGGAGAAATGTTATGTGACTTTTTCTCCAAGAGAAGAGAAAGTCATGAAATTAACTGTTATCACCTGAATTATGCACTCTGTTGAATCTTGAATCCAACTATCCTCTGAAACATGGGATGACCTCTCAAGTTGTGGGACTCGTGAAACTCGAGGTCAACCTCCGATTAAAGGGTGGCTTCCCCTTGGTCAATCACCTAAAACCTAACTCTAACTAAAGAACCTTACTAGGAAAAGAGATGAGAGAGATCTAATAATTTGAAACTAAAACAGAAAATGAAGGTGATACACCAAATATAGCAGATTTCTACTTCCTTTTAGCAACACAACCTATGAATTTCAATCTAAGGCTTCACACTGTAATTGCAACAATAATTCAGAGGTAAACTTAGAACAACAACAATCAAGGAGGCATAGAACTCACAATAATACTTGATTTTCTTTCATACACAAAGAAAATTGAAACAAATAGAGGCAAAAATACTGATCTTTTATTCACTGAAGGCTATTACAATGATTGTTTTCTGGAAAAACAATAAAGTATTACATCACAAGCATACAATTAGAGTGCAAAAAGGTTGAAGATGCAATCAATGAAAAAAATTACAGAAGTAAAGATCTGATTTTTGACTGAAAAAAATAAAGGACCGAATGTCACTTTGTCACAATAAACTTTTTCAATGCTTTGCAACAAACATAGGCCTATTATTTATAGATTTTGAAAGCCTAAAATCAAAAAGTCATGTTGACTTCAAATATTTTTCCCGAGTTGTCATCCTTATCCTCTGTGGATAAGATTCACCTTTTGCTTTATTAGTTGTCAATCTTATCCTATAAGTTGTCATCCTTATCCTCTGTAGATAATATATGTGTAATCCTTATCATTTGTGGATAAGATATTTTGCAATCCATATCCTTTGACTTTGACTTTCTTTGAGATAAGATTCACCTTTTTGCTTTATAAGTTGTCAATCTTATCCTCTGTGTTGTCATCCTTATCCTCTGTAGATAAGATATTTGTAATCCTTATCCTTTGACTTTGACTTTGACTTTGTAATGCTTTGCTGATTTTGCAGAAAACATTTTCCTTTTCTTTTTTGTTTTGATTTTTCATAAAAAATCAAGTAGCATTTTGGCAATCTCAAGGGGGTTATTTGCATGTTGAATAACTGACCAGCTGCCTGCATCCTTCCATTAGGCATGGAGTCTTCATATGGATCAAAAAAACTCTTTGTTTCATCAAAAACATTGTTACCAACCTACTCCAAAAGAAAGGAGCTTGCTACAAACGGCGACATGTGCATAAAGCACTTAGGGAAAAGACACTTAAAACCTTGTGCAACAACACTCATTAGCAAGAAAGAACACCTACCCTAACCAACAATAGTGATGCTCAAACAAATCCATTAATTGGTTTTGCAAAATAACTTCCTTTTCTGACCAACATAGGATGCTTTACATGATCATAAACCACTGAGAGGAGATGAAACACAAATAGATATTCTATAAACTATTGCAATGCTTCATGAATGATGTAAATAAACTCACGCGTCCCTTCATGTTTATCATATATACTATCTTGAAGTGCATAAGTAAGTTGAATGCGTCCTTCCTCAACTACAACTTCATGCTTGGGTGCAAGCATGACTTGTGATGCTTTGTGGGCCTCCATCTTGGCTAAATGTCTGATAGGACACCCTCGTGAACAAACAAACTTCAAACTCTCATTGTCGGCTTCCTCTCTTTGGACTACTTCTTTAACAACATGCACTTTGGAATGATTTGGTTCATGCTGTCCAAATGGAAACATGGTTGTTTTCTCCTCTAGTTTGTGTTGCTCATAATTTATTGATTCAAGAGATAAAATCTTGACATCAAGATTTGAACAGAAGTCTTGTATAATGCTTGAGAAAATGTCTTCATCAATTTCCAGCTTACTCTCCTCATTTTTATCATTTTTTCCTTTCTTCAAAACAAGGCTACCATCATTTTGTTCTTGGTAGACCAACATCTTATCAAAATTGCTTGTATCTCCTTGTTGTTCCAAACCTTTTGCTGATGTTGATGTTAGCATAAGCATGTCTTCTTCATCTTATTCAACAAAAGAAGGCAACTAATCAAACCAAAATGTAGACTCTTTTTGTTCACCACCCCCTTCTTGCTTGTTATCGTGTTCTCTGAGCTGATCTTTTGACATAAACATTGATACATTTTCTTCACTTGAGTATTCAGGAGGCTTATCTTGCTTGAAGCTTGAAAACTTGTGCTTAGGAGCCTCCTCCTTTGAAAATTGATTTGAAATGCAAGAGGTTGATTGAGATTCCAATCTTTGTACTTGGGCAAATAATAGCTTCATATGTTCTTGTTTGGCAGAAATCTCTTTTGCAAGAGACTCCTTGTATTGCTTCCTCTGTGTATCTATCTCCTTTTGGTACTGGTAGGCTTGTCAAACCAACTCCTCTTGTTGCAAAGAATTCTTGCTGTCTATTAATATCATCCAACTGCTTATTGAAGTCTAGCAATATGCTTTTGATGTCATCAATCCCCATACTGTCAGCATTTTGGGACTGGCTAGGGAATTAGCAATGCTGGTTTGGCATAGAAATGACTTCTTGAGACTGATTAAAAGTATGTGAAGGCTGCCAAGAAGATTGAGCAGGGGTCGGTGGGTGGCAAGTATATTGAACATGCTGGTTTATTTGTCTAGCAAAGGCATTTGGGCTAAAACTAGTTGTATGTTCTGTTTGATATGGCTGATAAGAGGGAATATAAGCAGCACTCTCATGAAATGGAAGGTGATAAAACATATCTCTATGGAATGAAGACATGGTGTTTCATTTAAATAAGCTAGAAATTCATTGAATTATTCTTAAAGACAAGAATAATTAGGACTGATTTTGCAAAAATTTAAATATATACCAACACTTAGTCCACTTGAAACCAGTAAATTGAAACTTGGAGTCGCCAAGTGTGTGAAAGTATTGCCTCCAAAGGCAGAAATTGCTGACATACACACCAAATACCAACAATGAAGGGACAAGTTTTGAACTTTGATAGTTCAAACAGTCCCACCGGGCATGCCAAAAACTGTTATCATCTGGAATATGCACCCTATTGAATCTTGAATCCAACTGCCCTTTAATCGGAGGTTGACCTAGAGTTTCACGAGTTCCATGACTCAAGAGGTCATCCCATGTTTCATAGGATAACTGGATTCAAGATTCAGTAGGGTGCATATTCCAAGTGATAACATTAACCTTTAAAATTAAAAGGGAGATAGAAAAATAAAGGATATTATTATCCTTTGATTAAAATAGAGATTAATAAAGAATATCTACAAAAACTCTTTTTAAGGGGAAGAATAATTATTAAAATAAAACTTTTGTGAAAGGGTGTAATGGTTTGGAAACCACCTGTTAAATTGTATTATAAAGAATTCCTGTGAGACTTGGAAAGGGCACGAAGATCATTCAAAGGAAAAAGGTGGTTTGGTGGGTATGGGCCTAGGAGAAGGGGCATACAAAGTGCGTCCAACTCAAGGTACAGTATACACCAAGGATTGTCCTAGTTAGAGCTGATGCTTGGGAAGCATGTGTGTTGATTCTGAATAAGAACTGGTTTCTCTTAGATGTGCCATAGCTATGAGGGCCAAGACCACTGAAATCTTCCTAGGGTGAGAATGACCATTCCAAGTGCTCTAATCTAGATAAGCATTGGAAACCCTTCATGTTAAAAGATTTGGGGAATATTACATATAAGAATTTGATGATAATATGATTGATATAAGGCTATGTTATTCATTTTACTATGTTAATTATTTGATTTAGAATTCTTCCCAAATTACCAAATGTATAGTTTATATTGTTTATTTTGCATTAGTTATTCACATATATTTTAATAATATCTTATCTTGTAAATTATCTTAACTCTAGTATTTAATAACTTAAATCTGCTGCTATACTTAAATAACTCTAGGAGAAAAGTGGCATTACAGATATCCAATCAACATGTGAGATTTGATGTACCTCACTTCAAAACAAGCATAATTATCTAATTTCCTTTGACAAAAAGATTATACTTCCACAAAGAAATTAGAAACATAAAAATATCAAAGGAAAAGGTCTGAATATCAAAACAATGCATGACAAAATTACTAAGAGGCACCTGAAAGGCTGATACAATATCATAGGTTTCACCTTGCGAATGACCTGGCTGCAAATATATAAGAAGATCAGATATTAGAGGAAAGCCACACTAAAATTTTTGAAACTCAACTCTTGTGAGCCAATATTTAACTCCTTTTACAATTTTAAAATCTACGAGCCTTAAAATAACTGACAATTTTGCCATATTTTAATGAAAAAGGGACTGTTGAAATTTCTTTAATAGAAAAGAGTGGTGTGTATAAGTTCAAATATTCTTTTCACGAGGTTCTGTTCAGAATTATCATATACCATGACAGAAAAACATACTTCAGACACAATGACTTAAGCGTCTACCCCAACATACAAAAATCTCTTCTCTAAGGAATTCAAATAGATGTGCAAACATAAGTTTTCCCAATGCTTCCATGTATCTTATTCTTTATATAACTTCCCAATCTTATAAAAACTTGATTTGGATGCCAGCAATTTCAAAATGATCTCAATAAAATAATGATTGACATTGTAAGGAAATAGCTGACCTTAATTGTTCCTCCATAAACCATGATGCTAGGTCGATTGAGGCGCCCCATTGCCATAATGGTACCTGGCATCTGCATCAGAGAAAGAAAGCATATACCACCAATCTTAAAAACTGTAATCAAGAGAGATAATGTCTTCCAAAGCTCAGAAGATAGTACAATAAGAAAGAGAAGTTAACCCATTTACAAGGACACCACACAAAAGACATTCCAAATATTGCATGTATAATTTATCACTGCTTCTTGAGGATGTGTCCCTTGTGTTGCAGGATGCAATTTACCATCCTCTAGGGGGCAGGGAGGGACACCCATCAATCATCCCTGAGCCATCCCTTTAGCAATGACATGTTTACTATCCCTTATCCCCAGGCCATCCCCTAGCCAGCAAGGGACACCTAACATCTCTCAACTTTAGACAGCCAGTAAACGGTTGTATGCAACAGCCTAGAGATCCTTCCAAAAATTTCTTTGTTCAATCTATTAGAAGATGAGATTCTGAAAAGTGATTAGGAAAACAACCAGCTTAAGTTAAGATTATAGACAATAAAACCTGTGCTCAAGTTCTATACTGCTATTTTAGACATTTCTTGTTCCAAGAAATATAACAACACAAGGTAATTACCAAACATAGAAATGCATCAGTTCCCAAAAATCGGCAATAAACATTAAAAACATAGATAGATTGCCAAGGCTGATGCATCACTAATCTTGACACAAAACTGCCAACATATCTTACAACTTGCATTAAATAAGCAGGCAATTTAGGCCACCAAAGGGTGATATAACATACAGAATTTACGTCACTTGGCTTATCAAAACTCTAGCATTCTAACCGGAAACTAATTTCAAACTATTCCCAAATTTTCCATAGCAAAATAAAAATATATAACAAAAGAAATTTTAAGGAAGGACACACTGGTGAATTATGAAGGCTTTCTTAAAAGGGCCAGGATTCAAACTTATAGACAATGCTTGCAACTGTAATCTCACTGAACCAATCAAAAGGTGATAGAACATGGTAATTGCTTAGATGAGTTCCATAAAATTTATGCCTTGTCTAACAATCAAAATTAGAAACAAATTCAATCAAAAACCACTAGATGCCAACTTTGTTGGACCCATACATTACCCAACACAGATTGCCCAACCACAAAAAGGAGAAATGCTAATTCAATCAAAAACCACTAGATGCCAACTTTGTTGGACACATACATTACCCAACACAGATTGCCCAACCACAAAAAGGAGAAATGCTAATACATACTACTCATCTCTCTAGTAGCCAGAATCCCACGAAGATGCATCCTTGGGAAAATTTGACATCCAAGTGGTATCCCAAACAGGGACAAAACATCCCCCTATCATTCCCAGCCCCCCACAAAAAAAAAAAGCAATCTAAAGGGACCTCCCCATGATATATTCAAACTTCCAAACATTCCTGGGGATATTCCCTATATTTCCCCTTGCATTTGGAATGTATCCCTAGGGCTAATCGCTAGATCTCCCCTTCCATTTGAGGACATGCAGACACCCAATTCATGCAGAAGACATTTCGGGGACATCATGACATCCCACTGGAATGTCCCAAGGACATCCACACATCCCCATAGGCAGGGATTTGTTTTTACATCTTTTCTTTTTCGAAAGACTTTAAATCCTAAAGGGAAGGCCCACCACTCTAATTTCATTTTATATTAGAAATGAGAGGAAAAGAAGGATGACGAGCTTATGAGAGTATATCCATCTGAGGATGAATCTCATAACATAGCTTATTGCTCAATCCAGATAAGAATTTCTGTTTTGGTATTTTGATTTCCCTTGTACAGTTTAGAACTTGATTTTAGTTGATATCAATATGACATTTAAAATTAGCAATGGTCATATTGCAAATCCAATTTTGATTCCCAAAGTTCAATGTCATATATGGTTATCAGTATTTGAGTTTCAATCTTCAGCCCTTTATAATGCCATCCAATGTTGAATCACGGATGTTATTTAATTTCAGGACCTTTGTTATAATATGTATTTTGTTTAATTGATTACTTTTCGAAACTTTCAAATATTATTGTTACACTTTTATTTGCCATCACCAAAATCTGGGAAATGTTTTCCCATCCTTGGAAATGTGCCCCCTGGGAAAACTTGGAAAAGCATAGATGTTATCTGTTCCAATGCTAACGGAGATTTCTCTCAAAAAAGAAGAAAATGGAATTAGTTGATCAACTATGCAACGGAATTAATGGTTATTATCCAATTAATTGGAGGACAGACATATTTGGTGATCCTTAGTTTTGTAGACTGTCTGAATAGCTCTTTTAGTATGTAACCTGGTTTTCTGCTCTCTTTTTCATCCGATAGGTGACAAGTTATCTGGGGCAGATTTTAACAAGATGGACTTTTGTATGCTCCTGAGTAGTTTCTGCACTCAAGTTTGCATTTTCTTTTGTTCACTAGATTAGTTTATGCAAATAAGGAATACCTTATCAAGCTTATAATACTGCTCAGCTTTGAAGCTGTGTCTGAGGGGTATTTATTCTGTAAAATTCACAGGACAGTTACACCCAACGTTGTTCAGATGTTCTGCACTATCACAATCACATTAATCCTGGAAGAGTTCCCAAAAGGGCTTTTGAGTTGTCCAGGTACTCTGCCTTGCTACTAGATATGCTTCTTTGATTTTGACTGTGAGCTCATGAGGCTCAGATCTCAATTATAGTAATGTTTAATGGTTTACTGAAATGTGGGTATATATATAAGTTTCCGGATTATTCAAAAGTGAGAGGCAAGAGGATAAAGTGCTTACAGCGGAACAGGATGTTTGCATTGAAGAACACCTCTGTATGATTACAAACCAGGAAAATCTTGTGCTCAATACAAGTAAAATATAAAAAATGTAGGTAAATTTTGAAACTAAAAAAATTGAAATTATGTTGGGATTCATAAAATGCAAGGCACAAGAAGTCAATCCCAGGTGTTTGGAAGACCGTTGATCAAAACTCTGCCCTTCCTAATACTTTTAAAATCAGAATATAAGGATTTGGAAATCAGAACAAATGAAACATGACACTTGTCTATTAAAGGCAAGTGTAGATGCATGTAGCTGCAACTCTGAAGAAGGCACTTCTTGGGAAAAGCAGATGAGAGGAAGCTCTACCACATCATTCACATTCACATTAATTTAAGACTTGGCTCGATCATCAATGCTTTGGAAATGTAGACATAAAGGCTTTATTGGAATTATGCAATAGGGGAGATTTACATATGGACTGCATACACAGGACGTATTGATGTGAACGAGTTGCACTGTCTAGGTTACAGATATATTTACATGTAGCCTAGTTGATTGGCATTTAAGGGTAACGCCCCTGTAACTGCTTCAGATCATTCAGCACAAAGGAATATATATCTGCTGGGCTAGTTATCATATTCAAGCAAGCTTTGCCCTTGTTTTATGCCCAGCAAAGGCTCATCTTTCTGCAGAGAATTTCCTGTATCAATAAGTGCAAGTTTTATGTCTGCATTTTGGTATTCACAATGTTGTATGTGATCTTGCATGTAGTGTTATTGCTTTCAACCTAATCACTTGCTGCTAAGGCTAAGCCTTAATCCATTACTGTCTCTTCTAGTGCATTGAATTGAGTTGTTAGAAAATCTAAACAATTTTATCATGGGCCAGAAACCATCTCACTCATACTGGCTATCTGTTCTCATCAGGGATGAGATTTTTGGAATATAGGTGGGCCCATAGAAGCAGACATTGCAATATTTTGAATCTCGGATACCAGAACCACTATTTTGACCGAGATTATCTGATATTTCAGCCAATATTATTCTGATTTTGTCCCACAAAAGAGGAGGCACAAGATGAGACATCAATTGGGACTTCATTAGATACAGTTGCACATGATATGCCTAAGGAAGATATTCTTCCTCATGAGGAATCATTACCATTCAATTTGAGGGCACCCTCAATGCCACTTAGAAGTTCTACTCGTAGAAGAAATTTGTAAAATATTAATATGGATTTGTAATTTATGATCACATGACACAATGATGTGTATTGAACTTCTTTTTTGATCTATAAATGAATGAAGAAATGAAGAACTGCTTATCAATTCTCTAAAGTAAGTATTATGCATGTTTTTAAGATTGTCTTGTAAATATGTGTGTTTGTTTCAATGTTTGGAAAATTTCCCAAGTTTTTGTTGAGTCTCAAGACTAAGTCAAAATTTTTGTCAAGTCCGAGTTTTTAACTTATGGAGTGAATTATGAGGGCAATTAAAATTTAATATTACTTGCACAAGATTGAATTTCAATTAACAGCAAGAAAAAGAGAAAACCTTCACCATGAACAATGGATACAGAAGAAATAATGTGGATAAATCCCTTGTGGATTAAAACTCCACTAAATTAAGTACTCCAAATGGCTGAAATACAAAAGGTCCCCGCACACAAGCTGTCTAAGAGCTCTCCCAAACAACTGAAAACTCTCCAAAGACCAATTTGCAAATTTTCAATGAACTCCCTTGCCCCAGATACAATACAAAAAGAACAATGCTCACAACTAGTGCCCAATATAAGAGATACACCACTCTACGTGCTAAATTTATGCTTAAGTCAAGCTTACATTGCATATATGTAGAGTTTCAAAGCCATGGGAAATGAAGAGACATATCTGACCTTTCATCTCCCTTTTATGACCTTTCAACTCCTCTTGATGAAAAAGATGAAGTGAGATGTTCCTCTCCCTTTGGAAAGAGACATCAACTCCTCTTGATGGAAAAGATGAAGTGAGATGTTCCTCTCCCTTTGGAAAGAGACATAAACACAAAATATGAAAAGACTAAGTAGGGAGTCCACTTCTCTTGGATGCTCTTCTTGTCCTCCATCTTTTGGAAGTCATAACATTTCCATAAAGGCTACAATAAACCAGTAAATTTTTGAACTTGTATAATTTTTCAAGGGAAATCCAAATATGCAAAGCATATTAAGGTTTTGATGCCATGAAGTATGAAAACCATATCCATCTTTTGGCTCGCATTCCCCCAAGGAAGAGGTTGCTGAAATAGACTGCCCAAATATGTTGGAGACCTCCTCTAGTCTCTTGGGTGAAATTAGATTTCACTGGTGTTCCTATATGAAACTTTAGTCCCTTAGTAGTGGCAAGCCTTAGGCATTACCACCTTGGAGAGATGCTGTTTTGATTCAATTGGTGTGATGTTACAAGCCAAAACAACGATGCAAATCGAATTCTTAACCTTCCACAAACACTTATTAGTTGAATAACAACACTATTGGGCCCTATTATTTAATCAGATCTTAGACACTTAGATTTAAATTATTGTTAATACATCAACAATTTCATTACATTCCAATCAACAATGGCAACATAACACCCGATCTTCTTATTATAATGAACAGCAAATACAAATGTAATTCCTGCTCTCTTTCCTTTTGCAATAATGACTATATTACATTCAAATGATTCTGCAACAACAGCAATACATACCAACAGCAATAGCGAAACAGATCAATACAATGCCACTGGAATCCATGTCCAATGAAGCTCAAATGCGAACTCTGTATGAGATCGCCCTCCAAAATCACTAGGGTTACTTGAACACAAGTGCTCAAAATGGATTCTAGAAGGAATTTGGTTGAGTGTAGATGATGCCCCCTAAATGGACACATTCATCACTTTATATCTGTCACAACAATAATGGGTTGGCCACGATGTAAATCTGCAACTCCAAGTTTGAGCAATCATTATGAGCTGAAAAAAGTACCACTTTTAAAAGTTATGGTGTGGCAGAAGCAATATGCACTTTAATCAGCAATCCCAAATTAATGAGAAAAATCTATATTTGAAAATTTTAAATTCTTGATGCACATTCTCGTTTACTTTCACTCTCATGCTCTCTATGAAATTGGGATAGCTTTAAATATTCAAAAAATCAGTTATTTTTCTTTTCTTTTTGAATTTTTCTGTTTTTTTTGGATTCCTGATAATATCTCAAGAAATTGAAAATATCTTTATACTTTTGTTTAAGAGTGGTGGAATCAAGGGGGGTTTCATCTAAAAAAATCCTAAATTTTCTTGGGCACATTGGAAGCAGCATCTAAGCCCGTGGTGTACCTAGTGAGTGAGTTTTCCCTATTAAATTGGGTGTTGGCTATGTGTTTTCTAAATAATAAATTTTGGTTTTGGCGCAACATTAGACATGCTAGCCCTTCTTGATTGATCAGTAAGAGATCAGCATCAGTATGTCCTGTTCCTAGCGGAATACATGACCCATAAAACAAACTAAAATACATAACAAGTCTCTCTTACGATTACTGAATACCCAAAAACTCCAGGAACTATGTCCAAAGTACAATAGCAACATTGATTGAAGACCGCTATACAAGAGGTTGATGAAGATATCAAATAAGTTCAAGCAAAAATAATTCAGAATACGAATGACGTATAAATCATTTTCAAACAAACACCAACAGTTCTGTGTGTAAAACTTCCTTCAGATAGAATTTTCAATTTAAGGTCGACTAAGGACAGGTCCCCATGCAGCTGCTAAGCTTATTTTGGCTAGCAGCCACTGCTCAACATTTTAGGAATTATTTGTGGAGCTGGTGGCCCCATGAATATTTAATTTTCCTGTTTATTTTTAAGTAGCCATCTTATATTTATATTTATAATATTAATAATAATTTGTTCAGTAAAAAGTTGGAAAAAAAAATTTGAAAACAAATATTAAAAAAGAGGGAAAGAAATTTGTGGAGCCACGTGGATTACCCACCTCTCCCCCCTCCCATTTTTCACAGCTTATTTTCAATTCCTAAACAATAGCTGCCCCACTAAAATAGGGAAAGATTCCAAATTATCTTTTTTCCCGTAATGAAATTTATGCATGGGCACACTCCAACTGCTTAAATATAAGCAGAAAACACATTTAAGCAGACGCATGGGGACATGGGGTAAGGTAAAAGAAAAAGTGGGTCCATATTGACCCCCGGTCTGCAAACATATAAGTGTGTTGTATATAAGGCCAAAACACATTCAAAATGTAACTTTTTCTTCAATACAGATATGAAGATCTCAGAACAAAAAATCACAGGTGAGACAATCTCAAAACACTTAGACCAGAAGACCTCAATGCAAAAAATTTATATAAAAAAAAAAAAAAAAATTATCTACAGTAGCCTATCACATTTCATAACTTACATTTCCACCAAAATATCTTCCTAAAAAACCTGCATGGAAAATTTCAGATTTGACATATTGCTTTGCACCGCCTAACCCAAAAAGTAGATGTTTTGTTAAATTGTAAATTCGAGGTCCTCGAATAGATAACTTGTTGCAAGCATAGGAGTATCTTGAATTTGCAATCTAATCAGTCTTTCAAATAATGGGCAAAACATTGTGCCCAAAAATGTTGATCTTAAATCATATACTAACTTTTCCCAAATAGAGATAAAATATATATATATATATATATATATATATATATATATATATATATATATATATATATATATATATATATATATATTTTGGCAATTTCTCCTAAAGCATAACAATCTTTGAAACAGTCTTCTATCGAAGTAGATACAGCTTGATAGGTCCTACAGATCACTTCAGCCTAATGCAAATAAAAGATTGCCATCCTTGTCGTCGTCGTCATCATAAACAGCCCAAGTTTATAGTCTAACTTACATTTTTATCACAACCAGGTATGGAAACATTGGCATCATACCACTGAGCCCCCATGACAGTTTCAATGCTATCAGCAATCAGGTCTCGGGACTGCAAGCTGTAACACATCCCCCTGGTGCCCATTGATATCGCATCACTCACACCCACTGTGTTAAATCTAAAGCCCACCAAGCCAACATCTCTAACACCCTCCTTAACAGCCTCTCCCAGCTTGAGCAAATGCATGTTGCAGGTATTGCCCTCATACCACACAGAGGATATGCCCACCTGGGGCTTGCCCATGTCTTCGTCTGAGAGGCCCACTCCATAGAGCACTGCCTGTGAGCCCCCCTGAGACTTGGGCTGGGTGACTCTCGAGCTGTATTTGTTCAGCCTTGGACTCGAAACCGTGTCTTGAGAGACCTCAGGCTGAGCTACTACAGCAGAAGAAGAGGAAGCAGAGACTCGGATTAAACGCCCATGTGATGGAATGGATTTATTGAAAATGTGTCTTTTAGATAGGAGTGACACGTCTGGTTTGGCGTTGAGCAGAGAGGATCTGAAACACGCTGGGCGTCCTGGCATCGTAGCCATTCTACTGTCCTGCCTTTTTCTCGGTTGGCTTGTTTTGCTGCGAAAAATAGAAGCCGAAAAGAGAGTTTCCTTTTGGGGTTTTTCAAACGATATGGGATAAACCCTATAAGCTAGTGTGGGAAAGGATCGAATAGCTCTTCATGTATCAATAATCACTTACCTACTTTTTATAAAATAATCATTAAGGGAGAGGAGTCTGGGACAGGGTCCCATCGCTGGTATACTTATGGACAGCCTGGGGCCTACCGGTGGGTAATTTTTAGGCAATGGCTATACAGGCAGCAAAATGCACCGCACGGATCTGTAACACCTGTGGGCCGTCAGGGTGTCAGACAAATAGATATTTTGATTTTCTCGCCTTAAACTCCGTGCATCCTTATTTTTATTTTTCTCAAGGTTATTCCTGGGTTCAATATAGAGTATAAAATTTAAATGAAATAAGATTATATTTTAATTTTGTTTTTAATTAAATATTTATTTATTTATTTTTAATTTTCAATATTTAATCATAATTTTAAAATTATAAAAATACTTAAAATATTAATTAAATTTAATAAAAATTTAAAATTTTATTTTAATGTAAAATACATAAAATATTTAGTATAGAAAATATTAAAAATTTAAAAAAATGTTTCTATTAAATTAATTTAAATATTCAAATTTTCATATCTTTAATATAAATTATTACTATAAATTTTAATAAAAATAAGTTTTTATTTTAATTATAAAATTAAAACATTTTAAAATAATTATTTATTTCAATATGAAATATATAAGATAAGGAAGAGTATAAAATTTAAATGAAATTTATTTAAAAAATAAGATTATATTTTTATTTTGTTTTTTGTATTTACAAGATTTAAATATTTTTATTTTCTATCTTATTTTAAAAAAATAAACAAACATTATATTCAAAAACATTATATTCATTTTATATTAAAAAAGTTTAAAATTTAAAGATTTACATAAAATGTTATACATTAAATATTTAAAATTTTGTTCTAAATACTTGAACATTATAATTGTCTTCAATAATCAAATTTAAATACATACGATAGGGAAGAGTATAAAAATTTAAATGAAATTTATTTTAAAAAAAGATTATATTTTAATTTTGTTTTTTGTATTTAGAAGATTCTAATATTTTATATTAAATTTAAATATTTTTATTTTCTATCTTATTTTAAAAAATTAAATAAACATTATATTCAAAAAAATTGTATTCATTTTATAAATTAAAAAAGTTTAAAATTTAAAGATTTACATTAAATCTTTACACATTAAATATTTAAAATTTTGTTCTAAATATTTGAACATTATAATTGTCTTCAATAATCAAATTTAAAAATTATAAATAAAAACTTATTTTTATCAAAATTTCTAGTAATAATTTATATTAAAGATATGAAAATTTTAATATTTAAATTAATTTAATAGAAAAAAAATTTAAAAATTTAATATTTTCTATACTAAATATTTTATGTATTTTACATTAAAATAAAATTTTAAATTTTTATTAAATTTTATTAATATTTTAAGTATTTTTATAATTTTAAAATTATGATTAAATATTGAAAATTAAAAATAAATAAATAAATATTTAATTAAAAACAAAATTAATATATAATCTTATTTCATTTAAGTTTTATACTCTATACTGAACCAGGAATAACCTTGAGAAAAATAAAAATAAGGACGCACGGAGTTTAAGGCAAGAAAATCAACATACCGTATTTGTCTAACAACCTGACGGCCCACAGGTGTTACACATCTGTGCGGTGCATTTTGTTGCCTATATAGCCATTGCCTAATTTTTATGCCAATAAAAATTTCAAATTTGCTTTTAAATATGATATGAAATATTCATATTAAATTCACAATATGTCCTATCATAGGTTGACTTTTTTGTTACGAGCTTCTCAATAATAGGTGACGTTTATTTGTCTATTTCACAATATCAAGTGAATGCATCATGATAATCTTATTTCCACAATATAAATAATATTTGCCACCTTCCCAATAAAAGGTTGTTGTAAAGGGATATTTTATTATCCAAAATATGAGTCTTTTTGCATTAAAAGTAAGTTGACATGTGCGTAAGACATTGCCAAGTGATTTAATTCCAAATATATTTGAACAAAATACATTTCAACATGTCCTAATTCTCATCTTCTTTTTACTATCAATTGGTTCTCGAGTGTCCATAATAACCAATAATTGAAAAACACGAACTCTCAGGCTCACTATGCATTGCAAAATTTCATTAAAACACTTAATTATCACACTATTATTTACAAATCCACCTAAAAAACAATAATCTTAAAAAAAAATTAAAACTGGTTACAATTCAAAAACAAATTTAATATCACTTCAAATCACCAACCAGAAATCCTACCTACCCATTAAGCTATCACTTCTACCATTAATCCATTCAATGCAGATCAAATTCCCTCCCATAATTCAAATTAATCCACTTGGTACTAATTCAAATTCTACAAACCTATTTATGCAAACAATCCTCATTTGTGCGATGCAAGTTACACATTACAGTTAATTCAAATTTCTCACTTTCTGCTACATGCTCCTGAGTGACGATGACCTCCTCCAGATCAATGCAATCTCCTCCTTCAGCTTCTACGGTAAGTGATCTTTCCTGCCTTCGCAAAAATAGAAACCGCATTTCCATTTTCTACTATCACCAATTGCCTTCTCCATTTACATTTAAATGATTCAACACCTTGTTAATTTCCATAACCATCCTTTATGCCATCATCAGTTAGTCTCCCTTTAAGCTCTGTTATGGTAGGAATATTTACAACCCTTTCGAATACAACATTACCATACATATATATGTTGCACAAAATGATACATATCCACGTATGTTTCTCATAGCCCTATCCATTTTCATGAAACTTATACATTTATCTATATCTGCAATATATATAGCCCTGCTCATTTTAATGAAACTTACGCATTTCTCTCTCTCTCTCTCTCTCTCTCTATATATATATATATATATATATTTGTAGAGATAGATAGATACCTAATTTGAATGTAAATGAACAAGGTATAAATTGAATGTAGATACCTATATTTGTTGATGAACTGTTCAGTAATATATTAATTTCAGTATGCAAAATATCAATATATATACCTTGTTCATTTACATTCAAATTAGGTATCTATATATCTCTGCAAATATATATATATAGGGGGAGAGAAGTGCGTAAGTTTCATTAAAATGAACAGGGCTATATATAATGCAGATATAGATAAATTTGTAAGTTTCATGAAAATGGATAGGGCTATGGGAAACACATATATATAGGGAGAGAGAAATGCATAAGTTTCATTAAAATGAACAGGGCTATATATATTGCAGATATAGATAAATGTGTAAGTTTCATGAAAATGGATAGGGCTATGGGAAACATACATACATATATATATATATATAGGGAGAGAGAAATGCGTAAGTTTCATTAAAATGAACAGGGCTATATATATTGTAGATATAGATAAATGTGTAAGTTTCATGAAAATGGATAGGGCTATGGGAAACATATATATATATATATATATATATATATATATATATATATATATATATATATATATATATATATATATATATGTATATTTGTAGAGATATATAGATACCTAATTTGAATGTAAATGAACAAGGTATATATATTTCTATTTTGCATATTGAAATTAATATATTATTGAACAGTTCATCAACAAATATAGGTATCTACATTCAATTTATACCGTGTTCATTTACATTCAAATTAGGTATCTATCTATCCCTGCAAAATATATATATACAGAGATAGATATGTATTGCATACTAAAATTTATATATTACTGTACAATTCATCACCAAATATAGGTATCTACATTCAATTTATACCTTGTTCATTTACATTCAAATTAAGTATCTATCTATCTCTGCAAATATATATATATATGGACAGATAGATGGATATGTATGTCCGCATTTACATTGAACCTAATTAGATGTATGCTTTGTTTGTTGTTCATATAAGTGACTATAAATATCGGCCCCTATCCCTTACAGTCCACTATCATAATGGCTAACTCCTTCTTATGTTACAGAAAATAATCAAAAGGCATGACACACACACATACACACATTTATATGTTATATGAAGTTATATCTAAGTATGTTGTTTGAGAAATGGTATTAACATAAGTAGGAATCAGCCATCATCAAAGTTAGTTGTAAGGGAGAGGAGCCGATATTTACGTTGCATCAAAACACTCTTGCCCTGCATTGCATACAGTTGGAACTACTATAAAATCCATGGAAAATACCATAACTTGTAAATTCTTGGAAAATACCAAGAATTTAAATTTCATGGCAAATGTCATGAACTTTATACCACTTCGCTGCATTCTCTGTAGGGCAAAAAAGCTCCTTCGTTTCTTTGTTTGTTCTTCAATTAAATTGACAGCGTATACATGTTTCTTATAGCAAGCTTTCACATACCATACCCACCATATGTCATATGTCCAAATGTATACCCACGATCGGCTCCTATGCCCACACAAAGTTCCTCTCCCTTTTGTGTATGCATTGTTTGTTCTTCAATTTAATCGACTATAAATGACAACCCCTCTCCCTTACAACCAACTATGATAGCATATGACTCTTACTTATGTTATAACCATGGAATGAAAGAGCATAAATAACTTGAAACATCAGTAAGATGGATATATACATACATATATAGATAGATAGAGACATATGTATATATATGTATGTGTATATGTATATATACATATTGCAAAATATATATATATATATATATTTATTGTAGAGATAGATAAATACATAAGTTTCATCTAGATAAAATAAAAGTTGCATAATGCCAGCTCGACTGTCAAGGGACGTGGCATAAAAAAATTACTTGACTAGGACGCTGATGACGTGGACATATTGCTCAAAGTTACCCTACCCACCATTGGTTACATTCAACTTAATTAGATGTATGCTTTGTCTGTTCTTCAATTAAAGTGACAGTATGCTAACAATATCTCAAACAGCATTATGAAAAATTTACACAACTTGAAACAGCAGTATGATAGAAATATTTGAAACCCTTTCTTGTCTCATAATGTTGTTTGGAGATATACATATTTGTATCATGTTGCTGCTGCAAGTTCATATATATGTGTATCATAATGTTGTGTCTATGGAATCATACTATTGTTTCAAGTTTATATATAATGGTATCATAATATTGTATGATGAAGGGTTTAATGGTATCATTGAAACGTTTATAAGAGGTAGAGTTCTACATATGATAGTATAGCATGCATTGCTTGATTCATTGCACACATACCCTTCGTCACTTCAAATCAACTCAATTAGATGCATGGTTAGCTTGTTCTTCAATTACAGTCAATAGTAAATGTATGAATTTGTTGTTTTAGTCGGTATCATTATTTTCAATATTAAGTGTATGTTGTTTACTAATCACTGTGTTGGTTCAATGCAGAGGAAGATAAATGCGCAAACAAATACCAGGCGATCTTCAAGGAGGAAGCCTCCATAAAAGCAGAAGCAGACAACTATGCCCGCACACAAGAGAGGTGTGCATTTGCCACATAGCGATGAGGAGGATGTTGTCATTCCTGTTCACCAGTGAACTGAAGAACCAAGTAGTGAGGAGGAGGTAGAAATTGTTCTAGAGCAGCCAATCGAATTTGTAGTGCAAGCTAACCCAGCTGTATCAACCAAAAAGGTTGCACCGAGGCGGGAATGGACCCAAGTTGACATGGACCGTGCCCTTGAAGATGTCGAAGACTATGGCTAGTCAACTAGAGGTGCAGCAAAAAAGTGGGGTATTCCTACCTCAACATTGTCTAATTGGCTGGGTGGTGTGACCACTACAAAAAGGAAAGGGTCCCCAACAGTCCTAACTGAGGAGGAAGAGTCATTGATCATCAAATGGTGCAAGGAGATGGTTGTTGTTGGCCAAGGTTTGGAGATTATCAATCTGAAAACAAAAGTGGCCCAAATATGCGAAACAAGGAATAATCCCTTTAAGAATGGGCTTCCTAGCAAGTCATGGTGGACGGGATTCAAAAGAAGGCATCCTGATCTCTGCTTGAGAACAACCCAAGGTCAAGATAGAGACCGTGCTATAAATCAAAGGCAACCAATTGTAAGTGTTTTCTACGACACTTTGGAGAAGGCATATGCAGGAGGGAACTATGGACCACAGAGGATTTGGAATTGCGATGAGACAGGGTTGAAAGCTAGCCAGAACGGTAACATGAAGGTGCTTTCCAGCAAAGGCGTGAGAAGTGTTGCTTACATTATCCCAAAGAGTCGGGAGTGGATCACTATTCTAGCATGTGTAAATGTTGCAGGTCAAAAACTTCCAAGTTTTTATTTATTCAAGAGCAAAAAAAAAGTGAAAAACTACATAGCAAACTGTGAGCCAAGAGCATTGATGGTTGTTCAACCTCACACATGGATGACCAAAGAGATTTTTATCAAATGGCTCAAGTTCTTTACTATGCAAGTACCTGGGGGTTGCTCACCCACCCATAGACACCTCTTGATATTTGATGGCCATGGTAGCCATGTAGCCTTCTCTACCATTACCGAAGCAAGGGCGCTTGGTATTGACTTGCTCACCCTACCCACCCACACATCACACAAGTTGCAGCCTCTTGATGTGAGTGTTTTCTCGTCTTTCAAGTGTAACTTCAAAAAGGAAATAATAGATTGGAGTATTAGACATCCAAATCTGGAGATAAGAAGGGCATAATTGGCTACACTTGGTAGCCTAGCTTTTCAAAAGTCATTGAATTTTTCAAACATTATAGCTGGCTTCAAGAGGACAGGTATTTGGCCATTTGATCGAAATGCTTTGGATAATGACATGAGGGTTAGCGAGACATTCCACTTTGCTTCCCCTGAGGAAGCATCAGCTGCTGCAAACATTCTAAGCCTTTCCAACAATGGTTTGGCAGTGAATGAGGGTGAGTGTAATGTTGGAACTGGAAAAGTTGGAGATTAGCAAAATGGGATGCATGGTTAGTATGTTCTGCAATTGTTGTATGAAGTTAAATTTCAGCATGTTGTTTGAGAAATGGTATTAACATAAGTAGGAGTCAACATATGGTTAGTATGTTCTGTATTTGTTGTATGAAGTTATATTTCAGTATGTTGTTACACTATGTACCTTGTTTGATATGTTGCTCATTTCCAATCACCTCAATTAGATGCATGGTTAGTTTGTTCATCAATTACACTCAATCTTACATGTATGAATTTGTTGTGACACTATGTACCATTGTTTGATATGCATATGCATATGCAATATTCATATGAGTATGCAATATGCATATGCATATATGCAATATGCAGTATGCAATATGCAATATGCAGATATGCAATATGCAGATATGCAATATGCAATATGCAGATATGCATATGCATATGCATATATGCAATATACGCAATATACATATGCATATTGCATATTGCAAATATGCATATGCATGTATGCAATATGAATATGTTTTATGAAGTTAAATTTATGTATGTTGTTTGAGAAATGGTATTAACATAAGTAGGAGTTGGCATATGCAATATGCATATATGCATATGTTGTATGAAGTTAAATTTTTGTATGTTGTTTGAGAAATGGTATTAACATGAGTAGGAGTCAGCATATGCAATATGCATATATGCATATGTTGTATGAAGTTAAATTTCAGTATGTTGTTTGAGAAATGGTATTAACATAAGTAGGAGTCGGTATATGCAATATGCAATATGCATATGTTGTATGAAGTTAAATTTTAGTATGTTGTTTGAGAAATGGTATTAACATAAGTAAGAGTCAGCATATGCATATGTATGTGGATACTGTTAGCAATTGCCTTCTCCATTTGCATTTAAATTACATGGATTGGATTCGTTTGTTCTTCAATTACTCTCAAACTCACATGTATGAATTTGTTGTTTCAGATTCCAATGAACCACTTGAACCAACAGTATTGGGAGACCAAAATACTATTGGAGACATATCTCTTTCCTTGCCAAGTCCACCCGAGCAGCCCTCCTGGCTCTTAGATGGTGTTGCCAATCTTGGTATGGAAATGCATGTGGACAAAGAACAGAGTCTTTCAATGCCATCTCCACCACACAGCATGGGTCTGAATACGTTAGTACATTTCTATGCTGATTGGGGAGACAATGACGGTGAGCAGTTAGGAGATAGAATGGATGCTACAAATAGTGAGATTCCAGAAACAAATAATTTTGATTTGATTGAGCCTTTGGGAGGCCAACAAACTTCACGCATCTCACAATTCTTGAAGCTACCGGTTCATGTGGTGAAAGACAAGTCTAATAAGGTAGATGACCATGGGATCAAATTGCAAAGAGGACCCCAACTCCTAACTGTCGATGACTTCATGGAAATGCTAACTGAGCGAGACAAAGAGAAGAAGGAACTAGAAGAACTAAAGGAAGAGCAACAACTTGTAGAGCACAAGATAGAAAGGATTGCAGAATTGGAGGCGAAAAGTCTTATGAGAATTGAAAAGGAAAAGCAACAAGTACCAGCAGAGGCTGAAAAGGAGCTACAAAAGAAGGAGGACAAAAAAAGGGAGGACCAACGAAGCTGTGAGAAAAGGAAGCCGCAAAAAGGGAAAAAGATTTGGACAAGGCACAAGCAAATGCTACAAAGGAGAGGTGACTCAGCAACCCTCTAAATCCCTTGCGTGACCGCCATAGGATCTTCACAGATTTCATATCTATTCAATGCCCCCAATATTGTCCATCACCTACCCAAGCTACCAACCAAACATTTCAGAGTTTGAGTCCTTCTCACTCACTCTCCTATAGACACTCACCTAGCTTGACAAGTAGCCAACCATATGAGAGTTGGATTCCTCGTTTACAGGCCTATCAAACCTCACCCACCCCAAGCATAATCCAACCAACTCAATCATGGAGTCCTTCTCCGTCACAGGCCATATCGGACTCATAAGACAACTTGCCATCAAATTTCAATTTTCCTACATTTTTCGATTGATTTGAATGTTTGGTTGCTAGTTTTTTGTTGTGAACTTCTTGATGGATTCGAAACGATGTTTGAACTTTTTTTGTTTTGAATGTTTGTAACTTGAAACATCAGTATGGATACCATAGAGACAACATATTCCATCATGTTACTATCTATCTTTGCAATATGAAACATATGTATCTATCTATCTCAATGAGAGAAAACTTATGTATCTATCTATCGTAATCTATACATATATGTATCATAATGGTGTATCAGTTTGTTGTTTTAAGATAATTTGAAATTTGAGTATGTTGTATCATTCTATGCAGCATACATATGTATGCTAATGTTGTATTTGAAAGGGTTGGAAATATTTCGACCATAACAGAGCTTAAAGGGAGACTGGTCGGTGATAGCATAAAGGATGGTTATATGCACATACATATGCATATGTTGATTCCTACTTATGTTAATACCATTTCTCAAACAACATACTAAAATTCAACTTCATACATCATATGCATATATATGCATATGCATATGCATATCAAACAATGGTATGTAATGTAACAACAAATTCATACATGTAAGATTGAGTGTAATTGATGAACAAACTAACCATGCATCTAATTTAAATGTAAATGCAGAAGGAAATTGTTGACAATATGCACATGCGTGTGCATATGCACATGCACATGCACATGAACATGCACATGCACATGCGTATGCACATGCACATGCACATGCACATGTGTATGCACATGCACATGCACATGCGTATGCACATGCACATGCATATACATATGCTGACTCCTACTTATGTTAATACCATTTCTCAAACAACATACTGAAATTTAACTTCATACAACAATTGCATAATATGTTGCATATCCATATTGCAATGGCACATAGTGTAAGAACAAATGCATACATGTAAGATTGATTGTAATTGAAGAACAAACTAACCATGCATGTAATTGAGCTGATTTGAAATGAACAACATATCAAACAATTATACATAGTGTAACAAAAAAATCATACATGTAAGATTGAGTGTAATTGAAGAACAAACTAACCATGCATCTAATTGAGCTGATTGGAAATGAGCAACATATGAAACAATGGTACATTGTGTAACAACATACTAAAATATAACTCCATACAACAAATGAATAACATACTAACCATATGTTGACTCCTACTTATGTTAATACCATTTCTCAAACAACATACTAAAATTTAACTTCATACAACAATTGCATATATGCATATCTAACAATGGTACATAGTGTAAGAACATATGCATACATGTAAGATTGATTATAATTGAAGAACAAACTAACCATGCATGTAATTGAGTTTATTCGAAATGAACAACATATCAAACAATTGTACATAGTGTAACAACAAATCCATACATGTAAGATTGAGTGTAATTGATGAACAAACTAACCATGCATCTAATTGAGGTGATTGGAAATGAATTAGGGAGACTTTATTTCATGAACGCTCGTCTGATGGCAACCTATGTTGCATGGGTCGACAATTCAATTTGAATTGTTAAGTACTGCATAGGTAACCATTGAAAGCCTTCACAAAACCAAGTCCCCTAAGTGATTCAAATACAAAGCTACAATAGTAGCATGATTGAATTGATGTAGCCGAACCTGTTAAAAAGATAACACCGCCAAATGAATCAAAGCACCTAAAAAATAGAACACAATTGCAATTAATCAAAGGAACCTAAAATTGATAGAATTGTTGCAGGGCTGATTTGATAACCATGCATCTATTCAAGTGTATGAGAAATGGTATTAACATAAGTAGGAGTCAACCATCATCACAAATAGTTGTAAGGGAGAGGGGCCGATATTTACAGTCACTTTAATTGAAGAACAATCAAAGATTACATCTAATTAGGTTCAATGTACATATGTATATGCATATGCATATGTATATGCACATGTATCTATGCATATGCAATGCTACATTGGATGGAGAGTGTAACGAATGGAAGGTACGATGCATTATATGATGGAGACTGTAATGTTGTTGTTGGTTATGCTTATGCATCGTTCCTTCCTTCGTTCCACTCTCCACCTAAAATAACAACTTCACTTTTTCCTTTGCATATGCATATATACACATACATATACATATGCATATGCATATACATATACATATGCATATGCATATGCATATACATATACATATACATATGCATATGATCACTTAAATAGACATGTAATTGTAGACCTGCAACTTGCATATATATAATGGCAGTATTAGAACATTATCATACACTCCATAGTTTCGGGTGGCATGCACCTATGTTTTGGCCAAAGTATGTATGTATGTGTGTATACATACTATACACACATACATCTAGGTATGTGTGTATAAGCATGTATGTCTATGTATCAAATACAAACATACATAAATAATTATTATGTATGTATGTATGTGTGTGTGTATACATGCATACATAGTATTTTATTGTTTAGTATAATATAAAGACATTGAATATTATATCAATTTAAAAATAAATGTTTTGTCAATTAAAAATTAAAATGATTTCTAAATTGACTAGGAAAATCGTATAAATGATTAGTCAATTAAAAAAACAAAATGATTACGAAATTGACTAGGAATATCCTATAAATGGATATGACTGTATTCCCTAAAACTTCATGATTCAAGTAGAGACGAAGGATAGGGAAGAGTGGACGATGGGGGTCAGGAATTTTTGAGGGAGGGGTTCACGAAAACGGTCGAAAGAGTCGGCTAAAACATAGGTGCATAAAACCCTTCATAGTCGAGCTGCAGAAACACACGAATGGTATGTACATGTATACACACAGCTAGCAAAAAATATACACATATTGCCACTATACATATGCAAATTACAGAGGTATAAAACACAAACAAAGCTCTATATGAATGGCAGACTGTGTGTAAATGTGTGTATACACACATATATATGCATATACAAATTACAGAGGTATAAAACAAAGACAAACACATATATTATGGCGATGTGTGTGTATATGTGTGTGTACACACACACACACACACACACACACACATATATATATATATATATGGATATATATAGACATATACACATAGTCGGTCGTATATACACATAAATGTAACTGTATACACGCATATACACATAGTGGGCCATTTATATGCATATATAAAACTGTATTCTCACATATACACATAGTCCGCCATTATATAGTTCCATTATTACTAAAAAATTACATTTGTTGGTTGTTCCTGTGTGTATACACAAATATATATGCATATATATACATTTATATGTATATATATCTGTGTATACACACATTTACAAATAGTCGACCATATATATGCATATATATATCTGTATAGTCACATATACACACAGTCGACCATAATATACATAGTAGCGGCCATGAATAAGCTGCAACAAAGCTTCATTACACGATGAAATCATTACAACTTTTTCTTGCTATTTTAACAAAAGAAAATCGCAAGAAAAACCTAGAAAAATCTTGCAATGCATAGTTACTGCCTGAGTGAGGTTGGAAGACAACCTCACCTGCGTAGCAAGAAGTTGTATAGTTTCCTTTTACTGAATATGGTGTTGATAAACACAGAAAGCACAAAAAATGTATCACCACCACTCGGCCATGGCCTCACCACCGTCGGCGTTTGTCCTAACTAGAGCTAGTTTTGAATGCAACCGTTGAAAATGAATGATGTCTCATGAATGGATGTCTCGTGAACACAAAGCAAGACCAAGCGAATGGTGTGCATGTTGAGGTGGTAGGCATTAAGACCGACGATGGGTAATGTGTAGCAGTTAATGCACATTAACTAGGATTGCTAGTTGCAAGTACTGGTGTGGCGCCAAACGACCATTGGTCATACAAATGTTCTCGATCGGTATACGCCAAATTTTTAGACATTTTTGGCAGTTTTTGGAAATCGCCCCCAAAACTTTAGAAAATGTGCTTGAAATCTCCCCAAATTTTTGTTTCAAACTGCTAGCTCGACAGTGAAGGGACGTGGCAAAAAAAATTTAATCGACTCAGACGCTGATGACGTGTACCCCTCGCTCAAAGTTACCCTATCCACCATCGGGCCCTCTCCCTTACATGAAAATTAAAAACTTAATAAAATATCTCACATGTACCAATACTCATCTATTTGTGACAATAATTGTTCATCTCTTGCACATCTAAACCCCTCTGGGAAAGGATTGAGTAGCTATTCATGAATCAATAATCGCTCATTTTTTGTACATCTTATCTTACAATTAATATTTTTACAAATGACCAATACATAAAAATTAAAAGCCTACTCAAATATTTCGCATGTACCAATAGTCATCCACTTGTGCATGTGTAGTTAAAGCTTGAATATTTAATTAGAGGAGTTGTGCAACATTTTTTGTGATCATGGTGCATGACTATTGGGACATATGTGTTTAGGTATTGGTCGAAACATTTATTACAGGAATATGTATTAGAGCAGTTGTGCAAAATTTTGATAGTTGTAGTGCATGGTTATTGGGGTGTCTATGAATAGGTATTGGACGACACCTCCAAATGACTACTTTTGGACCTTTGTACACATAACGACTTGTCCCGTAATTGTCCAAAAGATGAAACAATAGTTTTAAGCTCTTAATTCACATTTGAAGAAACCCCAAAAAATCATAAAAGACTAATGTACCATTTAAGAGCTTATGGTGTGCGAAGTTAGGGTGGGCAACTATTGGGTCTTTTTCCTTATATGTAGTTTTAGAAGTTTGGAGCACATTTGTGATAGTCTAATGAATATAAAAAATAAATAAAATTTTAAGTTAAAAGGAAAATTAAAGAGATGTGGGGAAGATAAAAGTCTTATGTCATAATTTTGATTTCTTTTAATTTTTAAAGCATTTTTAGTTGTAATAAGTGGTTATTGTTCTTTTCAATGTTTTAGTGGTATGGATTAATGAAGATAGATTTTTAGAGTGATAATGTTTCTCTATGACATTAGATATATAAAGACAAAAAAGGTAGACAAAGGATGAACAAAAGATTAAGTAACAACCCAAGCATCCATGTTAATGTCATTAACGTAAAGACATATATAATATATAACTTTACAACTCCCTTAATGAGAGAAATGACTAGTCATATGTAACCTTCAACCTTTCAATTTGTTTTATACCTTTTCAATATCAAATCAATATTCTTTGGATTCCTTTCTAACGTATCTCTAGTGATTCAATCTCTATATAATCATTTCAACATGTTGGTACCACACTTTCCACTCATGTGTCTAGTAGTCCTAAAAATATTCACTACAAAAGTGAATTTTATGTCATTTTTTATAAAACTACAAATATAGAATCTCATACTGTCATGTGTCATGAGTTTATAAATCTCTCTAATGTTGATATCTCACACTATCTATCATAATTATTTTAAAACCCTACTAAGTCAAATTATTCCATATGCTTCATTCTCTATAAAAATGTCTTATTCATCATGTTAAGCTGATGAAGATCTATCCTCCTAATGTGTAGTTGAAAGTTGTAGTTCCTTACATAGGACATGAGGCACTAACACACAAAGGTAACATGTATAAATATTCACGAGGCATATTTTCCCTTTTTGGGTGAGAACAACTTTATCACCTAGATAATATTCACTACTCATCAATGTAGCCAAGGTATAAACACATATAAATATCAATTAAAAATATAAGAATAATTAGAGCTTCATTGTGATAACACGCACATGATTGGTAACCATATTAATATTGTGTTAGAATAATCTAGTTAATTAACAATGTCTTTAAAGAAAGATGGAGACATGATCAAGAGGAATATGCCATACAACCCCTTTCCAAGATTGGTTATAACAACAAAAGTCAAGTATTTCCACATAATTAATGTCAAACTAAATATATAATTATTAGAATGCATCAAACATGGATAGAGAAAGTGTAGGGTGGGTTGGAAAGAGAATGTGTCAACCATAGTAATTTCCTATGAGCCTTAATGTATCACTGGAGAAGTAAGAAGTGTGAGGAAAAATGGGGTGGGCACTACATCCCCCAACCCTAGAGTTGTAATTCCTCTGAGAAGTCAAAAAAAGGTATGGGTGCAATACATGCAATTACTACAATTGCTCCAAATTATCTACAATATTTCCAACATACTAAAAGATACAAATCACCTCTGAACACAAGGGTGGATCACCAAATATAACATAGGAATAAAGGTTACCAAACCATGATATAAAATTATAAGTGAATCTATTAATTGGGATTTCAAATAAATATGAGAAGGGACCTAACACAATAGTCAAATATTTAGGGGATTGAAGAACTCCCAAACCAAGATCTTGAATAGGAAAGTAGTCAAATACTATAATATCATTACATTTGATCTCAAAAAGATTTAAGATGAACATAATCTATCCATTATAGGGCTTAGATACAAAGTGAGGTTCTATTTCATACAAAATGACAAGAATGCTTCATAACAAAATATAGTAAAAAAAGCATGTTCATTTGAAGAAAAGTTTGCTCACTTAAATAGAAAATTTGTAACATTAATACTTTTGTCATTTTAGTGTTTCAACTTGAACCATTACCAGACAATAACCAAATCATATGACATGTAATACTTGGGGTGTTTGTGTAGCAAGGAAGATTCCCCTCACTTATTCTTTCAATTCCATTTTTCTCGGGAGATTTGGCATCTTTGGTGGGAGTTTTGGAACCATGCTTATGTTCATGCCTCTTCTTTGGTTAATTTTTGGGCTAGTTTGGGTAGACCTCTTGCACAAACCTCTTTTCTTAAGATTGCTTGGCTTATTGGTCCTACTTTGATTATTTGAAATCTATAGTTGGAAAGGAATCATATGATATTTTAGGGTGTGCAGATGGTGCCAATCCAGATATAAAAAAAGATCCTTAATAGGGTTCAAGAGACCATTACTATGAAATGTGACTTGTTTGATACGGTGGATCCAAGTGATGTGAGTATCATAAGGAACTTGAAGATGGAAGTTGGTGGGTTAGGCTTCCCTATTGGTAGACGACCTCGTCTTGCTAAGAAGAAGATTCAGTGGGAGGGTATGTGGTCACCCCTGCCTAGAGGCATCCTAAAATTAAATACTGATGGGTCCTCGAGGGGGAACCCTGGACATGCAGGAATTGGTGGTATTGGCAGCAATAGTAGTGGTGGTGTGGTTTTTCTCTTCTTTGTGTATAAAGGGAAATAGACCAATAATATTATGGAGGCCCTAGTTATTCTTTAGGCTATGGAAAGAGGGTGCTCTATGGGTTGGAGGCAGATTATTTATGAATCTGATTCACAGATTGTTGTTGATATGCTAAATGACCAGAGACTGGAAGGAGCTAGCTGGCAGTTGGCTTTAGTGGTAAAGTAGGTTTTGAGTTGGGGTAGTTCTTTGGAGTTTATTTCTTTTCGACATATTCCTAGGGAGTGGAATATAGCAGCAAATTATCTGGCCAAGTGGACTTCAGAGCATGAGAAGGGGTGGCATGTCAGTGAATGGGTCCATTTTCCTTCGGATTTGATGGTGGCCCTGGATAAGATTCTTTTGGATGACAATAATATGTAATTGATTGGGCTTGGGGCTCCTTCGAGATGCCCCTGTTAGTTCCTGAATTTTCTGTAATTTTTGCTTTCTTCTATTAAATATTTTACCCCTTTTTAAAAAAAATAGTTGGGGTCTTTGTAAAATAGCTTTCTTTTGTAATACTAAACAAATATATGAACAATATGTTTTCTTTGTTTATAGTTAGAGAACAATAATGTCATTGTAATGAATATGGAAATGACCTTTAGTGCAATCCCCCAAGATACACATATGTCCTTTCCCAACACCCAACCACCACAACATGAAACATAAATCTATCTCACCTTTTGGGAGCTTGCTAATTTTTTTGGATGGTTCAACCAAACTAAGTTGGGCCAAACCCCCTAAACTATAAAACATTGGTTCCTTTGAATTGGTGAGATACTAGTGGTACCACAAATAGTATTATACTTTCACATGTAATATTATCTCATGTCATAGAGGTCATAGTTGTAACACACAAGAGAATCAACATTCACTAGACACACAAAACTTAAATAGGGTTTGTTTTGGTGTAGAAAATAGAAGCTTAAAGAGAGTTTCCTTAAAGGGGGGTTTTCAAGTGATATGGGATAAATTTATAGGTTAGTTTTCACTCAACTACCTTATAAGCATGTAACCTAACTAATTTATTTTAAAACTAGATATATTTTGGCACCTCACTTATTGGGGGCTAGTTAACTAAAGGAGTTTGGTCGATTAAAAATATATAACTCGATATCTCTTTCACCTAGTGTCACATTGATAATTATTGTTACAAAGATTATATGCATTTTTAGAGGTTTGGAGCACATTTGTGATGTCCTAATGAATATGAAAAATTAATAGCATTTTAAGTTAAAAGGAAAATTAAAGAGATGTGGGGAAGATAAAAGTTTTATACAATAATTTTAATTTGTTATAATTACATTTAAGTATTTTTAGTTGTAAAATTTTAGTATATATAGAGTTAAAAAAAATATTAAGTGGTTATTATTCTTTTTTATTTTTTAATTACATGAGATTTATGAAGATAAATTTTTAGAGTGACAATGTTTCTCTTGTATTAAATATACAAATGGAAAATATAGGCAAAGGATGAACAATCCAAGCATCCATGCTAATTTCAATAACATAAATATATACCTAGTACATAACTTAACAAGTCCCTTAGTGGGAGAAATGACTAGCTATGTGTAACCTTCAACATTCCAATTTGTTGTATACATTTTCAATATTAAATCAATTATCTTTAGATCCATTCCTAGCAATCAATTATCTTTAGATCCATTCCTAACATACCCCTAGTGATCAAAAGTATGTTAAAATTATTCTTTGTAACTAAAATGGTGTAGGAACCAAATCTGAAATTTTGTGTGTGCAATCATCTCAACATGTTGGTACCATTTACTTTTCATTCATGTGTCCAACAATTCTAAAATTTTACAGTACAAAGGTGAATTGTATATCATTTTTTGAAACTACAAATATATATATGCTCACATTGTCACATGTCACGAGTTTCTAAATCTCCCTAATGTTGATATTTCACACTATTTGCCATAAGTTGTTTAAAACCCTAATAAGTCAAATTTCTCCACGCGCTTCATGCACTAAAAAATGTCTAACAACTCATCATGTTAAGTTGGTGAAGATCTATCCTCCTAATACATAGTCAAATGTTGTACTCCCTTATATAGGACATAAGGTAATAACACACACATGTAATGGGTATAAATATTCATGGGTATATTTGCCCTCCTTAGGTGAGAACAACTTGTAACCTGGATGACATCCACTACTTGAATCAATGTAGCCAAGGTATAAACACATATAAATATCAAGTAAAAATATAAGAATGATAGAGTATCTTCAAGATAAAAAACACATGATTGGTAACCATCTTAATATAATAGCAAAATAATCTAGTTAATTAATAATTCATATTAAGTATGTAAATTAAGATGGAGTCATGGTCAAGAGGAATATACCACATAATCTATTTTCAAGATTGATCATAACAACACAATTCAAGTACTTCCACATAATTTATGTCAAACTAAATATGTAATTATCAAAATGTATAAAGTATATATAAAAAAAGTGTAAGGTGGGGATAGAGAGTGTATGTAAACCATAGAAATTTCCTATGAAACTTAATGTATCGTTGAGAAAGGAAGAAGAGTGAAGAAAAATGGGGTGGGCACTATGTGACCCTACACTAGAGTTATACTTCCTCATAGAAGTCATAAAAGAGGCACGGGTGCAATACATATAGTTGCTACACTTGCTCTGACTTATCTATGTAAGGAAGGTAGGGTTGTAGAACAACTTCCTACACTAATCTTGAGAAGAGAATAATGCAAAACTTTTATAGATCTACATAAAATTAAACCGAAGTAAACATAAATATCATGGATACCACAACACAGTGATTTATGTGGGGAAAACCCTTTCGAGAGAAAAACCCCACACTCCAAAAGCTGCCTAATATATTATTCAAAAATCACAAAGATTACAATATACTTGTAGAGCAAGCTTCTCATAAGAGTATCACCAACCAGAGATCCAGAGGCAACACGACCGCTATCATACTCTTAGAATACATCACAATAAATAGTCGTAATACAATACCCTCATAAAATAGGGTTGCTTTCTAGGGCAAGTCAAGCTAATAAATTATCAACCGAAAGATCTAAGACCTAATGATGAATGGAACCCTTGCACCCCCCCTCGTCATCGTATGAACGGTACCTTATGTATCAACAATAACTTATGTAATTGCAAGGTTGAGACACATTTTCTCAACAATCTATAATCTTCACAATATACTAGAAGATACAAATTACCTCTAAACACAAGGTTAGACTACCAAATATAACATAGGAATAAAGGATACAAAGCCACGATGTAGAATTGTAAGTGAATGTATTAATTAGGATTTTAAATAAGAATGAGAAGAGACATACCACAATATTCATATATTTAGGGGATTCAAGACTCCCAAACCAATATCTCAAATAGGAAAGTAATCAAATACCATAATAACCATGATATCCACTTTCATAAAGACTTAAGATGAACACAATCTATCCAATATAGGGCTTAGCTAAAAAGTGACGTTTTCTTTTGTACAAAATGATAAGAATGATTCGTAACAAAATATAGTTCAAGAAGCATGTCCATTTGTAAGAAAAGTTTGTGCACAAACAAAAAAAATGTAACATTTTATAACCCTTCATTTTAATACCTTTTTCATTTTAGTGTTTCAACTTTAACTATTACCAAAGAATAACCAAATGATATAACATATAATAGTTGGAGTGTTTGTAAAATATCTTTCTTTTGCAAGGACAACTCAATCCAATTTTGTAACACTAAACAAATATATGAACAAGGTGTTTTCTTTAAACATTGTTAGAATAAAATAATACCATTATAATGAATAGGGAAATGAAATTTGGTGTAATCTTCCAAGATACACACATGTCCTTTCACACACCTAACCACCACAATATGAAACATAAAGTTATGTCCCCCTTTTTGGGAAAACATAAATATTTTGATGGTTTAACCAAGCCAAGTTGGGTTGAACCACCTAAACTATAAAAACACTAATTATTTTGTTGGCAAGATAATAGTGGTACCAAAAATAGCATTATACATATATGATATTCTACTATATTATAGAGGCCATAATTGTACCACACAAGAGAGTGCAACATTCACTAGAGACACACAAAAGCTTTTGTGATACCACACACTACACTAGAGGCCATTACGGTATTGCACAAGAGAGTTAGACTTTAAGCACATATATACAAGAGGTTATATGGTACCACACATGTTATTAGGGTCATTTATGGACTTGTACATGAGTTATATAACACTTAAATAGCTCCAAAACACCTATTATATGTCTAAATAAGTCATTAAATGTATAAATGTTATAAGTGAAAAGGTAAAATCTTGGGAATCTAGGGTTACTAAGATTTATTATAAAGAGATACCATACAAAAGATAATATAAAGAATTATGAAGTGGCTATATGAGGAGGAGAAGAGAAGATGAGAGCACAATACATAGATAAGTGATATAAGAGTTATATAAGAAGAAGAATGAGGAAGATGACATGAACCATGAAGAACGTATGAAGATATTATATAAGACAAACTAAAGTATATCAATATATATGATTTTATGTATAATTTGGTGTGCTCCTAATTTATTTAAATTTGGTTTGTGTATATTGTATATCTAAGGTTTCCCCTTTAACTGCATCACAACATGATTTACTACATAGCATAAAGAATAAAACCTTGGACTATGATCTAGCTTTTTATGTCAACATCCTCTCTTTGTGTATTTGAGATTGAAGTGGATTCAATTTAATTCCCTTCAACTTAATCCCATTCTACTTAACATGTTCATTGACATCCTAGGTGGTAATTTTTTGGTGCTAAAATTATTTTATTTTTTGAGCAAAGATTAAATTCACTATTTTTACCATTTCTATTCAATTTTTACAAATAAAAATTATTTTTTAGAAGAAAGAAAAAATACCCTTTCATAGATCTCATTGCATGGCTTCTAAAAGTACAATTTTATTATATTTTAATTCTATTTACTATTTCTTTTTAAATTTGACAGCAAGTGGGCCATTAGCTTGAAACTAAGGTTGATTCCATTCGTACACAAAAAAAAGAAGTAAAACTAATCTAAAAAATCTATAAAAAAAACATTGCACTAGAGAAGATCTCGAGTCTTGATCGAGCCAATATATGTTTTTTCAATGCTTGATAAATAATCATGAAAATGTATGATGTCTCATAAAAGTTTTATATTTCCAAGACATGTGACTTTCAACATTTACTAAAAGGCATTTTTGATCAATTTTTTCTCACTTCACTAAAGTATCAAGTTCATGATTTAGAAAGAAAAATGGAAGACAAAAAAATAATTTGTTACAAATTTCTTGAAGTCCTATAAACCATACTCTATGAATTTAAATAATTAGCAATTAAATAATTGGTAATTTTACAAAAAGCAAAATTTTTAATTGTAAAAAATAATCACAAGATTACTTTGAAATATCTACATTTCATTAGTTTACATCCATTTGAAATTTTGAAACATATACATACATCAATTTAATGTGTTTCAAGTTGAGAACCTAACGTTGTTGTCCTTTTTCTTTATAGAAGGATGACAAAAGTTTGTGTTTTCACCCCATAATATCTCGTAATAAAAATGCTGGTCTCGGGTCCCAATACACAAGACCCCTCCATGTTAGCCTCCAAAGACAAACTACAAATAGCTTCACCTAAAAAAAATTCTCTCCACCTACTCTCCGCTTTGGTATTACTAATAGCTTCATTTATTCACATTACATACAAAGGCCAAATTTATTAACAATAAAACCATAAATCAAAGAAATTCAAGTAATGAATGACTCAGTATCCCAACCAATCAATAATAAAATTATTCCAATCAATAAAAAATTCCATCAAATTTCCAAGCTCAAAATAAAAGTAATAAATAGCTAACTAGTTACACTTAATCAAGAATGAAATATATCAAAGTAATAAGAAATTATCCAAAATCAAGAATGAAATTAAGGAAATTAAGGGCTAAATAGAATCCAACACTAAATTATCGTTGGTTTTGAAATTAAAGAAAAACACAACACACGTACTATGTGACGTAGGAATTTAACCTCCCTTGGAGAGGAGGGAAATGAAAGAACTTACGTACATGCACCATAATATTTCATCCAACGACCAGAATGATTACCATTATTAAACTTGATTAATAATTATGTGTTAAGCTGGTTAGTTCTAGACGTTCAAATTTTGCACATGTTTAAATTGGTGTATTATTAATAGTTATTATATTGTAATTAGATGCGTGTTTGAAGTTATATTTGTTTATTGTATTAATGATGACTAACTTCTCGTTTGTTGAATTTTTCAAGGTGAAACATTTCTAATTAGAAGAGCATTGTGAGAGAGGGTAATGTCATGGTTTTGCTATTTTATGCATAGAAGGTAAAAAGCTTCTAGAACATTTGTGTGCTCACTAAACCAACTAATTGTTTAAGTTAGGTTTTCCCTATTCTTATAGGAGTCAATAGTTGTGTTAAAATTCTTATTATCGCTAGTTTTGTTTGATACTTATAAGGTCTAATCGATTGTATGTTCTGGACTAGGAGTTTATATTTATTTAAAATATATTAACTTTTCCTTTTTGTTAGCTAAAAGAACCTAAGTACTCATTACTATATATGTATTGGTCTAATATATGTATCAAGTAGAAAGTCTTTTTTAAGTTTTAAAAAGGAAAAAAAATTGTAGTTGTGTTTGCTACCTAAGCTTGAACATGTTATGAGGACCCTATCAACTAAATACAAGGGATTACTTAGTTAAAAATGGACAAGGTTGATTATTGTTATTTGAATACTTATATCATTGAATTTGTTTTGCAAAATAATGTAATTATTGAATGATGGATTGACCTTTTCTTCATGGTGAATGAAATTGAATGATTCAAAGGTTGTTAGTTGTTCTCAATCCCTAATTTTAAGTGATACTATTAATGAGGGGAAGATAAGGGGTAGTGGTGGAAGCTAAATTGCCATATTAGAGATGGTATGGTAGTTGTTAGTAGCAACCATGACAGTTGGAAACATTGATGATGGAGTTATGTTTGAGTATGGGGTATTAAGAAGCTTGAGCATGCTAAAAAATATCAACCTTTATTTATATCGTGGGGGGTTTTACTTCATAAAACATACAAGTATTAGGTAGAAATGGTTTGTGAGAAAATAGAAGATTATATTTTGGGTATTTTTTAATCTAAATGTGTCTTTGTTTACTAGGCATTTGGGGAATTGGAATGACTATTGTATGTAAGGTTTTGTGAGTTCATGGAAAATAAGATCAAGCTAGAAATTGTTACTAATAACCTTGTGGTTATATCATGACAAATATTGTTGGATATTCTCTTGCATTGAGTATGTTCATTCTACACTTGTAGAACAATCTATGATGTTTTATTATAATATTTTACGAGCTTAATAATTTTCATGTTGAAGTTTATTGTGAGGGACAAGGAATGCATATCCCTTTCCCAACCATTGAGCATGCCCTATGGATGGGACAAAGGTGTACACCCTTCTTGACCTCCTCGAATGAATGCTACGTTATGTCTGTGAAGTTGTTTTCACTTATATACTACATGAGGATTACAACATGTGGACTTATCATGAAATCTTTTTAAACCCTATGGCTGTTGAAAATGCATATGACAAATACATACATACATACATACATACATACATACATACATACATACATACATACATACATACATACATACATACATACATACATGCATGCATGCATGCATGCATACATACATACATGCATGCATGCATGCATACATACATACATACATACATACATACATACATACATACACATACACATACACATACACATACACATACACATACACATGCACATACGCATACACATACACATACGCATACGCATACGCATACGCATACGCATACGCATACGCATACACATACACATACACATACACATACACATACACACATATATAATATTTATAATTCAATTGATTATTTATAGATTTTAAGATAAAATGAGGGATGTACCATGTGTTGAAACTCAATACTATATGTCATACAATTTTAAGTGATGATCTAGAGACCTAGACCCAAGGGTGTTGTCAACCTAGAATAACGAGACAAACTTATGGTCAAATTGAGGGTACTACTAATAAAATAGGGTTTTGTAGGACCTAGGAGGGTGTTCCTAGAGGTTTTGACAAGACAATTAAAGACCAATGAAAACAACATAGTTGATCTTTCATAAAACCACACCCTATGTGTAAGACTACCCCAAGAATTTGTCACTAAATGTCAACTATATTAGCTTACTAATGTGACACTAATAAACCTAAAATTAGTCGATCTAACAAACTCTATATGCAACCAAGATTTAATATTTTTTTCCTAGAGTTATATGTAACTAAAGTTCATACTACATAATATTTCAAACAATGGTGTACAAGAAATAATTTTTTGAATTAATCTTTGTGTGGTGGAAGAAATAATAGCCTGAGATCGGTGCATTTATCCTCTTGTACAATGAAGTTAAGCTTTGAGCTTCATATACAAAAAAGTGTGTGAATCTTAAGCCTATTTTACTCAATGTGAATAAATAGTTGTGTGATTATAATCCTATAAGCTTGGTTGTATATTCATCAAACACATTCCTAAATTTACCAAAAATATTCATAATCAATTCTACTTGAATATTTCATAAAGGAATAAAGGTATTCCACATACCACAATGAAAATAATCCTCATAAACTTTGGTGTAATTTTATAATTTTACAAAGACAAACTAATCACATACAACAATCATGCTACCAAATGTAACATCAAAGGTAAGAAAAAAATCCCCTAAAATATTTCAAATATTCACGCAGACACCTATGCTATGAAGAGATTGTTGCTTTAATAACCTTTTAAAAGCTTTGCAAGACCTCAAAATACCAAAAAAAAGAGAGTATAACATTCAAATTTTCACACTGTATAACTAACTTACAACAAAGGACACACAATAAGATTCTCCAACAATATTAATTTGACTAACTCCCACACTTCATTGGATGAAGTTACATATACAAGTCATTAAAGCTGCCTACAAACACTAAGATCATGACACATTACCAATCTTCAATGACTAGCTATCAAATCTCAATTTAATTGGGTTTCAACTTACTATAATAACTATTCTATTTAGGAATTGAATTCATGACATGGCCAAAGATATAACAATCAAAAGGTTTTTAGCTCCTGCAACCCTAGTCCCATGAAGCCCATGTTGCTAGTATAGAAAAGCATACTTCAATACAAGACCACCCTCTAGATTTTGGAAGAAAATCCCCTTTGGATATGTAGTTAATCATAGCTACAATAAAATTTGAATCATGATTAACCCAAAGCAAAATGTTGGAGAGCTAAACCATATTTGAGAACACAAGAATCTAATTTAAAATCATTTTATGCAGAAGAGGAGTGCTTTATCTTACAACATTTATAATTCTCAACTATTCTCAATTTACAAGGTATGACAAATGATACTAGATTTTCCTCGTTTGTCAATCAACTATGACATTATCCCTCTATATCAACTACCCAAAAAGCTCCTACATAAAGCAATAAATGATTCATGCTTTCATTGAATCTCATCACAACCAAACAACCATTGGAAAAACAAAAAATACATTGCCTGTTATATACAACTCCTAAAAGTGCTTTTGTATTGTCAAACTGTTTGAATTTTAGGCTTTAATTGGCAACCATTAATTCACTATTGAGGGACGAATGACATTCCCTTGTTCTCTTTAGCATACAAGGACACCTCATGATTTTGTTTAAATGGTCAAAAGGACCAATAGAATTGGTTATTTGCTACATGCACGACCACACACTACTGTATCTTTTCATCAAATGACATCAAGCACATATATTGACACCATTAACTCAGAAATTAGAAGCACACATAGAGGGAAATGATAAAATAGGCCTGCAAATGACTTAGCATTTAATTAAAAAATGCAGTCATTTTTGGATTACCTGGATGCAATAGTTTGTGGGAACTTCAAGAGGTAAGAGGGAGATGTCATAAACAAAATCCTGTCATTGGCTACCTACAAGCTTTGTTGGAGATAAAAAAGGGCCCAGTATGTTATTACATCTAATTAGAATTGTCTCTCATATAAAACTTTTGGCATAATATGTTGGCATACAATTCCAAAGAATGCAATAAAGTTCAACTAAACAATTCATAAAAATAGATAATAATTGTAAGCATTAACATTCAAAGTTTTTGTGGGCCACATGATCCTCAATGTCACACATGTGTAACAATCCTCAAGACTTGAACAACTATATTAAATTCTAACACACAAATAAGTTCCAAGGGCCATCAAAATCAATGACTCTTAGATTGTTGAGATCATAACACATATGACCATAGCACAACTCTCTTAGCAATTTTAATTATCATTACTCTCATAACCTTGAAGCTAACATCTACATGGCACATCCCAATCTACCACACCAAACAAACCCCATAAAATATTCACATATTGGTCCCCTAGACCAATACCAATTGGTCCTACACCCAACCATGCCCATGATGACCCAACATATCTTTGCGTGCCCACCAAATTCCCCGTGGGCTCGCAACAAATCATCTTACCACTAAAAACAAATGAATTTTGACATGAAGTCTGAATATACGCCATGGCACAACACTCAAGAATCCTTGCTTGCCAAATTGAATGAAGTTCCTTCCATTCTGCTATAGGCCAGAGTTAATCATGACTGTAAACTATAAAACTTGTAAACACAAGAAAGTAATTCAACGAGCTTCAATGGCATCCCAGGTCCGCAAGAAAAGAGGCCACTTAGACCTCAAGGCTTTACTGAGGATAATCCAAACCAGGCACACAAGAAGTTCACCCCAGACATGAAACTCTGTCTCTACTGGACACGAGGCCTCCGATTTTTCAACAAATAAAAAACTCTGGTTTGCAAGGATTTAGGAGTCTCAAATGCCTGTGGTCGGAAACGAACAGCTCACTTTATAGCGGTGGACATGAAATATAAACTCCTTGAAAATATAAAAAAATCTTGGGTCTGTCAGCAATGAGCGATTATTCAAAATACAGTGTTGGGTAAAGACAAAGGACTCGGGCATTGTTAAAACAGATCGCCATGACTGTAAATTGAAGCTTCAACAAAGCCATGGAGAAGGGGAAAATTTTCACAGGGGCGAAGATAGTAACAGAGGCATATTACAAGCTTAGATTAAGATTTATCGGATCGTTTCCAAAGGGTCTTGTAATACCAGAAAGGGCTTGAAATGACCATTCAAGAAACAGTGTCATTACAATGTTTTGTCATCTATTTGGAATATAGTTCTTTAAATAGATTTATCAGTTAATGATATCATATTTCCACAATTCATATTGATTATTGTTAGATGATTTTTCAATTTGATTGTGTAAGAATTTTTGCATCAACGTTTTGGATCACACTCCATGATTATTTCTGTTTGAGCTCTCAGCTATCCTGATGATGGATCACAGAGTGTGATCATGGAGTGTTGATGCAAAAATTCTTACACAATAGAATCCCAAAATTATTATTCTTCTATCAATGAATATAATATTTGATTGTGTGCTTGTGCATTTTTTATGTTATGAAGAGTGAAAAGTTGATTTCTTCATAAGAAATGTGTAATGGAACCTCTGCAACCTATGGTAACTTGGTCTGCGAACCTATGTAGTATTGAACAGTAGAATATTTGTGACTTGTACAATATGTAATATATGAGTACACTTAGCTTATACAAACATATGAAGAATTTAAGTCCCTTACAACTTATAACTGATGTTGATATTTGGCCTTGTAAAGCATACATCAAGTTTGCTTTTGCATGGTTTAAGACATTGATGGCTAAAGGAACTTACCAATCATATGTAGGTTGCCATTCAATCTTTTGAGCAGTTCTTAGATCAAAGAAAAGTTATTTTAAAACATATGTATCGGACCTAATTTGTATACTAATATTTTATTCCACATCCACATGCATTCATGACAATCCTTAAGCTTGGAAAAATCATTTGAGAAAGATCTAATAGTTTTAGTTCTTTACGGAGAATTGCAAGCTAATTTTTATTAGTAACAGTTTTGTATTAGATGTAAGAACATTTTTTAGTGTATTTTAGTTGTTATCATTATGGTTGGTTTAGTTCTTGTGATAGTCTTGACAAAAGCTATATATTAAGTCTTCTTATTTTGAATATGAGATTTACCTATTAAAGCCATACCTTATGGACTCCTAAATATCTAAATATATATATGATGTTTATATGTTCAGCAAGTTGTAATTAAAAGAATAATTATGTGTTTACAATTTGTTTGTAGCTATAAATAATGACAAAGTTGTTATCTATGGGCCCAAATTTTCTTGTGTGCCTCTTAACACTTCTACATGTAGCTAAAAGTAGTTTGTATTGATTTACATAGAAGAGGTTGTAAGGTCAATATTTCAAGGATCATTAGTGAGCATGTGCCTCTATCTCTTGTATAGGTGCACGATTATTTTTGTACATTTTGTGTAGAGTTAATAAATTTTAGAGTCTCAATTTTGGATTCCCTTTCTATCTCAAAGATGATGGTACATTTGTACTTCATACTCAAAATCCCTTGCCAAGGATTTTCGACTTTGTTATTATGAAGACAAATATGTTAGTTGATGAGTGATCTGCACAATACACCTCTACCTTCTCCTCATTCAATTCTCATTCATGACCTCACTCATGAAGGGTAGGGTCTCACCTATTCTAGGTGGTGCACAAGAAGTCTATTTAGGCTCTATGGTTGGTAGAAAACACTCACATGGCAGTCTTTGCCTCTTCTTGAACACATACTAGTATCATTTGAAAGGGTAATTGGTTTATGTACTATTATATTTATTAATTTTATTTATGTTGTTTAATGAGGTATATGTTATGTACTATATGTTTGGGTAATCATTATATGTGAGTGTATAAATTGATCAAAAATATCAAATAAAATAAATACATATGTATTTAAGGTATACGAAGACATCCCTAAAAGTAAATAAAATAAATAACTTAATTTATTCAAACTATAGAAAAAATTATATGGTTAGAAATTCAAGAAGTAGATTGGTATTTTAGTGGTGGTTTCATGACATTTTTTTGTAAAAGATGTAAAATTGATGAGAAGGAAGTTCAAAAATGTTATTTTATGTAAAAAATAAATAGATTTTGGAGCCCAATACGTATATCCAATCTTACGATTGTAAATCCATGCCTAATTAATGGCATTTCATAATTTGAATTATAGCATGCATAACACAAACATTAGAAAATGTGTACATGTTATATAAACACACATAAAATTCAAAACTACCAAAAATTGGGATTACAAATCAACATAATGTGTACACATTATGGTTTGGTAAATACCAATCCATAACATTCATGCATTAAAGAGTTGATCATAATTTTTGGAGTAAATTACACATGTTATCTTAAAACACATTTTTAGTCATGTTAGCCCCCATCTCCATACACATCTCCATACGGTATTAAAGCCTCAGGTTTAGCATAGGGCCTATTTGATGTGATTGGGTACATGAGAGGAAGATGGTCATGCAATATGGGATGCATGATATTCAACTTCGAATTTACCCCAAAACTAAAATTTTATTACATTAAAATTGGTGACAATGTAGTATGGGATATAAGTGATTCATTTAGAAGATAGTGTTATATGTGTGTGTATGTCCATGTGTATATAAGCACAAACACACATATAAAGAGAATACATGTATGTATGTACATGTGTTATCATGAAATTTTTATTTAAGTCTTTATTTTAAAAAAATTAGCTTTAGGACAAAGCTTGAATGAGGGAAGGATGTCATGTCATGATAAAAATTGATTATTTAATTTTAGTATCAAAACATAATTATGTATTAAGTTAACTAGTCAATATTTTGAATTACTATATTAATTTTCTTGATTATGTTATAAGTAGATGTATGGTTTTTACTATATTCGTGTATCATATTAATGATGACAAACTTATTGTTTGTTAAATTTTGTAAGGTGAATACCCCTAATCAAGAGAGAATCATGAGAAAGGGTGTCGTGGGTTTACAATGCCATGGATAAAAAGGTTTAAGTGTGTTTATGTGTTAGCCAAACTAGGTAACCTTTTAAGTTAAACTTTCCCCCTTGTCAAGTTATGCTTTGGTTGATTCTAGGAGTCAAGGATTGTGTCAATCCTTAACGTTGTTGGTTTTGTTTGATAATCATTAGGCCTAATTGGTTTCTATTCTAGAGTAGATTTTAGCATTGATTTAAATTGTGTTAAACACATTTCACTTTATTCATCCAAATGAACCTAAGCCTTTACAACTATACAATATCAGGCATAATATTTGTGCTATGGAGAAATTCATTGTTTAGCTTTTAAAAGGAAATATATTGTTTAATTGTGATGACTAATTAAACTTGATCATATTTTAGAAGACCTTATCAACCAATTACTAGGGTTTAGTTGATAATAAATGGGTGAGGTTTTCTCAATCATCACATGTATCATGCTTATAAGATCAACCAAATCACCATGAATGGTTTTTGGGTTCACCATGCTGGCAATATATATGGATCCATCATATATGTTAATGGGCATATTAATGGAAGAAAAAAAATGGTGGGATCATGACCTTGTTCGTCTTGAGGTACTTGGGGTAAAAGGTCCACCATAGTCACAATGCTAAAGAATATAGAAGAAGAGGAGGGACCATTGTGCACTATGGGTGGCAAAGGAGAGGATGGAGGGAAAATAAGGTTAGTGTCAAGCTCAATAAATTTTGTAGAATGATTTGGAAATAAATTTTTGTATATATTTAGGTTTTGGTTATGCGAGGAAACATATATTTTCCCTTTATTATCCACACTTGGTACTTGGATTTGATTATATTCAATCATAATTGGATGTTATGATTGAGGTGCAAACACCTTTTGGTGTCATGTCTAGATATATAGCGGTACTGACAAAAGGCCTTTAGGTCATAAGAAGGTGGAAGATTTTTTTTCTTGTATAAAGGATTAATGGGTGGAAGATGAGTCATGCTATTGTTATAAGGTATTGCAGACAAAATGAAGCGGTTCATGTAGAGGTGTGAAATGATAGTTTCTTTGCATCCATATTGTTATAGCCATCACCACATTGGAGAGCGATATATTTACAATATTATTGTTCATGACAACAAAAGTGGCATTATTAAAGAAATGATTTCTCTTTTTATAATTTTATTATAAGATTAGAGGACCATAAGTATAAAAGAGGAGCTGGTGAGGAAGCTTCAATTTGACTAATTGTCAATTGATAGTCTCACAAGGTAGTGCATGAGTGTGAAAAGGGACACATCATCAATAGAATATTGTCCCTAATATGGGTAAATATTTCCTATAAAATCCATTTGCACATTAAATTCAAGAAGAGCATTAAGGGGTTTGCTAAAAGAGGGACTAATATGAAAAAATCATGTCAGTTGGTTTCTCATTGGCCCCTTATTTTTAGTGTATTAGATCAGTGAATTTGACTTTGGAATCAATGTTTTCCTAAAAGTGTTGAAGAAATTGATCAATTTACTAATCAAAAGAGGAAATAGAGTGGTTGAGAAGAGGTCAAAACCACTATATTATTGTATCCTTTATGGAATAAGGGAATAGTTTTTTTCTAAAATCTTCTTGAAAGAGGAAATTGTTGCATAGAAAAATGCAGGCAAAAACATGTGAATAAGGAGATCACCTTTGCCATTGTACTTTTAAAATTTGGATACCTCAAATTTGATAGGTAGGGAAAAAGTAATACCTAAAGCGAGTGAATTGTGGTGATAATATGTGGATGCATGGGGTTGAGAAGTGGTGGAAAGTGTAGTTGGTTGTTATTGAAGGTTGCCCATATTCTACATTATTTGATTAATAACATGATTAGTTTTATGCAGAGGGGTAGTAAAAGTATTGAAATAAGTGGAAGGGGGCTGTGAGAAGAGTGGAAGAGATGGAAAGGCATGTAGAAGTGAAGTGACCACCAAAGTAATTGAATGGAAAATGTTGTGATTGAGGAATTTTTTGGTACAAATAAATTGGATTAGATATCATCATTACAATGATAGCAAGATGAGTATCAATCGTCACAAGTACACTTGGAATAGGCATCAACATGTTAACTTGGTTATTTATGATGTTAGAGTGTGAGTCATGAGTTTTCTCATGGGAAGTCTCTAATGATGATATATGATTGTATATGATTAGGGTTAACCCATATAAGAAATTCATGCCTTCTGAATCACTATACAATTATGTTTATATTTTATAAAATGTTTATGTAACCACACATGTCCTCATTAGAATTGCATGTGTTTTGAAACTCAAGAATATGTTTGTTAAAGTTACATAACTCTATATTAAGGTGGGCTTTGTAGTCAAATGCCCCTACACATCATTAAAAGACGTTTCATGAGCTTTAGGTAACTATGGCAAAGTCATGTTTGGGTCAAGGGAGAAAATTGAAGTTGTGTGACTTCTAGGATGAGACATGTTATGATTTCTCAAAGTTCTTTGACTAATTTTATGTGACAAATAATTGGGTCGCAAAGCTCATTAAAGAGCTTACGACACACAATCAAGAATGTGATTTTTTTTTTTTGGGATTTTATAAAATTTGAAAGAAAAGAAAAGAATAAAAATGTCAGTTTCAAGAAAATGTAATAAAGGAAAAGTGAAACCTAACTTATAAAGTGTGTAAATTCTCTCCAAATTAGATGTCTTTCCAATATTACCTCCTAGGCTAGCCTATGTTTTTAAATGGAGTGTTTTGAACTATTTGTTACTATTTGAAGAGTTTTTTAACTAAACAACGAAAATGATTTAAACTATGAAAATGAATTTGTCTAGCAAAAGCAGGAGTTAAAATGAAATAATTACTATTTACTATTATTAGAAATGAAATCATGGAAAACTATCACTAAAATAGAGAAGACTGAACAAAGAGGGACCTATGATCAAAATATGAGGCTCGTTTTCTTTGACACTTGTGTGATGCATGGATATTGGTGTGACATGTTGTCATCCTTATGAATTTTATGAATAAAGTTTTTTAAAAAGTACATTTCAAATTCCAAAACCATATTCAATCTACACACAAGTAAAACTAGAAACACTAGTAAATTCAAGGATTAAATGACAAAGAAGGAGAAGACAACAACAAACCCTTTTTTTAAAGAGCTTTCAAGAATGACCCAAAATTTGAAAGGGAAGAAATTTTTTGTCTCCAGAGGAGCTTTCCAAAATGGCCAAGCACTTGCTTTGGTTTTTCAACCTCAAGGAGCAACCAAATGAAGAAATATCAATATAAAGTGTGTGCTCCTACTCTATTTGTGTATGAGAATTGAAAAATTCATAAAAATTGCAAGTAATGTAAACTAAAATATAAAATGAGAATATAAGGAAGTGAGGACCTAGTTGCCGAGCTAGAGAAAACAATATTCTACAATGGTCAAATTAAATTCACAAAGAGAGAATTGAGATGAAATAATAACAAAAACACCTCCAAGCTTGGGGAGACCAATGGAGGCAATAGTGTTGGAGATAAATATTTCTAAACTCCTTAAGAATTTAATGGCAATCTAGAGTCTTTACATACACTTCACAAAATGCTATAATATCGCTCAAAGTGCTAGAAATAATGGTGTAGAATTTTAGAAAGTATGAGAGATTGATAGATTAAGAGAGAAAATGGAGAGATTTCTCCAAAAAGTGAATATTATGAGGGAGATTGGTATCCATTTATATTCATTCCAAAGTAGTTACCTATGAACTGGGTAGGTGACAAGTAAAAAAATTCTTGGGATAGACAAAAAATAATGGATTATCATGGGATACTAGCATGTCACATATATGTCTATGTGGCATACTAGTTTCTAGACAATTTCATCTCAAGAAGGTCCAAACACTAGAAAATGACAAGAATATGAGCTAGGTATCCATTTAGATTCGTTCCAAAGTAGTTACCTACAAACTAGGTAGGTGAAAAGTAAAGAAATGCTCAAAATAGCTAAATAATAATGGACTATCATGGGACACTAGCATGCTACACATATATCTATTTGGTACACCAATGTCTAGACAATTCCATCTCAAGAAGGTCTAAACTCTAGGAAACAACAAGAATATGACAACGATAACATTGATTTTGGGAAAAAGGACCACAAGAGGCTAAGCCTTGGAATCATGGGTAGAAATAGGTTAAGGCAGAGGGCTAAAATAACCTAAAAATACATTAAGATAGACACTAAAGTGGCTCAAAATAGAATTTAAATGTATAAGGGTATACAATTTCTATCATTACACACCTAACTCTATATTGAATTGGATTTAATTAAATCCTTGCTCAAAGCTCTTAATATTTAGGTGGGAAATTTTATTTGGCATAAAATCCTAAATTATGAAGCCATCCCTTTAAATGTAGGAAATTTCATTGTTATGGAAATCTATTTCAAAATTGTACCTAGCTTAAATCTAATGATACTTTTGAGAGATTGGCACATGATGATAAAAATGATAAATACTAATTTCAACATGTAATCAAAGGCTTAAATCTAGTCCTTCTAATGTTAATGACTTCACTTCACCATGGTTCATTGGAAACTAAATTTTGATCCACTTCAATCTTAGAGGACCCAAAGTTGCTAATATACATGAAAAATAAATTTATTATTGTGGGAGAAACCCCCACTACATTTTAGAATGATCATGATAAAAATGAGAAATTGATGGTAACGACTTAAGAGAATGATGAAATAATATTGGATCAAGAGTGTGAAGGAAAATTTTAGGATAGTATTTTTTGCATTGATAAGTAGGCTTTTATAGCACAAGGTATCTAGCTTTCAAGGGTTCCTAGATAAATTCTAGATATGCATGCTACCATAGTTAACATCTACCATGCAATTTTAACATCAAGTAATATTGTTTCTACCCATAAAATTCTTTATATTCCTAATTATTCTCAAACTCTTGAAGTCCATGTCACTCTTCTTTCCTTTGAAAATCTTGAACATGTGTCCAAAACACCTTTCATGGGATTTGATAAAGACTTTGAGAAATAAGAAAATTTACTATTTTGCATCCAAAAGATAAGTTGTAAATGAATATTTTTAAAGAAAAAATAAAAAATAACACTCAACCTAGGATTTGGGTATAAGACAAAGCCAATAAAAAACATGGGAGAAAAAAATACTCTAAGAAATCAATAATATTAACAATAATAAAACCAAAAAAATGGGTGAGTACTTATTGGCTTCAAGTCTTCTCAATCAATTGGATTCAAACATCCCTCACCCATCTCAATCATGATAATTTATTGGAATGTGAGAGGGCTAAGTAGTAGACCCAAACAAAATTTTGGAAGAATGGTTAAAGAATCCAATCGTTTTATAGTATTAATTCAATAAATTTAGGTTCCCAAGGAATATGCATTTTTTTGGCTTTAGTGTTAGTCGATGCTAGGATGGTATTGCTATATTAACCCATGGTTTTTCTAGTGGTCTCATCAAGATATTTTATCTAAAAAAATTAGGTTGTAAAAGTGATCTCTCTTTTTAAGGGGTTCTCATGACCAATAATTTAAATATCTTGATCATGAATTTATACGCTCCCCAATATCTCCAAGATAAGGTTAAAATTTGGGATGATTTTTAATTTTAGAAAGGGGCTTCTTTGTAGGATTATTCTTAGACCATTAGAAGTTAATTCAATCCTATGCTAATCTTTAATGAAAAAAAGGGTGGAATTCTTGTCCTTCCTTAAGCTAGTCTTCTTCTCCAGCATAACATTAATCGATTTTAGTTGATGAACACCCCTCTAGGAAATGGTTATTTCACTTGGAACAATCAAATAATTAGGGATTTCTTCATTGTAAAATGTTTAAATAGATTTTTTTAGTTATTTTAGCCTTCTTACTGCCTTAGGCTTGCTTCTTCCATCTTAGATCATGTTAGTTCAAATCATTGGCCCAATGCTTTGTGTTGCAAAGGAGGCTTTAAGCCTCTAAACACCCCTTTTTGATTTTCATTCATGTAGTTAGAATAAGAGGATCTGAAATAATTTTAGATTTTTACATGGTAGGAAGGTAAGCCGCATCATGGAACAAATTTTTATTTATTTTTACAAATTGTATGTTAAGAAAAAACTACAAGAATGGAATATTCCCTCATGTGGAAACATTATGAAAAGGAAAATGAGTATTTTATCTATAATGACAAAGATCCAACTTTGCATTTAGGAACAAGGCTAAAGTAAGAATTTTTAAACTTAGGAATCCAAAATCCGTAATGAATTGTCAAAATTCAAGTTTCAAGAGGAAATAGCATGGAAAAAATTATCATGCTAAATGATTAGCAACAAAAGTGAGAATTCATCTTTCTTCCATTACTCTATTGTGGCTCAAAAATATTATAATTCCTTCAAGGAGATTATAAGAGAGGATGGATCTAAGTTTTAATCTATTTAAAGATATCCAATTATAGGTTGTTCTACTTTCACACGCTATTTAAGGCCCCCACTATTTTCTTAAAATTAATATTATATCAATCATTTTAATTGTATTCCTAAATTCATCATCTCTTAAGAAATATCCTCTCTCAATGGATCTACATCCATGGAAGATGTAGAACTCATAGTATTTACAATGAAAAAATAGAAGACCTTGGGTCCAAATGGATTTTTGATCAGACCTTTTTCAAGATTTTTGGAAATTTTAAAAAAATACATTTTGGAGGCTTCTATGGAGCTACGTATCTCAAAATAAATGTTAAAAATATTTCAATAATTCTTTGATTCTTAAGAATGATTGTGTTTTAATTTTTTCTAATTTCTAGCCTATAGCTCTTTGTAATACTACGCATAAGATATTTTCTAAAACCGTTATTGAGTAGATGAAATGACTACTTCTTTCTATCATTTCTCAAAAGTAGGTTGGGTTTGTTCCAAAACTTATCAAATCTTGGATGGTATTGTTATTGCTTAGGAATCTATCCACCTTATCCATATTAATAAAAAAAGTTTTATGTTCATAAATCTTAATATTTCTAAGGCTCATCACAAAGTCCATTGATTTTTTTTGGAAGATATCTTTTTGTGAGTTTGGTATTGACAATATGTGGATTCAATAAGTCATGGCTTGTTGTACCTCTTCTTATTTTTTATTATTGTAAGTGGTTCCCCCTTTTCCACCTTCCATTCTAAAATAGGTTAGTGTTGAATGGGGGTCCTCTCTCTCCATATCTCTTCCTTATTTTGGTAGAAGGTATTTGTAGGTTCTTAAATAACCTAAAGTGATTTGGATCCATTCCTCATTTTTTTATTATGAAAGATATGGATCCATTATCCCACCTTCAATTTATGGATGACACTTATTTGATAAGAAACACCACTCTTGTTGAATCGATTTCTCTTAGGCAAGCTCTTGACATTTATCTTAACATGCTTGGTCAACTCTTGAATGAACATAACCCTTAGGTATTCTTCCACATGAACCTTTATAATTAGGACCGTATTGCTAATATTCTCTATTTTTAGATTGCTTCTCCTCCTTTTAAATATTTGAGTATCCTTATTTCTCTTATTTATATTAGAATAAATATTGGAATTCTATAATGGATTTTATAAGTAGACCCACAATAGTGTGTCCCAATTGTGGGACATTATAAATTTGCATGAATGGGGAGAAAAATATACCAAACACCTTCATTTAAAGGTGACTTGAAAATCACCCTAGAAAATCACATTGAATTCAATGGTAAACCTTTGTTCAAAGGTACCTTCAAACAAAGGTGTTTTTTAATTAATTTTAAAAACAAAATCCCAACAAGATATCTAATCTTCCCATGTGATTCTTAATTATTTAAATATTTTTTTAGTTACCCAAAAGACCTTCATTTGAAGGTTTCTTCGAATGAAGGTCCTTGATGGACTTTTCCATCTCAGTCTTAATATTTCCTCAATTTTTTCTATTTCAAACCTTGGTTTGGACTAGCAAATAAAATCAAAATGATAGAAAAATTTGCAAGAACATATCTTTCAGAGTAAGAATTCCAAGAAATATAATTTCAAATATATTTAATTTGATTATCATATTTATTTTCTATTTTCTAGTAGACATATTTTTCACCAAATGTCAAACTCTTTGTTTCACACATGTAAAAAAGGAGCTAAAAAATAATTCAACATTGTTTTTTGGATATATATAAAAAAAGTTATGCATTATGGAATAAAACCATGTCTAAATTATAATTAATCTCACATCAAAACTTAATAATAAATAAAAGATACAACAAAAAACTATTAAAAATATGTGCACTCTAGATATTGATGCTACTGATCTATGTATATGAAACTATAATTGCATCCTTTTGTAAGAAAATTATATGTAGTGGAATAAATGTCACTTTTAAAAATGTTAACTACAAAAATAAGCTATTAAAAATTAAGTAAAAAATCTAACAAATTATTTTTTAAATTTAAAACAAATACATTTAAAATCTACACAAAATCTAAAAAATTACTAGCCCACATCATCTTCAAATTCTTAACAATTTAGTTTCTATAGGTGATAGAAGGTGGAAATTTGATTAAAAATGTTGATTTCAATGTCCCACATTAGCCAAAAATTGGGACACATTGTTGTGGGATCACTCATATTCAATGTCAAATCAATTGTTGGACACATAAATACCTTTCCTTGGCTAGTTGCATGTTCCTTCTCAAAATTGTATTATAAAATCTCCCAGCATATAGATTTATGGATCTTATGGCCACAAAAAGTATCTTTTATGATTTGCACTGTAAAATGAGAATGAGAAAGATTCTTTGAGAAGAAAATTTAAAGAAAAATAAATGGCATTTTGTTAATCAAGACAAAATTTGTATCCCAAAGAGAGGTAGATTACATATGACATATTCCTTCCCTAACAATGTGATGCTTGCTACCAAATTGTATTGCAAGTGGTGTGTGGAAGTTTCAGTCTTATGGTGGAAGATCCTTAATCTCAAGTATTAGTACTTGGAAAACGATTCTTTATTCCTAAGATGTCAACTCTTGGAAAAGGTCATCCATTAGTTAAGTTGATTCATGTTTTTATGAGGTAAACAAAGAGCATAAACAAATTCATTTAGATTGTTGAACACAAAATAATTGAACTCAATGATGAAGATTTGAGAGTCACCCAACTAATGGTCATTATTAGCACAAATTAATAGAAATCATTATTAGCAAAACAATATATAATCATTATTCATTGACAAACTATAACAAATCAACTCCAAAACAAATTAATAGCACTACTTGATGGATTGTGAAAACTTGATATCTTTAATATAACAAATCATTCAAAAATTATTTTTTGTTTTAAATTATTATATATTTTTATTATAAAAACAAATTATTATTTTTTATAAAATAATAAAAAGTTAATATAATATATATTATATTCCTTTATAATAAACTTTTATAAAAATTTAAATATTATATGTACTTATTTCATAGGAATGCGTCACACCATGAGAGGGCTCATTAATTTTATTCTTCAACATAATAAGATACTCAAATCTCCGTATGAGATTCTCTTTCCTTGTGAGATGGACAAGACAAAACATGATGACCTACCTTCTAGAATAAAAGGGAGTTTCTCTTTTGAAATGCAATTTATTTTAGTGGAATATGAGTTGTCTATCCCTTTTCAATTATCATTATTATTATTATTTTTTATAAAATTCCCTTTCATTTAATAAGAGTTGCTTTTACAAAAGATCAAATTTCTTGATATAGATTGGAATTAGCCTATCCTTATATTTTTTAATATTTTGAATTTAGAAATTATATGAAGATATTTCCATCTACAAATTAGAATCTTTAAATATATTATATAAAAAAGTGGATAGTATCAACCAAACAAATCTTTGAGAAACAATTAAATGTGTATAGGAATTTTTTTAGGTTTTTTTTTTTGAAGAAGACAAAGTTATCATAGATATATTCAAATTGGAGATTTTATAATTAAAACACAATTAATTAAACATAAAATAAATAATTAAAAACAATTTAAAGATTTGATGTTCATTTAATGAAACAATATGTCGTAATGGAAAAGCAAGCACTACTAGAGAAACAAACGATAAAACAACAATCTTGGTTGACAATAATCAAAGGAAAAAATGATCCCCCCAATTGTTGAGTTTGAAATTTAAGTTGAATTTGATGAAGACAATTTCAACAAGGAAAAAATTTAACCAGATGAATGTGAGATCATGACAGTCCAAGCTATACTACTAAGTGTTAAAATATAAACTTTATTTAATTATGAAGAGTCATGTCTCATTAGGAAACATACCTATCCATCTGTGTATTTAAAGATCTCTGGATCTATATTTTTCAAAGTAGAAAATATAATATCAATGTTTTTATGCTCCCCAATTTTCAATATGATAACAGAGCATGTCAAATCTCTCATCATGTGATAGTTTTGTGATAGAGGGCGATATATTGATGGTAGTGGTGGAAAGACACAAATTCTTTCTACTCAAAGATTAGGTCATTGCTTCCACAAGAAAGGATTCGGGTATGATTTTATTTCATCTCAAATCTGAAATGAATCTATTTGAAGACCAATGAAAGAAGGCGTATCTATAAAAAATGGAGCGACAGACTATGTGAAAAATCAAGGTCACAAAATTCGCCAGTGTGTTGAGGCAGGAGCAACATTTGAAAAAAGATTCGATTTTCAATTTGAGCATCAACATGAATAATAACAACACAAAATAAAGAACCATAAAAGGCCATTAATATTGGGTTGACCCCACAGTGCAACGATTAAGTTGCAAGGTAATAGTTGGGCTTTCTAAGGTTTGAATCCCATGACTTGTTCCGGTGGAGCGAAAGCTTAAAGTTGGTTTCAACATCAGTTAGTTTCGACACCTCACAAGGTTGTGGTTGATTTTTGGGTGCTGCCCCTTAGCAACGATTTACCAAACAAAAAAAAAGGCCATTCATATTGAAATTGGTTATGAATAAGGCAGGAAGATTTTTGTGCAAGGATTTCAAATTGTTTGGAGTTTATAACTAAAAGGAACTTTTTTTCATAAATTTCTTTTGAAGTTGCGTAAGGATCTCAAGAATGGTTTGTGGAGAATCAAAGTTTTTAAGGAGATGTGAATATATTTCAAATCTAGAGTCACTAAGATTTGTATGGGTTTCTTATGAGAGGGAAGGAAAGAAAAGGCATCAAGGTTAGTGATTTCTCTCTACAGGATTACATAGTTATTTCAGTACAAAACTTTGCAACGCTCTTAATGTCATATTATCTTTGAAGATAGTACCCTATATAAGGTCATTTTATTTAAGAAGTTTATTTTAAAGGAGTTGATTTGGAGATATTTTGCTTAAAAAGAGATACAAAGTAAGTCATAGATCATTTAAAACCATAGAAGAGTGAAGGTGTATGAAACCACCAAAATCAATTGCCATCAAGTATTACATAAGTACTTATTTTTGTGGTAACAATATAAGGAAATTAATTTTTAATAGGAAAGGTTGGTAAAAGAGAAAGGAAAGAAAATAAAAACTTAATATGTATGAAAAATATTTTGGAAGAAGAAGTTGAGAAAATTAGAAATAAAAATGAAGAATTAGAAGCTTACATAAAAGAAAACCAGAGTCTAAAGTTTAAACCTACACTATGTAATGTATCATGCGATACAAGTGATTTATTTTATTCATTATATGAATTGGTTGATAAATGTGATATAACTAAAGCCTCTTTTGATAAAAAGTGTAAGGAAGATAGCAATATTTTTTAATCTACAAATCTTGCTAGTTGTGAGGATAATGAGAAAGGATGTTCTTCAAAGAATTTTGGATTTAATATAATGAAAATAATGGGATACGAAGGAAAAGGTTTGGGAAAATATGGAAAAGGAATTATAGAGCCCATTGAACCATTAGTAAGGCCAAAGAATGAAGGCCTTGGACATGCTTGTGGAAATAAAAGCAATGGTACAAGTTCAAACAAATTACTTCAAGAAATGCAATGCATACAATGTTCTAATTATCATAGGCATGGACATAAAAAAGAGATGTGTTGGGATCTTCATCCTTGCAGTATGTGTGGATTGAAGAATCATTTCGAGAAATTGTGTTGGAACAAAAAGTGGAAGAAACAACCTTTAAAAGATAGTATACAGATGGATTGTGGATGAATTGGTGTATCTAATTGGAAAATAACAAATATGTTCAAAATGTTGTACAAGCATAAATATTTTCATGTCACACAAAATAAAAAATTATTGGTACGATATTTGAAGTTGGAGCATTCATATATAAGAGATTTGAAGTTGGAGCACTCATATATGTAGAATAAGTACCATTGATCATGAAGATCATTGCTAAATGGTTGTAATATTGATCCCAAAAGATCATTGTTGAACCTAAAAAGTTGTACAATTGATCACAAAGATCATTGTTGAATGGTTGCAACATTGATTGCAAAAATAATTTTTGAACCTAAAAGTACTCTTGATCGCAAAGATCATTGTTGAAATTGATCGAAAAGATTGTTGTTGAAATCGGTCGAAAATATTATTTTTGAAATTGATAGCAAAGATCGTTGTTGAAGTTGATCGTAGAGATCATTGCTAAATCTGTGAAGTTCTTGATCGTAAAGATCATTGGGAATGCTTCACTTCTTTTATTGATATAACTATGGAGAATGCCTTACTATGGATATAGGTGGACAAAAGTAATCAAGGCTATTAAAAATAAGGTTAATTTTTTATACTTTCAAGAAGGCATGTGTGTTAAATATTCTTCATTTGTACATGGGTAGCTAATAAATTTATTTGTTATAGGTGCCCCCATCATCTAGTTAAGTTGTGTGATAAAATAAAGTTTATAGGGGGGTGTTAAAATATAAAATTTATTTAATTATGAAGAGTCATGTCTCATTAAGAGACATACCTATCCATATATGTATTTAAGGATCTTTGGATCCATATTTTTCAATGTAAACAATATAATATCATGTTCTTATGCTCACCAATTTTCAACACTAAGTAGCAATGAAAATGTTGAAAAAAATTGGAGTAATTTAAAATGAAAAATCTAATGAGTTATATACACAATCTAAAAAAAGATAGTAAAAGTTGTAAGAAATTGAATGTAGTTTATATGCTATTTTTTTTTTTTTAAAAGTGTAAATTGAATATTTCAATGAGGCACTATTAATTTTTTTTTTTATTTTAAAATGTAGATGTTATTTTGGCCAACATAAGTAGAAGCAAAAAAAAAAAACTTCAAACTTTGGATATAAGTAAATGACATGAGCAAATGTGAAAAATATTTTTTACATTTTTTTGTAAATAAATAATTATTTATGAGTTTTTTACTGACTTTAAAAAATAAAAATATTTTTCTAACCAATGTAATGTGATTAAAAATATGAAATTCATTTTATAAACATGTAGCCAATGAAGTCTAGAGTATGACATGCCTTTCAAATCAAAAAGAAAAAAAATTGCTTGAAAGTTATAGATACACATATATATTAGAAATTTAGACATAGTGTATGTGAAAAATTGATACTAATTACTTCTCAAATTATAATGAGACATACATTAAGAATTTAGACATAATGTAGATAGAAATTAATAAAACATTTATTAAAATTTTAATGTGATAGGTATTATATTATGGAATCACCATATTATTGTTGGGACCTTTGATTATCCCGCAAAGATTCTATGCTTGTAAACAACATAATTTTGCACAATTATAGATAAAATCTAATCATTTTTAATCATTGATATAAAATTCCATTATATTAATCATGAAGATGTTAGTGTTTTATAATAATGGGTAGTGGTAGTTGTATTAAAGCAAAAAGGAGGAAATGTATGTTGGAGGAAATTGAAGTAATTTGAGAAAGAGATGAAGAAATGAAGAGGTAGCCAAAGAAGGTTTAGTAGGTTCTTCTTTATTCTCAAATGCCATGCAAATTGAATCATTTAATGTCCAAGAATAAAAAAATGGTTAAATTTAATGAAAATTTTGATAAAAAAAAAATTAAGCATGATATTCAAACTTTAAATGTTGATTTTTTAAACAAACATGAATATAAAAATTAAAATCAAAATAAATACAAAAGTGACAATCACTATGAAAATATCAAGTTTCCAGGGCAAATAATTATATGAACAATAATAACTGAAAATATCATGAATGATGAAGAAAGAGTGTATATGAAAATAACATAAATATTATTACGATGAAAATAATGATAAACAAGGACCATAAATCGATATTATTGACTTTAGCAAGGTAGAGTGTGTACTTACTGTGTGATTAAAAGTAGATGCATATCAAATTACATATACAGAATTCCTGAAAACTTTGTAGGAAGGACAATGCATAATCTCATGTTTCATCATACCTGAATGAACTATAGATGAAATTGCCGTAAACACCTAAAACCGCCAAATGCGGTTACTTCAAAATCGATAAGATATGGAAGAGGCCCAATAATGGTGCACCCTAACTTTATGGGTCAACATAGCAATGAACATGCAACATTGACATTAAAAAATTATATCCCTGAGTGGCTAGGGACGTGGACAATTCAAATATTTTGTTTCACCCACATAGATCATGAAAAAAGGTGTCATCAACATGCTTTTTTCTGAGGGGTCATAATAGACCCCCCAAAAAAGGTTAGATCAATAGTGGTGCATTAAGTCATGTTTTTTAGTGTGTCAATGTGACATCATATGATTTGTTGCTTTTTGAATGTAGTGTGCATATTTTGTTCAACTATTAGGTCATCTCTTACAATTACTAGTTCCATACTTTTAAAATATTAGGCTTTGAATGTACATGTACCATGACAACTATTGGTACCTGCACCACTATTGGGCCCTCTCCCCTAGTAGAAATAATTGAAGGTAAAAGAGCCTCACATACCATTTGATCATGATTTTTTAAACTTTTTAATGGATACTTTGTGAATATAATTTTAACCAAGCAATGATAATTTTTTATATAAATTTTAAAAATGTATAAAATTGAAACCTTTACTAAACAAATTAAAGATTAGGGTAAATAAAGTATTTGATTGACATAAAATTATTACTAAAAGTGTTTTTAATGCAACTAGTTCTATTAGAAATATTCCTAAGGATAAATATAAAAGAGCAAATCATAAAATAATTACAACCTTAATAGTAAGCACTCAAGGAGTCCTCTGTGTTACGGTAGCAATAACCAAAGTTGAGATTCAGATCCATTCTCAAAATGCTCTATTAGGCGTTGATAAATATTATAGGGAGGGTTGCCTTTTGCTTAAAGAAATCGACAAATTTCAAATCCCACTCCAGTTGTACAATGGTTTAATTTTAGGCAATCCGTGTATATATGGCACTATATTTACGTTTTAGACCCACATCAACATGCTTTTTTGTTGTTTGGAGTATCCAAAGAAACCAAAAAATGGAGTAAGACGATAAGAGTGATTATGGTGTATATTTATTAAATTAGTGATGTGGCATGCACTTCCATTTCCAATGGTTTGTTTGCATTTTATAGGATAAAAAGTGTTTTTGCAATTGGATATTAAAGTTGTTTCACTATACCTAGGACCCACATTGAGGGACACCCCATATCCACTATTGGAATGCAGCTCCACTATGGGTCCTCTCTCCCGAATGAATTTCTTTGAATTTATGCTTGCTTAGGATTTTGATGGTAGGTTTCCACGATTTGATAGGAAGATAGTTGATAGTGCAAAGGATGTAACTAGATAGTTTTAAAATTGAAGATGTTGGAATTACTCTAACGCTGAACATAATAACATAAAAGATATTTTTAAATTAAGAATTGGTAATCAATATCACACACCATATCCCAAAAATTACTTAGAATCTATCTAAATAATGTTGTTTAAGAAATTTTTTGAAGCACATCCATGTTTGACGATCTCACTAAAATCATTTAAATTTTTTGAAGCACATCCATGTTTGACAATCTTAATTTGTTATATGCCTTTCTTGAATCAATGATTAGATATATTATGGATGATAAATAAGGTGATCTTTTGGTGATATTCTTGCATTTAATTTTGACATTTTGTTTATTGTCACTACCATGAAGGTGGAATGCACTCATATATTGTGAAAAGATAATTGAAATTTTAAATGGATTATTATATAGCTAAAGTATAAAATATTTAGTTAACAAATTTATGTGATCAAATTGTTACTTATGATTGTGTTGGTATTGTGCAGGAAGGTAACAGTGTTAGCATGGGAAGGGTGAACCATTTAGAGAAAATTAAAAGACTCTTCTTGAGGGTATAAATTTGACCCCCTTTTAGAGCTTAGAAAGAAATAAAGTTAACATGTTGAAGTGGTGAGGGTTGATATTAAAGGGATAATTTATTTTGGAGTTGAGAGGGTATTTTATAATGTTTCATGTGGGTGTAAGTGGGGTTAGGGGTTGGGAACCCTTATCTAAGTGTGAAATTCGGATGGGTCCTTAAATGGACCTTTAAAGAGGGTTGTTGGTCAATTTCATTGGTTGGGATGCAAAAATAAACCCCCTAGGGTCTAAACCATGATGGTAGGGGTCAAGTGGGCATGCAATAGGGCCCCAAGGACATGATTTGACTCCTGAAAAGTCTTCATAATGAAGAGTGACGAATTTTGAGTAAAAGATGGGGTGAAAATATTGAGGGTTTGTCCAAGTGCATGTACCCCTCTTAAAGAAGGAAAAGACCCTCATTGATGAGAGAGGTACATTCACACCTCCCCATCCAAGGGCTACAATTTTTGAGTTTTCTATATATTGGGAGAGGAAGAAGGAGTGGGGTGTTACCCACTTCTCCTTTTGGAGAACTTTAGTGAAGATGGTAGGAAGAATGAGAAGATGAGAGGAGGAGTCCTATTGGGAGAAAGAGTGATCAAGATGGATTGGTTGGAGAGGAAAGAAGGATAAAAGAGTTAAAGTCCAACACCTAAGCAAAGAGATGAGTTTTTCTATTTTCATCTTCCCTTGTTTATTTGTTATAAGAATATGTTTGTGTGGAAATTTGTTGAATATGGTGGGTGGAGAGCCTATATGAATGTAATATGAATGTTGTGTTATTTTCATCCCTTTCAAAAAGAAAATTTTAAACAAAAATAAAATAAAATTGAGAAGACTCCATTCATCAACTTGGGTTTGAAATATATCTTGCTCGGGGGTATGGCTAGAGCCCATGAGGCTCCATGACGCCATTATGGCAGGGCAGAGAGCAAGCCTAGGTCAATTGTATGCCATTCTTTGTATTCTTTAAATTAGTTGTAATTTGGAAAGCTAATGAAAGTAGTACCTTGAAAGAAGATGGAGAAAGAGAAAACCTTACCCATTGTGTGTATCATGAGATATTATTGTAATATTGGGAGTAGTGTTTTGTTGCAAATGGGAAGTGAAAAGAGCAAGCCATAAGTTTTTTTCTTTGTCATGTGTAAAATCATTGCTAGATTTTCTTTAATATGGGTGACGCTACAAGGTTAAAAAAAATGGGTTTCTCATTTATTTAATAAAAGGATGGAAACAACAAGTTTCTAATGATGTGTTCCTTTTTCATTGGCAATTTTTGTGGTTAAGATGTGAATTTTAAAATGGGCCAGGTAGACGGTATATATATATATATATATATATATATATATATATATATGACCCACTTCCAATTTCACCATAAATGTCATTTTAATTGTTGAAAAATGAAATGGTTAAAATATAATAGGTGCTTTTTTTCTCTGCCCTAGTTTAAGTTCAACATCTCATGTGTTTCAAAAGATGGAAGGGTAGTAGCTGTGAGAAAAGAAACAACCTTCTATATATATGCGATTGTAAGATGTCTGGGAGGTTTTCATCGTGTATAATATTAATGTTGAATGAAAATAGTTAATTAGTTAGTTGCATATTTAAATAAAAAAGAAAAAACATATAGAAGGGAAATAAGTTATTATGTTTCTTGTGCACCGGAAAGTAATTTACAAAAAAATTGTAGATACTTCATTTTATTAAAGAGTGTTTAAGATATTGCAGTTCTTTGGGAGGATATGGATTTAGTAAGTTAACCATATGTTTAAATGGGTATGCCAATTGGCAGGAAATATACCTAAAGGAAGAAAATAGGTAAATAGTGATCCTTGACTTATTGTCTTCAGAGGAGCAAATAAGAAGGGGAATCTGTAACCTGAATTTACAATGTGTATTTGCATCCTGGTAGGCCTCCCGTATAAACCTGCATGCAAAATAGAAATGAAATAAAATCAAGGTAATGTAATGTATCAAAATATGGGGATATCTACCATTAAGGTTATCATTTATTTTATTTCTAACTCTGTTCATAAATTATAAGAAAATTTATATATAGTCTTAAACACAAGTAGTATCTATGTGCTTCAGATTAAAGTGAAAATAAAACTATGTATCGAATCCATAAATCATGTATATAGAGATTTTTGACCAACTATTATATATATAAAAGAATGGATACACCAAATTATACTAAGCTATGTAATAAAATGGAATAAAAACAACAAAAGCCAAATTTAAAACCCGATCTTAACTTAAATAAAAGAAGTTATAATATAAATACATATACGTATATGAATGAATGAAAGGCGGCTATGTGAGAGCCGAATCCCACACACCCAGTTTGAAGAAATGTGTCATCCCCTTCTAGAATGATTTATCTCCTCTTCGTTGTTCCTATTCTAACACATATCTATAAACAAACATTTTTTTTTCAACTAATGAAAGAAGCAAAACAAGCCGATGTGTTAATAAAATGAAACCTTTAGGGAAAATACGGCAAGAATAAGATGGGTAAGCTGTGTGCTGAAAATAGACTTCAAAGATTCTCGAACCCTGTCATGAGATCATTATAATAAAATATAAATAAAAAAACTAAAACAATTCTATTAATAGAGGAGCATAGAAATAAACAGTTTCAATCCATCAATCTTGGTGAAATAATTGGGGTATGGTCTTAAGCTAGGCGTCGTTCCATATCACCCTCAACTAGCCTCTGAGTAAAATCTATTGGATATGCCTTACAAAGCCCATCTACCTTGGGCGGTGGAGTGTGATATCCGCAGGCTATTAATTATAAGTTGAAAGTGGTGCGCTAATTTGTGTGGTGTTTCTTAGGTAAAGAAGTAAATCCAGTGCAGGCACCATTATGGTAGTAGTGTTTGGGTGGCGTAGCAGGATAGGAATTTTAAATGGGGTTGGTGTGTTTTTCTGCACAACACTCTAAAATATTTGTCCTGAGACTGTGAGTTAGTAAGGGTTTATAATTTCGTTCTGAACCTAGTGTCCTCAGATGTATCTCATATCATAGCAGTTCAAATATAAATGAAGGGTGCATATATTATTACAGATTGCAGTTCATTATTGCTAAAGTATGAGGCAGATTTGGAATGCAAACGGAGAGAGAATTAATTATGTTATCAAAATCTATTTTTAAATTCATTAGTTTGATAAGCATTAAAAAAAAAAAAGTGTACATATTCTTATTTAGGCAGACATATTAAAACCTTAAATATTGTAATGTGCAGCTGTCAGATTTGTTGTGTTTTGTTTACGCAAAGTTTCTATAGAAATACCCAATATCTAGTTAGTGCTTCAATAGGCATGGCACCTTGGCGTATCTCAAACTAGTAGCCTGAAGTGATGTTAAACTACTCACAATTAACAAAACTCTACACTTATTGATGGCTCTTTAATGCCATCTGCAGGGTAGTAGCTGGAAATAACTTGAGCAATACTATCAGCAATAATAATTTTGCAGCAGAGGATACCAGTAGGATAGTAGTGGTTTTGGTGCGTAGTACTCTTATATTAAGATTCTCGATGAGTGGAATTGCAGTGCTCTCGATGTGCTATGTTGTTGCAGATTTAGTTGCATGTACAGATAGAAAATAAACATAAAAATAAAGGTAGATGATATTACTTTCATTGTGAGTTGATTAATAATATCATTGGATTTAATTCAGATTTATTAAGTTCACTTACCTGATTGAATATGCAACCAATTTTTCTGATCCAAACTGTAGTCTCCATATTAATCAACAATATAAATTTAATAATATCAGATTTAATCATTCTAATATTAACTACAATGACTCACTATTTGTAGATTTAAAAAAAGAAAAAGGATCCCATCATAATTTAGTCATGGTAGATTTACAGCAAATGGTTAGCATTGTTCCTTTTATTTTATTTTGGTGTTTCCTTTGGATAAGAAATGACTTAAGGCCATAGTAATAAGTTAAAAAAGAAGAAGATAAGTTTCCTTCAAAATTATTCATAATTCCTACGTATTCTCCATGTTTAAAGATCTCTTAAATTAAGGGAGGGAGAATAGATGCTCTTATTCTTTTTAATGAAAAGAGCACATATTAATTAGAGTAAGGGTATATGTAAAGAAAATAATAAAGATTAGGAATTCTAAACAAAGGATTATTGTTTTTGGTTTATTTTAAGTTTTTTTTTGAGTAAAATAAAATATATGGGAAATAATATATTAGGTTGGAAGTGATAATTATTATTGTTATAATTTTTAATTACTTTTTAAAGTGAATAAATGTTATAGAAGTTTATAAAATAAATAAATAAATATCTAAATGAGTAAATAAATGGGTAATAGTCAAGAAAAATAAATAAAATATTAATAATTTATCACATATTTAGGATTGAAGGGTGTTAGAATCAATAATCATCTTAGTAGTAGTATTAAGAGGAGTGTTAGAGCAAATGTCAGGTGGTGTTATGATCAATGAGAAAACATTTGTGAGTTTTGAATGGACTATTAAGAATTGTAGTTGAGATAACTATTTATATAAATGTATTTATTTAGCATTACCAATAATGGGGACGATATTGATGTTAAAAAAGAAGAAGGTGTCATTAATGGCAATGATAATTGAGTCAGGAGTAACAATCAATATCAATGACTGATCTAGGCTTACATGGAGAAATAAATGTGAGCATAGTAATGTGTTATAAGACCTTTAGTGAGTGGTTTGTAACATCAAGAAAAGAAAAGAAAAAATGTTGTGTTTTTGTAGCAAAAAAATTTGGGCATGACACTTGGTATCAGAGCTAGGTTACAACACCGAGTACTCTGGGAATAAGATGGGTCTTAGCTATTATGTATGTGGTCAACAAGCAAGTAACATTGCAGCGATGGAATTTCAAAATGTCTACAATCCAATAAATTTTTGAGGGTCTATTGTGTGTGGGAACATTGGAATCTAATTACAATTAACCATTTTTATTAAAACTTATAAAAACACGTGTTAGCTAAACTCTAGCCATTTGTGGTATTTAATTAATGATAAGTAACTCAGAAAAAAGAAAAAACTTTAGCTTCCAAAGGCAATACCTCAAGAATATTATGATTATGCAAGTGATGTAGATGCAATAGTCCATCTAATAAGAGTTATCAGACCTATCATTGTGTGACACTTCCATTAAACTTTAGGAAGGTAGAAATGGTTGTTAAATATGGTTATTAGAGATTTTGATGAGTTAGTGAAATAATATGATTCACTTCAATACCTAAGATTAATGGGACCTAAATTCTTCCACCAAAAAGGACATTTATGACGTCAATAGAGAAGTTGAATTATTGTGGATAGTAACATATAACCTTGAATAATTAAATAAATTACTCTTAATTGTATGGTTCAACTTTAGAAAAGTAATCATTATTTCAAACTTAGGAAATATAAGGGAGTGTTTTGAGACTATTGATTGATTCCTCCTAGTGAACCTTAGGCAAGGGTAAAATAAAAAATCATAGTTAAGCGTAATCGAAAAAGATGAAGATGGGGTTAATGTTTAAATTAGAGGCAACATGATTAAGAAATATTATCTTAAACTGAGAAGGTTGTACTAGAATTTTCTAAATGTTCTTGAGTAAACTTAAGATGAAGGATCGATTTACACATAAATATGCCTAGCATGTTTCAAAACCTAGTTGTAGAATAAGTTTTTCGTAGCATCATTTATTAATAAACTATATGTTCAACAAAGAGTACCACATTAGAAATCTCATAACTCTCATCATGTATACATTTCAAACACATCTAGTGTTAATTAGAGAATGGATAAAGAGGAAATTAAGGATGTACAACTTGGAAGTGCATGATCCTTGGTTCTACGTGATGATATCTAAGAGCAATTTAAGGATGTGTTAGAATCAATCTTGCACCCATACCTCGGACATCAATAACACATAAGCCTCTTAAAACTCATTTAAATCATGATTCAACATAAGAAAGAGTCCCGCTATTGAATGTTTGAGATTCTAAGGTGAGTCAACTAATGGTTGGTAGATAAGATTGCATGAATAAGAATGTAAACTAATGTTTGAAAACTTAAGCTGCATAGTAAACCCTATTTAGAAAAAAGGATCAAAACTAGATGCTACATAGAATTGAAGGGTGAAACTAAAAATTAATTAAGCACTTTTACAAGTAAACTATGACCTAGTAAACTTAGTGCAACTATAACAACTGCCAAACTCTTATGTCTTATTGTTTAAAGATTAAATAGTAAATGAAGCAACATGATTTCTATGATTCAAGTCAAAGGTGAAGGCATAGAAGAATACAATTGAAATAATATTGTTAAGGACTAGCAAATATGATGTTTAAGTCACCCCCCTTATAATAATTAAATATAAGAAGAATTGTGAAGAGATCCCTTCAAAATGAGAATTTGGAGTTAAAACATTATCTAGAACTCATGATATTACTACTCTCTTATAAATGAGTTAAGGACTAAAGACTTGTTGTTGCCCAAGTAAGAAAGGATGCATGCCATATATAGGAAGTAATAACACACTCAATTACATGTTGACCTTGAAGGTCATGTGCATGTCATAAGGATTGAATAATAATTTGTATGAAATTATAAATTGAGTAATGAATTATGTGTGGCTCATGTTGTATTATGTGATGGGAAGGTTAAAATATAGATAAGAGACACTAAAGTAGACTTGTAAAACTTCTAACTAATGTTGTGTATTCTATACCATTGACTATATTTACTCTTTAAGGGAAGAAAATTTACAACCAAATGTAAAGGAGGAAACTTTAAGTTAGGTAAAACTTTTAAGACTTTTACTTATTATGCATCTTATGAGATTAGATGGAGCTATGATTGTGAAAATGATGATTATGACGATACGATTGAATGGTTCAACCTTAGATAGCAAAATACAAGATTTATAAAAGAGATATTAATAAGTTGTGAGAACTACTATTCCATGATTTGTCATGTGTTTTATGCATTGAGTTTATTTATTTTTATTTACTTATTTTTTATTTTTTTTTCTCATATTGTGATGTTTCAAATGAAAATGGTTAATTATCTTCCTTATTAAGTAGGAAAATTTCTTTAACATGTGTGAAAAACATAGTGGTATTACCTGTATGGATATGTTGTGAACATAACAAACATAGTTGAATAAAATAAAAAGAATGGCATGATAACTATAGAAAAACCGATCTTTATTTTAAAGTGATTCCAAACACTAACTTAGCAAGATGGAAAGTGTGGTGAACCAAGTATTGTTGAGTTCTAAGAAGATGGAGTAATATATCTAAGCTAATGTTGCACATCGTCTAGTGATTTCTTTTACTTATGCAAGTGAGTGGATATCTTCAAAATTAAGAAGCAAAGTGAATATTGTTTTAAGAAAATATCTAGAATGTATTTAAGTGTATTATTTTGTTCTATAATATGGTGAATTTTGTAAAAGTGTATTGTGTTATGACTTGTGAAGTGGAAAACTAGTAAATGTGATGTGCCCCAACTATGAGATATAAGGTATCCAACTTGGAATAAGGGTGAGGGGATGTCATGTACGATCCCCTATGTGTACTCTTTGTGATGGCCTTTATGTAAGCTAGCTAGTTGTGAATTCAAATGAATGTTTTAAGTGTATAAGTGTGTCTATTGAATGAAACGTGATGTATTCCTTTGTGTTAGTTTTATTTGTATGTTAAATGTGTACCCCTAGCATTTGGTTCCCCCCTTATGGGAGTGTGATGCCAGCTAGTGTAAATAGGGGTTGAGAGGCACATGTTCTCCCATCGGGAAATTATGAGCTCAGGGCGTTGTCCCTAATCCTAATAAAGGATCTATGTCGAGTCGTTGTAATCCTCCCATGGATGTTGATCGTGGCCTACTCCCCCACATATGAGAGCCACAGTTTGGTTCATAGTGCAAACCTATTCCTTGATGTTTATAACCCATGGGTAAAGGATGGAATTACATGGACCACCAATGATTCATATTTATGTGGTCAGGGACCACCAGTGACTCAAATTCATGTGGTCAGGGACCACCAGTGATGCATATATATGTGGTCAGGGACCACCAATTATTCATATTTATGTGGTCAGGGACCACCAGATTATTGCATGCTATTATACTTATGTGGTTAGAGAACCACCATTCCCCTCCTCCCTTAGGTGGCTTATCAAGTCACGTGGTGCTCGTAATGTGCAATTTTTATTGTTGGAATATGAATTATTGGTAATTCTTGATTGATGTTTTATTTTATTATGTGCTAGCAATGTGGACTTTTCTATTTATTGTATTAGGCTATTTAGCCACTTGAAGGTTGTTATAGTCTGAATTGCCTCAAGGACTTATTTAATTTCATTTTTGAATTAAGATTGGAATGTTGAAATGTAGCTACAATTGATCTTTATTTGGTTTTCTCTTGATTTTATAATTTTATGTTTTATTGAAACGTTGGTTTATGATCTTATGATTTCTCGACTTGAGGCTTTCTTAATGTTTTCTAACTGCTGGTAAGCGTGGTGTAATGTGACATATGTAAACTGCCATATCCCGGGGGGTTCCCTGGCAGGTTGTATAGGGGAGTAGATGCGCTGGGGAATTATTTTTTTGAAAGGGGTTGTGAATGGGACCGGTATGGGACGGTCATTAATCCATTCTTCCCCTCATTCTATGATTATTCTTATCTATATGGAAGAGTCCTTAGAGAAGGACCTCGAGTGGTATCTTAGAATATCCATCCTTATAAACCCCATTGAGCCTTGTGATGTGAATTATGTGTAATTGTTGTGAAGTATGGGTAAATTTGTAAATAAATTACATGTGGAAATACTTGGCTGTTATGTGAGAAAGAAAGTGATAGTTAAAATTGAGAATACTAGTTTTGGGACATGAATTGATATTAGAACAAAAATATTTTCTAACATCATGAGTGATGTTTATGATGCAAAAGAGAACCTTGAAGGGTATCTAAGGATGTTAATGTGTTGGATACATATTGATTTCAAGAATAATAACTACATGGATGACTACTAACTTTTGTTATAATGTGACTATATTGAATAAATGTTCTATGGTGGAAAATTTTGTTCTAAGCATTTAGATGCTTGATTCATGAAAGGGATTAATTTAATGTCTGCTTAATGGTTGAATGCTATGATTTCTTCAGCAAGAAAGTAGAGTAATTTATATTCTAATAGATTTATGTGCATTGCTACATTAAGATTTCTTTTCTTGACCTTAACAACTTCTAGGAGGAAGTCTAAGCTAAGGGGAGGGGGATGTAAGACCCCTCCTCGTAGGTACTTAATACAATCCTAAATTGTTATATGCCTTTCTTGAATTGATGATTAGATATATTATGGATGATAAATAAGGTGATATTTTGGTGATATACTTGCATTTAATTTTGACATTTTGTTTATTGTCACTACCATGAAGGTGGAATGCACTCATATATTGTGAAAAGCTAATTGAAATTTTAAATGGATTATTATATAGCTAAAGTATAAAATAATTAGTTAACAAATTTATGTGATCAAATTGTTACTTATGATTGTGTTGGTATTGTGCAGGAAGGTAACGGTGTTAGCATGGGAAGGGTGAACCATCGAGAGAAAATTAAAAGACTCTTCTTGAGGGTATAAATTTGACCCCCTTTTAGAGCTTAGAAAGAAATAAAGTTAACATGTTGAAGTGGTGAGGGTTGATATTAAAGGGATAATTTATTTTGGAGTTGAGAGGGTATTTGATAATGTTTCATGTGGGTGTAAGTGGGGTTAGGGGTTGGGAACCCTTATCTAAGTGTGAAATTCGGATGGGTCCTTAAATGGACCTTTAAAGAGGGTTGTTGGTCAATTTCATTGGTTGGGATGCAAAAATAAACCCCCTAGGGTCTAAACCATGATGGTAGGGGTCAAGTGGGCATGCAATAGGGCCCCAAGGACATGATTTGACTCCTGAAAAGTCTTCATAATGAAGAGTGACGAATTTTGAGTAAAAGATGGGGTGAAAAGATTGAGGGGTTGTCCAAGTGCATGTACCCCTCTTAAAGAAGGAAAAGACCCTCATTGATGAGAGAGGTACATTCACACCTCCCCATCCAAGGGCTACAATTTGTGAGTTTTCTATATATTGGGAGAGGAAGAAGGAGTGGGGTGTTACCCACTTCTCCTTTTGGAGAACTTTAGTGAAGATGGTAGGAAGAATGAGAAGATGAGAGGAGGAGTCCTATTGGGAGAAAGAGTGATCAAGATGGATTGGTTGGAGAGGAAAGAAGGATAAAAGAGTTAAAGTCCAACACCTAAAGCAAAGAGATAAGTTTTTCTATTTTCATCTTCCCTTGTTTATTTGTTATAAGAATATGTTTGTGTGGAAATTTGTTGAATATGGTGGGTGGAGAGTCTATATGAATGTAATATGAATGTTGTGCTATTTTCATCCCTTTCAAAAGAAAATTTTAAACAAAAGTAAAAAAATAAAAAAATTTGAGAAGAATCCATTCATCATTTTGGGGTTGAAATGTATCTTGCTCGGGGGTATGGCTAGAGCCCACGAGGTTCTATGATGCCATTATGGCAGGGTGGAGAGCAAGCCTAGGTCAATTGTATGTCATTCTTTGTATTCTTTAAATTAGTTGTAATTTGGAAAGCTAGTGAAAGTAGTAACATGAAAGAAGACGAAGAAAGAGAAAACCTTACCCATTGTGTGTATCATGAGATATTATTGTAATATTGGGAGTAGTGTTTTGTTGCAAATGGGAAGTGAAAAGAGAAAGCCCTAAGTTTTTTCTTTGTTATGTGAGCTCATTGCTAGCTTTTATTTAATATGGGTGAGGCTACAAGGTTAAGAAAAATGGGTTTCTCATTTATTCAATAAAGGATGGAAACAACAAGTTTCTAATGATGTGTTCCTTTTTCATTGGCAATTTTTGTGGTTAAGGTGTGAATTTTAAAATGGGCAAGGTAGACGGTATGTATATATATATGACCCACTTCCAATTTCACTATAAATGTCATTTTAATTGTTGAAAAATGATATGGTTAAAATATAATAGGTGCATTTTTCTCTGCCCTAGTTTAAGTTTAACATCTCAAGTGTTTCAAAAGATGGAAGGGTAGTAGCTGTGAGAAAAGAAACTACCTTCTATAGATATGCGATTGTAAGATGTTGGGAGGTTTTCATCGTGTATAATATTAATGTTGAATGAAAATAGTTAATTAGTTAGTTGCATATTTAAATAAAAAAGAAAAATATATATAGAAGGGAAATAAGTTATTCTGTTTCTTGTGGACCAGAAAGTAATTTACAAAAAGTGTAGATACTTAATTTTATTAAAGAGTGTTTAAGATATTTCATTTCTTTGGGAGGATACAAATTTACTTAGTTAACCATATGTTTAAATGGGTATGCCAATTGGTAGGAAATATACCTAAAGGAAGAAAATAGGTAAATAGTGGTCCTTGACTTATTGTCTTTAGAAGAGAAAATAAGAAGGGGAATCTGTGATTTGAATTAGGGCGGGTGCATGAAGTTGGGTACCAATTTTCTAGCCACTTTTGAAAAAAGTTTTAAAAAACCTGCTTGCATTATAACGTGCTTGCATTATTTTGCATTAAAAACAAAGAAAAAATTGAAAGTATTTTCCTTGGAATACACACCCAAATGCTTGGAGGGCATTCCCAACAAGGCCGAAGATGTGTTTTTGGAAATTGTACAATTTTTCACATAATCAGGTCTGTGCTCACCATCAAGATTGCATCTAGTTCAATATCGACAAAATTGAAAACATGAGTAATGTTAGGTTCTCTCATAGCTATCCAATGATGTAATTTTTTTCACTTTTTGACAATGTTAATCCTTTCATCCATAATTTCTTTTGTTTGTATGTCTATTTTTTTGCCAAAAAGTAATGTTTGGTGTTTTTTTGTTATAAATTAACCATTTATCAAAATTTCAAATAAATTACATTTTTAGAAACTAGACTCAATTCTACAAATTTAACAAAAAAAAACAAAAAAAATCAATTATTTTCCAAAATTTGTAGGTGGAGCACAGCCAAAATTCTGCTTTTCAGGATGTGCCCACTTAGAAAATTAGTAAAAAATCAAATATTCATTCAAAAATTATTAGAAATTTTTTGCATCAACTAGATGTTGTTAGCTAACTTTTGACGTAGCAATTTTAAAAATACTACAAAAAAGTCCACCATCTTCATGTCATACAAGAGTTGCTATGTTATGTTTTTCTAACAAAAAAAACACCAATTTGTGTACATCCTTCTTTTGAACCCCTTAATCTCAACCATTTTCAAAATAAATTAGTAGTTTAGAAAGTAGACTCAGAGCACTTCGATCCTTGTTTTTGTTCCATCTCAAAATTTTGAGTGTAACTATCCTCAATTTCACGCCCAAGGTCAACATTTCCTAATTTTAGAAAAAAAGTGGCCACTTAAGCCCCCCTTTTGGGAACCATCTTGGTGCATTTACCCATTAACAAAGTGTATTTGCATCCTGGTAGGCCTCCCGTATAAACCTGCACACAAAATAGAAATGAAATAAAATCAAGGGAATGTAATGTATCAAAATATGGGGATATCTATCATTAAGGTTATCATTTATTTTATTTTTAACTCTGTTCATAAATTATAAGAAAATTTATATATAATCTTAAACATGAGTAGTATCTATGTGCTTCAGATTAAAGTGAAAATAAAACTATGTATCGAATCCATAAATCATGTATATAGAGATCTTTGACGAGCTATTATATATATAAAAGAATGGATACACCAAATTATACTAAGCTATGTAATAAAATGGAATAAAAACAAAAGAGGCCAAATTTAAAACCCAATCTTAACTTAAATAAAAGAAGTTAGAATATAAATACTTATAGGTATATGAATGAATGAAAGGCGGCTATGTGAGAGTTGAATCCCACACACCCAGTTTGAAGAAATGTGTCATGCCCTTCTAGAATGATTTATCTCCTCTTCATTGTTCCTGTTCTAACACATATCTATAAACAAACATTTTTTCAACTAATGAAAGAAGCAAAACAAGCCGATGCGTTAATAAAAGGAAACCTTTTGGGAAAATATGGCAAGAATAAGATGGCTAAGCTATGTGTTGGGAATAGACTTCAAAGATTCTTGAACCCTATCATGAGATCATTAAAATAAAATATAAATTAAAAAAATAAAACAATTCTATTAATAGAGGTGCATAGAAATAATCAGTTTCAATCCATCAATCTTGGTGGAATAATTGGGGTACAGTATTAAGCTAGGTGTCCTTACAAATCACCCTCAACTAGCATGTGAGTAAAATCTATTAGATATGTCGTACAAAGCCCATCTACTTTGGGTGGTGGATTGTGATATCCACAAGCTATTAATTATACATTGAAAGTAGTGCGCTGATTTGTGTGGTTTTTCTTAGGTAAAGAAATAAATCCAGTACATGCACCATTGTGGTAGTAGGGTTTGGGTGGCGTAGCAGGATATAAATTTTAAATGGGGTTGGTGTATTCTTTTGTAGGACACTCTAAAATATTTTTCCTGAGACTGTGAGTTAGTAAGGGTTTATAATTTCATTCTAAACCTGGTGTCCTCAGATGTATCTCATATCATAGCAGTTGAAATATAAATGAAGGGTGCATATATTATTACAGATTGTAGTTCATTATTGCTAAAGTATGAGGCAGATTTGGAATGCAAACAGAGTGAGAATTAATTATGTTATCAAAATCTATTTTAAATTCATTAGCTTGATAAGCATTAAAAAAATAAATTGTGTACATATTCATACTTAGGCAGACAAATTAAAACCTTAAATATTGTAATGTGCAGCTATCAGATTTGTTGTGTTTGTTTATGCAACATTTCTATAGAAAAAACCAATATCTATTTAGTGCTTCAATAGGCATGGCACCTTGGCGTATCTCAAACTAGCAGCCTGAAGTGATGTTATAATACTCACAATTAACAAAACTCTACACTTATTGATGGCTCTTTAATGCCATCTGCATGGTAGTAGCTGGAAATAACTTGAGTAATACTATCAACAATAATAATTTTGCAGCAGAGGATATCAGTAGGATAGTAGTGGTTTTGGTGTGTAGTACTCTTATATTAAGATTCTCGATGAGTGGAATTATAGTGCTCTCGATGTGTTGTGTTGTTGCAGATTTAGTTGCATGTACAGATAGAAAATAAAGGTAGATGATATTACTTTCATTGTGAGTTGATTAATAATATCATTGGTTTTAATTCAGATTTATTAAGTCCACTTACCTCGTTGAATATTCAACCAATTTTTCTAATCCAAACTGTAGTCTCCATATTAATCAACAATATAAATTTAATAATATCATATTTAATGATTCTAATATTAACTACGATGACTCTAACTACTGGTAGATTTAAAAAAAAAAAAAAAACGGATCCCATCATAATACAGTCATGGTAGATTCACAACAAATGGTTAGCATTGTTCCTTTTATTTTATTTTGGTGTTTCCTTTGGATAAGAAATGACTTAAGGCCATAGTAATAAGTTAAAAAAGAAGAAGATAATATTAATGAAAAGAGAACATATTAATTAGAGTAAGGGTATATGCAAAGAAAATAATAAAGATTAGGAATTCTAAAGAAAGAATTATTATTTTTGGTTTATTTTAAGTTTTTTTTTATTAAAATAAAATATTTGGGAAATAATATATTAGGTTGGAAGTGATAATTATTATTGTTAAAAATTTTAATTACTTTTTAAAGTGAATAAATGTTATAGAAGTTTATAAAATAAATAAATCAATAAATGAGTAATAGTCAAGAAAAATAAATAAAATGTTAATAATTTATCACATATTTAGGATTGAAGGGTGTTAGAATCAATAATCATCTTAGTAGTAGTATTAAGAGGAGTGTTAGAGCAAATGTCAAGTGGTGTTATGATCAATGAGCAAACATTTGTGAGTTTTGAATGGACTATTAAGAATTGTAGTTGAGATAACTATTTATATAAATGTATTTATTTAGCATTACCAATAATGGGCACGATATTAATGTTAAGAAAAAAGGTGTCATTAATGGCAATGATAATTGAGTCAGGAGTAACAATCAATATCAACAAATGATCTAGGCTTACATGGAGAAATAAATGTGAGCATAGTAATGCATGATAAGACCTTTAGTAAGTGGTTTGTAACATCAAAAAAAAAATGTTGTGTTTTTGTAGCGAAAAACTTGGGCATGACAGTATGTATGGTCGTATCAATTTTCAAAAATCTTCCATAAATTTTCCAATAGTAATCTCCTCTTCTACATAGTTCAACCTTGTGGATTCCTTCCCAAAATTTGTTTGCAACTTTACATACTTGTACCAGTGTGAGTAAAATATGTGAATAACTAATAAACCACACAATCAATGAAACATTACATCAAAGAGAATCCAAATAACAATCTATGATAACTTGAAACAAATACACTCTCTAAAAATAGTACTTACCTCTTGCAATTTACTATCTTTGTTAGGTCAGTATCCTAAATTAATGAAGGAAATTTAGCCAAATTTCCACGTCTCACAAATTCCTTTTATTCAATTTATTTGAGGTCCATTTTCATGATCACATAATATATACTTTATGAACAAGCTTTCCTGTTTAGGAGGTGCATTTTGAAACCCACATCTTCTCTCATCTTTAGAAACACCTGATATTAGAGATGAAATTCAGTATGATAATGGCAACAACAAGTTTCAAAAAACTTGTTTATCTTCACATAATATGGCTTTAACCTTTGAAACATTGTTTTCCCAATCTTTATATGAGGATATGGGTATGTGTAGGATCATCATGGAAAAAACAGGCCCTTAAGTGGAAAAAAGTTCAGAAAAATCAGAGTTAGGCGACTTGATGTAAAAGTTTGTATAAGTTATCTATATTATTTCAAAAGTGTGTAAGAATAGAATCTGTAGTAAATTGAATGTAGTTTCTAAACTACTACGTATGTTTAAAAAAAATAAAAATCTATTTGATGAAAATTTAAAATTTCAATGCAGTGGTACTTAAATTTCAGGGAAAAAATAAGAAGTAGGTGTCTGTCTGACCACCCTAACCATGTCAATAAAATGATAATATTTTTTATAATATTTTATATATAAGTAGAGGACTCATGCCTCAATGTGATGCATATTTTTTGTAATTTTTTTCCAAGTAAATAATTAATTATGATTTTTTTATTACAACTTTTCTAAAAATATAAAAAACTCTTATGTATGACCACTTTAACTTCGTCAAAACTTCATGAAATTCATTTTTTTTTTTAATCCTATAGTATG